>JAYDZK010000001.1:108135496-108158087 GCA_034509185.1 Euphonia xanthogaster
CAAAACTTATTATTCAGCATAAACAGAACAAGACGATTGGGGATAAAAGCATCATACAGTCAACCCAGGACACAGCCCCACTTGCCCAGCCCTTGCTGGAAACACAGGCTCCAGCTTGGAACAGCTTTTCAAAGAGAATGGAGGACACAAGAGGATACAGCAATGATAACCTGTACAGACCTGAAAAGAGATGTGTAACATATACATACTGTAACAAACATTTTTGTGGCAGACACTTGGATTCAAATCCTCATTTGATTTGGCAAAGGAAAAAAAAAATCTACTTTACTCAGGCAAAGTAGTATTTTGTAAGTCATTTTCACTACTCATAAAGCCATAAGCTAAGGCAGTATTTTCAGTAAGACCTGCAACTGTAAATTGTCACTACATCACAGGCAATGTTAAAAGTGACAGACATTAAGAAATCTACAGTAACTGGTTCTGTCACAGTAGATAAAACTATATTTTTAAAATTTAATTTTATTTAGTCTTCTAAAGGAAATCAAGAAGCTTGGGGTTTAGACTGCTGACTGTGCCAGGAGCTTTCCGTGGAACTTAGAATATATCTGTAAAGTAATTTTTTAGTTATTTAAAGTATTAAGTTCTTATTTAACTGCCTTAACAAATGCTAAGACACTGAACCAACAAAACATTTTTAGCACCAGCCTCTTTTGCAGTTGGGCTTTTCCTTCTACAGAAACTTCAAAAAACAGAAAAAAACCCCTGACCACTGAATATTGTAGGCAAAAGAAATACATAGAACAAACACCCTCCCCCAACCAAGAAACACACCTTAAATCTTACTCATATGAAGTGATCTTAAAAAAACCAGCATCCTATGAAAATCTGTGTCACAGATTTTAAGTAAACCAACCATAGATCACAGTGATTTTACTTACATTGCCCATTTACTCACTGTCACTGTGTGTATTTGTTGGTTGGATTCATATTAGGGAATCAAATACATATAATATATTCAGTATGAGTAGCCTGTCCCTGGTAAATGCCATCATTAAAATAAATGGCTTGTAGCTGGAAAATGCCATGCCAGAAAGTGCTCAGTAACACACAGAGCTGTAACACACAGAGCAGGCTGACACAGGTCTCTCTCCCAAAGCTACTGCTTATACATGGAGTAGTTTTAAAACACAGAACCAGAAAAAATTTCAATGCAGTGTATTAAAGATAAAATTTAATTAATATAAAACATATTCATTCAAGGTTTTATTAAGTGAATTTTTACCTAAAACATAACTGTATAGACAATAATTTATTGCTTGTACCAAACTTCTTTCACTCCATTAAAACAAGTAATATACTGTAGGAAGAAAACTGATGGTAGGGATGGCAGAACTCAAACATCAGATAAAATGTCGAAAGTCTTGAAGAAACAAGTTCATAGATCTCCTCAGGACTTTCTGGTCTTAGACTTATTTAAATTTTCATGCTTCTCTCGACTGAGCAGCGAAAAAGCTTCAGTATTCTAGTGTGTATGTTAGCCAAGATATGCTTTTACAAGATAGCTTCCAAACACAAGTATTTCCATCTGCCTTCATATCAAGTAGACCTAATTGTTTCTCTTCACATTTGTCTTTTCTCAAAGATTTTCTTTACTCAGAAAGATTACAAATCTATTCTTTTTTTGAAGCAACTCTTGCCCTGGGAAACAGCCATTGCTTGGCACTGTGTGCAACTGGACTAAACACTCTCCTACATAATGACACACTATGGAGAGCTCTCAGCTTCTACATATTTCATGTATTACTCATAAAGTATTTGCTGATGCAGATGTTAGAATGAAAAATTCCATGGAGATCAGTGTGCAGCTTCTACAACTGCAGTACAGATTGTGGCACTCTGACACTGGTCTTCAGCTTCACCATTTTTTCCATGCCTAATTTTTCAGCTGGAAGAGCACTTGGATCATAGGAGGATTATGCAATGCGTGTTCATTTTATTTTGAATATACAGACATATATACACTACAGATGAAAAATACGCTCCCCATTTTAAACTCTATAATTCTCACTCCCAACCAATTATTTAGGGGGTCCATTAAGATTTGCTAACACATCTTTACTTCTGCAAATTTCCATTGCCTATAGCTCAAGACGATGTTCATGTCCAACCCCTTTAAAACACCAGTAAGCGCAGAAAAGCTCCAAGAGGAATGTTTGTAGCTGACTGATGGGAAAATTGCCCAAGACTGTGATGTACCTACCAAACTTAGTAGAAAACTCTGGACACTACAAAAGAATAGCAATCTGTGCATCAGAAACCTTCAATCTTGCTTTTATATAAGAAAGAAATAAATACTTTAGGCAAGATTTGCAAAGGATTGAAACTGCCCCAGCCAAAACCCACACAACCAAAAGACAGAGGTTTTACCCAAGTCCTACTGCTGTGGCAGCATACAGGTTTGTCATTCTAACAGTGCTATTGCACAAGGATCATTGTTTATCATACCACAGTGACATATATTTTTAGATTCACAAAACAACACACCCCACCATTTAAGAGTCAAAAAAGGTTCTCTCTGGATCAATGAATTAACAGAAGCTGCAGCTCAGCTGCAATGAATTTTAAATTTTGTTGATTGCACAAACCAGAACAGAATACACGCTAGCACATCCAAACAGAAAATATTTGAAAATACAGCTGATGCTTATTATCTTCCTCCCCTGTGTTTGTAACCAGCCTGAATTCCAGCAAGCTAGAGCCTATTTCTGGACCTTTGGCAAGAATCAGGATTTGTCAGACGAGAACAGAGTGTGTACAGAGACAGAAGTGTTTTGAAAAGCATTTTAATTTTTCAGAACAGGAGTGGACATATCTCATGAATTCTGCAGAAATTAAAGACAACAATGTTTAAGAATGAAGTCTTGACGGTGTTTATAAAATAAATATTTTTAAAAGTCTACTTACAGATTTTTAAAAATAAATTTAATTAAGACTTTGATTTGCAAAGAGGGTGAAGAAACACACCTTTGTCATTTGGCTTATTGTATTGGTAAAAGCTCCAAGCATTGTTTACTGTTCTAGGATAGCTGGAGCAGGAATATTCTTCCTTATCCCTCCAAACTAAATTTCTTCTTCAAATACATTTGCTTTACTCAAATTCTGTCTCAAACACTGAAGGATGCTGCAATTAAACCAGGGTTTTAGAAAAGAAATACATTAGGTCGTGTGATAAAACCTCATCTGCACACCAGGGAAGAGCCCAAATACTGCCCTGCTCAGCTGCTGCCAGGTGCTCACAGGAGAGCCACCAACCCATCAAAGTTATCAAGTGGAATCCCAGAATGGCTGAAGGGACCTTGTGGAGGTGATGTGGTCCAACCCCTCTGCTCGAGCAGGGCCACCAAGACCCCATGGCCCAGGACTGTGTCCAGGCAGCTTTTGACCATCTCCAGCAACCCACAACCCCCCTGGACAACCTGTGCCAGTGCTTGGTCACTCAGTTTAAAAAATGTTTCCTGGTGCTGCAGCTGAACCTCCAGTGCTTGTTTGTGCCACCGCCTCTGGTCCTGTCCCTGGGCACCACTGAGAAGAGCCTGGCTCTGTCCTCTTTGTACCCATCAACAAATCCCTCCCCAACCTTTCCTTCTCCAGGCTTAAACAGCCCTCCCAGATTTTCCTCACAGAAGAGATGTTCCGGTCCCTTCACCTTAGTGCCAGCCCTCTGCTGGGCTCTCTCTGGTACCTCCATGTTTCTGTTCTGGGGACTCTGAACTGGAGCCAGCAGTGCAGTGTGGCCTCGGGAGTGGTGAGGAGGAGCAGGATACCTCCCTCCCTCCCCCTGCTGTCAATACTCTGCCTAAGGCAGCCCAGGATACCACTGGCTCCTCTTTAGCACAGGGGTAAAGCTCATGGCTGGCTCCTGCTCACCTTGGTGCCCACCAGGGCCAGCACAGGAGCACATCTGCTCTCCTCCAGACCTTGGGCACCTCTCCCTCTCTTTGCTCACTCAAAGATTATCCTGAATGTCCTCTCTGTGGTATCTCTAAGCTCTGTCAGCACTTCTGGGTGCACATCTGTGTAAATACATTTAACAATTCATCATGCTTCAGGCCTGTTTCAGACTGGCACAACACTGAGTTCTCAGACATCTCTTTTGCTGCATACTTCACATATTTAAACAACAAATGCAAATACATAAGTCATCATACTCTTAAACTGTCCTATGCATCCAACTAAATATCCAGTAAAGGGACAGACAAGGCTGAAATAGTATGAGATTTTAAAGCATTTTTTGAATAACAGTGAAGTGTGCCTGTGATGTTTTATTTCTGGGCAGAGCAAGGATTAGGCTCTTTAGAATCCCACTCAGCCACACACTATGGTTTGGGAGATAGGATTTGCAAAGCAGAATCACATTCAGAGCGCCTGACTGAGGGTGCACCTGTAGCTTGACTGGGATGAGCATTTCAATGACAGGCTTACCACTGGCAAAACCCCCACAGAACAAACCTAGGACAGCTATCTCCAAAACTTTTGTAAGCTATTCAGTACACCCACAGGCATCATTCCTGTTCAGAATAAGTGGTATTAACTGCAGCATACCTTTTCACTTCTATGATTTATGCTGGATCACAAGCCCTATCTGAAAATGTTTCTGCCAAATCTACTAAGAATTTGAAGTATTTTAAAGTTTAATTTTCAGTGAAACCTGCATTCTAAATGGTTGTGAGCTGCTGGGAACAGATGGGATTCAAATAACAGATTTCAAAGACCAACCAGTTTTTGTCCAGGTGAGGTGATTTATAAACCTAAGTCTTCACTGAAGTTTTCCTGAATTAGCAAATACCCTGTAACACTTGAAATGACCAAAATGAGCATGAATTATGTTTATTTCCCTGGAAAATGCTTCAATATTATGTACTACCAGAATAGATCACTAGTTATTTCAGTAAAGATTTTAATCAAATGGTCCCTAACCCCTATATTACATGTACAAAGAGGAATTAACTTTTAAGTGAAAAACCTTATTTCACTGAGTTAAATAACATGAAGTTTAAAGGAAGTTTTCATCATAATATTTCTTGGCATTAATCTTATTTTCTTGTTTACAAATGTGAATATATTTTCTTATGTCACATATATGGAAGTGTGATATAGAATCATAAGCTAGTTTGGGCTGGAAAGGACCTTAAATACCACAAACCCCCTGCCATGGGCAGGGACACCACCCACTACACCACGTTGCTCAAAGCCCCATCAAACTTGGCCTGAACACTTCTAGGGATGAGGCATCCAAAATTTCCCTGGGTAACTTGTTCTAGTGCCTCTCATATAAACTGAGAAAAAAGATTACAGAGATGTTACTATAGGAGCACTTTTTAATCAATCATGATTACTTAAAAATCCCTAACTAGGCCAACTGAATACTCAGTTATGTAACAAAAATAACAGTTAAATGATCTATTATCTGCTGCATAAATTCTATTTAGTGCTAATTACATAATCATTTCCATTATTATATGTCTTCTAAGAATTCAAAGATACAGCAATTTTTTAATTAGCACCCTAATAAGTTATTCTTAGAATGAATATTTATTAAAATGGCAGTTAAATACACTTGATGTAATTGCACTTTGAAACCTGTAAAGTGTACCATTTTTATTTATAAAGCTGGAAAATGCTGCCTGCACTTGCTGCTCAGCTGCACGACACCTTTCTCAAAAGCAGCTTCATGATAATGTTAGGCAAACATCTGGCAGCAAGCCCACAGTGGTTTCAGCCACTGGGCACAGCAGTCATTTTTCACACTGTTGGCACCACAGTGAAACCAAGAGCAGAAGAACAAAGCTGTCAGAGCCAGCAAGCAGCCAAGTAGCAAAGATTAAAAGAGAGGGAGGAAGAGGTGCACTCCCGCAGAGCCATTGTGTGTTCAGTGCTGTACTAAACCCAGAAAATCAGATACATGTTAAAGGCAAGGGGCTGAAGTCACACAGCAAACAAAGCTGTCCTTTATTCCTTCTAACCAGTTTAGAAGGAATAAAGAACCAATTTCTTGAGACACATAAAAACTTAATTATTTTCCTTCTATTTAAGCAACAGTGCATAAAAAAATTAGGTAAATATGCTTTTGTGCTTTAAAGTGGGTATAATAAATTCCCAAGCTATGCTTTCCCTGCTGAAGATGAAAAAGAGAAATGTTTCATGAACACTGCTGTTAATATGCTTGCATCAGTACTTCCAGAAATTTTATGTTCTTGAAGTAAAGTAATACCATGTAGTTGATCTCTATAACTCTTTGCTTATGATGTGAATAATAGGCCCTATTTCCCTAGAGAACATCATATTTGCTTCCTGGGATGAATCAAATTTGCATGTGTGACTCCAAACAAGGTCAGAACAATGATGATTTTGTCAGTGACACTTAGTATCCCACTCCTGGAAGCCTGTATCTGGGAATGTGCCAGGAAATCCTAAAAAAAAAAGAGAAGACCCCTAACACAAAATGCTGTATTTTACACTTAAAAAAAAAGGTGAAATGTGGCCTGAAGACTGAATTCTGTACATACAACCAGAAAAACATGGGCACCATTTCTGCAGTGAACTGACTTCCAGTAACAAGGATAAAATGAGCCCTTAGAAAGAAGCCCTTGTGAAGTGTTCACACACTCCTGTGATCCTTTACATGGATCTGTTCTATGGTAAACATGCTGCCACACTAACAGAAGTGTCTGCTGGGGGCAAAGCCTGCTTCCATCCCTTACATTACATTTCTGCACAGAAGTACTTAATTCTAATGACACTTTGTCTATGAAAGTCACAGCAGAGCTATTAAATTTCGATATTTAAGAAATTTGTACTCCTCATAGAAAGAACTGTATTTATAACCAAACCAGCGGACAGCTTCTCCACAAAAACAAAGAAACCTCAAATCCTTCATTAAGTTAAAAGAAGCAAAACCCTCAGAAAGGCTCAGGTAACATTCCCAGTACCAAAACAGGACCAGTTCCTCGTCCTGGTCCTACCCCTTTGTGGAAGAAGCAGAGCTGAGACAGGAACAATGCATTCCCCAGAAATGAAGATTCTTGAGATTACAAACATCAAAAGTGACTTCAGGTATCAATATTCAAGTCCTCCTGAGAGGCATAAATTATTACAGGTCCCTTCAGTCATGACCCAGACATACTTAAAAACAATTTCCAAAAAAGCATTATTTTATATTTTATTTTATATTACCACAGGTACATGATTAATTCAAATTCTTCCTACCTCTTTACCCCAACGTGCTTTATTGTTTGTACAGCCCACACAGAAACTATAGCGGTATTTTAAGTACCAGCAACAAACTCCATGACAGTCAGACTAGTTTTAAATCAGCAAGATTTTAGAGTTTCTTTTCAAAATTCCACATTTGTGCATTTTCTTGTGTCACTAATACCATGTGATTTTTGTGGTCTATAAAAAGATGCCTCAAACTTTTCACCACTGAGAGACACACACACTAGACAATTCTTCAAGAAAACTCCTGTGTAACAGTTATACCTGCAACACTACAGTCACTAAATACTTGGATTATGGCTTCTCATAGGGTTAAAATGGTAATTCAAAGCAAAGTCAAGCTGGTACAGAGCTTTTCACTCTCTCAAATATCCTCATATTTTCTGCCTTCAATGAAATGAAACCTATAATGGTGCCTTCCTCCTGTTTTCATTAGATCACAGAAAAGCTGGTGGGAAATGACCTCTGATGGACACTGGGTCCAAACCCCACTCAATGTGAGATTACTGCACACACTGGGTCAGGACTGCTGTGATTTCACTGAGCAAACTCTTGAAAACCATGTCCAACCTGAACCTGAGCCTTCCAGGCAACAATTCCTGGCATTTCCCTTGTTCCAGCAGCTTCCGCTCAAGGACAGCTTGGCTCTGACATTTTTGTAGTTGAAGACCACATTTTAACACCCTCTCAGCCTCCTCTTCACCAGACCAAACAAACCCAGCTTCTTCAACTTCTCTTTGCCTGCAGGGTCCTGATTATCTTGTCCTTTGCAGGGACCTTTCCAGCTCAAATTATGAAGCCCCCAACTGGGCACAATAGTTCAGGTGTGGGCCCAATAATGTCACACAGAAGGAAGGCACCTGCCCTTGATCTGTGAAATATGGTACAAAACAGAACTGACAAGCACCAGAAATTCCAGATTAGTTGGTATTTCCAAATCAAAGGCAATGACTCACTTGTTCTTTCTTCAAATCCAGTCTATATATGGTACACTATCATGAAATATGATGACATACAGATTTATAGTATTTTTTACTCAAAAGAGATGAGCTCGATGCTGACAGTACATTTTCTTCTGAAACCCTTGAAAACACGCAGGGAGGGAAGTGCAGAATCTTACAGATACTTTTGTGGAAAATAACTTATGATTCACTACAGCCTTCCAGTACCAAAAGCTGAAGATACTGTCATGCAATTCCACTATGAACTAAATAAAGCCTTTTAAAAACACTGCCCCCACAAAATGATTCTAAAAAATTAAAGTCTAAATAGATTAAATAAATAAAAATAAGAAAACTGAAAAGAGTAAGCTGTTTAATGAAATAAGTGGAACGAGAGTAAGGTCTCAACTTTAAGAAAATCTCTCACAATCTGAAAGTTAGTCAGGGATAAGATCTGTGGGCCCCTTTGCAGGGAAAAACACCCCAGAAGACAACACCTAAAACACAACAAAACCCTCAGTTCTCATTCCGATTCCCATTAACTAATTCTGGAATTCTTCTCCTGAAGTGGATCATGCATAGCAAGGCCAGTTTAGATTCAATTATCTTGCCCCTCTCTGTGCTAAAGGTAGTCCAAGAACTGTATTTAAACCACTGCTTTCTTGGTTACAATTTTGCTCTTTGTCACAGACAAAAGTATTTTGCAGACTGCTTTCACAGCCTGCTTCCAGAAGAACCAGTTTGGGTTCTGAAGGAAACCTCAATCTGTCCTTATCAGCTTATTCATTCAGCTTCTCGTGGCCTGAATGTATACAAACCTGTATATCAACCACACACATCACCCTAATAAATAAGGTGTAGACTATTAGAAGGCTGGAGAAGAACTGGTAACCACTTTCTTTGTGAGGACATTTCTATAGAAATGAACTCCAGGTAAGAGAATCTAATATATGTTGAATTAAATTCTGAAAAACAACTTCAGTGCACTATAAGCACAAAACACTGCCCTTTAACTTGCTTTAAAAAACACTCAGCATGTTACAAGAAAGCAATCTGGATTTAGAAAGGCAGATAAATAACATGTATTGGCTTCTAAGTAGTAAGCACTGATCACCATTCTGTTCCTGAGAAATGGTGGCTGCACTTCAGAGATATTTGGTGTTAGAGCAGGTAACTAAAAATCAGACATGCAAGCTGAGAAAAAAGACAAGAGAAAATGCATGGGATATGAAGAGAACAGCAGAGGAAATGGACAGTCAAACTAGGATGCAAGTTGTAACAAATTCAGAAATAAGGAACACGTTTCTCACAGTTTTCTATACCAAAAGTTGTGAGTATAGCAACTAAGAGCTGCACTTGAAAATAAGCTTATGTACACTGATATTTTTTTTTAGACCTCAATGAGTCTGCTACTACTGGCTTCTGAGAGCATCAAGTACTCTTCCACGTGGATTCTCTCAACTGAACAGTAACAAAGAGACTCATATGTCTAAAAATATTCAACCTTCACATTTTCTTATTTTTGATTTTTTGTATCTCCGCGATATGAGTGAACTGTAGTAGAATCTGTCAACATGTAAAATATCCAACATTAATCCAGCAGATCACGTGGCCACTTGAGCAGTGACAAGGTGTCAATATACTTCATTAATATGGCTGAATTACAACACTACAGAGATTGATGATACACAATATGCAAGACCATGAATACTAATACATAAATCCAATAAAATTTAGCCTAGATTAGATTTGCTAGCTGTCAGGCATCATTACATTGCATTAATTTTCCCTGCTATTATCAAACCACTCCAGAGATGCAGCGAGACACAAAAATCACTTGAGATGTCTGTGTCTCCACATGCTATGAGTATTGAGCAGCCTTATGGAAAGAACACCATACCTGATAAAAGTTTGTCTTATGAGCTAGAGGCTTCTCCATCATATGCCACAAATGCCCACAGTAACACCAACTGGTAACACATCAGCCTAGAGAAGCATTTCAGCTTGTTTTTGTTACCCTGGTAAGGAGATACCATTATTGTAAGATACCAGTATTCATTTTTCTAAATGAATTGTTTAGGAAACAGTCCCTTTAAAATCTATACAGTGCCCTGCTGTCTCACAGGTTAAAGAAATCAAAACTAGTTTTAAAAGTTGTATCAAAACTAGTTCTAAATTATCTCCTTTTTAGCACAGTAATGCTACACCTAAATTTTCTCTCTATGTAGAATTGCAACTATATTGGCCCACAAATTACACATTGCTACAAACACCACAGGATCATCTAGGTTGGAAGGACCCTCGGGAGGTGACCTAGTCCAAACTCTTGCTCCAAGCAGGTCAAAATAGACCTAGCAGCTTGGAGTCTTGTGCAGTCCACTTCTGAGCATCTCTGAGGATGCTCTCAACAAGCTCTCTGTGCAATCAAGTGCAGATTTTTCTTTTCTTTGTCTCTAATTGGCATTTCTTCATGTTGCAATTTGTCCACATGGCCTTTTGTCATTTCACTGTGTGTCAAAATCAAGAGTTTGGCTCCATCTGCTCTAAATGCTTTTATGAAGTAGTTGAAGACAGCACCAAATCTCATCTCAGCTTCTCTTATTAAGGCTTGACCAACTCAGTCCATCTCTACTGGGCTCCTGCCAGCACACCATTGCTTTTCTTGTACAGGAGGAACCAAGACTGACCACAGAGCTCCAGGTGTGGCCCCACAAGGGATGAACAGAAGGAACAATCACTTGCTTTGCCTTGCTGGCTGCACCTCTGCAATGCTCTGCTCTGCAGCTGGCTGCCTTTGCCACAGGAGTACACTGCTGACAAACACAAATGAAGTTCTTACCCATAAACACATCATCCTACAGGGCTATTTATACAAAAGCACTCAAGAACAAAGACTTTTTAGATTTAATCTGAAAGTGTGGAGGCATATTGGGACCTTTAGCTCTAAGCACTCTAGACAGATGAGAATTAATGGAAGGAATTGTCATCAGCTCCCTCACATGCAGAATGTCTTGTTCTCCCACTCCCGTGCCTCAAAGAAAGACTGGAGGTGGAGAGCTGTGCAAAAATAAGCTTCAAGAGCAAATTGAACTTGCAGAGGTCAAAACTTCAATGTAAAGAGTATCTCCAAGGGTTAATCTTGTCACTTCATTGCAGCTCACACTTTAACACAGTTTACAAACACAGCTTCCTCACATGTATATTTACTTTATACCAATGCCACCATGGTGGCTGCCTACCAACGTGCTTAAGGAATGCCACATCAGAAATAAACCAGAACAAAAATCCTTAAAACCCCCCTAGAACCTAGATAGAGCAGAGGTGCAAAAAAAACACCCAACTAAAAAACAAGCCAATGAAAAACAGGAAAAACAAAGAGTACAGAAGATGGAAAGAGTTTGTGAAAAATGACACATTTATGTGTCTTTGTGTCTTAATATTACAAATGTAAGGCATAACAATTCAAAACCTTTAAAAGAACCAACGCCAAAACAACAAAAACAAAGAAACCCAAACAACAATCCAAAACCACAAAACAAAACAGAGCACCACTAAACCCAGAAAATGTTTATGATCCTACCTCAATGATCTGCTACCTTGAATTAAAATTACAACAATACAACAAAAGTGGAATTGGAAAAACCCCAGAGTTCTTAATACATTTCCGAGCCTATTCTTTAGATCCAGGCAGAAATTGCAAGCCATCCACATTTATCCTTTTTTCAGTTAATCTATTTTTACTGTTGGCTTTTCTTTTCCTCCTGATGAGTCCTTTCTCTTTTGCCTACGACTTTTCCCTGTCAGAAATTCTTCAAGGCGTCAAAAGGTTGAATTTTACTGCCATGGAGCCAGGAAGGTAATATTCCACCAAAGGTAGAAATGTGTCCTATCATCAGCAGTTCAAATGAGGCTTAGAAAATAATAATTTGGACACAATTTATTTAAAAGGTATCAAATAATTCTAATAAACCTTCAGTAGCTCAGAATGCAATGGTTTTGGTATAATTTGCCAAAACCATGATGGAGCTAATCAGAAGCTGACTATTGTGGAAAATGTGGCTTATATTTTGTTATAGGGCTAGAAAAAAGAAACAGCAATGGCATTATTAAATGAAAGTATCTGGTAAAATCTGAAGCAAGACCTGTGATTTACCTTGTAAATCAAGCTAGTCATTAAGGCTCAAGATACTGTTTGTTATGAACACCAACAGAAGTCATTGATCTTTTTTGCTGAAGTGGGTTTACAAGGATTTTGATGGCATCAGTGGAACCCCCCAAAACCAGTACTGTACAAAAGAATATGATCTCCAGGAAAAATATACAGGACATGCAGAATTCAGCAAGTGTCACTCAATTGGCAATGCTCTTCTCCATGTAGGGTAAAAGAACAACTTTATGCACACACAAGTTGTGTATTCAACATAGATTGTTTTACTCTAAAGCAGGAAATGTGAGAGAGTTAAAGCCTTGGGTTTACACTGTAGCAGTTCTGCATCATTGCCTGTAATCCTGACTACATAAAAATATATTTTTATATAATTCTGCACTTTAACAACAAGTCTTCACCCATTTATAGCAAATTACTTGCTAAATCTGGACTAGTATAACCAAAACTCATGTGTTCTTGCTTTACTTCCTGTGTATGCTTTTTTGACTCAGAAGTACCTTTTTCTTTACAAAATTCACATTCTTAAGACAAAAAAATCCAAACAAAAATAGAAATGGCTTAGACCTAACTATCTTTCTAGTATTTATGATCACCACTGAATATATGTAGAAACTACTGAAGATTAGAAATGCAAGCACTAAGCTAATTTTAAGATATACAACCTTGCTTTAAAACTTCTAGAAAATATAAACCAGAAAGTATCATAAAGAGAGAAAACATAGGAAAGGCTGACAAATCAAAAAAACCTGTCTGCTGGGAGTTTGCTTAATTATTAATTCTTACCTTCTGTGCTTAATCCAGGACTTGAAGTGAATTTTGCTACATCGACGATCTTCACAGCGAACTGCTGCCCCGTCTCCCTGTTGATGCATCGCCGCACGACGCTGAAGGGACCCCTGCAACACAGAGACCAGCAATGAAAAACCATCCTCCTCCTCCTCCTCACTGGGCCACAGTTCCCTTGCTGCTCAACAAGGCTTTGATTTGTGCATTCAGGTGTGGTATTTACACTGAATATACCTCTTGTCCTTGCTGCCCATTAAATGTAAAATTCATGGTCCCGACCATTGACTGAGTTCTGTATTTTCCATCACTGAGTTCTGTATTTTCCTATATTAAAGACATTTCTCTTGCCCTTCCCCTTTAGAAAGGCTATACTCTTAGAAACCTTATGTAATATGCAACTAACATCATCATTATTAAATTTTAAGTGGACCTTAGATGCATAATCCAAATAGGGGGGGAAGTAGAGGTGAGAAACCCATTTCTTCTTTCAGTCCTAGTCTGAAAGGATAATGGACAATGACAAGAGTAACAGAATTGTGAGCTGTTTCAGTTCATCTGTTTTACACAAACTAGGTTTATTTCAAGTTTGGCATCACTAGATACAAACAACCTCCATTACAATACTTTGAAATTCCACAAAAGCTCATGATTTTCTCTCATCTATAACACTTAGAGAATCTCAGAAGTTAGAAATTAAAAGATTAAAATTAGTTCAGACAAATGTCACTACTGCCACTCAAATAAAGAGTAGTTATTATTTTAAATTGAAGTCACATTTGTCAAAACATCAGTTAGAACAATGGCAACCTTTTAAAAACCACCAGCACAAATACTCATTTTTGGAAGCACCTTTTAGTAGGTGATTTAAGTTCTTGGTGCCTTAACTTCTAGTATGGAATCTCCTGTCCAATGTTAATGACAACCAATACAATCAGATAAACAGGGTATGTCAAGCTTGCAACCATGAAATATTAGTATGTTATGAAAACAGAATAGGATGGTTTCAAGAGTACATTAGCTGAGGCAAATCAATCCTTTTTTACTGCTACTTATTTAATGACAAACATGTGAGTTCTAAAATCCATTCTGAAGTCTTCTCAAAAAGATGTGAGGGAAAAATTGAGGATGGAAAGAGCCTTTGTTCAGAGTTTGTTTATTGAGTGAACATTCACCTTCCGAGTGAAATAAAGGCTTTAATACAGCTTGAAAGAAAAATTCTTCCATTCAAACAATGAACTGGAAGTTAGCTGACATGTTCCTGAGCAATGAGATTGCAAAGCAACACCATTCTGAAAATAAAAGGTACCCTGAGGTGGCAGAAATGTCCCTCTGAGGGCACTTACAAACCTTAATAACTGGCTTTTGGGATTCCTTTACACACCAGGTGATCTGAAGTGTGTAATCCATCACACTACCAAACCTGTACTCACATAACTAAACTCCAGGCTTTGTACTCTTTCAACATACAACATACTTCCAAAGATTTCTTGAAATAGGATTATTTCTGACAGAGAACATGAATACCAAAAGCAGTCAATGAATCCCAGTTTAAATATTCACAAGTAAGGAAGATATTTATTAGCACAACTATGGACACATGATGTACTCAGAAAGTTACTCCAGAAAATGCATGTTTCTTTTCTTTCTTCTTTCCTTGCTCCAAACACACAACAAAATCCTCCATACTGATGGCTATTTTCTCTTCTGAATCCACACATCACTATTATTCAGTACTTGGTCTTTTACCAAAAATAACCACAGATATTTTTTAAAAGATTATAAATTAAACCTCTCATACATAGAAATCCACTTTCATCATTAAATGAAAAAGATTCAACTGACTTCATTTGGCATTGGAAGGATACAACTATTGACTAAGAATCCTCCCTCCATGTTTCAAAAAGTGATCATCTATGAAAAAGTTCCACTCTATATAGTTCAGTGTCACCTTCTTATTCCAAGTTCCTTCTTCCTCTTTTAGCATTCAAAGTAAAATTGCTTTAAAATAGTATCAATACATTTAGATTATGCTAATCTAAAAATATTTCAAAACCTAAACCACAGCTTTGGAATAATGCTGGCAACACCTCCTTTCACTCCTAATTGTCATAAATCACTAGAAACTAAACATTTTTAATTTAAATGATGCTTTTTCTTTTCATTGCCATTGTCCCTCCCCCTCCTCCCCTCAAAGCCTTTCTGGATACATGAAATAATGCTTTTAACATATTCTGATATAGAAGAGTAGATCACTAGAGTGCAGACGCCTCACAAGACCATATCCTTACTTGCAGGCAGATCCTCAAATTCTGTAAACTCACCCAAACTCTACAAATATCAGTAATTCCCACTGTTGCCTGAGCTACTTTTTTATCTCCTGGTTTTGCCAAGCCTGAGCAGGAGAGCTTGCCCAGCCACCACAGTGTGTGTATGTGCTTTGAGCAGGCATAGAGAGTTGGAGGAATCATAAATCAAAAAGAAGCCTATAAACCGCAATTCTGAGAGGATCAGATCTGTGTGTAACCCGCCTTTATCTTGTACCACCATGCCCTGATTTCTCCTTCCATTATCTATTAACATTTTAAAATCCTGACTTGAGCAATTTCCTTCCTGCATACTAAATCTGGGACAAAAAATGTAGAGCATTTTATTCAGTTCTGTAAAGAAAATGTACAGAGGCACCCCTA
This sequence comes from Euphonia xanthogaster, assembly GCA_034509185.1. Taxonomy (NCBI): domain Eukaryota; kingdom Metazoa; phylum Chordata; class Aves; order Passeriformes; family Fringillidae; genus Euphonia; species Euphonia xanthogaster. Next base: position 108,151,315 of record JAYDZK010000001.1, read on the forward strand.
CAGTCTCAAAATTTATGGCCATATTGAAACTTCACTATGATTATGACAGAAGCTTCTCTACTTGGACTGAGGAATGTCAAAGACTCTTAAGTAAATGGAATTGTGAGGCACAGAATACAAGAATTGGGGTTGGAACCAAATGATCTTTAAAGTCCCTTCCAAACCAATCCATTTTATGATTCTATGAATTCAGTGACACCCACAATTAACTCATTCAATTGAAACAATACAACCAATTTCATACAGAAATAAAAATACTTTTAAACACAACCTGAAGAAAGACTTAGCTATTTACAAACCTCAGCTTTCCAACTTTTTCAAAACACTCTCTCTGATACTCAAGCTACACACAGCCTCAAAATAGTGTTAAGACACTACATTAGATGAGTGCATCCCATGACAATAACATCACAACAAAAGCTTGTATAGTCCAATTTTAGGTAATTTTAAATCACTCACGAGACATGCCCTGATCAATTAAGCAGACACCACCACTTCCATGTGCCAAGTAACACAAAGGAACTTTTAAATAAATCATGGTCGCAGTTAGTCCTCTCCAGCTGCAATGGCACACAGCAAGTTTATAAATTAAGTTCTAACAGCCCACGGTGATGCTGTATAACCTGAGTCAGGAAACAAGAATCCCTGCTTCCCAACACAAGAGCTTCAAGCCTTATTTAGAAGCTGAGTAACAAAAGTCTTTCAGCCCACCCTGAGTCTCAGCACTGAAACCACCCAGAGAGGAAAGGAACCACAACAATTCATCTCTCAGATGAGATGAGGAGCAGTTGTGCCTGCAGATGGGGAATGTGTATCACATCCTTGCTAAATGACAATTTCTAAAGCTCATTTTGCCAACCCTGCAGGCTCAAATTTTACAGATCTGAAGTACAGAGGTGACGCAGACTGGGGAAGGAACAACTGCATCCCCAGACACAGATCATCAAAGCTGTCAGAGATAGATAAGACTGCTTATTTATTAAGAGTAACTGAGTTAAGCTGTGTAAGACTTCATTTCCTAAGTCATACAAACTGTAATCCTGTCATGTGCTTTATATTTCATTTCTCTCTGTGCTACCTTTAACAGACATAACTCAAGCTTACAAAATCTTTCCCTGCAGTCAGCTGGCACACCAGAGACTACAGCAGCTCAAAGATGAGGATCCTTCAAGCATGCAAGCAAGCAGTAAGGACAGATGACTTCTTCACTAATATTTTATCAAGGTTGGCAGCAGCACACCCCCAACACCTGGAACACTTGGAGTCCCACCCAACTTAAACTGAAGCTGGGATGCATGATGGGCTTTTCTGTCTTATGCAGAGGGAAATCCAAGAGTTACATGACTGAGGAGGTTAGTGAGTACATATAGGCCAGAAAATGTGGACTGAAATGCTAAAGAGGCTCTCTCATGTCTTTTCATTAGTCCAAACTTTCAAATTAGCAAAGCAGGCCTGATGTAACCTTAACCCTACTGAAACTATTTTCTGATGGTAACTTTACTGTCTAGCACAGAACTCCTCATTTTCTATCAGCTAGACACAAACTTGAAGAAAATCAATTATTAATTACACTCTCCTTCAGGAGTACATCACCTGAATAAGAATAAAACCCTAAAACTTTGATAACATCAAAGCCTTTTTTATCATCTCCTTCCCTTTAAATTATTTTACTTTGAGTGTCATTGGGACTTCAAGGACAATGATCATAAACCAATATATTGCAAACTATCTTTTTATACAACAGTCTTCTCAGTTTATCTGTCTGTTCTGCCACCTGTCTCCTTCCCTTCAATCCCTGGTGGTCTGCAAGGAGGAGAACAGGTAGTGGTTGGAATATACCACAGCCTGTTGCCTTCCCATGTTCCCTCAATGAAACGAGCCCATCTGTGGGAATGGAATTCCTGTAAAGACATTTCCTGAACCCTTTTGCTTCAGAGCCTCAAAATTTGAGATTTTAGATCATATCAGACCACCATGAATTTGCTCAACATCTCTTCCAAATGAGTCCCAATTTTTTGAGGAACTTAATATAAAATAAGGTGTTTTGGCTCTCTCATTATTTTTCATTAAGTTAAAAAAAAAAAAAGTAAGAAACACAAATTGAACATTTTGACAGGAAAAAAACCCCAAATAATGAGCAATATCTCTTCCTTTAAAAATGATCTTCCATTTAGAAGTAAAAGGCCCGGGACTCCTTTTCCTTATTTAACAAGATTTAATAGTTAAGAACTTGAAACATGCAACACAGGTCTTAAAGTGACCTTAATTCAACATTTTAGATCAAGTGTTTAGGTCAAGATCAGTGTTTTCTAAAAAGGGTTTTGTCAGTTTGTTGCAACAAGATACCATAGCAGTATACACATAAAAAAAAGACATTTATACCCAGATTTTTTTTTATTATGTAAAGGCTATACATTTGCTTACCTAAGCAGCAAACACTACTTTGTATTAACGTGGTTAATACTTTCAAAACAACTGTATTCAAATTGATGACAATTACTGGGAAGAAACAATTTGCTACTGCATTTAAAGAGACAGATCTTTTTCCCTCTTTACTCATCCACAAAATTTATAACATATATTTGTTCTTTAACATTCCCTTTGCCTTCTATTGGACCTCTTTTGAAATTAAGTATTCCCAGAATTAATTAAACCTCCAATTAGTCACTATCAGCTCATTTACATATGGCACTGCAGCTTAAAATAGTGATTGAACCTTTCTGTGAAACAGCACTTCAGATTAGAGGGCATCCACATTTTGAAAGCCATCACTGGCAATGCTGGGTTGACATTTATTGTTTTATTCTCAAAGGAAAAATTAAAATAATGCATTAGGATGAGTATGGCACAGAAGAACATTTGGGTTGAAGATCTGATACTTTGGAAAATTAGATATCCCAGCTCAAGCCATGAAACTGAGTTCCCAGACAGCAATATTTCTATCACATTCTATCTATTTCTACTTTTCAACAGCTCACAACTTTGAAACCAAGTCTATGTTTAAACTCAGCTTTAGGGTGAAACCTAAAAAGAACAAAGAACAAGACAGCAGTTCACTGGATCTCACCCCAATATGAATAAATATTCATAGATACTTTCTAATATTATTCCAAAAGAAGAAAAAAAAAGAATATATAGCACCAAATCTTAACCATTACTTTCCATCCACAGGAAAACCAGAGAAGGAGCAGCACTCCAGTGCCTGTGAAAGGGATATACTCCCCAAGAAAACCTCAGGGTATGCTTGGAATTCATGCAGCAAACTGAAAAAATATTTACCTTCAATTTTAGAGATTTTCTGAAGTAGTTCAGAAGTGCGTTTCCAAGGTTTTGTCAGTAAAAAAGCAAAATACAGGCAGAAAGAGATTTCTTCTGCTGTCCTGTCTTTCATATCTCCAAGCAAAAAAGGGTGATAAGCTATCCTTAAATGATCAGCCATCTCTACCAATAAAATGTTAAGTTTGTGGTCTGAGCTTTCTTCTTATCAAGCAAAAAATTCACAACCATTTTATCAGTCACTCTATATATCTACTAAATCTCTTAGGCATCCATTAGGCATCCATTATAAACAGATGCTGGTATGTAAAATATCTTTTATATATATGTATATTATCTTTATATCTACATTATCTATAGTTTGTAAACATCTCTTCTTTTACACTGACTGGCTGGGATATTGAGGGGATGGAAAAGGAAGAACACTGAGATAAGATGCTCGCTAAATTTGCTGTTACATTATCATGAAATAAATATCTCAGCACCAGGCACCTGCAACATTCTCCATACACAAAGGATTCAGAAAGTATTTTTATGTTCACATATACTTCATTTTCTGAATTCCACAATTACCTGTTAACATTGACCTTACCCTTGTCAATTCTCCTATTTTATTCATAGAGTCACAAAAGGGTTTAAGCTGGAGGGTACTTCTGGAGGGATGTGTTTAATAAGTTTTATCAGAACATGTAGCTGTTGCTATCAAAAATGATACTTCCGTGGTTTGTTTTGTTTGGTTTTTTTTTTTAAGAAAACAAACTATCCCCCTCTTCAAAAACAAGCATTTGCAAATAACTATTTACATCAACACACAGACAAGCAAAATCTGTTTTGAATAAATATTCTAGTAAGAGGTTTCATGGTCTTAAAAGAATTGCAGCTGTTCAGGTACAAAAATAGGAAATGCACTTTGTCACGGCCTTTTGGAGAAAGGTCCAACAGGAGCTGCTGGGGGGCCTCCCAGGGGCCACATGGCACACACAGGAGGTCACAGCACAGCATCTCAAGGTCCTGGCTGGCTGGCACTGAAGTGTGGGGACTGCTCCAAACAGAAGCAACAGCTACTGACACAAGGCAGCCCTTCAAGGGCCTGTCCTCAGACCCTCCCTTCCTATTCTTCAACTCATTTAAGGCCATTTCCTAGCAAAGGGTCAAGACCTCAAATTCAAGTAGTTACCAAGCAGAACTTCTTAAGGAGTTCAGGCTCTTGGCTCCACAGATCCCTTTTTCAGCTCATTTCTTCCCTGAGAGTATATTTCCAATGATTCAGTGCTAATTTGCTTTTGCTGGAAGATTACACACTAGACACTCTTTTCAAGTGATTGATTCCCACTACTGATGAATGAAAGAAGGAATAAAAATTATTTCTGGGCATGTATGTACCAAGCATACACAGGTAAATAATGAGACATTTCCCTGAGGTATAAATAATTATTAGGATCTTAGAAAATGGAACTTACCAATAAGGTTTTTTTGACTAGTTTTTTAACTCTTGGTACAAAAGAAGAATCAAAATTGGTTCATGAAGCTGAAATGAAACATTCTGCCCCCTCAGCAATAAAGAACTCAAGAAACTGATGATGAATATAACTTTCTCTCTGGTTCACCTTGAGGCAGATGAGAATCTATAGCTCACACAGGAAGTGATTTTGGGCCAGTAAAGACTGGTAATCAAAGCACAGATTCTAGTACTTGAACAGGAGAGGGGAGAAATAAGGAGAGCTTTGTCCACTGATATATTTCCACTGTGAGTGTTGGAATAAACGCATAGAATCAAAATCCTCAAAATTTAATTTTACACAATGTCCTAGGTTGACTGTATGATGCTTTTATCCCCAATCGTCTTGTTCTCTCCCAAATTTGCCCTGAACCAGGACAACACTCAAACACCCTATAACACTTCACAGAAAAACACAAGATGCCAGCAGCTGAATCCAAAGCATCAGCTCAAGAGTGCTCAGAAAAACTGATGCTGTTCTAACAGACTCCTTTAATACATGACCAAGTGTTTTGCCTGTTTCTCTTCCTTGTGAAGAAAAAAGATCAGGAGGAAGTGAATGAAAACAGAGGGAAAAAAAAAGTAAATCTACTTTAGGTATTAAATTATTCAACAGTGAGGAGAAAAGCAGCAAGAATGAACAAATGTGTCAGAAAAAGCACTTCAATTACATGAACAAAAGGGAGTATATTAAAAATAACAGCTCTGCCTTCAAAAGAAGGAATGATGTAGGGCACCTTCAGACTCAGCTCATCAGATGGAGATGATGATCACTATTCTCCTCGTTTTCCATTCAGAGAACTTTTTTATCCCATTCATGTGTAGCACAGCCTTGTTCCATCCCAGGCTGTGGCCTCACCAGTATTTCTTCAGCAGAGCAGCAGCCAAACCAGCAGCCCCTCTGGCCACTGCATCATCCCAGAACAGCCTGGGCACGGTTAAACTCAACCAAATCAAAGAAGAAACTAAAACTACTCAAAATACCCCAGAAAAATCAATTCTCCCTTTTTTTACTGTGTTGTTTTTCAGTCAGGGCAGATGCTTGGTTTGGCTTAAAGCATAGCTGTGCCAAGAGCTGTGTCCAGATAGCCAGACCCAGGAAGGAACAGCTGGGACAGAAGGTCAAACAAAGGCCTAACAAAGCAGCACTGCTGCTGCTAAAGCTGAGCCTTGTCTCAGCCCACAATGATCTTCCACAGGGTCCCACAGCCCCCTGTGGTACCTGCACCCCTCCTTGACACCTGCACTCGTGCAGTGAAGCAAAGGAACTGATCTGACAGCCTTGGGTAAATGCACACACAGCTGCCTGCACTGTGTTATCTGGGCTGCAACTACAACTGGCTTTGATTGCATGCACACACAGAGCAAGATGAGTAATAAAAATAGGAATATGTCAGCCACCACTGTTGTCAAAAACTCCTTCATGAAATTGCACCCTCAGGGGAATGCAGATGCATTAACCGCTCCCTACATCATCTCTCCCCCTGCATTCTGTTATATTTTAGGCTTCTTCTTTATGACTTTTGATGTCCACTTTAAATCTATCAGTCCTGCTAACAAAACTGAGCTTACACACTATTTCCTCTAGTCCCTCTCATAGATCAGTGCAAGCCTAACAAAACACCTTTTTTTTAATGACAGGGTCTCTCATTTCAGAATCTCTTCCTAGCGCCTGCTCCACTCCTAATTTTTCTTAACAGAAGTAACCAGAACTGTGAGAACTCCACATGAGGTCTCAGCAAGAGTCTGCACAATGCTAACAATATTTTCTTCTCTGCTGGAAATACTGTGCCTGGCACACAGTCCTGTGCTTGCCTTGTTGACACACAGATCACTGAGCCACCTACTAGAGCTGCCTTCTTTTGCTGAGTTGATGACACTCAACCAGCCTCACCCACCCCACAGGCTGTACTAGTTTTTCCATTCTCAAGTGGTGAGTCCTCTTACAGAAGTTCATAATTTCCACTACTAAAGTCCTTTCTGGATGGTATCCAGGTCC
>JAYDZK010000001.1:108158187-108197707 GCA_034509185.1 Euphonia xanthogaster
TCCTTTCTGGATGGCATCCAGGTCCTCCTCTGCATTGTCCTCAAATGCTGCCTTGCAAGAAGGATACTTAAACTGTAATAGCACAGGTCAATTTGGCACTTTTAAATTTTAAAATAACCTGACAGACATCTAATCCAACACTGGCCGATGACAAACCTTCATTTTTACACTATTTCTTCTCTGAATGCCCTGTGTAAAAATTTCTTCTTTAATCCAATACAGACTACTTAGATTTATCATACTGCTATCCTTCTGTTTGTTTTAAAAAATGCCAGCAACTCAAAGTACAAGAGGGAAGTCAGAGAGAAGCACTAAAAGATCTGATTCATAGAAGTGTTTTTCTCATTGCTTGAAATACACCAGCACTAATTCAGCTGCCCAACACTATGGCCTTACAAAACCAGAAGCTTCCTACAGGTTCACTACAAAGGACAAAGGTACATCTAACCTGCAGAGGCCATAACAGAAGTAGAGAAGAAACTCCACATTTTTAATGGAAATAACCTCCTTTAAATATTGATATTATGTCTGTGGTAACATGACCGTTCCTCAAAATTGAAAATGTATCACCTTTATAGTGTATTATATGCAAAAAAACAGCACTTCTTTAAAGGCCTCTCTGTTCCCTGTATTTGACTAACAACAAAATTCCCATTTAATTTGCTACCACTACACAGTAAAGTCTAAAATTTGAAAAACAGCTGGTCAAACAAAATAATACTTTCATAACACACACATAGAGCTAAACAGAATTCACTCTGACAGTCAGGTCAATCAAAATTGCTTTCTGTGTAGCTCAGAATTAATTCTTATTAAAAAAAAAAAAAAAGCCAACGAAAGCAAACCAAAACCAACAATTCAGTTCAGTCTGGCTGTCACTAACAATCCCAGACTCAGGGATGTTTCTATGTGCATACCAATTCACAAGACCCTTTGGAGGCAATAAAGAGAAGTTACTGAGACCAGTAAGAGAAATCAAGTTTCTAAGTGAGGAAGTTCTCCATTGCAGCACTGATCAGTAAAGCCAAATTATCTGAAACATCTTGATCCAGACACACTTTCCTGTACTTCTTACAGGAGTGTGGCCTCTGAAATGCCAAACACATTCATGCGCTAGGAAAAAGAAAAGTATCTTGAAAAGAAAGTCTGGCTTGTGTGTTTCAAAATTATTAAATTTCATAAGATGGCATCAAAATTGTGTATAAAGTGATGGAAAGCATAAATACTTGAGGTTTTCTTTAAAAAATATTGGAAGACTTCCAGTACTTCAGAAATTCCATTTGCTACTCAAATCATCAGCCTTTAGGGTCATTCATAACATTTTAAATTATGGAAGGATTTTATTAAGAACATTGAGCTGAATATTGGGAAAAAACTTTCTGGTTATGTTATTTATAGAAGGTTGCTGAATTCTCTTTCCAGGGGAGAAATGAATAAATTCTGATCTCTTAAGGTCTGAACTTTTCAACAATGTACTGAAATGAAAAACCTGTCACAGATGAGGAAAATTTAATTTCTCTATTTGAATCTCTTGGATTTCTGAACAGCAGTTTCTTGTATTTTTACATATTTAATACATATAAACTTCTGTCTGAAGTCATGGTATTCTTTCTGGTTTGGGGTGGGGTTTTTTTCTAATTTTTAAGTATAGGTTATAAATTTCTTTTAAGAATAGATTATATTTCAAGAGTCTAGGAATCTCTATGAGAAAAAGATTAGTCTGTATTCAGTTCAGCCTTTTCCTGCATTGAAATAAGCTAATTTTTAGTAGTTTATTTAGAGTTGGACTCAATGATTCCCGTGGGTCCCTTCCAAATCAGAATATTCTGTGATTCTGGGAAATTTCATCTCTCTTGCTAACTTCAAAAAATAAATTAAAACTATTATATGATTCTACAATTCTTGGAAAAACTAATGCAGCTACTAGAAAAAACTCTGAAACTGAAAAGAGCTATTTACCTAACTAAATATCTGGATGGTAACAAATACCCTCCCTAAGCATTTAAACATAAAATATCAGCTTCCTGTAAAACAAGTGTTCATGAATTTTAAATCTACCTCTTCTCTCCAGGTGCCAAAGTAAACTTTAAGGTCTGTCCTTAGCAAAATCTTGCCATCATGAAGACTCAGCCACAGAGCATCTCTCATATTAACTGCAGGACAATTATTCTGTGTGAACTATAACCACCTACATGACAATTATTAGTATACATGCAGCACAATGCATTACATGATCATTTCACAACTCCTTTATTAAAAAACCCACAATGTTTTCTAATGGCTAAACATTTAGCAGAACTGTTAACTGAAACTAATTTAGTTTAAGTAAAGCCTTTATTTAAAAGCCACATAAAATATTTCTCTTTTTTTCCCATTACAAAAAGGGAAAGCTGCCTGGATGAATTTCCCAAAGAGCTCTGAGCACAGCTGTACTGAAGTTTGTGCCAGAACCACTGTGAGGAAAGCACAGGGTGCCAGGAGAGGACAAGGGTTTTACTACTGCTTTTCAAAAAAGACCAAACAACAAATTACTCCTGGAAATACAAAAAGCAAGAATCAGAGCATTGACTCCATCAGTGCATGACCAAATAAAGTGCTCATGCTGAAACATCCCACACTCCTGCAAGTGACTATCTGACCTTTGGGCACTGACAAAAATAGGAAGCTGAATCCATGGTGCAGGTCAGGAACAGCATCAGCATTTCACCAGCAGGTTCCAGCTGCCCTTTATTTATGTTCAAGGACTGAACAGTGAAATAAGGCAGCCAAGCAACACCTTGTGTCCATGAGCAGATCTCAGTTTGTTTCCTTATGTTCTCACACCAAAAAGCAGAAAGTCGAAGTATTCTTTCAGTCATGTCACTTCAAATTCAAACCAAACCAGAAGTGATTTTACCTGAAGTGATAAATGCTGTGGTTCCTCATTTGGGCCACAGAATCAAATTCCTTGCCTAAATTACGGTCTCAAAGCACCAAACCACCTGTGCACCAATGTTCTTAAAACAAAATTAAAAATATCCAGTGACACTGGTAGAAGTCCTAAAGAAGAATTAGGAGACTGATCAGTAAGAACTTGCTGCTGCCTATTTGAGACATTCCCAAGCGTTGCTCACTTGGCTGCCACAAGCAGCTGGTGCTGCTGTCACTGGAAAGTAGCCCAGCAGCAAAAATGCAGCTTCCAGCTTTGTTCCAGGCTGTACACACATGAGAAATAAGCTCATCTCCACACCAACTTCCCTGGCTGTAAAAAGGCAAGTTTAGAGAATTCAACTGCTCCTCTGGTTTGAATGATGGCATATTCTTAAGGCTATGAAGAATCCCAAATAATCAAAAAAAGAGAGTTACAAATGTGAACAAACCAGGATTAAAAAGTACCAATTGCCTTTGGACTAATAGTATATACCTACACAATGGAGCCCTAGCATAGCTGCCTGCTGTTTTATACTAGAAATTGCACTGAAAATTCAAGCCTAACCATATTTTTAGATGAATTGAAGGCTACAGAAAACAGAACCAGAAGTTAACTGCTAAGAAAGGCAACACTTAGGAAAAAGTGAATGAGGAGAAATGTGCTGGCAGTTGAAGACGGGGGAGAAGGAAATAGGATGAAGAAATCAAATTATCATACTATATTTTCTTTATTATGCTTCTCTAGTCAAAACAATTTGAAGAGGGAAAAAAAGAGAAAGACAAGTGCTACAGACTGCAGAGAATACACAGCATTGCTCAACCACAGAACACAACTCCCTGTTGGCATGCTTTTCAAATAACTACACAACACTGCTTCTAAAGATGTAAAAATATAAATACCCAACACCCAATACTTTGTGTGACACATGTGAAAGTGAAAACCAAAACCCAACCAACCAACCTCCAGAACTTTCAAGAAAGCTTATGATGCTCGTTAGTCCCTTCAAACAAACACCCATCCAGCACTGTTTGAGTCAGTAACTGGGCAACTGCTCATGCAGGTGAAGTCAGCAAGGGTTTATTTGGCTTTTAGGAGCCAACGAGATCAACTTTGACAGCTAAGGCTTCTTAGGAAGGGACAGGTTCCACAAAACCAGGGCAAAGCAGCTGTGCCAACAGGATAATCACCCTGGAAAAGGAGCACTTTACACTTTTGTGCTGTTATGGGCTGGGGAGAGTTAATATTCTTCATAGTAGCTAATATGGGGCTATGTTTTGGGACTGAGAGGGAAATAAGGACCAAAGCATAATGTCTCATCACCCTCACTGCAAAGAATGTCCAAAGTCATGTCCAATTTTAACCTACTCCATTTCAGTTTAAAACTGCTGCACACACTATCGTCACCACAGGCCTGTAAAAAGTCTCTCTCCATTTTATTATCCCCTCTGAAGTACTGAAAGGCCACAATAAGGTCTCCCTGGTGCCTTTTCTTCTCCAGGATGAACAATCTCAAGTCTCTTGGCAGCAGAAGCGACCCAGCCCTCTGGGTATCCTCGTGTCCCCTGGTCCATTGGCCCCACATCCTTCCCACGCTGGGGACCCAGAGCTGGAATCAGCACTGCAGGTGAGCTCTCCCCTGATAAACTCCTCCAACAAGTTATGGCTTCACTGGAACCTCAGCAATGCCCTGAAGGCTGAAACTTTCCTGGTTCATAGCACTAAGGTAAATTTCTAATTAAAATGAACACATGGCAACATATTTAAAGCAGCAGTTGCTGCACACCATGAGAAATTCCTATACTAAATTCCCTGGTAAAACTGCTCTAATATTCAAAACTGATTCAAAACAACAGCAATTTTAAGGAGATTGAAAGCCTTTCCAAGCCAGATTTAACTTTTCCAAGAGTTGAATGAGTACATTTTTTGTAATGTATATAGGCATAGATATATGTGATGGATATATTCACACCCCAAACCTCACCCCATATATGCACACATAATTAAAATGTAGTAGAGCAAAGCAATTCAAATATATGTTCCTGTCAAATCTCTTGCAATCATTTTAAAATCTGCTTTTCTTCTCTGAAAATTAAGTGCATCTGAGAGTGTTACTGGGCCATCATTAAGCAGCTCAGATCATTCTTCTATATTTTAATTTTACTGAAGTTCCTATTCTTCAAAGACCAAGCATGCAAGATACCAGACCAAGTTATTGCCTTCTGAACAAAAACAAACAAACAAACAAGGCTGATACAACCATAATGTTTTCAGTTTCATTTACTCTTGCATAAAATGCACATCTGAGGTATCAATTTCCCCTACCTTAGATATTTTAATTATTATAGCACGCCAGCACAAAAACATCTCACACAATGGGTCAGCAATGCAAAAAACCCCAGTAATTTAAGTGATATTAAATGTGATAGTGTTGGAAGCCTTTATCAACAATGTAGTGCTGATCAGAGAACAAATTGAGCCTTCCTGTAAAAAGAGTTGAGCAAAATTCAGCAGTCACAGACTTTAGCTGACTAAAGACAGAGAAGTGCTCATGTCTGTGAAGCACATCAAGATTTAACTTCTCAGAACAGCAAAAATCCAATTCAGCAGGACTCACTTTGATACCACTTGTCAGCTGCTAAAAGCTCTTTCATTGGCATTCTGTTCTCTACTCTTTTCAACCACTAGCTAAAATCTGCACATTAGTGCAAACAGAAAAACAAGGACAGACACCATATTGTTTCTTCGGGAAAGTTAAAGAAGTCAAATCCCAATAAAAGTGTAAACTCAGTGATTTCTGCAAATTACACATCAGTAATTGTCAGGAAGTGTGGTAGATTTCAGCAATGCACTATCTTTAGCACATGGAAAGCTCCCCTACTGCAAATTGCAAGCTAAAGAGCAACACAAGGAGCCCATGCCAGTTTTGTGAAGTTTATATTCATGATTTATAATAAAGAGTTTCTTTAGTCCAGCATAGAGTTGGATTTTTGGTTAGAATGCACAGTTATGTCCCATCTTCTCTGTCTGCCTATCAGTCTTTCCCATCTATTGACAAAGGTTTAGCTTCAGATCACAATCTAACAACAGACAGTCCTACACAAATATTTTAATCAATATTTTTATGTTGTGCATCAGATCTTTATCTGGGAACAACAGGCCCTGAATTTAAGTTAAAAGAAAATTCCTCTACAGACAGCAGAAGTGAAACAGAAGGACACATTAGAATGCAGACTATTTGCAAACAGCTGAGTTACTTAAATCCACAGGCATAATTTAACAACAACAACAACAACAAATTATCTGAGTACCACAAATTCCCATTTCCAAAGCTCTTTAAAAAAAGTTGAAGGCTTTGAAAATTGGTTATGTTTCCACATTGGTAAGCACAGATATTCACAAGAGCTCACTGCAGGTATGAAATGATATCTGGTATCCATGTCCCCCTCTCCCTGGCTAAACCCCTGGTATCAGCTACAGAAGGAAATTACAGTGGACATCTCTCCTTCACCTCTCAGCTCTTCAGAAGCTGTGAGTGAAATGCAGAGCCACAGGACCTTACCATCTACCAAAATGACATTGGAGAGCCCCTTCCCTACTTTTTAAAAATTTCCCTAAAAAACCGCAAAGATCTTAAAGCCACATCACAGCCTGCCTAAATTAAAGTTTCCAACTGCTCTACTGAGAGCAAATAAGGCCAGTTTGGGAGAAGAAAAAAGCAGTTTATGAAGATTTTCATGTGGAATTCAAGCAATCCTGTGATACCAACAGAGAAAAAGGTACCTCTGTGCTTTTGTGTGCACTAGTGAAGAAATACAGATATCACAAATTTACCAACAGAGAAAATACAAATGGATGAGGCTCCTTTTCTCAGAGCATTTTAGTCTTCTGCTGTTTGCAAAAAGTTATGCTGAAAGTTATGGAAACAACTAGAGCTGCCAACATAGCAACAGTGAGACTTACTTCCTTTATATTAGAGACTGCTCAGACTTCCCTCATATTAGAACTTTGTAGTAAGCTCTTAAAATTCTTCTTCTCTCCATGGTCATGAAGCTTAGCACGACACTTCTTTGGCTGCCTCCCTTGCAGCACTCAAAATGACCACACTTTCTTGACATCTTTAGAGATAAGCTCCTTCAGTAGCTAAGGATGCCTCACTAATGAAGGCACTTCCTATACAAGAGCTACAGTTTCAGTATATGCTTTTTCTGTTGTATTTGTAACACAATTTAAAAGTTATCCTTAAAAGCTAAACACTAAAAAACTAAATTAGTCACAGGTTATCAACTGCAGTTCCTGGAAATGCACTGTTTTCCATGTTGCCTCTGCCTTGCACAGAACGTCTTTCTTTGCACCTTAAGATCAACACAGGCCACACCAAACTGCCTGAATGTTACAGCTGTGGCTGAATGACAAAGTTAAGTGCTCAAAACAAAGCTAAAGGCACAAAAACTTTCCCACTGCATCTGAACAGAAGTCTTTCAAGGCTGGCTGCCTTCCTAGCAGCCTTCCTTCCCAGGAACACCCAGAGAGCAGGTTGTGCATTGGACAGACTGTAGGAGCAGCTGTCCTTAATGCATTAAAATAACAAACAGAACACAAATTTACTAAAAAAAGAGAGTATAAACATTTTCATACATGCCTTAGAGTAATTTAAATGCAATTTAGGCACTGCTTTGGGTCAAAACCAAATACCACCAATAAAAAAACTTATTACTGAACATGAATTTCCAGCACAAGCAGAGAGTTTTCCGCTCTTATGTACCTACTTTACAGGCAATCAGATTATTTTGGCCAGACTTCAATGACTCTTTTCTGTGCTCTGCTGCACCTCTGGACATTTTACAAGAGCAGAAAAGTTGGGGAAATGCCAAAAGTGACTCCAGCTGCCACCTGGACTATGGCTGGGCGGGTGCTTTAAGAAGAACTATTATACAGGTAATCAGGAAATGAGGAAATCCTGTCCTTCCACTTCTGCCAGGTTCCTCCTGTCATCCTGGGCAAAGCTGTGGCTGCAGGGGTGAGAGAGGAAAGAAAGGGACCCAGGGAAAAACAACCCATCACAAAGAACTGGGCTTTTATGGGTTGGTTTGCAGTTCTCTTCTGGCCCTTGGAAGGGATCACCTCCTTCAGGAACAGATGTTACTGCAATCAGCTTGGAACAAGGAAAGGAGAGTGTAACTTCAGCGCTTGGCAGCGTAAAAGGACAAAAGATTGTTAGCAGAATCAGACAGGTCTCAAAATTTTTTGAAAAATTTTATTTACACAACAGGTTTGGCTTCTCTTTTGTACTGGTACTCTTTTGTTTTACAGTAATTCAAATTACACTAAAATTATTCCAGCCAGAAGCCTAATTATAAAAAAAAGCTAATATCTCACTCATATGAAAGCAGAATTGACATCCCATGACTTTTCTATTAAAAGCTAATCCACTTATGCCTAAAGTTTAGATTCAAAGAGTTAGCCTATCATTCAAAACCACATCTAAATTAGGTGAGAATCACAGGATACAAAATGCTGAAACAAAACCTTTTTGCTCTTCCTAGCTATTAAAAATCCTGAAATTTCAATGATTTAGTATACAAACAGATGACCACTAAAAAGCAGCTCTCCAAAACACTTATTTCACTATCAATTAGATAACCTACACTGCACTTCTGTAATTATGCAAGTTCAGAAGTTATTTTGGGCATAACACCTACCTGAAAAAATCTCCCAAGTAACAAGCCAAATAGAAAATAATTTTAAGTGAGCACTATTTGGCAGACTTTCCAATATGTACATATAAACAAGTTCCTAAATTATGTGCACAAACCCCTTCTTTTAGAACAGAACCAACTATTTAAAGGAAGGCAGTGCTATTTCCCACAGACTTTAGACCATCTGCATTTTCCACATTTGCTTCCATATTTGTTTTTTAACTGTAAAGTGCATTTCTCAGGTGGGAAGTGACCTCTGGAGGTCATTTGGCCCAAGTCCCTGCTCCAGGAGGGCCTCCTAGAGCCAACTGCCCAGGACCATGTCCAGGTGACTTTTGAGTATCTCCAACAATCAAGAATCTCCCTTGGCAGGATGTGCCAGGGCTTGGGAGCCCTCACAGTTAAAAAGTGTTCCCTGGTGCTCAAGTTTGTGCCACTGCCTCTGTCCTCTTTGAACCCTTCCTTCAGACTTTTGCACATCAGTGAGACCCTCCCTGAGCCTCCCCTTCTCCAGGCTCAACAGGCCCAGCTCTCCAGTAATGTCACAATATTTACACAATAGAATGCACAGTGCATTAAACCACAAGGTTCTGTTCTGCTAACAGGACACATTAAACTGTCTCTTCACATCTTGTTGACGTCACTCCATCAGGTTTGTGTGTCTTGACACACACCACAACCAACATCTGGGCTGTCACAAACCAAAAAACAGATTAAGGCTGGATGATCAAGAGACTTAATTCAAAAGAGCACTTGTGAACTGAGAAAAAAAGAAAAAACAGCAATGGAGACACACCCATACTGCAAGCCTACTGATTTTAAACACTATTTCTCTGTTACAAAGAGATCTAAATCTCACATTGGTAATAGAGAAAAATACATCACATACTTCAAAACAACCCAAACTGCAAACAGAAAGGGATTAACACTGTTACATCTTTTTTGCACATTAGTTCTTGGGTAAAGACAGGCTTATTTTCGAGTAGTAGATGGGTAAATTTTGGAGTGTTTAAAGATGCTTTGAGAAAGGCCAGAAATGTCATATGGTTTACACAGTTCTGTTAAAATCCCATGTTAATACCCATCCTCCTCTCAAGCACCATTAAGAATTAAACTATGATACATACTGATGTGACTTGGAAACATTAAGTCATACCACTCTTAGGCACACACCTGGAAAAAACAGTAACTAAAAAGAAAAAATATCAGACAAACGAAAAATTTTAACACATATTAAAAATCTAATTGTTTCCCTTTGAAGAATTAATATTAAGAAGTGACTGAAGAGTTCAATTTGCTCTTTCTCAAATTTACATTGTGTAATTAATCTCTTGATTTTCCTTTTTTCTTTTCTGAATTCATGAAGTGAATGCTAAATTAACTTCAACATTACAATGCTTTGGCAGCAATCTTCTAAAAACACTCTATGAAGAGATCCACCATGTAACCTATGGGCAGAAATAGTTACACTCCTTTTCACATTTCCAGTACTATTTGAACTTATTCCCAGGCTTTTTTTAGGATCACAGGTATATGCCCTAAATCATAATATACAGCTGGAGCATCTGGAGGGCAAGATGCATGCAAGTTGTATGAAATCAAGCCACATTCACTGCATGAGTATTAAAATACAGATATATTAAGAAAATTACTTTCACTGGCTTGTATTCTCAGTACTATTTAATAATGGCATGATGTTGGTAACTGTTGTGGGTCTGATGCCTCAGGTTTTAGCTTTTATGTTTTCCATATTCTGTACTGCTTTAGTATATACTTCTGAGCTTCATATTAGGGGTAGTAAGCTCTCTTCGCAGAGTAGGGAGACAAAACAATTCCTTCTCTAGCTGGGGAACCAAAGGACAGCTGATCCAGATCTCAGGCCCAAGAGCATAAACACTTGGACTGAAGAGAGAAAAACAAGAAGGATGGGACTTGATAACCTAAAGCTTTAATTGGACAATTATCTCCAATATGCAAATGGAGCAGATTTTATAAAAGTGTGAGACCCTGTGACCCGTTGTCCATCTTGTGACCATTTTGGGTTCATCTTGGGTGTAGCCCTGGCTGGGCTCTTGTACTGCCCAAGGTGGATCCATTGAGGCCTTTTAATAAATCCCTACTTTATTCTTTAGCTCCATCTAACCTCTGTTCTAGGTCAGTCTTCACAGGGCATCAGGTAAACACAGCAAGGAGCAAACACAGGCACTCACTCACTCCCTAGCTCCAGTGGGATGGGGGAGAGAAAAAAGGAAAGTTGTGGGTTGAGATAAAGACAGTTGAATGGGACAGAAGTAAAAGGGGAAATTAGTAATTAGTAGTAGTAATAATAATAATAATAATAATTATTATTATTATTATTATTATTATTATTATTTATTACAAGCCAAACAAGTGATGCACAATGCAATTGCTCCCCACCTGCTGGCTGATGTCCAGCAGCCTGAGCAGCAGCCTCCTGCCATCTTCCTCCCTTTAGTTTATACACTGACCACCCGACATGGTCTAGGATATCCTTTGGGTCAGCTGTCCTGGCTGTGTCCCCTCCCAGCCCCTGTGCAGCCTCAGCCTCTCCCTGCTGGGATGGCCTGAGGACCAAAAAGGCCTTGACTCCCTGGAAGTGCTGCTCAGCAACAACATCAACATCCCAAATCCCAAACACCGCACTGTACCAGGCACTAGGAGGAAAATTATCCCAGCTGAAAGCAGGACAGTGACCAATGCAGAAAGTTTTCCAAAAATGACACCCTAGAAAGTGGAATTTGTTTAGCTGTGCACAACAGAAGTTTGTAGAAGTTTTGGTCCCAAGCACTGCTGCTCAAGTTACAGACTTGATGTGCTTTTTTTCCCTCCTCAGTTAACATCAGGATGTAAGAATCAGCTAACAAGAGATGTTTCAACTAGAAAGCAACTTCAGTATGAGCCACAAATCCAACAAAACCAGCACACAATTCATTCTGTTCTTCAGTTTGAAGAGTCAGACTCAAAAGCAAAGAGCAAACTGATGTAACCAAGGCTTGGAACAAAAGGTATTGCACTGAATGCTTGATCAGCTTTGAACTGCAGAGCTATAGACAGATAATACTAGAAACAGGATAATGTTAGATGTTAGAGACTTAAAACACAGACCTGTTTAGCTAGTAAAATCAATAAGCCAAGTTTGCTAGATGTAACATTTCTCAATTTATTAGTACTGCCAGGGCACAATTTTTATTTAAAACAATGCAGGCCATTGAAAGGATTTTTTATAATGAAAATGTCAACCCTAAGCTATATTCACACAACCTTGAGACAGACGACATTTACTTCTACGTATTTAAAAGAGACAATACAGAATTCTATTTGAGCAAGATGTAACTCAATTTACCCAAAATGTGAACTGCATGTGTAAAGCAAGCCATAGTCCAGAAATAGTGAAATCTCTTAAATGTCTGTATACCTGAACTGCAGTCATACTGCTTATCTGAATGACAGACTTAGTGTTACCAATAATTAAAGAAATAAAGCAAATACTTCTATCAATACTGTAAAATGTCCAAGCCATAACAACTATGCAAGAACAGTGTTTGTAGGAAGAAGTTATGCAAGTTTTACTCAGACAGGTTGAAAAATCATATAGACAATACTTCCTCTAATGAGTTCTGACAGAAGAGTTTAATGTAACTCTAATCCCATAACCACATGCATTTTACTGATTGCATTCCAATTCTCTTTGAATATTTTATCATGAACATGCAGTAATTGTAACAATTCCCAAGACACATACGAAGTCCAAGGCCAAAATCCTTGTTAAAACTAATAAAAATGCCAGGAAACCAGTAGTTTTGTCTCAGAAACAAGATGAAGTAGCTCTCACTCACGAAATTTCACAGACAGGAATGATTACATTAAACAACACAAAGAAGGGCACTCTCTCCTCTGGTCCAGTTTGAACCATCTGTCAGTGCTAGAAAAGCCACACACAAAAGAGGAGTTTAGAGAACACGAGTCTGCATATCTGGCACAGAAAATAAGATGCTACCCTCAACAGTCACAACAAAATAAAGCCCCTGCAGTGCTATGTATTTTAATTTGAGACACATTGAGAACATAGAACTAAGCTCTGCACATATTCCTTATGGTCCCCTAATTCACTTAATGTTATTTCATTCCTTGAATCACTGCAGAGCTTCTGTAAACACATAAAGTGGCTCCTCAACAAGAAATGCAGGAAGGATTGGATGTTGTGTATGTTTGTGAGGTTTTGTTTTGTTGTGGGGGTTTTCTGGTTTGGTTTTGTTGTGTTTTTGTTTTGTTGTGTTTGAAAATTCTTTTTGTTTGGTCACAGTTTGTGCACAGGACAAACTTTTTTGCTTTTAGAAAAAAACCCTGTAGTATTACTTTGGGATGTATTTTAGCCATTGAAGATGATGTACAGAGATCAGTTTATTCTACCATACAGCAGTAGTACAGAAATTTTTACAGCACGCAATAAAGTTACCTGGAAATTGTACAGGAATTCCACAGGCACTTCAATGATTATTAGCTCTTTGGTACATATTCACATCTAGTTTTATTCAGTATCACAAATTATTCTTCAGTTTTGAACAGAAAGATTAACAGATCCATAAGGAATATAAGAAAAGCAGCTACAGGAAAAGTTATAAAGAAGAAAAACTCGGAGTTAAGGAAGTTGTTAAGAAAGTTGTCATTGTGTCTAACTTACACCATTGTGCCTGCAATCAAAAACAGTAGCACTGTTGGTTTACATTAAAGAATCACTGCTCACTGGTGGCTGATTTGGAAAATATTGCATTTCTGTTTGCACTTAATTGAAAACGGTCTCTCCATTCATAAGTAGCATCTGCTCAGGCCACAACCTTGGGTTTAGAGAACCTTGAACAAAAGAAGTAAAACCACTAAAATTACTGTCCAAGGACTATGCTCTAAGGCATTACCACACACAGGACAAACCCATTTAAACAGTGCCCATATTATTAAATTGCACTATTTCCAAAACAACAGAATCTGATTAATTATAACACTCATTTGCCCCTGCTAGTGATGCTCCTTGTCAAAAATCTCTCAGACACAGAGGTACGAAGAGCTCCCAAGACCATGCAAGAATGCAATGACAAATGTTCATGATGTTGTAAGATGAACCTTCTGACAAATTTATGTATATTTTTCTAAGAGACAGATTAGATACCCTATAAATTATGTTTATATGGATACACAGAACACATGACAAACACAGCTCTAGAATACTGTGCTTGGACATATAAGTGTGGACCTGAGAAAACTGTATCTTTTTTATTTCTCACTTATCTTACAGTAGAAAAAAACTATGATTTCTAAACAAAATGTCCAAATAATACATTCTCCAATTACTAGTGAAATTATTTTCTTTATTTTCCTGCATACTTGCCAAAGCAGGACTTGTCAAAATTGGCAGGGGGAATGTGCTCCTGAAATTAATTGTCTTTATGTACTGATATTAAAAGTACTTGCCAGAATTATATTACAAAACAGTTTTTTTACAGAATAACAATATTTTCTATATCATGGCCAGCACTAAAGCTATAACCATGTACTTAAACCCCAAACAAATTATGTTTGGAGGAAATGCAAGCACACATTGCTGCAAAAAGGAGCACAGATTAAAAAAACCCAACTTCTCCCAAATTTTAATTTGCTGCCATACTATTTTTCAGCTCATAAACATAATGAGACATTATTAGTTTCCCAGCTGTTAGTCTCAGTAGTTTTGTTTTAAAATTAATTTCCCTGTGACTGGGTTGCAAATCAGAAACTTGCCTTAATCTCCTAAGCAGTCAAGACTTCCAAGCAAGTGACTACTACAACTAATTCCACTATTAAGCAAAACCAGCTTACAGACAGCACAGAACTGACAGGTTTCAATACTACTAGCACCTAAGCACAAATCTTGGCCCTGTCACTGAAGGAACTGCTTTGCCCCTCCTGAAATTCCTCCCTGTGTGTGTCACTGTACTGTACAGAAACCAAGACATGGTGCTTTGCATAAAACAGCTACAGTTCACAGCACATCATCACAAATATATTTTTTTATGGATAAAGCATAATAGACAACAACTCTGATGCACTTCTGCCACTTTGTATACATGTGTGTTTAACCACTCTCTGAAATTAATCTAAACAGTCCTTCTTTGAAGACCTAATTACTCAACAAAGGCCTACAAGGCCATTTAAATTAGAGAAATAGCATTATGCTTTCCTGAAAAGGATTTTTAAATTCTTTCTCTTGGCAAGAAAATTATTTCTATCTGACAACCCCCCTATCACCTTAAAATTTCTGTAAAAAATTAAATTATATATATAAACAGTTCAGGTGATCTTTGGTCTCCCATTCTTGTGTAGCAAATTTTGAGGACATTTGTTCCAATTACCACACAAGTTCAAGTATAATTTAACTATGGAAAAGGTATTTTACATTTACTCTTCTGGAGCTGCAAGTTTGAAACAGGTGATCCTTTGTGCTCTTTTGCATATCAACTTATATCTTTTTTTAATCACTGAGGAAATGATAAATTATATCAATTGTGATGGGTGAAGCATGGTATACTCAGAGAAGAGCTGAACACTCCCTGGATATTTGACAATGAATTTATCCAACTAATTACTGAGGCATGCTGCTAACTCCTGAAGATTTTAAGAGCTAAAATCACTAGATGGATTCATCCCCCCTCCCTCTTTTCCCATGACTAAAAATTTTTACTTCTTTTCTTATTTACTTTCACCACTGAAAAAAGGTCCATTTAAAAAGTGAGCTTACTCACCAGGTGGGTCCCCCAGACCCACAGGTCAGGCTGTAAAGCACTCACAAGCCTGTTAAGGGGCCTGCTGCCAAGGACTGGCTTTAGATCTATTTATAGCAGAAACATGGTGAAGGCCAGATAAGTCTCATTAGCCTATTTAACAGTTATTTGAAGATTTGTTTATTTAAGACGAACTAGCTTAAAAATAACTGCATAAGCTTCAGTTTCTTCAAAACATTTTAAAGCTTAAGCAACACCCTGTTAAGGTTGTTAGCAACACTATTCCTGAAAGCTTTCACACCTTTAATAACTGCAGAATATTGCTGCATTAAAGGACCTCCTGAACTCCAACAATCACAGCAAACAAGCCTTTCATTACATCACCTTCAAGTAAAAGCCTATATGTGCATACTAAATCAGCAAGACAAATTCAAGAACTAATACCTTTTTGTAACTGGATTTAAATAAGCTAATTTTGGTCTTTGGCACTAGGTCTCAGTAACAGGAGAGAGGCTTAAAATCACAGACCCACGTGGCTAAAACAGAGAAGAGTAAACATTACTGAGGCACAGATGCCACTGGAGATAGAAAGATGCAACTCAGAAAAAGAATAATGTGATGATCCGATTTTTAAAAAGAAAGAAAAATAATCTGAAGTCATTTTATGCAATGGAGTGAAAAATAAGGTACTTGAAGTGCCTGCCAGAAAGGCAAACAAAGCCCTAAGAATCATTCATGGACGCATTAGCATAAATCAGTCATAAGAAACAACTTCCTCTTAGGAAACACAAATTCCTGAGTTATAATTAAGACTGAAAATAAAATTTAAAAAAAGAAAAAAGAAAACAACAAGCAGAACAAACTATGAACTGCAAGCAGCTGGCCACATTTCATTACAGGAAATAAAACAATGAATGATGACCTTTTTTTACACCTGACTTTCAATGTGAGATGTATCTCTGTATAATATCCCCCTGGTTTAACATTTCAGTTTAAATTTCACTATCATTTGAAGGGGAGGAAAGAGAAAATCAACTCCATAATTATATAATGGTTTTAAGTTAAGCTCATCTTTTTCCACTCTTGTGCAGAAGACTATTTGCTTCTAGTTTAGCAATGGTGGTCCAGCGACCTACTCAAATACCTACATTCATTCAGCAGAGATTTACAAGCACCTTGTACCCAGGTGTTTTACCTACTGTTGTTATCTCCATTCCTGAGAGAAGTCCCCATGGAAAACCAAAACCAAGAGGAACATGCATGTTCATTCATGTTTCTGTGAAAGATGCAGCGGAACACAAGCTTTGATAAACATTCCATTTTTTGCTTCTCTTTACAATGCAGAATTAGAGGAGGCTGAGAAGCCATTAAAACTTTGAAAATAATTAGGTTTACTAGCACATAACTGCATGCAAACCTTGTCCATTCTCACAGCTGCTACAAGAAATGTTAACTGGAATGTGATGTTCAAAAGGAGGAAAACATTAGGATCCTTGTTAGCTGCAGCTTTATTGTCTTGTCCCCTTTTAAAGAATGATTTATTCCAGTTGTTACCAGCTTTACAGAGTTGAACACAATAGCACCACACCGTGGGAGAAAGCATTGCCATATGCACATAGTGAATGAGGTAGCAATTAAGAATTGAGACATCGTAAGAAATGTTTCCTAATGTTTTGGAAGTTGTGTATGGCCCTCAGGTTTAGAAGGATATGAGGTCTGAAGTGCTGTCTAATACCTTTTAGTCCTAAATTAAAGCTCCAACTTCAGATGACAAACTTGAAGGTACATTACAGCCAGATTTTCAACATACTTCTGATCTCAGCAAATCTGAGCACGTAGAATTGTGCATCCCATTCCCACTGATTTCACAAACTGCAAGATACTGAATAAAGTACAGAGGCCATTCTACCTCAGAAACATCAAAAGCAGCTGCCACATGCAAACCTTGGCAGCATCCAATTAAAAACTCAATGCTTCAGCCTCCTGCTGAGAAACTTGTCCCAGACCTCATAAAAACCAGGAGTGATGTTTCTCTAAATCAAGTACACAGAATAAGAGAATGGTTGAGGCTGCAGGGAAACTCTGGAGGTCATCTGGTCCACCCCTCTTCATCAAGCAGGGCCACACACAGTGAGCTGCCAAGAACCATCTGCTTTGAACCATCTCCAGGGATGGAGACTCAAGAACCCCTCTGAGCAATCTGGGACAGTGCTCGGTCATCCTCAAAGTAAAAACCCCAATGCTTCCTCACCTTCAGTCAGTCTCGTGTTTCAGCTTGTGCCCACTGCTCCTCTTACCTCCCTCAGCCTCCTGGTGACACTCCTCCTAAGGCAACCCAGGATGTCACAGTCCCTTCTTTAGCCCAAGGGCTCATGGCTAGTTGGTGTTCACCTGGTTGGCCACCAGCACAGATTGTCCTGCAGACACACCCTGCAGCCCTTCTGGTTCCTGGGGTTGTTCCTCCCCACATGCAGCACTTTCCACACTTATCCTGGTGGGATTGCATGAGGCTGCTGCCAGCCCATTGCCCCAGCCTGCCAGGGACTCCCTGGGTGGCACCACAACCCTCTGGGGTACCAGCCACTCATGCCAGTTTGGTGCCATCAGCAAAGCTGCTGAGGAGCAGACTGTGCCATCACCCAGGCCATCAATGAGCGTGCTCAAGAGCACTGCACCCAGTACTGACCCTCAGGGTACAGTGATGGCTTCTGGCCTCCAGCTGGACTTTGCGCCACCAATAAACACCCTGTTCAATCCTCACTGTGTGCTCAACCAGCCCCTATTCCTTTATTATCTCAAGAATCTTAAGGGACACATTTTCAAATGCCCTTCTGAAGTCTAGAGAGAGAATATCCTTTGCTTTCTCTCTATCTACCATGATTTCTTTTTCCATAGGGGGGAAAAAAAAAAAAAGATGAGCCAGCTGTGAGTAGGGACCAAAGATCCTTGAAAACAATTGACAAATCAACCGTCCAATTAAATTTCAAACATTTGTTCCATGAGGGCAAGCTGAGGAAAATGAACTTGTGCAGCCTAGAGAAGAGGAAGTGTAAAGGACTAGCTGGCACGACTTTTTCAGCAGCTAAGAGGTTATCAGGAACACACAGCCAAGCTCTTTGCTTTGGTCCAACAGCACACACATAGTGATCGTGCATGGCGTAACTCATTCATTTCCAAAACTTCATTCACTTATCTGAGTCCTCAAGCTTTTTTTGTTTGTTTTGCCCAAGCAACAATGCAACACAAATCTTATTTATCCACTCTACTGCCTCTGAAATGATAGGTCACTAGACAGGAGAGAAAACTGCAACAGCAAGAAAGGTTTAAAAGGACATTCTTTTTTATTCCCACCCATAAATCTTCAGACACTGAAAGAGGCAAGAGAGTTTGCACTGCATTTTTTACTATACAATACATTAAGCATCTCTAGCCTTATTAGTCTGAGGCAGAGGTGACAATGCCCTGCTTCTTTCCAGCAGCATAAAAGACAGAAAAAACCTGCAGGGAGGAGGGACAGAGCACCATTTTCTATTGTTGACTGAATATAAATAACTGTCTGATTGACACAAAACCGCATCTTCTGACTACATCCATACACTGGAATCTTCTTTTTCAGTGACAGATAAGAGCATCACACAATTCTATAGAGACATGGAAAGCTGAATGGCATCACAGTATCTTGCACATTTCTAAGAAGGAAATGTAAAATTACAATGCCTGATTTCTGGTAAGCCACTATACAAAAATACTATCTGAGCAAGTGCTATTTCTTATTATGTCTATACATAAGGTTCTTTTACAGAAAAGCAGTGCTTCAAAAGGTAATTTTCAGATTTATGTTTGCAAAATAAGTATTTCTACATAGCAACATCCTTCCAAGAACATTTAATCAGCTCTTTTTCTTTGTAAGATGCCAAAAGCAGCTGAAGGTGAATTGTGTCTGCTGCTGACCTTGTACAATCCCACTCCTACTCAGGAACACCGAGGAGGGCATACAGGAAATCAAGATACAAGGATACAAATCAGCCCTATGCTGATTCCTGTGCCACTCATTCAAGTCCAGACACTAGATTTAAAAAGCCAGTCTGGTTGCACTGTTCACACTGCACATCACAGGAAATGAAGAAAGTGTCACACTTGCTAATTTTAAAAGTCACACTTACTAAGTAGCCCTGGATAATTTTTCAGTTTGCAATACTAGCAGGATTATTTTTTTTTTAAACCAGCAACCTATGCGTCACATGGAAGTGTTAACAAAAAACAAAATACTAAGAATTTCAAAAAAGTGGAGAAACTTACTCTTTCAGAAGACAGACAGAAGAAGTACCAACAATAGATAGATGAAATCCACAAGACTCAGAATTTTGATGTTAATAGAGAATACACTGATCATTCAACTTCAGGAAACTAAAAAAAACCAAACCATCACACAAACCCCCACCCCAAAACACCAAAAAAACCCACCAAAACTTACGCAAACTAAACAAACAAAGGAAAGGTCTGCTCTGACAGCCAGATTTTAAGAAATGTCTGTCAAGTGGTACAAAATTCTTCTATATTTTCTACACTGTCTAAAAATAAGTCTGTCAACTGAGCATGAGTTGACAAATTTTGTCTAGTGAATGTCTTCAAGGTTGGTTGTGCCAATAATGTTTTCATATAATGCTAGCAAGTTTGTATTAATAAAAAAAGGCCCAAATGACTTTTGCTAAATTGAGAATTTCTATGTATTCACAGGACAGCTGCAGTACAGTGGATGCAAACAGGATCAGTTAATCCAAGCTGGCAGAGAGCTGTCAAACAGAGCTATAACCAAGTGCTATCTCCTCTACTGGAGATGAACACGATTCCATCCCTCACCTTGGGATCCCTGCAATTGTACCCTAACCTGCTTTAGTCTGAGCAAGCTAGGCTAACATCACAGAATTTTTGAAACATGTAAATTAACCTAGTTTATTTAAAATGAAGGGAGCTGTGCCACAACCACGGGAGACAAGGGAAGAGCAAGAATGAAAATTTAGCAGGAGTAATCTAATCAGTTAAAATGTAAAGATTAAGAAAGAGAGAAAATATAACTTGAGATGGCTGACAACAATCAACTATTACCACACACAATTACCCCACGATTCAGCTCAGTAGAGTTTTGTGAAACCAACATTTTTGCTCATATCTTATTTTAACATACTAAGAACCTCTACTCGTTTTGCTCTTCTGGCTAAATGGCACACAAATAAAGAAATAAATCACTGCAATTAAATAATAGTCAACTTAAAAGCCACTGAATGCTGAAGACTCAATGGCAATAACCTTGTCAAACACTCCATCCCTACTCATGAATCAGTCTTTGCACCTTTCCACATACTCTGCTTTGCTAAAATAGTCTCTCTCATGTTTGATTATCACCTCACTAATCCTAATCCTGCCTTTCATGCTTGTCACTTCCATTCCTCTTCCCCCTTCTCCAGCACCAGCTGTGTCTTTTCCACAACCTTTAGCTCATCTGAGATTTTTTTCCTCTTATCTTTACAAATATCCTGTTATTAACCAGTAAATCAATTTCTACTTGCTGCTGCTTTTCCCTCCCTCAACTCACTTTGTCTATCTTAGCAGGCTGGCAATCACAAGATCTCCTCTGGTTGTTCATTCAATTTCACTTTTCAAATTCTGTTCCTTTTTCCTTCCTATGAACCTACTTTACTCATCTTTTTTTCCTCTCTCTTCCTCCCACAGTCACCCTCAGTAAGAATCTTTCTCTCAGCAGCTTCCTATTCCAACTTCTGTTCCCCTTCTTTCTCATCCTGCAGCATCAGCAGAAGCAGGCTGGACCATGCTCCAATTAAAAAACAAACTTCCAAAAATCCACTTGGCTAGGGTTTCAAGGATTCCTACTCCCTCCCCTTCAGGAATAACAGAAAAAAAAGAGAAGAGGCAAAGAACTGAGAAGTTATAAAATTTTTTTAAACTAGGTTTTAGTTTTTAAACAAAATATGTAGATTTTTCTCAGATTGTTATAGAAGCCCTAAACCTTGAAGCCCTTCACTTACCAAACACACATAGACAATGAATCAGTCACTTCTTTAAAAGCTGCTGCAGGAATTCTAGAATTGTTATTTTTCCAATGTATTGTCTGTACCAATGACTGCTTTTTCACACCTTTTCCATAAAACATTGTAACACCGTAATTCTTAGTGAGAACACAAAAGGGTTTTTACACCTTTATGCTCTAAAACATTGTTGCTTCTGCTTTTCTACAGTTTTCATTTCTTTGTATTTATCCTCTTTACAGAAGTTTTGTATGTTGGATCTAAAATGCAACTATAATCAATTTCACATAATTCTAGGTCAGTTTTCTTTAAATATTGGCATCTATTCTCCTTCTTCCTTTTCCTACCACTTTTTCTGGATTTGTTAAAGCTCTCTTTATGACCCTCAATGACATTCTTCAATTTTTACCTCTACTACTTTTGTTATGATATACCCTACATCTTTTTATACAAGCTAAAACAGTTATTATTGCACAAAAGACAGTTCACCTGGAAAAATTAATAAACCAAACTGACTCTTCAAAGCAAAAATAAAAAATCCCAAACCACAAAACACCAAACCAAAACCCAGCATTCATGAGAGGAACTGTACACAAAAAGCCAGAAGGAGCACATCACACTTTAATGGACTGAAGTGCTCTTCCCTACAGCAGCATGGAACAAGATGAATAAACAGAATTAGAAGCTCCAACCTGTAAACTGCAGTTTCCTTCATAGGCAAGAATACAGCCTAAATTTCCCACTACCTGTAGAATTGTGTATTTTTGGGTACAGAATCACCCAGCTAGAACAGCAGGATTGTAGAGCTCCCCATCTGACTGACTGCTCCAGAATGTAACTATCAATTCTTTTCAACACAATGTAAAATGAAGGTACATAGAGAGCTTTAAAAAAGTACATAAAGACACCAGAACACTTATAAAGTGAACCATAGCCTACAGCCAAAGCTCTGCCAGGCTTCTCCAAGTAGAAATTGGGCAAAATCTTTGGTCTAAACACAGCCCTGAATCAATTCCATTTAATACACAGATGTAGATTCTTTGACAAAAGCAGTAGCTGGAACTCACCAGTGACTTTAGCAGGCACATTATGTGACTAAAGCTAATTCCAAGGGGGGAAAAGAATGAAATGACATTGTAGAAATATAAAGCTGCCTTTTTTTTAATGTAGAACTTCATCTCTAGAAACTGCCTATTTACTGCTACCAGGATAAAAAGCCCAATGACCAACTCAATGTCATTAAACCAGAGATAAGTACCCCTTCAGCTTGTCACAATAAAAAAGCTCAAACTTTTAATTTGCTTTTATGTGTAATAACCCATAAGAGATGTGAATATGTTCCAAAAACATCTGCACTGGGGATATTTGGAAAAACATAATCATTTTATTCATCTTAAAGCAGCAATGGCAAAATACTAATTAAGATAAAACCTGGCAGCTCAGTATGAGTGATAGGTCCAAAAAATGACATATTTAGCCTGGACAGAGCAGCATGAAAATATTTCAGCAGGTAGTTTTCTCTGAGTATGTATCACCTTTTCTGATGTAAGGTATCTGACAGTGTTCAGTCATTGCTGAGACCTGAAGACAAGTCAAGGGGGGGGAAGTCCCAGAAATGGAATGAAAACAAATTCTCACAAAATATAACATCCAGCTACCTCTATAACAGTAACAATAATACTAATAATAATAATAGTAACAACAATAATAACAACAACAGTAGAAGGCAAAAGAAAAGAGGCTTGCAGATGCTCCAGTAAATGCATTTACCTGCCTCAAATTTGGGTGCAGACAAGGCTCCATCTTGGCACTGAGAAACTGGCAAAAGACAGCTGCAATACACACTGTGACTGGTGGTGAAAGACTTCTATAGACACGGCAGGAGATGATAAATCTGCCACAGCCTTCGGTGCAGATGCAGCTTCAGTACAGCAACAACAAGGAGAAAAAAGTTTCAAGGCTGCTCCACATGAACCTTCCCAGCTGGAGTAAGGCTGAATGCTGAAAGGAAGGATTTACAGCCAAGCAGTTTGTATAAACCTCAGTTTTTCTCTCCCAATATACTGAAAAATATGCTATGCATGTGCTTTAAAAACAAGCAAATGAACAAACCCGTTTTTGCCCCCACAGACACTTATCATCATTATAAAACTCTCTTGGGTAAGCTTAGGCCATATTTCAGAACTGAATGTACTAATCAAAACAAGGACTTGAAGCAGCTCAGCAAGGTTTTCTTTGATCAGTTTGTTCAAGCATTCATTTCAACTCTATCCTACCTTGCAAAAAACCAAGTCTGATTTACTCCTAACCTAAAGACCCAGTGACAGAACCAGGAAGAATGATGGTCACAGTTATCTGCTTTTTCTCTCCACATTCAAGTGAGAAGCAGCTGAGTAGGTCAAGAGCTGCCACCTTAACTATCTCTACTAATGGAGATCCCATCCCTGACTCTCAATGCAAACACATACTACAGACTGAATAATCAAAGCCCCTTTCCCCATTTTTATGTTCAAGTTCAACTGAAAAGACTAAAGCAATACTGCACACCTCTTGAGATTCAGATCTTGCTTCTTCCCTTCCCTCGGGGTGCAGAAAACAATCCATGAAAAGAGTGCTATAAGGTATCTAGAAATCATTTTAGCTAGTTCACAGATGTCACAGTTCAATTGTATGTCCAGGGTAACTGCACTTGTGTCGAGCCTTACTTACAAAATTGATTATTTCCAACTGCTTGCTCATTTCATCTCTTAAGGAAAAAGGACTCCCTTCATATGGCTAGAAAATTCCATCTTTACAGTCTTCACCTTTCTGCAGGTATCTGCCTAAATAAAGCTTTAAAACAACTGCTTTATTGCCAAGGCTTTAGTCCAAATGTGACTTTGAATACAAGCTGGAGGAATACTATGCCAAACTAAAAGCTCTTAAAAAAATATGTATATTCAAAACTGTTAATGACCTCCTGATCCTCCTCCACGTGTTGTTTTGGTTTTTTGTTTTTGGATCATTCAAGAAAGGTGCTAGTCTGGTTCTCAACAAATTAATTTCTACATGTGACACTCAAGGAATAGATAATTGTGTTAACTATGTGATACCCCTCTGTGACAAACTAGATTCCAAGTACCAATAAGGCAGCATCACTGAAAGGTCCCTTCTCCCACTAATGTTTTCCAGCACATGACAACCACATGTAATCAATCCACTGAGAAGCAGAAAATATTTGTCTGTGGGGATTAAAAAAAAAAGAAACAAGTATAATCTGTGCTCTCTTGCTCTCTTTCCAAAGGTACAGACATGTAATCTTCTTTCTGATAAACTGGTTTCCTGGTTTAACTGTTTTCATGGCTCCCACTGCTCCCCAATTCCTAGTCAGGTGAAGATTAAAGTTCTAAGAGTAATTGCAGTGTAGTTGGAAAACTGGCCAAAGTGCCTGAAGAAAATGACCCAGTGGGAAACCTATGAAAGGGGTGAGGGGAGAAAGACACTTTTTAATCCTGATTCTTTTCACCAGTCTAGTTTAGCCACCCAAAAGAGCAAGAACATGAACAAAAATGAGAAAAAGGGAGGCGGGACCCATCTCAAGGAACACTGCTTGGTAAGATTTTTTTGGGTTTTTTAAGAACTTCATTGTATCCATTTTACTACATAAAAAGCTTTGAAAATGAACACTTGCACAGAAACTCCTTTCTGGACAAGACAAAGATAAACTTGAGCCGTGATATTAATATTGTGAATATTTTCTACTACTTGCTGTTAACGTCCTCACAAGGAGATAATTCCCATTTTACAGAATTGCCTATAGAAAGCTGTAGGATTTTCATACACTGCATAAACATTACCAACTGTTTACATAAACTAACATGGACTACAATTTAAATAAACTGGTTTTATGAGAACTCTCTGACTATAGTTAGAATCTCTACTACTAGACACATTTTCTCAAGAACTTAAATCAAGAAACCATTTTAACTGGTAAAAGAGCATATGCTAATCAATTTTAATTAGCAACTCACCTTCAACATAATAATGAGAAGCTGAACACTTTTTTCAGTCCACTCTGAACAGCACCAACCATTCATAAACACACTGAGAATTTTGGACACTGGATCATTCCAAACCATATTTACCTTGTTGATTACTAGCTCACTTACACTGAACAACAGCCCTTCCCAACCCACCTGTTAAAAAGGAGGAGTAACATAAAACATGCTCCGCTGAGAAAGAAGACTAGGGAGGACTGGAAAACATCTGGAACTACTTGGGGTACAAAACAACAACCATGAAAACAGAGGATACTTTCACATCAGATCCAACTGTCCTCTTTCTCACTCCTACTGCAGGCAGTAAGTATGCCAGGATCAACAATGTGCTCCTGAGTCTGGCTGTAACAACTCAGCTCCCATCCATTAAAGCAGACAAAAAAACAGGGGTTTTGCATGTTTTGCAGGGTCTTGACTGGAAACAAGTGAAATTACTTAACCAGCACCCAGTCAAATGTGATTTTGGACTTAGCACACCTCTGAGCATTTGAGCCGCTCGAAGGAATGCTGATTAAAGACTTTTGCACATCATTAAAGAACAGCATATTTTCTGCAGCTTTATAAACAACGCATTTCCAAAGAGTGTTTAAGCTGATAGGATAGAAGGTAATATTAATGTTTGCTAGAAGTGAAGGAGAAGGGCAAAAAAAAATGAAGCATTTTACCAGCCCATTTACAGGTGGATAAATTTATAAAAACTCCAACCCAACATACAGTGTTGGTATCAGCTCTGACATACTAACAGGGCAGGATCACACAACTCTTCCAATGAGTTTACTGGTGCAACATTTTCCACAAAGCATGAGCTCCTGCACAAGACATGCTTTAACAACTTTCTCCTTTCTCGTGGAGATTTCTATTTCTGGAAGTCCTTTAACTTGTGCAGTAAGTATGTACGTTTTCCTGAGATTTCAGGAGTTATCCTGTAAGACAGCATCAGCCTAAAGAAAGCAACAAGGAAAAAAAAAGCAGCATTTTTTAAATGAAAAATCACAGAGATTAGAGAAAGTAGAGAATGTGAAAAATACAAAAAGCACTTTCTGCTAACTAGAGTATATAGGATAGAGTGGAGCAGGTTCGTACTTTTTAGGCATAAACCACTTGTTTTATAAGTGTTGTTGCTGAAAAATTCTTATTTTCCCAGAAACTCACTGGTAGAGAAGAATGGTTGCTAAGACAAGTAGGCCAAGATCTTATTTCCTGCTGGTGAGAAGAGATCAGATAAACTTCCTTCTTCCACACATGCTCACAGGAACACAATTCCACTGCAGAGAACCACCTCTCTTCCTTGAATTCTAGGCAGAAGCAGTGAAGCCACACAACTTTACTTTTTCCATGCTGCAGAGGCAAAGTCAACCTGTGAAAAGAAAAGCACTTTCCTCTACAGCTTTTAGAGGGGAAAACCCCAACCCAAGCAACCAAAAAGAAAAAAAGTTACATTAAATACCTGAACTGTCATCAGGACTTTGAGACAGTAACAGAACAGGTTACCCTGTACCACTCCCTCTACAGAAAACAAACAGGTCTCAACACTACAGTCTCAGTTGGTTGGAGATTCAAAGATAAAACTGTAAAATGATGACACTTTTTCAAAGGCTCACCTAACTCTGAGAAACCTTCTGTTAGCTCAGGTTTCAGACACTGAAACTGCAGTTTGATTTTGCAGCAAAATTTTGCTCCAGTTTCCATGGGAGCAAAATTCTGACTGACAGCCATCCTACAGTCTGCTAGGAGCCCAGTGAGTCTGAAGAAAACTAAAGGAGATCTCAGTCTAAGCCAGAATATACCATATGAAACTTCATATACGAGTTATTAGGAAAAGTTGTTATTGATAGGAAAAGAAATATGAGGAAAAGCGGGGAAAAAAAAATCCAGAATGAAGCTTTGGCAGAGCTACCGAGGAGTGTCACATTACAAAAGAAATGCTAAAAGAATGAAAACTGGCAAAGAAACATTTAAAAACCATTCAGGTGTATTGATACTCAAAATGGAAGTAAAATGCTGGTACTGAAGAGACCAGCAAAACCCAAAACTGTTCTATATTCAATAACCAACCAACAGAATATACTGCCTTTATCACAGTAAATACAGTAACAGGAGACTTACAAAATTTAACAGACAAAATGAGAGCAAAAAATGCAGGAAGTTGGCTTATTAACTAAAGCTGTATCTGAAGGTGAAACAAAGAATACAAGATATTAAGAAAATAAGATATTTCTCCTTAGAAAAACTCCCTAATGTATTCTCAGGGGAAAAAACCACAGGGGACAGCTATTTTTCTCACTAATACAAGCTTTACAAAACAAATTCTTCTAACAGCAGTCATGAAACCCAGCCAAAATCTGTCTTTTTAAGAATACAGATGAAAATGCAGGACCAAATAGCAGCTCAAGATAAATTTCATCAAGAAACTAGAGATGGCAGCAAAGTCTCAAGCTAGCATCTGAGTGTAAGAGGAAAAGTTAAATGAAAAGGAAAGTTCTGAGTAATTCTTACAGCTTTGTCCAAATGGTAAACATTTCAAGTTGCTTTTTCTTTTTTGTTTTTTCTTTTTAAAACAGTGACAAAAAAAGGGGAAACCTATCAGTAAGAACAGCTACAAGCCACTGCAAGGCTCTACTTTTAAATGCAAAAATATCACAGATCAATTTTTAGCACATATGAGAAAAAGAACTTGAAAACAGCTTTCAGCAAAATACACGTTTAAATTCTAACATGCATCAATATTCTCACAAGTCACTGCTGATTTCTGAATGTTCCAGCCATATATCTTGAACCACATTTCAGGAAGGTATTCTTACACTCTTCCTTGTCTTTGCAACTTTTAACAAATACTGAAAAGCTGGATATAGCCTGGGTTTTGAGAAGAGAATTTTCCAAATTAGTTTTCTGGAACACTTTAAATTAAAAAAAAAACAAACACATTAGCAATATGAGAAACTAAGTCCCATTATGAAATACAACCAACATTCAGGGAAAGAATCACAGAGTGACCTCACCTTCCTGCTTAACTGCATCCCTGAGAATAATTTCAGATTATACTTCTGAGTTTGCTGTTTAACACTAAAGGATCCTGGATATTGAAAAGCAACATCTCAAGAGACATTGTAGCTCACCAGCATGGAGAATACCCAAACCAACAGTTCTGCTGTGGATTTTGCCTCGCTGCTACCTGGGACGTGTTCTCAGAACTTGTCCATGCCACTGCACCATCAGTGCTTGGAGCAATCCTCCCAAAATCAGGACACTCCAATTAAAATCCTTCCCCAGCACACAGTGCCTGTGAAAGCACTCATCAGGCTAGAAGATACAACAATCAAAACTCCCAGCTGATGTTTTATGGAATCATTTAAAAATCACCAGACCCACTAAGAAGGGAAACAAAGTATCCATGATGATAATCTTCACAAAGCAAAAATCTGATTCCCAGTCCCTGTTCTGAGCAAATTTTAAGTATTTCAAGCACACAACACTAAACAACTCTACAGTCAGCAATCTATTTGGAAACACCTCTTACCAACACAGCAAACAGACAACTCAAACTTTTGAAAACTCCAAACTAAGAATCCCAGTAAGAAGATTCATTTGCAAGAGCTGAGGAAGTATCCTCAAAGTGTATCTCAATGGCAGCTATGAAGTTTTGAATACTTTACAATTACAAGTGCCTGCAGCTGATAAAAAAAAATTGACACACTTGAGATCTAAGATTAGGGAAAGAACTTCTGATATTTTAAGCACCCTGTTTACTTTAGGCTTTTAAAGATAATTGAACCTTAAGGGCTGAACATCCGAGAAACTCAGCCAACAGATAACTGCTTTTTCCATAAAGGAAAAAGTAAGAAAAATAATCTTAATCTAATAACTCTGAGTAATACAGTTCTGTCTGACCTTCAGTTTTGAAAGCCCCTTTTGTTCCTGTCATGTCTGTAATGCTGAAGGTCTGAAATTAAGATACTTGCAGAAACATACTAAGAAAAAGGTTACTTCTAGTTTGGGCAGCTGTAGAAAGGAAAACAGTGTTTTCTGTAAATGGAAGTTGGTACTTTTCAATCTAAACTTGATTCAGATGCACTAACACAGATCTTTTCCTCAAAAGACCGGAAACAAAAACCCAAACAAAAACCTCAAAAACCAAATTAACAGAAAGGCAGACATTTTAACTGCAACAAATTCTTGATCAATACAATACATTATACGTTTAAGTTTAGAGCAAAACAAAATCTGAAAATAGGTTGCTCAGGAAAACTTTGGTTTTGAATTTCTTCAACATTCCTAAATATGCTATCAGAGCTTTTGCACACAATCACACCAGAACCAGAAGTAACAGATTTGGTTTCTATAAAGATTAGAATTACCCACAAACATCAAAGCATGCTTGCTGTTGAAAGTACACTCAACTGTGAACATTTTAAGTTCTGAAGGACCCAATAAAGCACATGCACATTTGAAGAACATCTAACCATATCAGAAGCTAGTATGCTTCAAAGAATTAATTCAAATATTCAACAAATAAAAACCCCAGACTCAATTGCCGTCCTAATTTTAACTGGCTGTGTCACCAATTAAAACCTGAATGAAGTGAGATCCTGATGTAAAGTTAGTGCTTGGTTTTAATTACAGGGAATAGGAATATGTGTATAGGAAGAAGGAAAAAACAAATTAAGATCATAAAAACAAGTCTTTGTGTGTGTGTGTGTTAATAATTGCAAGTTAATTTGGAACGTTTCCTTTCCTCTCAAGAAAAGTAATCTGTTTCCCTTTTTTCTTGCCCTTTCCTTACCATTGTCAGGATTATTGCAGAAAAGGGTTTGGAAGCTAACTTCCTGATTATACAAAAAAAGGCAAACAAACTTTAAAAAAAAAAAGCCTGACAAAGCATTTTATTATATGGTCATCGTAATTCACTTTTGCCAAAGGTGAGAAGAGGGGAGAGGTGCCTGCACACTTCATCTCACTCCATCCCTGAGCATTCCACCTTGAGCAAGCCCTGACTGCACTGTAGGTCTGGTTAAGCCAGTGAAAACAGCAGGAAAACCATCCAGCAAGTGAGCATTTCTGTCGTGCACCTGGCTCATACAGACCAGGTGAATGTGGGAGTTGGCACAGGGGAAGGGGGGATCACTCAGGGCACATAAAGAGAGCAAGATCTCCGAGAGCAACGCCTCCTTCTTCCAGCGGCAGCAAACTTAATTCAGCTCCTGTCACCAAGATGCCCTCACACACTCCTCACACAGGGCACAAAGAGGAGAAAGGGTACCACTGCCACGTTCACACAACCTCCAGCACAGCTACAACCTGTCACAGCTTCCTTCATGAGCTATGATATACTTGCTGAGGCTGCAGGATCACAAAAGTGCAGGATTTCACCTCCATTCCCACCCTGGTTCCTGCTCTGCATGCAGCCAGACCAATGCTGAGCCGACAGGTCTCTTCTCTAAACACAACCTATTTGCTGCTGCTTCATTCAAGTTCAACCCTGACCTCCACAAAGCTCTTTTCTAGGAAAAATTACTAGTTCGGATCACTATTGATGTAGAAAAGGTCTTATCACTTATTATATAATTCCCTAAATTGTTTGTCATCTTCACAGGCCACCTCACTCCCACCTCCTCTATCATTTTCTCCTAACCAGAAGGAGGGGGGTGGAGGAGTGGTTTGAAGAAGGGAGATAAGATTACCTCACTTGCTTCTTCACGATCCCTTCCATTTACAGGTGTATTGATCCCTCTAATTGAGTGCAAATGAGTGCTTTCCCACGGTTCAGAGCTGCTCCCCTCTATTCAGTATCAGGAGCAACATCTGGAGCCAAAATAAAAAGGAGAAAGTGGACAGCTGACAACTCCATTTGGATTATCAGGATTTCCCTGGAGCAGTGTGGAAGTGAAGCAGTTACACACTCCTTTGGCTGCCTTCTCTGAGCTGGAACATCAAGGACACAGCCAAAGGTTTCACTCATAGACCCTCTCCCCAAAATGAAAGTGGGAGAAAAAAGGAGGTAGAGGAACTTGCTAAAGTTCTGAGATGGTCACGACAAGCTGAACTTTCTTTTAGGAGAAGTTATTTAGATTTTCCTGTTTGTTTTTTTTTTTGTTTTTGTTTGTTTTTTTTCTTTTGGTGGTGTTATGTCTACTTCACAGACACACATAAAAGGACACCTAGAAAAAGATTTCACGAAGTTCTGAGTATCTTAAAGAACCTGAGAAGCCTCAACCTCTCTACAGTTCAGACTTCCTTCCTTACTCCTAGTGATCTTTAGATCAAAAATTCAACTTGCAAAAGTCAACTGCCTTCCAAACTCTGGTAACTGAATTTATATGAAGTCACAAGTCACCCTAGAATTCCACGTTCCTAGGAAAGGCACACTTTGAAATTCTAAGGGTTTCTTAATCTTGGCTGCAGCAGAACTGACACTTTGATAAGACAAAACTAGTTTTGCAACTTGCCTTAAAGTGCTTCAAAACAACTGAACAGAACACATTTTGAACCACTGCAAATGCCTGTACACCCCAGCTTTTACTTCTAAAAAATTTGTTCAGAGGAAAGTTTTGTACAACTTTCTTAGTTCACTATTAGTTCATAAATTTCCTAGGAAATTTACTCAATATTAAATGCTAGGAATAACTGCTTATGTCCACATAATCCAGAAAAGAAAATGGAGATGTCAGTTAAAAATGAAATCAGATTAGCTGCACCCAGTGACCTCCCATTGGGTGGCCAAAGAAACAGGTGAAGGAGCCAAGTAAAAATATATTCAACCAAATGCTACTTAGAATCCCTGGTGAAAGGTAAATATCCAGAATTTCTTAAACAGACAATTTGAAAGTTTGTAAGAACTATGCATCAACTATTAACGTTTTCAGGTGCTGGAAACATATTCTAACTACTGACTTCTGCAAAAGTTAAGTCAATACAGAAATTGGCAAAATGTTGATAACACAAGAATTCTGACAAATCCTAAACCTGGAAGGAAAGCACAGCCCCACTGCAACAAAAGAACATATACACTAACTTGCTGGCTACCCCTTCTTATCCTATCCTAAAAAAAAAAGTGATGAAAGTAAAAGAGCAAGGCACTTGTGAACCAAGGTACATTCAATTCTGTGCTGTGAGAATACATTAGACAATAGTCTTCAGTCCTTTTAGTCTTAAATTTATCCTGTAAAAGGTTTTAGTAATATGTCTGGAAAGAGATACAAACTGAAAGAGATACAAACTGAAGTGAAAAAATAAACCCTGATTACAATGTAAAGGTCTTTTATGGTCAAGCTCCAAAAATTATTTGAACCTTATTTCACTGTTTTCACTCCCAAAAAAGATACACAAAGGCAACTGAAATGCCACCGTTTTGCTGTGCGCTGCTGTTTCCAACAAGGACAGCATTCCTTGCACCAACAGATACCTCCCAAGGAACACTGCAACCCATTCTGAATGCAGCACAAAGTTTATGAAGGGAAGGTACTAACTTGGCACACAATGCACAGTTCAGTTTACAGCCATGCTGAACTCAAGGCACTCTCTTCCAATGCTTCAGATGCCTTACCAAGGTATCCTCTTACACACTTATCTGATGTAGGCAAAGAAAAATAAAAGTTTCTTGGTGTTCTTTTGGTGGGAATAGCTGATACACTATCTCAAAAAGTAAGTTTAATTTTTTTAACAGGTAGGGATGATAGTTCTGGCCATGCTGATAGTCATGCTGCATATTAAAAAAAAAGTACTCCCTTCATTCATGAGAGTTATTTTTATCAACTCCACAATTCGGCACAAAATACCTACTTATAACAACCACTCATTTCTGGAGTCATCCTTCTTTAGATGACACATTTAATATGACTACAAGTTTCTGAGAAGTGATCTTTGGAAACATCATACCGAGGTTAATAATGCTTGATTACCTTTCATAGTAGTGACATCTGTATAAAAGATTATTAAAAAGCACAGTGTATCAGAGAGAGGGCTAAGTAGGTGAGTGGCTGTTGACATAAAATGTGTCTCTCTTCTTTCCCTAAGATTTCTTTATCCCAGAGCATTTTATTTTAAGTACTATGTTTGAATTGAAATTCAGGAGATTGAATCAAGAATCACTTGGGTCCCAAAGCCTGGCCCCCATTTTTCTGAAGCTTCATACTATTTTAATAAAAAGATCAAACTCCTAACTTAGCAAATCTTCAAGTCAAGGTCACTTTTTTCATCCCACAACTTCTCACAGACATCTGATCCAGAATCTCAGTAGTGAACTGGTCTAAAATCAGGCTGAAATTACACAGGACTCGTCTGCTCAGATTTGCTCATTTTCGAGGCTTTCTTCTCTCGGGTGTTTAAACACCTAAACATATTTGCAAAGTCCCTGCACAATCTTCCTCAGCTTGTATCTTCCTAGATCAAGTTCCTCCAAACTCCCCTCTTAAGCAGCCCTCAACTTCCCAATCACTACAGCTGTCTTGTCCACATCATAAGAATCACAAAATCATTTATGTTGGAAAAACACCCCCAAGATACTGACTCCAGCAATCACCACCCTGGCAACTCAACCATGGATGGCACTGAGTGCCACATCCAGTCATCTCATGAACAGCTCCAGGGATGGTGACTCCTCCACCCCCCTGGGCAGCTCATTCCAGTGCTTAGCAACCCCTTCCATGAAGGAATTCTTCCTCAAGAAGGAGCTACACAGGAGTGCTGCTGGTTATCAATATTAGAAAAAGCCATACAAATAGAGTAGTGGTTGA
The DNA here is from genome assembly GCA_034509185.1 of Euphonia xanthogaster. NCBI lineage: Eukaryota > Metazoa > Chordata > Aves > Passeriformes > Fringillidae > Euphonia > Euphonia xanthogaster. Next base: position 108,192,378 of record JAYDZK010000001.1, read on the forward strand.
AATGTAGTCTGCAACCAGGTTTGTTCATTCTATTCTGTATTCAGCTGCTTCTCTTAAGTAGGCAGAGCCTCTTAAGTAGAAATGGGTCACTGCTACAGCTAAAATCCATAGTAGAATAACTTACCTAAGGACATACTCTGGCAATTATACACTACAAATAATCAACCACTATTTTCCTGAATAAATGCACATTATGACCTCATGCTTAAATCAAATATTTGTAATAATCTGTTACTCTTACATACTGTAACAGTGACAACAGCCAAGCATGTTTTATTAGCAAAGAGTTTCAAACAGCACAAAAAAACTCAAAAGCCAAACTAGACAAATCAGTTGCCATATCCCAAAGAAGCTCCCTTCCCCCCCCCACTTTACAAATAGTGAGTACATACTACAGTTGTTTTAGATTTCCATTTGATTTGTCATTAATTACACCCATCAGTTATTTGCACTGGTTTTACAGGAAATGCAAAATCTCAACAGTGTACCAGAGTAAAAGTATGTTTGAGAGTCAACAGCATTCTAATTCCTGTGAGTGAAAATGGAGGCAATAATGAAAAACAATACCACTGAAACCAACAAAATATCTCTACATAGTTTTGTTACCACAGTAATTACAATTATTAAAAGTTTTCAGTATTTCTTGGACAAGGAATTCACAAGCTGTGTCATCCTTTTCCTTGAACACTCCCAGACTGAGGCATAAATCTAAAGCACCTCCAACTCCAGGTAAGAGCTTAGGATGGAATTGCAACCACCACCCCTTGTCTGGCTAGAAGCCTTCAATTTTTAATGGAAAAAAACCAACCAACCAACCAACCAACCCATGTCCCATGATTTGCATCCTCAGCTCACATCTGTGGTGCTCCAGCTGTGTTGGCAGTCTGGAAGGAGAAGGGAGCAATGACTGCTGGCTCTTGCCCTTTAACTACTCTTTACCAGATGGAAGAACCCAAGCAGAGAGATTCATCCCATCACAGACCAAGAAGGGATGAAAACAAACTAAAATCTTCACCCATGCAGTGCACAAGAGGATTAGCCTTAACCAAGTTTGCAGAGAATGTCCTGGAAGCTCTTACAGCATTAGCACCAAACACCATGGTATCCTTGGGTACTGGAAATGCCAACAACTGCACTACTACACACACAGTGATGGCACATACAGCCCACAAACAGAAGAAAAAATTACAGAAATGTACAGTTTAAGTGGCTATTAATATCACAGAATGGATCAGGCTGGAAGGGACCACCATGGGTCACCTGGTCCCACCTCACTGCTCAAGCAGGGTCATCCCACAGCCCATGGCACAGGATTGTGTCCAGATGGTTCTGGAATAAATCCAGTGAGGGAAGACTCCAACCCTTCTCTGGACAATCAGTTCCAGTGCTTGGTCACTGCACAGGAAAGAAATTATTCCTCACGTTCAGGTGGAACTTCCTGGCCATCAGCTCCTGTCCCATTGCTGGACCCCACGGAGCAGAGCCTGGCCCATGCCCTGAGCCTCCCTGCAGACACTGACAGACAGGGATGAGGGCTCTCTCTGCCCTCTCTTCTCCAGGCTGGACAGGCCCAGATCCCTCAGCCTGTCCTCAGTGAGATGCTCCAGTCCCTCCATCATCTTTGTCAACCCCCACTGGACCCACTCCAGGAGCTCCATGTCTGTCCTGTCCTGCTGAGCCCAGAACTGGACACAGCACTCCAGATGATCCTCACCAGGGCTGAGCAGAGGAGCAGGATCCCCTCCCTCCAGCTGCCAGCCATGCTCTTCCTAATGCACCCCAGGATTAATGACTTCAATTGTGACCAAAGCCCTTTTAAACACAAATAAATTACTATCATCTTTATCCCATTGTATTTACAACTTAAACATTTGGAACAATTTTAAGTAAGTCCTACTGTTAGAAAGGTCAGACAATCTTTATGGTTCTCCTCTAATGCTAACATAAACTGATATGGATCTTAAGAGGTACAGAAACGTAAAACCAGGTAATTTAAAATAAAGTCCTTGCAGAACAAGGCTCTATCATAAAAACCTCGCCTCACTCTTCTAGATTCAACACCTACTGAAGACATGCATTCTCTCTCTGGCATAAAGAAAACTCCTGCTATGTGTATGTGGAGCTTCTATGATAGAACAGTCTGCACCTTGGATGAGTAGCCAAGAAGTTTCAATTTTACACCTACTACGTTTTATAAACTACTCACAGCATTTTGAATGAAAATTCTAATAAAAAATAAACAAGTACACTTAGCACTACTATCTGTGAGCTGTCAATCAAACACATGGTCTGATCCATGTAGGAACAACCTTAAAGATTTTAAGGCTGTGTACTTTTCAACCAATACACAGGGAGAATCTCTTCAAAGTCACCTGGAAGCAAGTTAGAAAAAAAATGGCACACTTGTATTTTTCATCACTATCACTTATCCTGAGATACGTTAACACATTTTTGAAGGCTAATAGAGAAATCCCCAATTTATTTCCTTCTGCAGAATGTTTGTGTCAGCCAAGCTGACGAGATGGTAACCTCAAACATAACACGTCTGGTTAAGTAAAAATACATGACTAATGTTAGTGTCATAAATGCCAGTTTAAAAAGTTCAATGAGAAATTTGAATTGTTATTCCAATTTGTATTTCCATATAGCTTTCAGCAATGGAAAGGTATACCGGAAATATATGCAAAATAAGATTTCCCCTAACATTTTTTTCTAATGAAAACACGAACTAGAATTTCTCTCTGTATCCCTCCTGGCCTTTCTTTCCACCCACACCCCTTAAAAATGAAAAATGCATGCTTGCAGAACTTAAACACACTAAATGTCACATAATAAACAGTTTATTATTGTCATTCCCATCAATTCATTCATATACTCTTACCCTGTAATTGTTCCTCACCAGAAGCTATTATTGCTGCATTTACTCAAAGTCAGTCTTATCAGTTTATTGTATTTAGAACTGTTTAAAGCTTATCCTAAAGATCAGAATATGCCTCAACAAATTGGACTGTCTACTGTCAGCCAAGAAAGTATCTCCTGATTTCTCTGGTAAATTGTATGAGAACTTTGACTAAACACTCAGACATTTTACAGGCAAAGACCTCTTTCCCACACCTTTTATGAAAATACCTTTTACTACCCTAAGTGACAGTGGTAACTACCCATTTAGGAAAGATAAATTACACATTTTAGTACTTCATGTGTCCGAAATGCAAATCAGAGCCAGATGTGCTAGCTGCAAGAACTAAATCACTGTATCAATCAATAACAAATCCCAGGGACATGCAGACATTTAGTGTATGTTTCACGGAAAGATGTTTGGTCAGATGCATATGTAGCAATTCAAAGCAGATTTACAGCAGCTTTCCTGAAGTTTCTTATGGACAGGCAAGGTGGCACCCAGAATCTGTAAGCTAAATGAAGATGCTGCACCTCTGGTCCCTAGGAATTTACCTCCGTAGCATTGCTAAGAAACAGGAACACCACTCATAAATCGTACATGACAGTTGTGTATTTATCTTTTAAATGTTTGGGTATTTTTAGAGGATGGACTTGACATCTGTGCGGAAAAACCTGAGTAATCACAACCAGCTATCAGCCCTTCACACCACCACTGCTGCTATTTTCAGTGATACACCCTGTTTTTGCTACAGTGTTCTTGGCATCACCCTGCTGCTGTGATTCAATATTTATCTGTTAGATCTAGTTACATCACAACACTCTTTACACTACCTAAATCTCGTGTGGAACTTCTGCAGCTAACACCTAATCCACCGGTTTAGAGCTTCGAAATTCTCCAGCCACAGAACAAAAAGTCAGCAGAGATGTGCAAACATCTGGCCCCTGTGAATCGATCATCCATCCTCTGAAAGGGTGTGCGGTCATGCATAAGCACGGCACCTTCCTGCTAATGGCAATCGGGCAGGAATAAATCCGAGTGTGAACTGCAGTGGTTAGCATAAAACCACTTGTGAAAGGAGGGTGCCAAAAATTGTATTCAAAACACCTTTAACAAGAGTTCTACTCCTACAGAAGCTCCTCAACAGCATCAAGCTAAAGCAATCATATACCATTTATGATGGCAAACAAGGCCCTCGGAGCTTAATATTTTTAAAAGCTGTGTTAGGAGCAAGGTGGTAGTGTCTTGTGAAACGACACAACTGAGTGCTGAAACTTCTGCTGACAACAAAGCCACCTGCTATGTCCAAGACCAGCATTTCAGTGTAATCTCGAGAAAAGATTAATTCTGGGGTATTTTTAGCCCTGGCTTTGAAAGCAGACAGTACTCCATATACACTGAAAAGCATCAGGGTGGAGAGCGGGCAAGAGAATACATGCAGGAAACATTCTTTGTTTATAACCAAAACACGCTCAATTATTCTCATAAAATCCATTGTCATAAAGAAGAAAACTCCAGGCACACTGAACAGTGTCACTACTAAGGCTTGCAGAGCAATCTCAGCTTCGGAATCAGACACACAGAAAATGAGGCAATCTCAGTATTACTGTATCTTTCCTGTCCTTTCTGCAACACGGACATAACTACATAAAATACATGAAAGACGATGAAGAAATAAAGAACAGATTTCAAAACTGAGCAGTCACAGAAATATGGGGGCAGGGGAGAATAGAGTTCATGTTTAATTCTTTATCACCATCTGATTTGGGGGAGTCTCTGCATATTCTTGGTGACTCGAATTGTCATTTTCATCCAACAGCGGTAACCCGAAACAGCAGCTGGGGAACGCCAGCCGCTGCCTCAACTCCCAGGTTTCACACAAGCCTCGAGCATCGGTTTAACAGCAGTTGCATAATAAGACTCAAAAGGCCAAGCACTCCTCCTGCCTTGTACATCTCCATTTCCACACGAGCCAGAGTGATGGATCTGGACGAGAACCGAGCACTACCCGAGCGCCACTACCAAGCCGGTTATTATGCAGCAAAGAGGAAAACCCAACACCTGGCGCACAAATTTGCAGACACCCAGCGAATAGGTGGATCTACGGAGAGCTATCTTCCCTCTCCCTTCCCCAAGAGGCAATCCTTGATGGGTGTGCCAGGAATGGGATATCGGGGGGGGGGGGGAGGAGAAGAAAAGGGGTGGGAAGTGGTTGCCGCTTGCTGCAGCCAGGCTGAGCGATGGCGAGGTGGTTAATCATGGTGGCTGAGGAAACATGGGGTCACTTCTCCCCCTTCCGCCTCCCGTGTGACGAGGACGGTGGGCACCGGCCACGGGGGGGACCCGGACCCCACACGGACCCGCCGGCGGCGACTCAGGTGGGTCCCGGGCGGAGCATCCCCGTGCCCGGCGCGGGCAGATCGGAAGAGCG
>JAYDZK010000001.1:108207333-108236419 GCA_034509185.1 Euphonia xanthogaster
TTGCCTGTGGGATGGACTCACATTGTGGAAGCTCATGGAGAGCTGTCTCCCATGGGAGGGATCCCACACTGGAGCAGGGGAAGGACTCCTCTCCCTGAGCAGTGGCAGGAGCAATGTGTGATGAACTGCCCATAACCCCATTCCCCATCTCCCTGTGCCACTGTGGGGAGGAGGGAGAGCTGGGAAGCAGAGAGTGATGGGAGGAAGTTGTGTTTGCAATTTATTTTTACTTATAATTATCCTGCTCTGATTTTATTACTAATAAATTCAATTAATATCCCCAAGTTGAGTCTGTTTTGCCTGTGACAGTTTTTGGTGAGTGATTTCTCCCTCTCCTTAACTCATGAACCTTTCACTGTATTTTCTCTGCCTTTCCACCTGGGGAGGGGAGTGACAGAGTGACTTTGGTGGCTGTCTGGCATCCTGCCAGGGTCAAGCTACCCCTGTCTTTTTGGTGCTGAAACCCAGGATCACAAGGATTTTGAAATAAGAATGGTAACTGGGAGAGATAATGGGAAAAACATGGATTGAACAATGTCAGAGAGTAAGAAGATCATAGGGAAATTCTGTTGTAATTGTGGTGAAAGGACAAGGGGTGGTTTTTGTGTAAATTGCCCGTTTTGTTCTGTGTTGCATTGATGTTATTTTGGTTTTTATGTGTGGGAAATTTTTTTGTTGGTTTCTTGGTTGGGTTTGTTGACATACATGAAGGTTGTGCAATGAATGTGGATTTTAATGATAATTCTTAAATAAATGATTCACAGAGACGAGAGGTGGAAGGGGAGACACAGCAGGGACAGCAGGGAGACAGGAGGGTCAGCCTTCCCCAGGTACCCAGACCCCCTGTGGTACAGTGATTTTATTGCCTGATTTCATCTGGATGAAGGTGCAGAGAGTCATACCCATCACCTACCAGTCCAAAGAGAAAAAATTGACTTTTTTTCCCCTCTAGGATATATATACACCTATTAAACTAAATCATGTGAAAAATGATGTGCTTAAAGCACTGCATCTATTTCAATAGAAACTGATTCAAATTCTAACACTGTTGGTAATTTATTATGGAAAATTAAATTGCAATCTAGACAAGAGGCTTCTTTGCTGAGTTACAAATCATATTAAGAGATAATTTTTACAAAACTAAAATGATAATCATCACTATTATTATTAAAATGGCATTGCTGCATCATAAGCCCTCATAAATGCAGTGCTGTTTGGTTTATGAAAACCTCCATGTAGTTCCCTGTACTCCTAATAAGAAGAATTTGAAACAGAAAGATTTTAACTTTCGATAATCAAAGTTCCTCTTTTTACCTCTGGAGATTTTAACAAATACCAGGTTGGTTTTTTGGGTTTTTTGTTTGTTTGTTTGGGGTTTTTGTCTGGTTTTGGGTTTTGTTTTGTTTTTGTTTTATTTTGGTGGTGTTGTTGCTTGGCTTTTTGGGTTTATTTTTTTTTGTGGGAGGGTTGGGGATTTTTTTGGGGTGTGTTTTCCTCTTTGTTAGTGGGTTGGATTTTTTTTGTTTGTTTATTTTCTTCATGACAGTACTTCTTTCAGCAGCCTAGTGCTGTTCTGGCCCCTGTGCCTTGGGGTTTGTCCAGAAGCCATCCTGGTAGGACACAGGACAGATGAGTTTGTTCATTCAGGCAGAACCTGAGCTTGGGTACTCAGGTTTGTGGATCCCAGATCTCTCCTGAAAGGAAAACAACTCTTAATTAAAGAAATGGAGGCTTTATTCAGGTAACATCACGTTCCCATCCTGGCTGCCATTGGTATCAGGGTCCTTGGTTTAATCTCTGAACCTCACCACCAGGAGATCAAATTTACTTCTGTCTCTGAGTTTGTAGACCCACGCTGGATGGTTGCATGCCTGGTCTTATCTCTGGGAAGAAATTGAAGGACCAAACCTTTTCCAGCACAGCTTCCCTCTCCATGGCACACAAACCCCCCTGGAAGCACAGTGAATAATTATTGCTTTTCGCAGTCGTGCAAGTGTTAGAAAATGGAGCCAAATATTTCCAACCACTTACTGACTACAGGTAACAAGAGTGCAGGGTGAGGGAAAGAGCAAGAGTCAGCCTGACCCTGCACACTCCTATTCTCATGTAACCACGGACACCAATATCACTGTATTTTCCCCTAAAATGGCTGGTGCCTTTGGGCCTGGAACATACAGGAGCTTGTGAAGGCATGGCTCTTGCTATCCCTGAATTTTCTATTTACTGAGCATCACTGGAACACCACTGGGAGCATCCTGGCAGTTGGCACTTTTAGGTACCCTAATTGCCTTTAGGAGTTATGGATTAACTTGTCTCCTTACTCTTATGCCTCATTACTAGACCACACTCCAATGAGAGTCAGCAGTATGTCTCTCTAGGTTGAAAAAAACTAACAGTCCAATTTAAAGTCTAGGGAAAACACATGACTGTATTTTTTATTGCTGCCTAAGCAATTATTTATGCTGTATGAAGTGACAATTATAGGCTGCTCCTGAGAGCAGTTGCCCATATTCACTTGCCCATATCACTGCTGCAAGGGGCACCAGTGGTGAACCTGAATGTGAAAAACCCATCAAAAACATTTTCACTAACACAAGATTCCCCCAGACTTCTGCTGGAAATTTCAGTTTTCTTCTCTGGCAAGACTTTCTTCCATGTATTGTTAAATTGAGTGTTCTAAAAGCTTGTATTGTGTGGTGCTGGATGTTGAAGCTAAATACTGAGTGCAACCCAATTTTGTTTTGTAAGTTGCAGTTTAGTGTTTGAAGATGAGTTGCTGTAGCTCATCTGAATAATGGTTTTGTCCTTAAGAGAGCTAACAGCAGTGCTGTCCCAAAGCACCAAATTAGGAAGCAGGAGAGCATGTAGGAGTTTAATTTGTAAGCTTATGATGGGGCACAAAACCAGCTCATCTGTTAGGAACACGCAGATAAAAGACAAAACTGGTGGATCTAATAATTGTGTTCAACAGTGAAGTGTTTGGGGACTGTAATAGTTGGAAAATTACAGAAATCTCTCTAGGTTTCCCTGAAACCAAAGCTGCTTTGGAGAAGGAAAATATTTCCTAGTGTATTCTGCCAAAAGGAAAATATTGTTATTATGATTAACAGATGAACTTTTAGAGGAAACTAGTAAGATAGGTTAATTTTCATTTTTCAGGTAGTAATGATTTTTTTCTGTACTTAGTAGCTCAATAGAAACTAGTTGCAAAAATGTCAAAAAACATTCTTATGCCTTATTGAGGAAAATAAAGATAATTTATATAATTGAGGTTCATTTGGCAAAAAGTACTGAGATTATTGTACCAGATTTTGATTAGCTTCAGTTAACATGTTAGAGTTGAAATTCCTCCTATTCTTCAAGACTGCTCTCCCACATGTAGGATCATGGCCTCTCATGTGTGGCTTCAGCCTTCTGTACTCATCTGTTGCTGAAGCTGCATGTTTTGTTGCAAATTCTTTTTGTTGAAAATTATTTTTGCAGATTCTTTAGCTGCATGTTTTTTTTGCAAATTCATTTGGTTTAATGGTAGAAGGCTTTGGTCTTGTCATGGCCTCTTCTAGTTCTCTTTTAGAAAAGTAGCCTTGAAATCTTGTGCTGTGCTTGCTCATTTCTTAAAATGAGGCTGTATTAATTTTTTCTTTCATGATTCCAGTGTGTGAGCAAACCTTTAAAGAGATGAGAGGGGCCATGTATGTCCTGAGGCAGTGTCCCTCCAGGAGAGTGGGAATGAGGAATTTCCACTGGTAGAGGAGCAGGTGACCTCACATTCCACTGGTAGAGGAGCAGTATGAGCTCACACTGCCATATCCCACCTCCTCTTCCTTTCCTTTCTGTGTTTCTGGCTGCAGACCTGTGATGCTGATCATCCCTAGAGTCTGTTCCCTACCAGCTCCTGCTCTGATTAGCTGAGAAAAGAGGTGCTGAGCCCATCAGATGAACAGACACCTTCTGCCAGTTCTGCTGCCTGCCATGAACTTCTTGTCTCCCCTTGTGTGCAACATCCTTCTTGGAAGATTTGGTGCAGTTTATCCCCATGGAGTTTTGTGGCAAAGTGTCACATGTTCCTGTATGCTGAACATTCTCCAGATGAGAGGAAGAGTTTTTAAATGTGATGCAAGAGTCAAGCATCTCTGAAGTGTGGGAGGTATCAAGGCTCTGTCTGCCCCCAACCTCTGGCTGACAGCATCTTGTTGCAAGACAAGCAGACTTCTAAATATAGCAGTGGCTAATTGCTTCCTGGATTTTAAAAAAAATCTTTAACACTGGGAAATTCTCTCATGTTGCTTTACAGCTCTGTCCAGCTGGCAGCACCTTCACTTGAACCACAACGATAGCAGGTAATTGTAACAGAGCAGTCCCTGTCAAAACAAGGAAGATCTACTGTGCCACTGGATAATGAAATGGAACAACTCATGCAAGCAATAAAGAAAAAGCACTGCTGGGAAGATGGAAAGTCATATTCAGGCCTTTAAAGACTATAAAAACAGTACAGGAAAAGGGTGAGCTGTTGAGTGTATCACTGCACAAGAGAACTGTGCTCACGAGCAGCATCCGTGGACTCGCTTTGCACCAGGAATTCCTGCTGAGCAACTGTGGTGTTCATTCCCAGCATCATTAACACTTCCTTCCTGGAATCCCTTGGTGGACACTCCCCTATTCCAGTATACTGGCAGTTTCTGAGACCAGTCCATGCCAAACAATTTAAGAAATGGTGTAGAAAACAACAATGAAATATATAATGTGGAGTCTTCCTAAATCCTCAGAATTAAAAGGGAGTTTTTGCTGTTTGCTTTGCATTAGTGTTTTTCAATGCTTTGTGATCTATTCTTTTAAGTGATACAAACTTCTACCCTTTTCTGGAATTACTTTATTTTTTTATGCCTAGCAATGTGAATTCTATCAACGACTATGCCTCGTGTGCAAGTCTGAGTGTGTTTGTTTTCTATTTTACTGACACCATCCTAGTGCTGGCTTATGTGAAAAAGTAATTAAGGAGCATCCATCTACCTGCTGTACATGAATCATTATTTTATGTGTAAAGCTGTTATACTTTTTAATCGTGACTGAAGTCAGTGCTCTTGCAGCACTGTGCTGGGAGGATGCTCAAGTCAGTTTCCAATCAGCTCTCAGCTGCTGCTGCAGCTCGGTGCCACCAGCTCTGAGCACAGCTGGGGCTGCCAAGCCCACCCCAGCACAGAGCCAGACCTGCACTGCTGCTCTGCCAGGAGCAATTCCAGCTCCCTCAGCCAGGGCTGCAGTGGGGCTACAACTTCATCTTTCCACTGCTTCCCCCTGCAGTGGCTTTGTCACCTAATTCAGTGACAAATTCACCTAATTTGTTTATTTGTCACCTCATTCAGTGCTTGTTTATTAGCAGCTGCCTTTCTTTCTCGGAGCATGTTTGCCGTAAGTTTATGCTCACTTCTTTTTTCAAAGAGCATGCAAAGACCAAGTTCTTGGGTGTTCTAGAAACACCACACATAAATTATAGCATGTGTATACATGGGGAGGAAGGACTCTCCTTTCACTTCATTACTCTCAGTATCTTTTCCCTCTGGTAAACCACAGTGTTTTTTCTAAAGGACCTTCCAGTGGCAATATCCTTAGGATCACAGCAGGAGCAGATGTCTGTGACATTGTGAGAGGGAAGAGGTGAAGGCTGCCCAGTTCCTCGCCCTCTGAGCTGTCTTGGCCCTGATCCCCCTGGAGTTTCTATTTTTATTTCTGCTTCTGGGACTGAGAGGAAAAACCAAGGGCTGTGTGTCCCTCTTTGCAGTTGCACAATACCAATTCCAATAAGGTCCTCTGAGTGTACTGGATTTTTATCTAAGATTTAGTGTCAGAGGCATTGTATATTTTATTATTCACTATGTAATGACAGCAATTTCTTACTATTAATTGCTTTTTCAACTTCATGGTATGCAGGAGTCAGAAAGTACCAAAAGAAACAAAAAAAAAACAGAAAACCCCTTTCTTTTTCTGAGGGCAACAATCTAACTTTTATTTAAAATTTCATTATATATATATGTGTGTGTGTATATATATATGCATATGTATATGTATATATATGTGTGTGTGTATATATATTCTTCTGTGTTCAGTTCAGGCAGCCTACATTTATTATTCAGACAGTGTCACCACTAAAATCTTTACAGTTTTGCCTTTGAGAGAATATAAGATTACCATACTATTCCTTAAGTGTTTTCTTTCCCTTAACTGAGGGAATGCTTTCCTTATATTAATTACCTGGAAAAGCATTTATATAGATTTCAAATGCTGACAACTATAATGTTTGCAATGTCTGCCTATGATTAATTGCACTTTGGCAATGTGTATAGAATGGATACCAGCTATAGTCAATAATATTTCACTCTTTGAGGCACGTTTCACAGAAATAATTGCTTTTTGTATTTGTGTATTGGTCTAATGAAATGAACAATTTCAAAGCATAGGGCAAGGTCAAACAAAGCATCTTCAGCTGCGTCTGGGAGACACCATTGGAGAAAATAATTAATATTGCTTCAGACTCCTTGGATGAGAGAGGATCTTACTCTCTTCATTCCATAGCCCTGCTCCCCTTCTCCACTGTCTCTTGCCCTGCTGACCTGTGTTATGTGGCTCTGTTGGGTGCAGTAAGAAAGTTGATATTTGCATTTATTTAGATATGTACAAATTATAAATTGTACAAAGGGTGTTGATATTTGTCATCACTTGGAATTTTTAGTTCTCCTCCTGGTAGCTGTTCTCAGATGACACAAGAATATGGTTTAAAGGTATAATTTTTCTTCTTCTTTCTCTAGCACTGCCTGTAATTCAATAAAGCTAGGAGTTTGTTTTATTTAGTGTCAAAAAGTGCTTTATTTTAAAATGAGTCTAACTTAGACTTTGAGGAGTCTCCAATGGCAACTCCCTGGAGCAGAAGCACATTTTGAAGAATGTTTGCAGAGTATTAGGCCGGTAGCTGTGTGCCCTCAGCACTCAGAGATTAAATGCCTGCATGGCCTTTTGGTTGCTGTAGCCTTATTGATGTGGAATGTGGTGCAAAAACCTGTCAGAAATGTGCAGTGCAAAGGTTGCTGGAAAAACACTGCTTTCTTCTTGTGCAGCTTGTGTATGTGCTTAGAGGTGCTTTTGCAAGTATCTTTTAATGAGAAGAAAACACAACAATTAGATGAACCAGTCGTCTGTCAAGCTGGCAGTATGGACAGTCAAAAATTAATATAATTTAGATACAGGCTACAAATGCCTGGCAACAGTGAGTTTAGATTGACAGCGTGCATTAATTTGCCTGCAGTCTTTTCTGTGCAAGTTCCTTCTGCATCATATCTGAGATTGACACTGGGTAACCTTTCTCCTGGTTGCAACAGTCAATATCCTCCTGTTAAAATCAAGAATTCCTAAAACAAAACAGAAAAAAAAAAGAAAAAAAAAAAAGCAGGAAAGAACGCTTTGGATGCACAGGAATTTATTTCTACCTGTCAAAAAGACTTCATGGAAAGCATTTCATAGGCAGCAAAAAAATGTCACAAATCAGTCCCATCATCCTCACTGTGGAAGAAGCCTGCTCAGCACTGAGCAGTGGGAAGGAAGGGGGAAGGAAAAGGGGACAGACACCAGGAGCAGGCTGCAGTGGCACTGCCATGTGCAGCTTTGTTCTGCTTGCCTGCTTCGTGCCCCTCAAGTGAAGGACTCAAGTTTAGCCCCTCGCTGGGTCTGCAGCCTGGTGTGATTTTCTTGGGAGAGCACAAGGATCAGGTGCTGAGAGGGCTCTCCCTTCAGGATGCAAGTGACAAACCATGAAGTGTTCTCCTTACCTTCCACAAGGGACCAGGAGCTGACATTCTGGAAAGAGTCTACCTTCAGGAATGCACTTTTCCAGTCAAACTGCTGATTGAATATGCTCTGGCTGATGCACCCTCCAGGTTCACACACAAAACACAAGTGATTGTTTCAGACAGGGAAAGAAAAGGGAAAAAAAAAAAGAAGGAGAAAAAGAAGAAACGATTAAAATGAAAAGTTAAAAAAAAAGCTTGCAAATAGATGGAACTAAATATGTGTCAGGGAACTTCAGACTGGACATTGGGAGAGGGTGGTTGGTCACAGGAACAGGCTTCCCAGGGAAATAATTGTGGCACCAAGCCTCCCAGAGCATCAGGGTACAAGGAGCATCTGGACAGCACCCTTAGTCATATGTTTTAGTTGTAGGCAGTTCTGAAAGGAGCAGGGAGAACAGCTTGGTGATTCTTATGGGCCCCTTCCAACCTGAGATGTTCTGTGGCTGTGTGAAATGTGAGCTCTGGCGCAGAATCAATGATCCAGCACAGTCTGGTCCATTTTCTGAAAACAGAATTACCAGGTCCTCTCTGGTTTCACCCAATATGTGAGATATGGATGAATACATTGACAGAGGTGAGGAGAAATCACAACCTTATTCTCCTGCATGTGTTAATATTTATATCGTCACCCATTTGTACCTTACTCTTTCCAATGCTGGAATAGCCACTTAGGCCCTCTGCCACTGGTTTTGTTCTGTAGTTATTGTTTATAACTAAATATCTTCACATGAACTTGCAAACATATTGTTTGCCTTTGCCTTTTTTGAAATAGAACATTTTTAGGAATATTTACAGGGACAAAAGGTGCTGTGAATATCAAAGCAAATTCCTGATTTTCAATCCAGACTTAACACTTGGAAGTACACTTCAGCATTGTTCACCCAAGTCAAGCTAATGTTTTTAATAGAATATCTTTGCTAAATATATGGAAAAGATACATTTGTGAATCACTGGATTGCTGGGCAAGATATGGAGGTGAAAGGCAATGAAGTACTGTTTGATGAAGGGAAATTAAAAAAACTCCAAACAATAGAAGTGGCTTGGTTGTAGCTTCTACTCATGTCACAAACAATGCTGGATTGATAGAGTTGGCTGCTGTTTTAAAAAAGGCAGAGGGCAAAAAAACTGTTTTCAGTTGTACCAACAACCCCAATCAGCCTGGGCCTGTCTGGATCAGGTCACAGGAGGGAAATGCCCTTTCATTTCAATGTTTCCAAAGCACTGAGAACCTCTGAGTGGTGAACAGGGACTGTACAGGGGAATTAGCGTGGTGGATGCTGCATTCTATCCCTTTTGCTCTGAATTGCACTGATACTTTGCAAGCTGTCTCCATTAGTCACTTGGTGTCAAGAGATGTCCACTGCTGACAGCCACTGCCAGGAAGCTGAGCAGATAATACAGACAAGAAATTGTGCCTTCTTACAGTCTGAAGACAAAAAAGGGAGGCTCGGGAGCCGTGTGTTTGGTGAGATGTGAAAACAGAAGATTGCTGAAGCCAGAAGCTGTGTCAGCAATGAAGTTAATTCATTTAATCTCAAGTGTTCTCTTTGCTCAGTTTCTGTGTCTGCTGTGACCTATCATTATACCCAATGAAGATGCTTGGTTGCACTTTCAGCTCCTCTGTCTGTCTTCTGCTCCACTGCTGCCTCACACCATTTCCAGAGACAAGAGGAGGGGTTTTTCACCAGGCTGAGGGGCTTTTCACCCCTGATTTCACATGGGGTGCTGGGTTGAACTCGTGTTTCACTGGGCAGTGACAAGCAGTACTTGGGGCTGAGTGTGACTGAGATGTCCCAGGGGTGGGATTTGAGAATCTCCATTAATGCCAGATAAACCGGATGCTGAGCACCCCAGAACCTGGTGATATTTTGTCCTGTCTAGAAGCAGGACTTGCCTTGAAGACAAGGAAACTGAAGGACTCTCCCCACATGCTTGTAAGGCAAGATATCTTGATCAGTTCCATTACATACCAAGTTTATAAGGCACCTTGGGAATTTACTATACAGTAAAAAGAAGTGAGATTTACAAGATAAAAATGAAAATGATCAGGATTTATACACACTCAACTGTAAGAAATGCTTTCCTGAAGAGTGCAGTTAAGCAATTAACAACCCTCCCACACCCTGTTATAAAGTGCATGTGCATTTTGGAATTTGAAGCAGGGCTTGTTGCAGCAGAAGACATTTAGCTCAGAATTGGCAGTACTGACAATTAGAGCCTTAAAATTCTGTCAGCTCCTGCTGGCAGAAAGCAAACCCTGATCCCCTGTGCTGTGGGTGTAAGGGATTTGCTACCTGGTAGCTCCTCCTGCCTTTTTCTGATCTGGGCACTGTTCTTGCTCTGACTCAGATGAGAACATCACAGCATATACCTTTCCACACTAAAAGTGAATAGTTTTGGTGCTCTGATGCTAGTTTTAACTGTATTCCAGAAATAATAGCCATTATTGCACACAGTTTGTGTTGCAATAGCCCACAGAGACTTTTGCCCAGGCTAGTCACAGCTTTGTGCACTGTGTGCCCAGTGACCAACAGCTCCTGCCTGAGAAAGGAACCAGCCAGGAGGAAAGAAACCCGGAGAACTGTGTTACTGTGTCCTTGTGTCACTGGCCACTCATGCTGGAGGTCCACACTGAATTTTCTGAGGCTCTGGCTCCTGTGTCACTGCCAGTCTTTTGGATTCAAAAAATACCCTCCTTTCCCTCCTCCTCCTGAGGTTCTGCATGTGACTTGTGTTGGGGCTTTTGTGTTTCTTGTCATGGAACGGCCACTGTCCTTTGTTGCAAATTCCTTTCACATCAACTAATTCATGCCATTTTTCAACCCCTTCCCTGATCTCTCTTGTGATTATTCCTTCAAGTCACAAAGAAGCATCCTGAGTCCTGAATTGCCAGACCTGCAGGGGTCACACTGCCCGTGGCCTCCCAGGGGCAGTGAGCATTGTTCCAGACTCCTGACAAGGTTCTGACACCTTCCCTTAAAGACTCATTTCAAACCCTTCTTTGACTTTGAAAATGCTTTTAAGGAGCACAAATTATTGAATAAAATTTTAAATAAGGAAAACCTGATTATGTTCTATAAATATTAATCTCAGAGTGTAATTGCTTTACTACTGTATTACATTGCAATAAGCTTGCTGGTGTTGCAGCATTTTAAATAAGTGTTAGATGATTTAGTTTGTTCTTATGCTTTGCATGGAAACAATCTTCAGTCTGAAACAAGATTGCAATTTGCTGATTAGAGTTGTATCACCTCATCAGGTGATAGTGAGGAGATTATTTTTCCACTTTTTTCTTTTTATTTACTCTTACTAAATATTTCATTTTTAAACAACTTATGCCTTTTCTACTCCTGCTGTTTCATTTGCATTAATAAAATGTAAATGTTCCTAATCCCATTCACCTGGAAGGTATCACATATCCAAGGCACATGATCAAGGTTTGGTTGGAAATGGGAGCTGTAGGAAACTCTTGGGTGGCATCAGACGCTCAGGATGTAATCTCAGTGTAAATTTGGATGTGGTAAGGTTTCATATTAGTTTTACTGATTGCTTCTGGGGCTAGTGGGAAGACTTTGGAGAGGGGGGCTGAGAGAAGTGGATTATATTTAGAACTATTTCTGCATCAGAGTTGTCTGGAAGAGCATTGTGGAACTTGTATTTGGTAAAAATACCGAAGTATCGTTCAATTGACAGAAGGCATTTGGCTCTTCTCCCCCTCATGGAGAAGGAGCTGTCTGTGACATGTGGAGAGAAGGACAATTGAACACAATGAATAAGGCCTCAGCAGTTTTTCCTGGACTGAAACAATTGATTTTAAGCTGCTATTTGCTTCCTTCAGCCCAGATGGAGCAGTGGTGGAATCCATGCCATGCCCAGAGGTGCATTCCCCATCACATCTCATTCAGTTTAACATCTTATTATTTGCAGTCAAATATTTTCATCTCTCATGCCTGTGCTCTTAATGATCTATTCTTCACACATAGCTGGAGTGGGAAACGAGCCTGCACACACAATGAAAGTGAGTTTTTACTTTTAAGTAGGCACACTTATAAACATTCATGCACCATTCTTTGCCCTGTGGCCCATGCTCCTTTTCAGCCAAGCCCTTCTTGAAAGCTGAAAACAGATTATTTAGAAAAGATAAAGGGAACTGGCCCTGTGGAAGTGACTCAGAATGAGTTGACTTCTGGCATAGTGAAACACCTCAGGCTTTTAATCTATATTTTTGGTGTGGCTTCTCTTATTTTTCCTTTCCCATTTCTCTTGATATTTGCCATGCTATAAACGTCTTTTTTTACCATCAAATTGAAATTGCTTTCATTACTGTAGAGCACCTCCCTCATACACTGTCATGTGGCTTTCACACATCTTCAACAAGTGATGACTGCATGTCCACTTCCATGTGGACAGCCTCACTGGAGAAACTTCCCTTCGTGGTGGAGTTTGACTCAAATGTGAGGCCAAGCCCAATCTAAACCAGTGGCAGGTAAATACCATAAAGTCATGTGCATAAGACTAAAAGTTACCACCCCTGTGGTCAGATTTCCTAGTTTCACATTTCTTGGGATAAAGTGACTTTGCAGGCCTTTGCAGAATGAGCACCTGGCCTTGCTTAGCCTGGAGCCTTGTTGGTGAGAGTGGCTCAGTAATCATATTCAGCGGTTCATCAGTGGCCCGCGCTGATGGAGAGGGATCAGCACAGACATTTGTGCAAAGAATCATAGAACAAGGGAATCACTAAGGTTGGAAAAAAACTCCAAAGTCATCAAACCCAACCACTAACCAATCAAGTTCACCACTAAATTGTCTCCAAGCACCCCACCTTTGTGTCTTTTTGAATGCTTCCAGGGACTGATTCCACCACTTCCCTGGGCAGCCTTTTCCAGTGCTTGACCACCCTTTCTTGGGAGAAATTTTCCCCAATATTCAGTCTTAGCCTGGCACAGCTTGAGGCCATTCCCTCTCCTTCTTTTCTGGTTACCTGGGAGAAGATTCCAACCCCCAACCTGGCTACACCCTCTCTGTCAGGGAGTTGTGGAGAGCAATAATGTCACTCCTGAGCCTCCTTTTCACCAGAACAAAACCACCTTATTTTCTGTTCATGGACTAGCTTAAATATACCCTTAATAATCTTGAAAGCACTAGGTTCTGATTTGGGGTATAGCCTGCATTGCAAACGGGTGTGAGTGGAGAGCAGAACAGCAATCCACAGCCTAATTGTGAATTAACAAAATGCAGTGGTCTGGCTGTAGCAGTGCCAAGCCCAGTGTAATTTCTCTGATGATTCTTGCCTTTTAATTTTAATAGACAGTGGTTAATCAGGCAAATTATTTCAACTGTGGAAACATTAAAGAAAGAGAGCTGAAAATATCATAGCTGTTGCTTTCCACTGGCTTTCCAGCACATTGCTGCTAGAACCCGGTGACTTCAGCTCTGTGGTGGCAATCTAAAAGTGCCACAAGAACACAGAATGCTTCATCAGGGTCAGCTATGCTTTAAAAAAATCTTCATAGTCATTGTAACAAGTGGGTGCCACTGTGGTATCACACATGTTCATATTACAAAACAGAGTAAATGAGTGTGTTCTTTGGCCTTTTGCTCAGGTATATCCAATTGTCAACTAGTGGATGAATACCCATTTTTTCTTAAGAGCAGGTTGTCGTTTTCTCTTGGAGTGAAAGGTTTTCCCAAATTCAGGCACGTTTCCTTCCTGCAGTTAAAAGCTGACTGAACAGAACTGTATTTTGCAACTCATAAATCCTCTAAAAAGGACATCTCATTAGTGTAATGAATACATTGAATGGTTGTTTGTTATAGCCAATTAACTTCCATTAATTGGAGTAGTGTGCTCACAGAAGAGAGATTGTTTATTTGACAGAATGATTTTATTTTGTGGGGATAAGAAGACATTTCAGATAACTTGCCAAAATAACTTCATCTCTGGGTGATGGCACCAAGCTACTGAGGGCAGTGCAAATCTGTCTGCAGAGCTGACACTGCATGGCCACGTAGTGAAACAGCAGGTGAAATTCACTGCTGATGGCTGGAAACCAGGCCAAAAAGAGAATTTTCCCAAGATTTACATGCACAGCAACAGGGTCTGACCTTACTCTTTCTGCTTGGGAGGAGTCCAGTTCACCCACTGGGGAGGTGTTTTGGAAGGTTTGGGATATTAACACGTAGGAAGGGGGAAGCAGGGTGTCACAGTTCCACTGAAGGGAGTGCCAGGGAGATGTCTAATCCTGCCATCCCCTGATATCCTTGGGAAAAAAGTGTTACTGCTCTGTCTCCCTCTGTTTAATTTAGTGGCCTTCAGGGACAATTGCTCAGTCACAGAAAGATGAGCTTTAGAGTCTGGGGCCCTGATATCACAATCTTTCCTGCTTTTGCAAGCAGCAGAGTAGGACATATAAGCAGCAGAATGGAAAAGGCAATCATTAGTATATTTTATATTGATCTTGCATTTTCTTCTGCTGCTGCATCATTTTACTTTCAGCTTTGATTTTATTAATAGGTCTAGATAGTTTCTTTTTCTGCTGTTAGTTTTTCCCTGTTTGTGAGGCAGAATTGATGCTGCTGCTATTAAGGATCTCTGTTGTTTGCTGCCATCACAAATGTAAGGGAGGCATTATTATCTTTATAAAACTTGCATTAGCATTTACTGTTGTGGTTAATTCTTAGGCATTCTGTATCACTGTTGCTGCCTATTGTGAAGCTGAGAAAATGTTA
Organism: Euphonia xanthogaster; assembly: GCA_034509185.1. NCBI lineage: Eukaryota > Metazoa > Chordata > Aves > Passeriformes > Fringillidae > Euphonia > Euphonia xanthogaster. The sequence continues at coordinate 108,221,901 of JAYDZK010000001.1, forward strand.
ATGGAAAATGGTCCAATTCTAAAGTGCTGCAATCAATATGCAATTCTTCTTACATGTTAACCTTTACCATATGGATTTAATATCACATATGATTTACACCTAATAAAACAAAAGCCTGCCTCTAGAGTTATTCTCTCTCTCTGGGTTTTTTTTTTGGTTGTTTTTTTTTTCTTTTAGGCTGGAGCATTTTCTGATTTGGATATTATTGCAAGTTACACTTTGCTTGAGGAGAAATCCTATGGCCTTACCCAGCTCCCCTTACCCAAATTCAGCAAAAAACTTCCTGACCTCATTTATCTGACAGCCCTGGATGAAGCTGGATCTTTTCTTCCGACTCTGTTTGCAGTTCCGATTCCTTAAACCTGGCAAAGAACAGACCATGTATGGAGCATATCCCATGGCAGCTTCCTTGGTACAGCTAAATAATGGAATATGTTGGCAACCAAGACATCCTATTTCAGACCCTGGGTCTTTTTAAGCAGATATTTTGTGGTTTTTCTCTTCAGTGCTTTAATTTGTCTCTTTGAGTTAGAATACTTCAAATCTTGACTGCAATAAAAATATATGCATTGACTTTCTTCTGTTTTATTAATAAACATTTAACTCCAAGTCATTCATTCACCTTCTTCACTGCTTTCAGAAAGGATCTGTGATTTTCTCCTCAGCAGGCCTTACACCCTCTACAGAGGCAAACAACAAGGACTAGCTTAATTCCTCACATATTCATCTGTTCTCCTTTCTTCCAGCTTCCTCTGAGCTCAGTATCACACCTGACCACTCACACTGTTAGGAGTCAAAAAAACACAGCAAAGGCTTGGAAAGTACCAATTATTTTAGTTGTGCTACTGAATAACAGACTGGAGAGCAATGTCTGGAGTGCATCAAAGGCCCGGTGAAGGTCTGCAGAGACTCCTGTGTTATTTTAGGGATAAATATGTGCAGCCTAAGTAATGTATAACTACTGCATTTAAAGATCTGTGGCACAAAGAGAACACAGGGTGCTTCCAGTGACAGGAGCTTGAGAGCACCCTTGGCAGAGGAATAAAGTACAATAACTACAAAGCACATGGATATTTTCATGATGGAAGTTGATAATCAGTCGGAGAAGCACTAAAAACCTGTGAGAGACAGGAAAAATGTAAATGGAGAGAAGCTGTAGGGTTGGGGTGCTGCACAGTGAGGTACCTTTGCTGCTCAGTGCAGGATCCCACATTCCATGGATTCTGCCCTCAGCAGGGAAATCTGGGGGAGGGTCTTGTGCTGAGCTGGGCGGCAGGAGAAGGAGAAGGGTGCATTGTCCCTGCATGAGAGGGGTTAGAAACAGGCTTGGGGCTTCCCACTGGGTGGGCTGCTGCCCCAGCAGTGCCCTGGGGAGAGGGGGCTGTGGGGCAGGAATCTTTGGGAAGATGGATGTGGCTCTGCTGGGTAGTCCAGGATGCACAGCACCAGCACCTGCTGAGCCTGCAGCTGCCTGCTGGTGGTGTCTTTAAGGAGTTTTAATTCCTCCCTGAAAATGCAGTACCTAGAGAGGCTGCAGGTTTAGATCAGTCCCTACTTGACAACCAAGAGTGGCTCATCCAGGAGCAGTGGTTCATCCAAGACAAGTGATTCCCCAAGACCAGTAAATCCTCTTACAGACTTATCTGAAGTGTGTGTGATATTGCTGTGACCTTGGGGTGTCTGATGCCAAGGATGGGCTCAGCGTGAGAGGAGAAACAGGTTTGAGGTGGTGCCTTTTGTCTCTTGTTCCCCCAAAACTTCTCAGACAGGCAGTGAGCACCAGGCTGCACTCTGAGACCAGAGAGGCTGGTGTTACATGAGGCACAGCCATACTATTTAAGCCGGTGTTAGTGGAGCCTGAGATCCTGATTATAGCATTTCAGTGATGAATTAATTCTTTATGGCCAGAGGTGAACATGGAAAGAGCCTCCAGGAGGCCAGGCAAGCCCCGTGCAGCCTCTGTGGTGAGAGGCAGAGCTGTTTCAGAGCGATAAACAGCTGCACGCTGTGCCGGCGTTAATGCAGCCGCCCAGAGAGCCTCTCCCAGGGTCATCTGTGGATTCCATGGCCCAACACTCCATTACTTAGTCATAGATTTATAGTCCCCCCACCTTCCTTTCCCCCCAAGCATCTGGCTGCTGTATATGAAGCTCATGGTGGCAATTATAAAATGTCTCCTGAGAAGCCATCCCCACCCCTGTGGCACCACGGGGGAGCAGCAGCCAGAACCTGGCATGGTGCGTGTTGGATGGGCACCTGCTGGCTCAGGAGCACCTGCAGAGCACCCAGAGCCCACCCCAAGCTCTGGTTCAAGTTGTACCAGAGCTGGGACCAGTTTCTGCACCATGGTTGCATGATGTGACCCACGGGCAGGGACCATTTCCTCTGGCAGCAGCGACAGAGGTCTCTGTTACACCACAGGAGGCTTTGGTCCTCCTTAGTGCCCCGGTAGAATAGAGATAGATCAGTTCATATATTTTGTGTCTGATGCTCCATTTTGTCCCCTGTGCAGTTTTTTGTTCCTCATTGGATCAATGGTCCCACAAGTGGCCAATTTGCCCCTCTCAGGGCCTGTGCCTGGGGCTGGGGTGGAATGCAAGTGTGTGCTGAGCAGGGCTGTCTCTGACATGATTCTGTGCATGCAGCCCAAGGTTTTAATCCTTGCTGTGAGGTGCATCTTGAGCTGGATGCTTCACTGACTGCAGAAGCTGGGATCCTCTCTGGAGCCCTGAGGGAAGAAAGGCAGCTCCTGGACCATGGCCCATGCTGGAGTCTCTGTGGCTACTGGCATTTCCAGATGTGTCCAGAGGAGCCAAAGCACTGCTGCTGCTGTGAGAGATTCAATGAGGGAAGCAATCCTTGGTGGATAAATGTGCTCCACATGCAGAAGGGGGTTTGGAGGGCAGCTGGCACCTCTAATAAGAGCCAGAAGCGAGCAGACAGCGAGGAGAGAGCCCAGCCACGCTCGTGTGCCCCGCAGGAGGTCACACACATTATGCTTTCTGCCAGGAGAGATTTCTCTGCACGTTTCAAAGGTAGCCTGGAGAAAACCTGTTTTTCAGCAGACAAGATGTGAAGCTAAAAATGCAAAGAATAAAAACTGCACAGTCACTGGCAGAGGTCAGCATTCACTACCTGTTATCACGTTGTGCTTTCCAACGTGTCTCTGTTATTTCCGCAGCGTGTGCCGTGCTGGAGTGCAGAGATCTTGGTTGTGGCAGCTCCTTTCCTTGCAGTGTTGATGGAGGGTTCAAGGGCCTGGCATCCAGCTGATCCCTGGGCCCTCAGTGTGAGTGTGGAGCCTTTAATGCAGCTGCCTCACAGTATTTTATTTTACCTTGCAAGTGCTTCAGCTGGGACGTGTTATCCTGCAAAGCTCTTTGTCGTTTTAGCACTTCTGCTCTGTCTGCACTTGTGTTCTTGTTGAATATATTTGTGGTGTCTAGGTGTAACTGCTGGCACCTTTGTGTTTTTCTGAAGCTGAAGGATACCACTTGGACCTGTAGATATATCCCATTTTCTCCCATATATTTGTAATGATTCATTTTTAAAGATCTCACACTGTCTTAAAGATTACTGCAGAACTGTTCTGATGCTGTGTACAAAATTGGTGTAGTATATTCTTCTATGGCTCTGTGAGTACATCATATTACTTGTAAAAAATCTTGTTCTATTTAAGTGAATTTGATTTTTTTGTTGCCCATTACCTTCCCAAGTATTTTTATATAATTGTTTTACTTACAGAATAATTAAAAGAATATTAAAAAATATTTTTTTTTTCTAGCCCAGGAACATTTACAAGTCTTAGTAGGAAATTCAATGGCAAGAGCTGAGTAAAATCTAGAATCTTTGTTTAGCAGCTTTAATGCTACTCTGAAAAGAACTACACAGATAAAGAGCTCTCTGCACCTGTCAAGGCCTCTGTCGTAGTCATCACCTTATTTATTTTACAGCATTATTCAAGTCTTTTGAATTCAAGTCTTCTGCACAGGAGAGCTGTATCTCATCTGCCATGAGCTGAGTAGGTGAGATACACTCATTTTCCTCTAAGGAGGAGTTTCAGAAGGAGAAATTATCAGGGGAGGAAGAGAATAATTTCCAAAGTTTTGATGCTTTTGTTATACAACTGTCATCTTTCAAATTCAAGAGTTCCATCTAGAGGAATCCTATTTAATGAGCTTGGTTTTGCTGGCCTCTTGAAGTGTGTCATGTTCTGTGGCTGAAAATAGATTAATTTAGTCCCCTTTCTCAGTCTTCTGTGTTGGATACCTGTGAATTTTGTTGTTTCTTCCTAGTAGTTTTTGAAACAACACTTCAACATCAGTATTTTCTGCTTACATTTAAAATATCATGTCCATGTCTCTGTTTATTGAGGTGCTGAAGAGATAGAGACATTTTGTTTATGTCTGACTGTCACTTATGAATTTGTAGCCCAGGAAGTTACAAGCCTCAGATTTTCCCATCAAGAGATATAAAATATATACTTGAGCAAAAGAAATTTAGAGTAACCAAGCAGAATCCGGCAACACTGAAACTGTGTAATAATACAGAAACTGCTGAATGCAGACAGACCCACTGAGAACTAATACTTCTGCAAATATATATAAATCTTTGTTCAGTTTGTTTTAGGAGTTACTCTTTCCAAGTCTTTTTTTCTTAACCTGTAGAGAAATCTGAAAAAAAATCCATCTGAAATGCCAACAGAAGCAATTTGCTATTATCCTTTTGGGTTAGGAGCTAAATTCCTGTTGTTTTTTTATCTAATGAACCTTTTGAGACCCTCCTGTGGCTCAGATACTCCAGTTTATCTTTTTTAATATTGTTTGTCAAACAGAGATTAAATACCTCAGTAATGTTCAATAATGAAGTCTCATATCTCATACTGGAATGATCTTTGTATTCAGATGTGTGGAATTTGTCTAAGACAGATGCCAGTCAGAAAGAAAATTTTTGGCTTTTAAAATCACATTAGCAAAAGTGTGGCATGGTGCAATGGATGGGAATGAGCTGGAGAAATCCTCCTGTTTGTGCTGTGCAACTTCAACTTTCCTGTTGTAGTTTAACTTGATTAAAGCAAAGCAAAATAAATCAAAACAAAATCACTGGGAACTTCCCCATGGCTCTACTTTCCTGAGCAAAATGAAGCATACCCTGCAGATCCTACCTGTGCTGAGAGTGCAGCAGCATCCCTGGGCTGCAGCATCTCTGCTGGGGTGGCTGAGCTAGCAGGGCTTTGCTCTGACCACTCTTTGAAGAAAACCCTTTGAAGAAAACCCCTTGAAAAGCAGTGACACAGCTTACCCTGACCATGCCTGGATGGCTCAGTGAAAGGAGACCAAGAGGGTGCTGCAGCTGAGTTCTGTGGAAGGGCCTGGATGCATAAAATGGTAAGAATGAGTTCCTCAGCAGCACTTCCAAGTGTTGGAAATGCCTGGCTGGAGCAGCCCAAAACAGATCTTGTGTGCAGTGCCCCAGGATTTAACTGGGCTGAATGATCAGGAGTGATCAGTGATTGCACTGGATCAGTGATTGCACTGGATCAGTGATTGCACTGGATCAGTGGGTACCTTCTTCTAAAAGTGCAGATTTCCCTTTGCTGACATGGTTCACGTAAGAAACATAAATACCTTTGGGCAGATAAGCAACACAAACTCAGCCAAGCACAGCTGGTAAAATGCATTTCTTCACTTAGTTATGTTTTTTTTTTTTCTTTCAACTCAAAGCAGCATGAATTAATTTTTACCTAATTACATGATTTTACCCAATTAATTGGAAACCAGGTCTTATTTCTGATTTTCAACCTAAGGCTTATTTCAATACTGACAAAAATCAAATAGAGTTTCTTTACAGTTGTCTTTAGCTTTTTTTCTGCCAACATTTTCTGAAAGTTTTAGGTGTTGTGATGAAGACAAATTAAAGTAAATTCCATAACCTCAGGCTTAAATTTGTTTGTACTTTTAATGAAGTCACATTGTAGTATGCAATCACAAGTTGTTTTATCTAATCTGACACCTGGCACCTTTTTCTGGCAGTGTTGACTTCAGAGTTTATTGCAGCTTTCTATAACTTTCTGTCTCTTCATTTCACAAATAGCTTTGCAATTGGGTAATTTTGGGAATTCAGCAGATTCAAAAATGTAAGCTTTTACAATTTTTATTACCTGTTACACTGCACTTATGGGATGATAACCACATGGATGTTTCTGAACAATTGCAGTCTATGGTGAGACGTTTGTTTAGAAAGTATTTCACGTTCTGATTAAAAATGTGGATGATTTTGAAAGGTTGCCTAAGGACTGCTGAAGCCTTCTGCTCCTCAGTGTCCAGAACTGGGGTGGTGAAATTATTGCTGACTGCCTGCAGAAACACAAATCAATGGACATGTCCAAAACTATTCAGAAATAAGTTGCTCACTGAAGAATGTCTATTTATATGTGCATCTGTTTGGTATACTCACTAAGCTTAATTTCATCTCACAGGTAATAATATTTGCACAGTGTAATTTCAGGAAACACTGTGATCCATAAAAAACTTCCCAAACAAGATAACAGTAAAGAAGATTTAATTGTAACAATTTATTGTTCTTCAAAATAATGAGGCTGTTTAATAAAGATGAAAAAAGCATTAGAAATCCCAGAAGCAGGCAGGGCAAAGTCTGCAATGTCCTTTAGTTTACCCCATGTCCATCATCTATCAGCTGAAGTTCCTAATTAGCTGTCACATGAAATGTCACTCCAGAGTGTGCCTTTGATTTTTGCACAATGGCATTTCTACCCAAACCTGCTGTCCATTGAATGTTAAGTTGTGGTCTAAACTGAGAACTCCAACCTGGAGAAGGATTTAAATATACTTTAGCTGTAAAATTAGGCACAGTAAAGTGTTCCCTTAGTTGGGACCCAGGAACTGATCTTTGAATCTCCAGTGCCTGGTGACTCATCCTACAGAAGCCAAATTTTTTAAAGCAGTAAACAGCTGATTGGTGCAAAGTGCAAACTTCCCTTGTCTGAACTGCAGAGAAACCTCAGGAAGGTGGACTGATGCTTCCATAAATAGAGAGTGGGAAATGGATTTTTTTTTTTCAGTGGGAAGTGTGTAATTTAATCAAGGTGGAAACATCACATAGGAATGTGCTGTTTTCAGGATTTTTTTTTTAGAAAACAAAATCAGCAATTCAAGTATTTTCACTGCTGAGTCTTAGAGTCTCAATGTTTAAAGGGGAAGTTTTTTACATGAACATTCAAACAGGATCAGGCTATAGCTGGCATTTGAAAAAGAATGAATGAATTAGTAGATGCTACCAAATATAATTTGTAAAGAATTCCCTTCCTGAGAAAGTAGCAGAATTTAAATGACTGCTTGAGTGTATTCATTGCCAGCATCTGCCAAGAATATTCATAAAAAGAGATAGGCTAGAAGTGAATTTCAGGATGATCTTTGGAGGCTGAGGCCTTCACTTTCCATTAGATAGATACAAGGGCAGAGCTAGGGGACTTTTATGGAAATTTGATTGATATAATCCCCCAGACATATATAAAATACAATGTATCTCCAGCAATCAAAGTAGGATAGAATTAGACACAGGACAGGTGATGTACTTTTACCCTTTTACTAAACTTCTCATGGGGTTATACTGGGTGAAATCACTTTTATACCTATTTCTCCCCCAGGTTCTTGGCAAAAAATATTCCATATCTTCATTGTCAGCATGACCAGTGAGAAATCTTCTGTTCAAGATTTTGCCTGTTTTGAGTTATGAATACACCAAACTTTTAGTATGGAAAGTCACAAATTGCTGATCCTGTGTTCTGAAAGAGCAGCTCCTCCTAAAACCTGCAACTTCCAAATATTTTCCTCTGATTGGGATCTAACCATGGAGCAGTGCAGAGAGGAATGTGCTGAAGCATTCTAATGAAATGAACTTTAAGACCAAAATTGTTCTGAAACCTTAAATAACAGGTAGCTCTTGTGGCTGTACTATTATTTACTTACAGGTCAGATGACCCTTTATTTTTGCATTAGCACTGTGGGGCTAAACTTAACTGCAAAAGCAAAACGTTGATGAGTCGGGTAGCTCAAACAAGATGCAGCATGCAGGATGCTTCAAGTATTGCCAAACATTTTCTGTAAGATCTATCTAATTAGAAGTTAGTCCCCTATTTAGCAGCAGACAACAGATGTCTCCAGAAGTGAAGTGGGCTTTCTTTCACCATTTTTATCTGCACAGGCTGGATTAGGATTCTGACCATGTAAATGTATTTTCTGTAGTTATACATAAATGTGTTTTAAGTACTTGGCCGAGTTTCCCTTCTTTTAATCAAACTAATTATGAACTCCTTTTCTTACCATTTCTCGCTTCAAAATGAAAAATATAATAACAGTAGTAGTGTCAGTAAGAATAAAGAGCTTCGTGCTAATGGTTCATACAGACTTTATAATGTGGACAGAAACTCAACCATTTTCATTTTTTTGCTTTTGGTTTTGTTTCAGCTTTAGAAATTAGCTGTGGGATTACAGATAAACATACACCATGCAGAAAGCTGCATTCCACCAACTGAACCCCACCTCAAATGACCCTGAGGTTGTGTCTTTCAGAAGGAAACACTTCCAGAGCGGGAGGGTGATGTGGACCAGCTGGGAGCTCTGTGAAACCCCCAGGGAAGATCTCCATCTCCAGATCTGAAGGCAGAAAGTGGTGCTTGCCTGCTGTTGGGGCAGGGAGTGGGGACCCTGTGGTTGCTCTGACACGTTCAATAGTGTAGCCAGCTGCAATGGTCTTTTGTTTGACCTGCAATGGTCTTTTGTTTGACATCCTTAGTTACTCATTGCCAAATTTCAAAGGTGGGCTTTTCAATGAAGAATAATTGCTTGAAAAATTAACCTTTCCAAAAGATCTCGGGACAAGTTGATACAAATCTTTAGCTCCTTGCCCTTGTGTTTGTACAAATATCTTATTGCAGGTCCCTCACTGCAATTGAAATAGTAGAAGGTGATCCTTCTCCTGTTCTCAGTGCAAGATTTAAAGGGCAACATGTGGTTTTATTTCTTGCCCAAAATATGTGGGATTTTTTTTCCCCTTCTGGTAGTCATTTCTACTTTTTGAGTCATCTTCTCTGAAGCATTAAAAAAATTAATCCCAAGGATATTCAAAGCTCACAGCAGTGAGAAGGTGCAGAATACTGCTAAAGCTTTAAATGCTGTACACCAGGTCCTTGGGGCATTAACCAATGAATCCCCAGAGCACCTCCAGGACTGCAGCTTGCACTAAACATTTTGCTGTCTGGACCCCATCATAATTTGTGAAAATCAACACACAGATATTCAAAGTAACTGCACCTGTGTCATGAACAGGAGCAGCCAGCTGGTGACTGGGCACCAGGATGAAAGCTTAGGAAGCAGGGATCTGATTTCAGGTCCGTGTGGGAATTGTTATGGCTTTTCTGTTTCCTAATGCCTGAAGTGCTTTCTGATTATGCATGCACATGTCAGAGCAGAATGTGGACCAGCCTCTCTAGCATTTCTGTTCTTTTTAAAAAAACCCAGGGCTGGCAGGCTGAGCAGAGTGGTGGTGGGCTGTAGATCAGCAGAGAATGAGGATTACAGGGCTCACATCCTGGCTGTTAAATCAGTAGCACCTGTCTAGTAAGCCTTGACAAGGCTGATTACTGCAGGGCAAGTCCTTTTTCCTCTGTTTTGCTTCCCCTTTTTAATCACCTCGTATTTTTTATTGTAGTCTCTGGAGGACAGGGAGAACAAATGTTGCTTAACAGTGTGGACAGGAGTTTAGCATGACTAGCTGTTGCAAAGCCTGGAGTGACTTGGTAGAACTTCCCAAGAGACAATCACTACCACTTAAGGCAAGGCAGCACTGTTCTGTATCCTCTATAAATCCTAGTCTGCCACACTCCTTAGATATTTTAAATATACCTCAGAGATGCTCGAACAGTGTATTAGCACTGTGCTTTCCTTGTATACATCAATAAGTAAGTGACTGAGGAAGTTCCTGAGTTACCATGGAGCTGAACTGCACACATCTTAGGAGACAGTGAAAACCAATAAAGCAGAATGAGAGAAAAACTCCCTGGGAACTGGATTTCCAAAGAGCAAATAACTGAACGCTGCATCAAATACACTTTTACCCCTTTCTTAAAAGACAGCAGACGTGGATGAGCTTTGCCAGTCAGATTCCTTTGTCAGGCACATCCGTGATGTAAAGCTTAGGTGTTTTTTTTCAGAGAAAATAAAGCCTAGGATTTCCCCTGAGGTGAATTTCTAATGCCTTTGTGTCTCCCTTGGTCTCTGCTAGAAACTCTTTACTTGGACACATGCAATTTCTTCCTCCTTTAATCCTGGCAAGCACTTCCCCAGTGCTCCCCATCAGGGGCACTGCTCTTTCCAAACAAATTTTGAGCACCCACACTCCTCTCAGGCAGCTGCAAGTGCAGCAGAAAGGGAAGAGTGTTCCCTCCTGAGCAATTCAGGGAATGCAAGCAGCCTTAGGAGAGGGTGGGATTTGTTTTGCTAAGTGTGGATGCTTTCATGTGAGCAAGAGGTCCAAGTCACTGGAGAGAAACACCTGCACATAAGCTTCTATTTTTGCCTGAGATGAACAGGAGAAGAGACCCCCAGCACTGTATTGATCACCTTGCCATTGATTATCAGACCTTCAGATCCCACTTCTGCTCTCCCCCAGCAGCCCCTGGACTGCCTGTCTGGATGCACTGAGCATTTTATTCTGGATGTTCATGTGGCCATGGACTTGTTCCTTGATTGACAGTATCCCCTCCTGCCACCATCACCTCTTCTCATTAAACCATTTAATTCTGCTCCTTCAATTCTGAATCTGGGGAGGGAAGATAAAACTTGAAGGATGGGAGCAGGGACTCGAAGATCCCTGGAGACAAGAATGTTTCATTCTCCCTTCACAGAACTAAAATGTAGAAAAGCTGTTATTCTTCTGTTTCTTCTGGGCATTTCATATATGACTGGGTGGATTAATTTGTTTTCCAACCCAAGCAGCTTTTTTATCCAATTTAGCATAAATTCCTATGTGTATTGGGAGAAAGCAGCTATACTTCAATGGATTTTGTCAAAATGCCTCACAAAACTTACAAATAAATTCCACAGAAATGTCAAAAATTTTTAACAAGGCTAGAAATGACTTAATAATCATAAGTAAATATTATGAATACTTGTCAGTCATGTATTGCAGAAGAATTATCTAGCAAATAAGATTTAATAACTTTTTTCTTATGAACAATAGAAAAATCTGAAATATTGAAATGTTCCTACCCCACAAGAGCTGACACCAAGCTTCTGCTCAAATTACTGTCTGTGTTGGACTTCTTGATCATATACAAGGAACAATCAAAACTCCACAAGAAAGCTGTATGAAAACCCTGCAAATCAATTGATTCTACCTTGGTATGGTTTGTTGTCCTGGCAATCACAGGGAATATTTGAAAATGGAACAGATAGAATTTAATTTTTTTTTTTTTTTAACAAGAACAGGACAAAAGGAAACTATTTGGAAGAAAATAGCAAGAAAAACATGAAGTTTTTTTCCAGGGGTCTGCATGAGAAACCTGCTCCCAGGAAGTTGGGTGTCTCAGAGCAAGAAAAGGGAAAAAAGCACCATGGTAAAGGCAACTGGCACTTTGTGACTTCTCATGCACTGGCTCTTCTTAAAAGCCGTGGAGGCTCCCTAGCTTTCTTGGGAAGCATCTAACCCTCATTACACTGCAAAGGGATCCTTCTAGGCTGCCTTAACCCAGTGAATTGGAGGATTATGTCAGTGCAGTGGGGAAGTTCTGCTCGGTCTTTGGCAGGACCCGAGGAGGAGGAGGAAGAGGAGGAGGAGGAGGAGGAGGAGGAGGAGGAGGAGGAGGAACAACACAATGCCATTTCTGAACTTCATAAAGCTTCCCTGTAATCCATCATGAAAATTGGTGGATCATGAGGGATATCAGTTAATTTAGCTAGAGTTCAGCTGAGTTTGTTTTTCCTAGAGAAGAATTTTTACAGCATCCATTAGGGATTTTTAAATTATTTTCAGCGAAGGAGATCACTGAGGTTCCCTTTCCCTTCTCGAGAGCCAGCAAAACAAACAGCAAAATTCACTCTGCCTCAAACAATTTGCAAACTATAAACAAGTGCAGAAATCAGCAAACAGGCTGGGCAAGCATAAATTAACAGCCAGACAGTTATGGCCAGCATGAGATTATTATGATCAACAATCTAAATTATTATTGTACATCCCTAAGTAGCCTATTCTGGCAGCCCCATAATGTATGTAACACACTGTACCTTCTGCTGCTCCATATCTTCATAATTGGTTGCCAGTAATTTCTGTTTTCATCACAGTATTTGGTGCATTTTTGATTGTTTCTTCTGCTGAATGCAGGCAGCAGATGAAATTTACATTCACAGGACTTGCAGTTGCCTGGCTTCTGCAGAATTTTTAAATTACAGCAGTTGAAAAAGAATCTTGATTTAAGTTTAAAATAAGTAAGATACAATTAAAATAATTCAATTGACCGTCAAAAAGCTTAACTTCAAAGGAATTAAAACCCTCTCTAAGATATATTGGCACCTCACAGTCCATTTGCTATAATTTGAGCACTTTTATCAACAGAGAATCTTACCAAAGGCTTCATGGACATGAGAGATTATTAAAAATAGAAGATCAAAGCACGCAAACAAATCCTGTTAATATACTCTAACAAACAGGGATTGTTTTATAACTAAACATGAAGCCAACTCAAACAAATATTTGGAAATACCGAAGACAGATCCCATTGTAGCTTTTGGCAGGGTGTGCTTTATATATTATGAAGACATTTTTGTCCCGTTGCCACTGCTCTGACCAGAAGCCACATGTGTGGACCTCCCTTCTCTCCCACCAGCGTTTTCCTTTCTCAATGCTCTGCTTCAAGACAATCAGGAGCTAAATTCAATAAAGAAGCAGTGAGCTTATTTGAAAATATTGCATTAAACCCCCCTGCTCAGCATCAATACATGGAGTGCCTGCTGGGAAAAGGGACAACTTGGTCATCTCCATATTCCACAGTGGAGTACCAGTCATCTGGGGGGTTTAACAAAGTTTCTCATGCCTTCCAGAAAAGGTTCAAAAAACAGAATTTGCACTATGGGGTTTTGTAAATCCTTTTCCCACTAATGGTACTACTATTAAACAAACATTTTGAGGTAGCACATGAAGGCTGTGACTAATTTGCCTTTGCCCATGGTTAAGCAATACAAACTGCTTCCCTGGACTCAAAATAATAGACTGAAATATTCCCATTTCCTGCAGAAGAGTGAAAATAAACAGATCCAATCTGAGTTGAAAGAATGTAAGTAGAACAGGCCTTCGTTTGTAGGGGAAAATAAACTTTGCTGATCCCGTAGGCCTGGAACTATAAACAGCATCCTTTTTCTCCCAGGGCAGTGTATAATGTGAGTGCATGGTTTGAACATCCTCAAAATAAACAGCTAATCACCCTTTCTGGCCTAATTAGGTTATGCTCTGGCCGCTGGCTCTAGGTCTCATGCGAAGTGGCATTGAGGGAAGCCCTGCTCCTCTCCCAAGAAAGAGAGCCTGTCCAACTCTCTCTTTGTTAGTTAACATTTGCTCCTTGAGGATATCCAGCTCTGGGATCTTCCTTGAAAACTAGGCAGATCCAAGGGCAAGAATATTCGGGTCACTTTCCACTGAGAACAAGGGTAACCTTTTCTTCCTCTCTTTGCTCATTGCACAGTTGCAATGGCAGGATGAGCAAACAATATTTTTTGTTCTTTTAAAATTTCTTCATTTCTGGATTTGGACTGTCTGCCTATTCAGTGTGTATCAGCAAGTTGAAACTGGTTAGATTTTTTGCATGGACATTTAATTCATTAATTTATCCTTTGCAAAAAGGATATTTGTCCTCAGTGCAGCTGTGCCCATCCACTGCAAAAGGTAGCTAAACAATCCATAAGGATTGCATAGGATCCACTGTTATTATTATTGCAGCATTGCAGACAAGGAGCACAGATGTGCTGTAAAGCCTGCCCAAGCTGACACTTTGCAAGGAAAGACCCAAGAGCTCAGAAGTTGCTGACTGAAGCTCCCAGGCTGGATCCTGCACTGCTGGGTCCTTAATGGGGCTGCTGCAAGTGCTGGTGCCCTTCAGCTGCTGCCTGTGTGCCTTGAGCAGACAGATGTCTGCTAAGGAAGGCAGCACCCCCCTGAAATGGAAAATGTAAACGCCCTCCCTCTGAATTATTATAATTTTCAAATTAAGGGGGCTCTCAGGCAAAGATAGGGGAATAGGAATAACAGTTCTTTACTAGGAAAAATAAAAATACAAATGTAATAGTTCAAACAACAACAAAAACCACCCTACTGACAGAGTCAGAACAGGCCCTGGCCCCTGTGTGTCAGGGTGGGGGCACAGCCCCATCCCATGGGGGCTCAGCCCTCCTGCAGTGCCAGCTGTGCTTCTGCTGGAGCAGGGATCCTGCACAAGGGGGGAGTTTTCCTCT
>JAYDZK010000001.1:108236693-108258278 GCA_034509185.1 Euphonia xanthogaster
GCTCCAGGGCTGCTGGAGATGGGCCTGCTCTCCCTCTGGGAATGCAGGGCAGCAGAAAGCTGCTCCTCTGGGAATGCTGTGGGCAAAGGCTGCTGTGGTGTTCCCAGGCTCAGATTATATCCAGGTAGGAATGCTTGGCTCCTCCCCCTGGGCAGAGCATCTCCCACTGGGATGATGGAATTTGATCAGCCATGCAGGGACACTCACTGGCCATGAACAGCAGAGATTTCCTGGAGGGAGGATTGGCTGTGGGAGAGCTAAAGAAAACTGCCCAGTTAACAGAGGATAACTGCCCCACCTCTGACAGATGGCAATAAAATACACACATTGTCTTTCAGTCCAGGATGCTGTGATTTGTAGTAAACAAATAATACTGGGAGAAATCAGTAGCAAAGGCCAAATGGACTTTTAGGCTCTGATTTATCAAGGCATTCTGGGCTGCAGCATAGGGCCTGTAAGAGGAGAAAGATCTGATCAGATTCAGAACATTTCCATATTTGCACTTTTCTAGATTTCTCTGAATGTATGCTTAGATCTTGAAATAGGTTCCCTTTTTTCACTGCTCTTTTAAAATCATTGTTCTTCTGTATCAAACCCAGACCATCCTACCTTTAATCACTCTTTCAAAGTTTCTTTTCATATTCAGAACAGCTAGAGGTGCTCTGAGGACTGTTTAAACTGTAATTCTTGAGGTGCTAATTTCCTCTCTTCTCCTTTCTGGTGAGGATGCCGGCAGGGCTCATCATTCCCAAGCTGTCCATGGGTGGGGACAGGCCTGGCCATGGCCAGTTTCCTTCCTTGGCCCCACTTCAATGTCCAGTGACTGCAGGAAGCAGTTCCTGCATCCCATGGTGGTTCTAAAGGCACAGACCCATTTTCAGTGCCCTTTCTCCAAACTGAGAAGTGCTTAGCACAAACTGCTCTTTTCAGCCCCTCTGATCCATATCCCCACAGTTTTTCTTGCCTGTGACTTCCTTTTGGGAAGTGCAAACCGAGGAAGATAAAAACAGCTGAGCAAAGGCATTTCTGAGCCACAGGCATTGAACTCTCCAGGACTGCCAGGTGAGACACTGATGCTGTCCTGTCTGCTGCCCCCAGGCAGCCAAACCATCCCTTCCCTGCTCCCAAAATATGTTTCCCCACTTTCACCAAGGAGCTGTGTCTCCACCTGCAGCTGGGACCTGCTGCAGGACCCTGTTTGTGTCTGAGGCAGTGGTGGGAAGGGAGGTGAGGCTGTGACAAGCCCGTGGTGAGGGCTCTGGTGGGAGGGGACGTGTGTGCTCAGCACAGGAGACACAAGGATGCAGCAGCAGCAGCAGCAAGAGTGTTCACAGTTTAATATTTCACATATTTCACACTGCCACAGCATCCTCACAGGAGCTCAGCTCCCAGTGTAGGTATCTGAGCAAGTGACAGACTGCACGGAGGGGCTGTGACAGGGAGGCCTCTCCCCTCGAGCCATGCTCTCAAAAATCTTGATGACGGATGCAAATCACTTGGAACCGAATTAAGAAAAGTATATTTAGGAACCTAGAGCAGTAAAGAGGCACTTAATAGGATTTTCAAAAGTGTATAAGCAGATTAGGCATCCAGCTCCTGTTGAAATCAATGCGGATGGAGCCTTTAGAAAAAAAATTAAAAAAATCTTGAGGTATCTCAGCACTGCTACAGCCTGGGTGCATTGCAGGGGGTGGTGAGTGGGCTCAGAGATAAGGCTTACAAATAACAGGGCTCTCTGGTTGTACCCAGTCTCCAAAACCATGGGAGCAAGTTCTCAAAATCCCACAAAGGCTGAATTACACAGGCCTGTGGGAATAGAAGAGCAAGGCCTGGAGAGAAAGGTAATGATCTTCGTGTGCCTGCCAAAGGAGCAGCAGGACTTCTGCAGAGACAGAGGCAGAAAGTAACACAAAACCAAGGAGACAGACCAATCACTGGATCTCTGCTCAAGAAAAGGCCTTGCAACAGCTTTTTTTTTGGTTACAGAATTGGCCAAGAGGGGCTAGGTGAAGAACATGCTGGTTGTTTGATTTTGACAGGGAAGCAGCACTTTTGCAGTCCTTGTCAATAAATATATTTGACCCAAAGAAACATCTTCTGCAGCCAGTTTCTCTCTCGGGTAGAAAGTACTTGTCAGGACCTGGATTTTGCCTCGTCCTGTGATTTATACATGGAGTACAATACTGTAAAGTCAGTTCCCTGCCTTCTCTGAAATGCAGCACAAGTCTGTCGAGCTGAAATCAGTCCTTTTTTGCTTTACTGAGCAGCAGTGATGATACACACATTAAGGACTGCAGGCTCTGTGGTAACTGGGGCCAATTAGCTGCTACCCGAGGGCAGTAGCTCCCAGATGTGGGATATCAGACAACTGAAAACCTACAGAACTGCTAACAGATCACTCATTATTCTCCTCCAGAGGCTTTTAATTGGGGGATTAACACATGGTATTTTTAGTGAGTGTCCTCAGAACATTTATCTTCTTCTATGGCATGTCAGTCCCTCAGGGAGCACTATTTGGGAAGCAACCATTGCTAGAGGTGACAGGGAGGAGTTATCTCCTCTGAAATCCCTGTTGACAGGAGTGGCTGGTGCAGACAGTAGGCAGAAGATAGGCTTGCCATAGCTGCATTCCCAAACACATGAATAACACTGAATAAATGCAGCAATCCCAGGTACCTTGTGGGCTGCTGACTCCAGCCTCCTGCCAGTGGTTTCCAAACTGAACTTGGCTACAAACCTCTGCTACAAAGAAGAGTAAAGGAAATGAGAAGCCTGAGAATTCAGAATGGTCATTAATGGGAAACATGCTGGAAGAGTCAGGAGAGGGAAAGAGATGATAGATGGGTCAGCAGACAAGATTCAGCTGGGAAAATCCAAGTTGTGGCCGAGAAACCTGGAGGTAGGGGAAGAAGACTTCTCTGTGTTACATCTTACCTGATCAACACCATTAAAAACCAGTAGGGACAAGTTGATAGGTGCTGCTGGAAAAAAGGAATTTTTAGGGCTGCTCTCCTTTTGGCTCCCTAGCCCCTTTCCTGTAAAAGTTAGACCCTTCTGACCTGAAGGTAGTGGTGAAATATCTGTAGTTCTTTGCCCACCTGGAAAGAAAGCAGGAAGGAGCCTTAGTAGGCACTGCATGCTTATATTTATTTATAATATTTTCTCTGGGTTTTAAGTGCTGAATTATTAGTGTTATGCTAATAAAATCCATTTAAGCTCATGGAAAAGTCTTTCATTTAAAGAGAAGTTATTCTGGAAATTTGCCAGCAGGCTAGCAGGATATTAATCAGACAATACCTAGGGACCAACACAACTATATTGCTTTTAATCTTTTGACCAGCAAGGAAAACAGGAAGAAATCCATTTCCCTCCTCTCTTTGCTCAATGGGATAACCAGCTGGTATAGACAAGCTACAGTCAGCTCAATTTGGGAGTAAATATTTGGGTTTTAGCTGGGTAAATGGGAGAGCAGTGCTACTTTCATGCAGCCAGGTGCCTTTCTTGGTCACGGTGGTGCCCTGCAGGGTTTTGGCTCCCAGAGTCACATATTAATAACAGAATGTCACCTTGCAAAGGAAAAGTCCAGAGCTCTGCTCAGATGTGCCTGGAAAGGAAAAGTTTGTTTGACTGTGCCAGACTGTCATTTAAGGGGATTGTGGGGGTGCTCAGGGCTGGGTTTTCAGCCTCTACACTGTGGGAGTGCAGAGCCAGGGAGGAGAGGAGAGGCTTCCAAAGCAGGGCCCACACCATGGCAGGGGACTTGGCACTGCAGTGTCAGGATTATATTTTGTTCGTCTCCAGATACCAAGAAATAGAGTAGAGCAAGAAATGTTTTACTGTCCTCACAGAACTACCCTTTAAAGATGGTGGAGATGTCCTCCCTGAACCTGCAGCCAGTTCTCCAGTGTGTGTGCCCTGTGCAAACCTTCAGGGTTTCCCCATCTCTCAGAACCCCATTTCTTTGGTGGGTTTAGGCCCGAGCTGGTTTTGCCTTGTTTATGTGCTCTCAGATGAAGAACAAAAATTAATCATGCAGATCTTTAGGGCAGAAGGAATGCATGGAACAGAAGCCTCTCTGAGTCCTTCAGAGAGACAAAGAAATGCAGGGTAGAGAAGCTGAAGTACATTAAACCACACAGACATGAAATAGAAGGGTAAGTTTTAAGTAAATAGAATTATATTTTAAGTGCCTTAAGAAACAGTGTTAGCCAGGGGTATAGAGCAAGGCACTCCTCCTGAAGCCCTGAAAAAAGAGCAAACCATCTAAAAAGAAAAGGCATAATTTAATTTCCTTTCCACATGGTCAGTTAAGAAGCTTCTACCTGGGGAAGAAAGGAAAAGTAGGCTTTTTGTTAGCTTCATCCAGAGAGGAAAAAAAATCTTTGAGGAATTTTCTGGCACATGGCTCCTGTTAGGTTTCAGCCAGCTGAGCTGTTTTCAGAAGCACTGGAGTGTAATTTCAGCAATAATTGGTCCACAGAAAGAAGGGCAGCGAGGATGTTCTGTTGCAGAGAAGTCCATACATGAAAATCCATACATTGTGTCCAGCAACAGAAATTTAACAAATGTGAATATGGAGAGCTGAATTCCAGGAATCTGGCTCTGCCCTGAACGATGGAAAAGTGGAGCCATTGCTGGATGGGGGATGATGCTTTTCAACTCCAATTTCAGTCAGTTGACTCAAACTCATCTGGAAACCTATGGCACTGAAAACATTTAATTTCCCATGATTTTTAAAAATTTATTGCTCAGAATGCCTAAGTCCTAAATGAGACATAAAGCTTTTGGTGTAAGCCAGCATAATCCTTTTACCACAGAATCTTTCTGTTATATTGCATTTTGACTGCTCTGTGAGTGTGTGAAATTGTTGTCTAAAATGCATTGCTTAATACTGATATTTGCCTGTTTTAGACAAATCTGTTAAAAATTTTGAGATTAAATGCTTACCCTTTAGTCCCTTGGGTGGGAAACACTTGAGTTCTGCATAGTTTCAAGATGCTTTTGAAAGGACTGAAATTGTTCAGTGTCATGCTACAATGGTGTAAATTTCTTTAAGGGTTAGTTAAGTTACTTTCATGGGCTAAGAAGTCCCTTACACAGTGCTATATCTGCAAAAGAACACAAAAAGTGTTCTCACTTGTACTGGGATGATGGAGTCATGCTGCTCTCAATGAGCTGAGCTCTCCAGTCTGCAGAGGAGATTCCTGTTGCCTTTCAGGAATCCTGCCTTTGCACCAGTCCGTCTATGAAAGAATTACTTATTCCTGCCTCTGGTAGGAAAAACATTGAGAATTCTGTGTGAGGGAACGGAGCCATTCTGCTGGTACTCATGGCTGTGCAGTTCTGGAAAGAGAAGTTCCTGTTCTGTATTGTCTCCTAAGAGAAAAAAATCCCTAAAAGATCTGGCCCTTGATGTGATTTGCTTATACAGTAATTTTCTTCTCCTGAATGAAGCCAGGAAAGAGTTTCCCGTTAAATTTCAGGGAAGTTAAGTCATGTGCAGAGCAGATATGTCAAATAATAGAGCTCTAGTGTGTAGAAACCAAGTCAACATTAATAAAAGTTTGCTGTCTTTCTAAGATGATCTTATACATTCGAATGTCAAATGCTCTAGGACTTATAATGCAAGAAGACGGGGTGAATCCAAGGCAATGAAATGGAACTAATTAAAATGTCAGATAACACAACTTTGGTTGTTTGAAACAGACCTTTATGTAAGATAGTGAGATCTTCATTAGAGGGCCACAAACTTAACTTTTTAAAAAGAAATAATCGAAATAATTTTTTACATCAAGTCTGGCCTCTGCTGCCTACAAATTCGGATTGATATATCAAAGTACATATTGCCTTTAATGTTCCTGTCAAACCTGAGCTGTGATGCATGGAGTTATTCCCTACTTGGAGGGATGATTCTGTGAAACTTAGCTAATAAAAACGTGACACAGCCGGTGACTGATGTCTGTTCTCTCAGGGTGTGTTAGCGTGGGACAAACTCTGCATACACACTCTCTTCTTGACACTGAAAAATGAGACACATCTAGTAAAAAAACATAATAGATGCTCTAATGGTCTTGCATTGACCTTCTCCTTGTCTTTCTGCCTCCTCATGCACCTTTCTTGCCTCTCGACTCTTTCCCTCCCTTCCCTTGCAGGCTCTGAGCATATGATTTATCTTGCTGCTCTCTGCTGCCTGTGAGTGCCTGTGCACAGGCCCTGGCAGGGTCTGGGCTTCCTCTGTGGGAGATCCCAGGCTGCTTTTTTGCCAGCTTGGACCATGAGCAGACAAAGAAAAAAGCTTTTCCTGGTAAAATGAGGATGCACTTCAAAAATCAAAACAAACCTCAGCAGCCACTCTGAATCCCAGTTCTAGCAACCTGGTAATTTGTCAGTGCCAGGCGTCAGCCCACTATTAGTCTTTTTCTGGGTAGAGATGACAGAGCTCTGTTGACAAGCTGCAGGACTTATTTTGGGAGCTGGCACCTGGCTCCTGGCACGTCCCCCTGTGACTGTGTCACGCTCCTCAGAGCTCTGTAGGGGCTGGAGCTGGGGTGGGCTGGCACTCCCTGGGTGGGAACCTCGCTCTTTGCTCCCATAATTACATTGCTCCCATAATTAATTACACATCCCTGCTGTCCCCAGGGCTGGCAGGAGGGGTGTCCCAATGCTCACACACACAGAGCACGAGGCTCCTCAGCCTTCCCCAGAGAGGCTGGAAGGTGCTTTGGCCCTTCTCTCCCAGCCTCCCTTTCCTCCTCCATCCCTCTGCTCCCATCCCCCTGAGCTGCTCCCCTTGTCCTTGCTCAGTGCCACAGCCAGGGCCATTAGATGTGTGTGCTTCCCCTCCTTCCCTTCCTGCAAAAAAAGGCCACGACATCTGATCTGGGGCCTTCCTGCTCCCACTGCAAGAAAATATTTAGCATTTTAATATATTTTTCACATTTTTAGAAGTAATTTATGTATGAATATACACAGTGCTTAGTAATCATTTCTCAGATGAATGTGGAATTTTTCTAAAATTAAACTATCATTCTTTTCTCTTCACACTTGGCTGTCATATCTTTCTTAATGCAAATCAGTCATTGACTAGAGACACCTACTGTAAGAAGGTATTTTAGCTGTCTGATCGGTTATAAATTGATTTTGGAAGTGAAGACCATTATGGGGAGATAAGCTGGGATTGCTAGGGAATGGAAAAAATAATTCAAAGGGGAAGTTTTTATTTGAATGTAAGTGACTATTTACCTCTGTGTCAGAGCAAAGGCTGTAATCCAGGGGCCCTATCTCTCTTTCCTCCTGCTTTAACTCCTAGACCACAAATCCTTCACCTCTCTTGGCCCTATACAATGCAGAGCCCTGGAGGACCAGAGACAGGTGCCCCAAGGAAAAAATATTTCCCCTTTCAGTCTCCATTTGATACAGGGAGCATTATCTCTGAAGGAGCCAGGCTACTCTTGCGCTCTGAAGCAAGTCCCTTAGTGCAGGAATGAAAAGGAATCCATTGTGGTTAGTTTCAGAGAAACCTCTCTTTCCCACAGTAATTCCTCCTGCTATGCTTCGAGTGCTCTTCAGAGGGAATATTCACATTTTCCAGGCAAAGAAAATGCCTTCACTATCACAGTAGTGGTCTGCAAAAAGTGAGAGCAAAGCAAAGAATGTTCACTGGATGCAAGTTGGGAAGTTGGGGAAAATGAGAGCTGTTTTCTGCTTTTCTTTTTTCTGCTCTTTATTCTTCAGGGCCAGCTCTGATGTTGTCTACTGGGGCTTGAACAAGGAGCTTAATTTTTAAGGCATGACTTTTCTCTTTGCATTTTTTTTTATATTTTCTGTTTCTTGCACTGCCAGTTTTTTGTATGTCGTTAAAAGTATGCAAACAGTGGCAGAGTTTTTAATTAATTCAGTTTGAGGGAACATGCTTACCAACTTCAAGGTTTGCATGCTGTGTCCATAGGAACAATTGTTATCCTGGCAGGAGTTTTGGGAGTCAGTTTTGCAACCACAAAAAGCAAACATCGAAAGCAGCTTCTACTACCGACAAGTACTTCTGTGGTTTCCAGGTTTGTTCAAACATTTCTTTTTTTTCTTCTAGAAAATTACTAGTGCAACACTATTGAGGTTTTGGTTACTTATGATCAATCCACCTTGTCAAAGCTTCTGAGCACTGTTAGTCAAATGTATTTGAATAAACAAATGCATGTAACAGTTGCAGCAGGTTTATGGATATTCATAGAGCAGAAAAACAACCTAATAAATCACATCAATTACAAATTGCCTTTTCCCTGCACAGCTCTATTGTCCCCTGAACATTTGTAATTGAGAGCTCAAAGGTGAACATTCTTACTTCTGTAAGTTTTAAGGAAATATTTTTTTAATGCCTAGGCTTGTGGTTTCTCAGATATGTACAGGATTTTCTAACATGCACCATTTAATGCAAAATTCAGGGCAGTTAAAATCCTCCTTTACTCCCGAGCTAGAAACAGAGTCCTGGATCAGATTGCAGCTCTGGAGTGAGGCCAGTTGCTGAAGGAAGCAAATCTCCTGCCCCTCACCTTCCCTGCATTAAGAGATACCCCTTGCTGGCTCCCAAGGAAGCTCCCTGGGAGCCCAGAGCTGCAGATGCACCAGTGGGAAGGTGTGATGCCTCTGGCAAGGATGTGTGGCATCTCCTGGAGCCACCCAGTCCCACCACCCTGAAAATGGAAAGCACTTCCCGGTTCCTTCTGACAGCTCTTCACATCATCTGAGCCCGAAGCCTCCTGCCATCTGTTTGCATCTCAGCTGTAACCCATCAGAGTCTGTTTCATTAGGAAGTCAGCACCAGTGCCCCAGCTGCAAGTGAGCACAAGCACGGGGCTTTGCTGTAAAGGCTCAGGAGCTGGGCAGCCCGAGGGGCAGTGTCCCCACTGCCCTGTTTTGTACCAGCAGCCTGTGGGGTGAGGAGGGCTGGCCCTCCCTGAGTCAGGAGACAGATGTGCCACCACAGCCAGAGGTGGAAGGACAGCCTTGGTTCACAGCTGAGCCCTGTCCTGTGGGGCAGGGGCTGAAAACCACTGCAGCCCACACCCTCGGGACACAGCATGGTCCACCTGGCTGTGCTGCTCCCAGATTTCCAGCAGGCTGTCTGGCAGGCAGGTTCTGGCTGTCCCATGGGTGCTCTGGGGGCACAGGCACAGGGCACTCTGGGCAGTGCAATACTGCAAAGCACTTGAGCTCCCACCTGTGTCTTCCACCACTGGGCTGCTCTTGTGTGGCCATCTCTGCTTTGGGACCTTGCTCCTCCTGTCTTGGGAGAGCAGGAATTGCACAGGCGGTGACTGTGCTCCTTGTCCCCTGGAGCTGTGACAGCCCTGTCTGTGGAGCTCTGCCAGGGCGCCTGCCTGCAGCCTCCTCTGCCTGGCTCTGTGGGCAGGTTTGGGCTGATGGCAGGGCAGGGCTGGGTGTCAGCCCCAGGGTCACACACGGCACCGTTCTGTGCTCTGCCCCGGCCACTGATTTATTCCTGGCCGATCTTTTGGAGGCCAGGACATCCACGTGATTGCAGGGATGGGTCTGCAGCTCCAGCCAGACACTCGCACACACAAACATGCACACTCTGGTCCCTCTGTAGCTTGTGCAGACCTATTGCCATGCCAGGATCTGGCTCCCAGACCTCTGGGGTCTCTCTGGTATCCAGCCTCCCTGAGAGCTGCCTCCAACACCCCTTATCCTACATAGACACTCCCAGCAGTGATGTTCCCTAGGGAAAAGCACACAAACACACACTGGTGTCTCCAGATACTGGTGCCAGACACACAGGCCTTCTGCTGCATGGCTTGTCTCCAGCTGCTGCTCACAAACACACACACACATGCACACAGAACATCGTCCCTGACTCAGGCAAGCAATCAGAAATGCAATTTAACAAGAAAATCAGGGCATGACCAAACAAGTATAATGACCAGCAGCCTGTTCACATGCAATTGGCTCTTTTCAGCCACTTATCTCTGTATTTTTCATACTTGTTCCTTCGCAAGCAACCTTCACCCTCCTCTTCTTGCCTTTGGTCTTTAACCTTAGAAACCCTTAAAAACCCCTAAGTCTCACACATTCCCACTAACTCCTTGAAGACATCCTGCTGTGGATTTCACACCATTTCCCAAATGCCCATCCCACAATGAGTCCTGAACACCTGCAGGCAATAACCCTGCTCAGTCTGCAAGGCTGCCTGGTGGCAGCAGCTCCTGCAGACTTGTCCAACACCGAAACCATCGTGGGGCTGTCGTGTGCTGAGGTCCCTGGGAGTACCCAGGACCAGGTGCTATGGGGCCTCCTCTGCTTGGTACTGTGCTTGTGGTGATTAGCTCTTCATCACATCAACTAACAGTTCCCACCACTGTAAATGTGGATGGCTCTCAGAAGAGTAAACCCTGGATTTACAGCATTGCCAGCAGGTCTGAAGTTTGATCTTCAGAAATCATGTGACTCCTGAGTCTTCATTTGATAGACTTCTTCAGCCACTACAGTTTTTACAGTATCACGTGGAAAAACTCATCCCCTAAAGCATATTTACTGCTGCTTTTTAGGAAGGCACAGTTTGAGGTTAATGAGGAATGTGAACAGCATTTAAACACTAAACAGACTGGGCCATCATGTGCCTCATTCAGGAACAGGAGGGGAAGGCAACTCCTGCCACTGACTCTCAGCAAGACATTGTGCTGCTGCTTCCTTCTGTGCCAGAGCAGTGTGTGTGAGAATTCTGTAGCCTTCAGGAAGTGACTGGGAGAATTCCTGAGACTGTGTAAGGGGAATTCTTTTTCTGTTGCTCTTTGAAAGACTATATCCAGAAAATGTAAAACTCTGCAGAAAACCTGCAGTTTATTGCTGTAAGATGTAAAGAGGGGACACTCAACATCAGAGACAGCCAGCAGGGCTGGGCATGGCATGGGTCCTCTCAGGTTACAGACCAGCAGAGCTCCCCAGGGATGTGCATGCAGGAGAGGACCTGGCAAAGACATTAATTTGTTGTATTAAAAGCAACCCAGCGATAAATCACCATTTTGCTGACCACCTGCCCTCTGCCATCTCCTCTGGAATAGGCAGATGTTAAGTACCAACATCTCTGGAAATACAGAATCTGCCAGTATAAATGCTTTGGATTAAACTCTGTGCAGAGGCCACGTGCATAACCTCACAGGATAAATGGAAACATTGCCAGGGTGGCGACTTCAAAACCACATTTGCAATCTTCTCTTTACTATTGGCAGACATTTCCAGGAGACACGTTTGTGAGGAGTATGTGTAGAATTTGGCACCATAGCTGGAGGCTTTATCCAGCAGCTGCTGAAGGGATGGCATAATACCTCTGTCGTCAGGCTTGACACAGTTAGAGTTGAAGCACTTCTTTAGATTAGTATGGAATTAATTCTTTTCTTGGCTACAGAATAGTTATATTTGATGTTGCCCGCTTGGAAGTGATGCTTGAATGGATCAACAATGTTTTTGATAATATCTGCCAAGACCATTTTGACTGAGTCTTTTACTCATTTTTACTCATTTTTGTAAATCATGCATCAGTTTAGAGTATAATCCAGATAATGAAAAGGTGTTGAAAACCAAGACCTAATAGTATTTTGCATTTCTTACATTCATGTCATAGACTTTATTTTGGAATGAATGAAGTTGTCTGGAGAAGCGGGCCAGATGTGATTTTAAAATCCCATCACTACTTTGATTATCTGGACTCTTTTGTATAATAAACTATTTTGGAAGACAGATCTACTCATTATCCAGTCAGTTAGCAAAGTCATTTAAAAATGACTGATAGCATGAGGAGCACAGAGGCTGCTGAGGAATACCTTGATGCATCCAGTACAAACACACAGTCTGTGGCTGCAGATATGGGTTGCAAGACTTAGTAGTGGAGAAAAATTGAATCAGTAACTCCTCATCCAATTCTTTTTCAAA
This sequence comes from Euphonia xanthogaster, assembly GCA_034509185.1. Taxonomy (NCBI): domain Eukaryota; kingdom Metazoa; phylum Chordata; class Aves; order Passeriformes; family Fringillidae; genus Euphonia; species Euphonia xanthogaster. The sequence continues at coordinate 108,248,634 of JAYDZK010000001.1, forward strand.
GACAGAGGGAAAATGCATTTGGAAGATAAAAGAGATGACATCACTCTAGAGCTCAGGCACATGTCTCTGCTCCCAGCCAAGCAGCAATCACTGTGACAAACCCAACTTCAACTTTGCAGTGAGGAGGCAGGTGAGAAAATTTCTGTGCTTGTCCTCCAGCTCCAGGATGGTGGATTTAAACAGTTATAGTCACTGCTGAAAACAGTGATCTATTTTGGGGTTCAGCAAATCTATTTCTTGCCAGTGCACTGGAAAAGCAGAATGTAGACCTGGGAAAGATTCACTTAGAATAATGAAGTGTATTTTGTCTTGGTACTTGCACATAGACAAGCCACCGGTTGTCTGTGTGCCTTTTAGAGAGGCCACACTGTTGATATTTTTGAAGACAGAGGAATTCTGGGAATCTATAACCTGTGCAAAGGGATTATATTTAATAGAATTTTGCTGATCTCGAGCAAACACAGGAGCTTTTGCCACAGCTTCCAAGATCTGCAGGGATTCTTGAGTCATCTGTGCACCCCTGAAGCTGCACCAGCAGATACCAACCGCTGCTGATTGCAGCTGCTGCGACAAATGGGGTGGAAAAGGCCCTGATTATCTTCTGCCATATGAAGGATATTTAATGCAGCTTACACTGATAATTCTCTCCCAAGCACGAGGTTGGAAATGGTGCTTGCAACAGGCGAGCTACTCCCACCTATCCTAGCACTGAATGGCTGGGTAAATGATGCCAGAGAGAATTGCAGCCAGGGGATGCCTGGGCTACAGTGTCCACAACTACTGTGACTCCTAACAAACACACGTGCACCCTTGGCTGCCAAGGCAAGGACTTTTTGTACCTTCTTTAGGAAGAAAAGTGAAAAAAAAATGCAGAAGCTGCAAACTGGAGGATGCAACTGAAATACAAATTATCAAGAGTGAGATGGAGCTCAGAATAACTTCACTGAAGATGTAGAAGGAAAAAAAGTAGAGTGGAAATTAAGTGAAATATGTGGGGTTTTTCTGTGTATGGAAGCAATGAATTTTATGGGGTACGCATGTCTTTTAAGAATTTCTTTTGAGCTATATATTTGAAAATTAAAAAAAAATAATTATCAAATGAAGGGCTGCTGCCATTTGGTATATTCTCATAATGACTAAGCCATCTCTTAGAAAAGGTTATATCTAGATTAAATCTGCTAAGAAACTTGCCACCAAAGCACATCTTTCTTATTTTTCATGACAAGCAGTGAAAATGGCTAAAGTTTCTCACCTTACTTCATAACTAAATAGTGAACATCATTTTTGTTATCAAAAGTTGACTTTGCTGGCCTTTGAGGGAGGCCTGAACAGACACTCTTTAGCCATTAGTTTTGTTTTGTGGTGGGCCAGTTTGAAGGTTTTGATATGTTTTATGTATTTTGGAGTTATTTGCCTTAATTTTGCTTGGCTGTTACATGGCATTTTTGTTATAATCCATTGCAAATATGCCCACATTATGTGTAATTGGCATATGTGAAATAGATGCAGAGCTGCTGAAAGTAACAGAAACGTAACAGCAGTTGTGTAAAAAGACAGCTACTACTGATTTAAACTTTTACAGAATAACTGCATTTCCCAAATAGTCACCCAAATAAAATCGTGGTTGGATTTAGAAATATTTTTAAATATAAATTTTATATGTAGACTTTCCTGTTTCCAGCTGAAATAGTGCAACATGAAAGTTGATTAGAATTCTCTAACAGAGAACCTACAGGTTGAATCCTGTTGTTACATTCCATTTTATTGAACAGTAAGATGATGAACAGTGCAGGTAATGCTGGATAGAGCAATACTCCTTTATTTAATTTTGCAATTTGAAGTTCAGAACATTTTGGTCAATGGAAAGTGAAGACAGTGTTAAGGAGGTGATTGTTTATTGGCGATTTATATGGCAATGGGATTGTATTGTAAAGCACTGAGTTAGAAAAACTGACATGTTAAGTCTCCTTAACTCTCAGGCACTGGAGAATTACCCTTGGTTCTAGCTGAAAAATACAAATTGGCTGATATAAACAAGATACAAACTGTGTCTGGGTTCATTTAGAACTCCCAGGTGGGAAAATCTGGGTAGGTTTTTAATGAAGAATCTATTATTCCTTTGTAACTGAGAACATCACATATGAAAACTATGGCATCTAAACTGAGAAATATTAAATTCAGCCAGTGCTGGCTGACAATGCCATATTCAACTTGTTGAGCTAATCATTGCCTTTAATTACCAGAAATCTTTTTGTAATGGTAGCCATTTCTCAGATGCTCTAGTGAGCTGTTGGTCTAGTAGAGATGAAAATTTAGCAAATTCCTATCAGTGATATGCTGATGTTTTATTGCTAAAAAACAAATATGAGAAAAAAAACCCTCTTACTGGTTGTGTTATTTTATCATGTCTAAGATAACTCATCTAGTAGACTGCAAATTCCCTGGGACAAAGACTTTATGTTTATATTTGTCATCTGCCATTCAGACCAATGGGACAATGTAGTCCATAACCAATAACAGAATGCCAGCTAATTTTAGATTTTAGGCTGTACAAGAAATTCAGTCTGTAATTTTGCTTTCTAGGCAGAGTTATATGAGATTTTATGTAATGATTATCATTAGAGCAGCAAAAAAATTTCATGTTATCTCATGCCAGCAGAATATCCACAATCAGTTTAAACTAAATGCCTGTGAGGACTTGCTGGATCTTTCAATGTAAGTAAGCGTTGTTGTTTTATTCTGACAAACTTAATCAACATACTAATCCAATAAGTAAAAAAATTATTCTTTTTCCTAAAATCATATATAAAAGAATATGTGCTTATGAGGATGCATCAGCAACACATATTATCTAGCATGGAGGCAATGCTGTTTTATCAGAAAGTAAAGGCATATTGGTGTGATAGTAATTTCATCTACTTCTAAAACATATAAATATAAAGGGTGGCAAAAGTCTGAAGATGAAGATAACAAGAGCTGCTGAAGCACAGGAAGCAGAACTTCAGAGCTGAAAGACAAGCAAAAACCTCTTACTCTTCAGGTGTGTCACATGAGGCTGCCTGCCAGAATGAAACCAGTGAAGAGTCACATTTTCAATGCTGTTTTCTAATTTTTATTACTATTTCAAATACTCCTCTCTTTAATTATGGCAACAGCTGTTGGCAGCACTGTACAGTATGTGTCTGCACAGTATGTGTTCTCTCACATTTTGTTCTGCAGAGAGTGGGCCTTGGATTTATTTTTATTTAAAGCTAAAGAAAGGATTTTATAGGCTGTTCAATAACTGGAATCCTTGAAAATTCACCTTGCAAGGCATGAGGGAACCCCACAGTTCAAATGCACCACACAATGCCAAGGGAAGTGTGGATTCCTCCTTCTCCTCCTTCTCTCCTCTCAGTGATGTAGGGATGTTTTTCAACAAAGAATATGTGACAATCTCATGTATTTTATAGCTTGCTCAAGCATTAGTCAAACATCTGCTGTACAGTAATACTGTGATGTGAACTGCAGTCAACTAAGGATTGTCCCTACCAGAAAAGTTATATATTTATTGAAGAAACCCACAGAAGATGCAAACTTTGGTCTGATCCTGGCTGTTTTCCACCTTTGTGGCTCATTTTTTTACATGAATATATATGTGTGCATATATATATACACAGACACACACATATACATATGTAGTCTCTGTGTTCCCAGGCCAAAAGCTGAAATGGAATGACAGTGATGTGGGGATATGGACTCTGGGCAATATTAAAGAAAAATCCTGTGTGCCTGTGAAACCCAGATCCCCTTTTCCAGTGATATCTGGAGAATGCCAAGTGACTTAAAGGTAACATTTAGGTTTTGCTGGCCTGTGTGCCCTTGTCTGAGCATGATGCCATTTAAGCATCATTTCCACTCCTCCTCACTGACCCTCCTTTGTCCCTTCTGCCTCCCTGTCACCCTCTGTCTGGCTGCCAACAGAAATGCCTAATGATCTGAAAAATGCTGGGAACGAGCTGTTTCCATCTGGATCTGTTCCGTGACGTGTCTCCAGTGTGAGCACACACAGCTGTGCTGCCCTGGGCGCAGCAGTGGCAATGATTTTAGCTGGGTGAAGTCGATCTGTCACCACCCATGAGACCACAGCCCCAGCCATTTTCCTCCAGCAATTAACTCATCAGCTACTGGCACAGTATCTCCTGTCATTCTTGAGCAGCTTTTTGATATCCACAGGGGCTCTGCTGGGAATTGGGGAGCAGAAGGAAAAGCAGAACCAGGCTGGTCCTTTCAGGGAAGGGCTACCCTGTGCAGGGAATCCCTCACACCACAGTGGCAGAAAGGTGCCCTTTGTCACTCTCCAAGCTTGGTTGCTGCACTGGAGCTGGCCACTGAGCCCAGGCTGCATTTCACCTCCCAGAATCCCAACTGCAGCAGCAGTCCTGACTGATCTGTCAGTCTGGAGTGAGCTAAGTCTGAGGTGACCCCAGAAAACTTCAGAACTTCTTTGGGGCCTCGCTGAATGGCAGCCTTGAACATTCTGTTAGCATATAAATGATAGTCTGAGGTGAGCAAAGTGATCAATTGGTGTCAAAGTGTCTTTCAGGATATGTTCTCACTTCTTCCTGGTGAAAGCCAAGACTTGAAGGTGAAACTTGAGTCATGGGAGAAAAGACAGGGCCAGAGAGTGCACACAGGGACAGCTATTGGCTCACAGAGGGACATAAAATTTATTTTTCCCACCCTCTCTGTTTCCTCCAAGCAAATGAAATGATAATCTGACCCTTTTATTCTGATAATCTTTGAAAGGGAATTAGGGTTGCCAAAAACCTCTGCAAATGCACCAAAGGAAAAGAAAGCGAGTCATAACACATGTTTTGGATCAAACAGTAACATTCTGTTGCACACATCTAAAACACAGTGGAGGGAACACAGTGCAGCTTTGGAGTGTGCCTGGGGACATGAATCATATATTAGCTCAATATTTGCCCAAAGTGTATAAATCACCAGGATTCAGGCAGCTAAACTTTGTTTATAAGAGCTGCACCAGTAAATGTGCACACTGCAGCCTTGTCTTAGCTCTGCATTTTGAGGCTTTACCTATACACCAAGCAATATTGAGTGGGTTTCCCCCTTCTTTTTGAACAAGGAAATTGTGTAAATAATTGTAAATAACACAACAATGAAAGAAATGCTCCCCCTGAGAGACAGCAAAACATCAGCAGCATAACCAAATTTGACATTCTTATGGATTTGGGTTGACAGCTTTGACAATAATAACCAACAGATATATTTAATGTAAATTTAGCACTAGACATCAAAAAACTAAAAAGGTGATTGGTGCCATGTAAAACTGCCTGAAGAGGAAAAGCAGTCAGTCTAGTGAAGATCCTGTGCAGCTGTGTCAGTCAATTGACTATTGACTGAAAAGCAGGGTGTGGGGTGGGTTAGTTAGCAAGTTTTTGGCATTGTGGTACTGGGAGAAGGAGGTGAGAGTTTTCTGTCACTTGTCTGATGGCCCTCTGGGAACTTGTGACCCTCTTGGGAACTTCAAACCAAACCTGGGAACGGGGAGTTTTTCCAGCCATCCTAATTTATCAATCCCACCTGGCGGGTGGGTAAAGGACAGAGGTTTTCTTCACGTCTTGTCTGAACAAATTAGTGCTCTGTGTTGGGTTTGGTGGCCCCACAGCTGGCCGAGTGGCAGATCAAATCTCCAATCTGTTTTTCCATCCTGGTCCCACTGTCTCCTGCCCAAGTGTCAAGACAGAAAAGAGCAGCAAGGGCATGAAGGAGAAATGAGTGGAGTCACCAGAAAGCCTGGGAAATGTGAAGGCAACTGGAGAAAACTGCAAGGCAAAATATTCCAGGGACATGTACCATGGGGGCATGGGGTGAATGTACAATGCTGGAAGCAGAGAGGTGTTGTTTGGGGTTAAAAAGGAAAGCTCTGGGACACTGAACTGCAGGAAATCAAGGTTCAGTAGTTCTTCTCCTCAGGGAGCAACTTGTCTTCAGAGCTTGACAGTATTGCATTGTGGTTAAATGTGTCTGGAAGGATTGGTTTATTGCTATCATGATATATGAATCCCCTCCAGATACTTATCTCAGAGGTTGTGGAGGGGTTCAGTAAGCAATGGCAGGCTATAAATGGGGGAGGAGAAGGATGTCAAGCTTAACATCAGGGAGGAAGGAAAGCTAAAAGAATAAATATTGATTTGGAGTACGTCTCTTATTATCTCTGAGTGAACAGGAAAATGTTATAATAATGTGATATTTATGTGAACCATAAGTTATCCACGTGGAGCTCCTCTGCATTGGTGTTGGCTAATCAAGGAACCAGGCTGGGGGGTGGCTGGCCATGCTGCTCATCCAACAGCTCAAGTTCATTGTTGTATTTCACTGTATTTCTGCAGGCTGTACATTTTTATTACTTTTTAGCCATTTGTGGGATGCATGCCCCAGACTCAAGGAAATCACTTTGCCAGGTGGTTTGAGTCAGTGAGAGACTTGTCCTGACTTTGGTGATCCTTTGGTCTGTTCCCTGCTTTACAGCTGAAGGGAGCTGAATAAATCCTGATGACAACAGACATTTGACTGAGTTAAAATCTTCCATGTGGATTTTGACCACACAATGAAAGGGAGTTGTAAAGCCAAGCCAGGCACTGGACATGCAAATTTAATGCTGCATTAACCCATTGGCAAGAGGTGCTGTCAGAATAGGAGACATAATCTGAAATTTATTTGGACTTTAGCAGGGAGTCCCCACTCTTCTGGACACACAGCTTGGGGTTGCATTTCTTCACCTTCAGATTGAGGTGCTAAAGTTTCAGGATCAGGGATTACATGTGCAGACCCTTCATTGCTTCAAATTCATTTAAAAACATCCACGCAAAAATTTTTGCTTAGAAAGTGTTCTTCATGTGAAGCAACATGAAAAAGAAAGTTAAATTTATTATCCAAAAAAAGAATTCCCAAGGAAAAAAAACTAATAACGTGGCAATTTGTGATTCCTTAATACATAGATCAGGTGGAGGAAATGTTAATGATGGTATGAATATCAAGTTTTCCCCATGCCAAAGTCAAGGTGGAAAAGTCATCCAGAAAGGCAGTGCAGATGTTCACCATGTGGTCACATGCCTTTATTTCATAGTCTGGCGAAGAGATCACTACATGCAACAAAGGCATTGACATCTCATTAAATCTGAAAGCACTGATATGGTGTCAGTGCCTCAGTTACATCTATTGAGGAGGATACATTAGGGCTATTTGTGTCTCTTAGAGTGCCATCTTGTGCTACTTGCAGAAAGACCTGGTGGGTTTAGGGTACACCTCTGCTGGTATTTAGTTCTGTGTAAGCTTCCCAGCTATACTTTTGTCCAATTTCCATTTTTTAAAAAAAGCTTTGGCCAGATTCAAAACTTATAGTGTCATTCTGAGATGAGCCAGGTCTGCTTAAATCTGTGATATTTTCTGATTTTTTTAACCTCCCTGTCCTACAGGCTTTGAGCTGCAGACTGAGGGATGTACCTTCACCTGCACACATGTGAACACAAAGGAGGATTTTCTTTTACATTTTCCACTCTAAAATTCCACTCTTTTGCTTATTCAGCATAGCTTGTGAGGCTCAGGCCATCTCCTGGCTGTGTACAAAGGATGTGGAAGCTGAGAAAGTACATTCAGCCCTACCTGAGTTCTCTGAACTGTGCAGCTGCAGTCCTTGTGCAGGGGCTGTGTGGGACTGCTGCAGATCCCCATCCCAGGCAGAGTCTGGCAGCAGATCCATGATCAGGCACCAGCCCAAGCCCGAGGAGCCATGAGCCCTTCCCTCTCCCTCTCTGCCACAGCAGAAATCAGCTCTTGTATTTGTCTGCACAGGAGGGTAACACGGCCAAAGATCAAAGCCAATTTACTGGTGCAAAATCAGATTGCATCATTAACAATAAGAAAAGAGGATGCTTTGGGTTTAGACATTTTTTTTTGTGTGTGTTTGTGACATTCCATTTGAACCATTTCTTCTCTCAGTTTATGATTTTTTTTTCCCCAGTGTACTGGTCTGGGGAATTGTGTGCAGATGTGTCTATACCATGGTGCCATCTGCATGTGCTGTGTTCAAGGCTTTCAACTTGGAACACATTCGAGGGGTCTGATTTTGCATGGTGAGTGAAAATCAGATCCCTGTAAAGTCCCACCTTAGATGTCTAAAGATGAGTTCATGCAGGATCAGTGACCACTTACAAATGTATTTCCCCTTACCAGATCTCCTCAATTAGGATAAGACACTGTAAGAGACAAATTATGGGTTTTTTAAAAGTTATTTTATTTTATTGGAGCATTGCTGCTCTGAGTATTTGGGAAGGGCTGTTTCTACTGATGCTCTTTGGTATTGGGACTCCAAGTGAACAGCAGGATTTTTTGTCTGAACATTGTTCTGTCTGACACTACACAGTTTTTCAAAAGGAATTCTTGTAAACCTTTGAAACACCAATGTCTGATTGCTTTGAAGTTTTAACAGTGTCAAATATTTCTTTGAAACTGGGGACAGTAAGATGAAAGCTGAACAGGCAGCTCTGCCCACACAAACAATTTTTTTTTGCATTTTCAAATGTTTCTGCTATTGGAACTTTGAAAAGTCTTTCTAGTGCTTGAAGTGTGACACAAACAAGGGACTCTTCCATTTTTCTTTTTCAAAGATGAGGAAATTTCAAAATTATTGAAGGCAATAAAAAAGAAAATGAAAAGCAAAACCAGAACCATTTTGATGTTATCGATTTTACAATGTCAGTGTGAAAGGGAAACAGGAAAAAAAGGAGAAAGTCTCTCTCTGTGTTTGTATCTTGAGCTTGTCAGGTTTCACATTGAAGATTTTTTGTTTCTTTGTTTTTTTCACAAAAAACTTTCCTGTTTTACAATTATATCAATTTTTTTTGAAATACAAATTTTAGTTTTCAGATAGTTCTGAGGATGTCTGCCTTGTTTTTAGGAAAAAAGAATCCCTTCTAGCTGTGCAGTGAAGTGGCTTTTGATGTCTAAAGAATTTTACATTTGGACAGTTAAGGCAGAAATAACTAATAATATGTTCACTGATTACATGTCTTTGATTCCAAAAATCCTCCTTCCCTGAATTATGAGAGAAAATTAATTAAACCTTCTTGATAGAAAGGACTATCTTGTGCCTCTTCCTCTAAGCTGTCCTCTGCAAATATGAATAAAGACTAATAATGTCACACACACTAAATTTCAAGGAAATTTCTTGCAATATGTAAAAGTAATCATGTGCAAATGTGTTTGCAGACTGGAATTGTATTCTCACCCAAATATATAATGCAGTTTCCAGGTGGTAGCTATCTGATATTATGTCTATTTTTGTTTTAACACAATGAATACTCTGCAGCAGAGTAATACTGCTCACTGCCTTTTCCTTCTAATATTGTTCATGGCAGAAATCCAATTTATACAGTGCAAATAATCATTACTTCCAATAGGTTGAGGATCTTTCCTGGCAAGAGCATAACCAATGCCTTCTACTCCTACTTGTGTAATTCATGGCATTTCACTGATGTGAGTTAGCATATAAAATCCATTACCCATAGAAGGATTGTGGAGGGGGGGGGAAAAAGAGAAAAGAAAACATGGAGCATTCCTAGTGCTGCCAGGCACAGGGAG
>JAYDZK010000001.1:108272368-108334560 GCA_034509185.1 Euphonia xanthogaster
TGCTGCATTGCACAGCAGGCACAACTGGAGCACAGTGTGGGCAATGTGCACTCACACTCACACTCACACACACACACGCTCACACTCACACACACACACTCACACTCACACTCACACACTCACACTCACACACTCACACACACTCACACTCACACACCGCTGGGCACTATGGGCAGCACAGGAGCAGCTGAAATGGGGCTGCCAGCTCCTCAAGGCAGCACTGGCTGGATGAGGACAAAAGGACAACCAGGACTGGGAAGAGAGGAGCAGAACTGGTGCTGAGAGCAGGGGTGACAGCACAGCCAGGGTTTGAGGGAACAGACTGGAAGGAAGGATGGAACAGTGGGGAAGTGCAAGGACTGAGAGCAGCCAGGAAGGTGCCTGGGGCTGCCTCCTGTTATTCCTAAATTCCTCTGCTCCCATGTTTCCCCGTGCCAGAGAAGGTCTGTGAATGGCCTATCAAAGTGGTTTTTTCAGTCCTCTCTAGAAGATGTGAATCAAAGTTGAAGAAAACAATATTTACTGTCCCTGCAGCCCCTGGAGGCAGCGCTCCATGCAGCTCTGGGTGCTCCACTCAGTGTTTGTTGAACCAGATCCCCATGCTGGGGCTGATGTATATTTAAAATAGAAAATGGCATGTTTCTTGCTCCCCATCCTGCCTTTCCCCCTCACAAACACGCAGGATGCTCAATCTGCACATACAGACTTCTCCAGGTCTGGGCATGTGAGTACCTGAACTCAGCTGCTGGTCCTGTCACAGGGCAAATCAGCTCCCTTGTCTGCCAGAGCACCTGGCCAAGCACAGGAGCAGCAGGCTCAGCGTGGCTGTGCACATTTTCACTGGTGTCTCCTGTACATCTGCTACACAAAGGGACTGAGATGGGTTATCTCTATGTTCATCCATGATAAAATTAGTAACTTAATGAGAATTTACCATGGATGCGGTAGGTCTCATTCCACACAGGAGAACTTGGGTTAATTGATTGTGTTAATCACATCCTCCCCTACTCATCTTAATCCCTACATTTAATTTTATTTGGGTTGCACAGGTCCCTTGAGGAGCTGTGCTTGATCCAAGCACAGTCAGACTCGGTCAAGTTTCTTGACAGACTGAGAGGAGTGGAAGGATGTGGCTCAATGCAAAGCAGAAAGGACAGGAGGGAGAAAAATTGTATCTGAAAGGAATTTCAGATACAAAATTCAAAATGAAAGGTGCTAACTGTCACCTACTGGGCCTATAATTCTTATTATTATAAAACTACTAAATAGATATGACTGCTTTGAGAAAGAAATCAGACAGGAGCAAGCTCTTTCTCACTGCCTGCTCCCACACTGATAAGTTTTCTTCTCCCAGGGAGGGGAGATCTCTCCCATTTAAGCCCAATGAGGGCAGCCAGGGTTCAGTGCTGCTCCTGGACCACTCACAGATGCTCTGTGGCAGAACCATGAATTTAACCATACTGAGGTGCACTAAGGTGTAAACTCACAGGTGGAGTTTGAGCCCAGCCCAAGGCCCAGTTTCCCAGTATGGACAGAGCCATGGGTCTCCAATCTGCAGGAACTATACTCCTATTGTGTGAAGTCTGTGTGCTTAAGGATGCAGTAAGGAGAGGCTGCTCAGTGGGAATTTCAGCTCCATCTTTGCAATTCATCACGATTGCAACTTCAATTCAGATTCTTAGTGTTACTTTAATATAGGTTTTTGTGATCTAATTTCCCTTAGCCTTAATTAGGGGTTGAGGACATTAGCCCAGGAAAATCCTGGAGGAACAAAGAGCCCCGCCTAGATCCTTTTCTTCATCATTTTTTGTAAGTGAAGTAGTTAGCAGGGATTTAGAGTAGGTAATTTTAGCCTTGACAATAAGTGGGCAATCATTTGTGATGAGGCAAATAGACATTCAAGCTGGGCAGAGAACAGCTGAAGTAGAACCTCAAGAGATTATAAAAGAAACCTGCTGATGTGCAGGTTTCTGACTTTCTGGTGTCAGCATTAAGTGACACTATTCAGGTTAAACAAACCTTTTTTTTCTGTGTGAATAAAGCTTTTTTGCTCTTGGTGAGCAAGGCATGAGTATTTGAGTAGATGAATACAAAGCCATCAGCATGCTTGAATATTAGCCATCCCCAGCACCCCAGGTTTAGCTGGTTGCAGGAATCAATCAGTTTACAGTGCAGTTATAAAAGCACAAAATGCAGAGTATATAGACCAGGCACACATTATTGTCACAGATAAGCAGGGGGTAAGGAGATGCTGATTACAGCCATGCCCCTGGGATCTGGAATCCAAACAAGGGTGGTCACAAGTGCTCATGGAGGTGTGGTCACAAGAGGCCAAGCAGCATCTTGGGGGGTCAGACAACAGACCAGGGAAGACTTAAGACAATGTAAATAATTTTTTAAGCTGTGGAGGTCTTTATATCCACACAACTCTGGTGGAAATCCCCTTGCAGGACCTCCATGGACCTCCTGGTGATTTCTTGCCTCCAAACCCCAGGAACAGCCCAGAGATAAACAGTCTCTGACACTGCACTCCAGCCTGGCCTCTCTGCTGGGCCTGTCAGGCTCCCTCTCACACCCTCCCATGGAGGGGGATGCTCCAGCCCAGCTGCCCCTGGACCCTCCAGCTGAGCAGGTTTCCTGCAGGTGCCCTGTGCTCTCATCCCACTTAGAATTCCACTTGGGAAGCCACTGTAGAGCTAAATTTTCCCTCTTCAGAGTCACACGATGCTGAGAGCCAATGTACTCAATATACTCTGCAACAGATTTTAGAAACTCAACACTTTTCAACTGTAGCAAGGTTGCCTTTGTTGATGATGCATTTAGCCTTGTTCTCTCCAGGCAAGTCTATTAATGCACTGATAACACTTAATCCTTGACCTGTTCATAGACAGATAAGCAGGCTGGTACCAGGTCTAGTGTCTCTGGCATAAATTACAACACAATACAGGAAATTCCTAAGGACCTGAGCAGTTCATATAATCCCAGTGGAATTAATAAATATGCTTCAAGATATTCCTTGTATTGTAGCAGATTAATTTGTTTTTATTAACGTATCACATCTTTGAATGTTGTAATCTCATCCTAGCTCCAGGAAATTGCTGTGATCCCTGCTCCAAAGCTCTTGAAATGGTATATTAGTCACAAGTCTATTGCTGAGATTAAAGAACTAAGAGAGTAAAGGGCACAACATGAGTGTGGTGAAGAGGAAGTTTACAGCTACAAGACTGACTGTTTTCCCAGGGGAATCACAATTGCATCAAGAGATTTAAGATTTTTTTTTCTTTCCTCCTGCTAACATTAGGTTGGAAGACACTCCTGTGCTGGCATGCAATGTGTGAATTTCAAAGGGAAAGTGTTTTGAGTAAGGAAAGAGCAGCAAGAGTTTTCCAAGAGAAGCGCCCATCCCATGAGCACCGTAGGCACTTTTTTGAAGGAGACATTTACATATTTCATCTATTTTAGGCAACACCTGAGCACTTGCCAGCTTCTAACAGGCTGCCCAGGGAAGTGGCTGAGGCACCATCCCCGGAGGTATTTAAATAAAAGTGAAGATGTGGTGCTTAGGGACATGGTTTAGTGGTGGGCCTGGCAATGCTGGGTCAGTGGTTGGACTGGATGATCTTAGAGGGTTTTTCCAGCCTAAATGATTCTGTGATTCTCTAGGCTGTGGGCTGGAGTAAGAGACAGACAGCAGTGTTCCTCAGTGTGGGACATCCCTCTCCAGTGCTCCTGCAGGCTCCCTGGGACAGCAATCCCTGCTGCCTTCCCACCCTGAGGCCACACTCACCATCAGCCCTGGAACTGTCAGGAAACAGCTCTTTTACCCAAAGCCAGTGGGCATCTGCCAGTGGTTCAGCTTCTTGCTCTGGACTGAACCTGTCCTGACTGCACATTCTTCCTACAAAAGACTGGATGAGGAATTATTCATAATTTAAATGCTTTGGTTGCAGGTTTCCTCAGCACCTCCCTTTTGTGCAGTGCATTTTGGTCACTGCTCAGAGATGACTGTTCATCCCTGTGTTGTGAAGAGGTCTAGGAAAGGTCAAGGCTCTCCATTCATGTATTTTACAAAAATTGAAAACTGCTTTGCTGAGATGGCTTTGGGAATAATGGGGTTATTGTGAGGAAGAGCAGGAAAGGGAGGCTCTTGCTAGAAGTCTGTTTGGCCAGCTGAAAGGAGGATATTTTTGGAGTCAGAAGAAAAAAGTTATTAAAACAGACACCTTTTTCTGGATCTTGTCTCTGAGTTTTTGGCTTTTGAAAAGCAGTCTGCTAGTTACACAAAAAAATGCAAGAAAAGAAGGAAGTTCTGACTACTCCTGGTGTTGAATGCAGATATGCTGGCTGTCTGTAATTAAACACCTTGTCTCCTTCCCCCCCTGCCTCCCCTATTTCCCCCTTTTCCTCTTTTCATCCACCCTGAGCACTGATATGCCCACAGATTTTACTGTGCTAATTCTTGTCCAGTAACAATTTCAAACAAACCCAACCAGATCACACATTAATGTTAAAACAGTGGCCTCTGAATTTTAGCTGAGCTGATTCAAAGAAAATAACTTTAAAAGTATTTTTAAAACATTAGCAGATTCAGCCTAGCCAACAGCACAACCAACAGCGTTTTTTGTTTACTTAGTTCTTTTCTCTTTTAACAATTTTTCCATTGAATTGGTTGCTAATTTCAAGCAGGAAATTCACCAGCGATGCCAGTATAATTTGCATCAATTAGTAACCCAGAAGTGGGTGCAATTCTATTTTGAGGATACAAAAAAGCAGTAGCGTAAGGGTCTCTCTAAAGAGGGACTAACACACAGCCATAATGTATTGCTGAGGAAACCTCACAGGTGATACATCTGCTTAGGCCACAGAGTGCTCCTTCTCCCTGAGGAGAACGATGAAAAAATATCTCCCATGAGTAAATTTTTTTGGGAATGGGAGAGAGGAAATGCTTCATTGGTTATTTTAATAGAAACCAAAGAGGCATTTAAATATGGGGATATTCTTGTCTAAAATATAAAAGGGAGAAGGACAACAAGAACAAAAATAATAATCAAGTATAAGCAAACATTACAATTACCAATTTTTCTGCCTAACATTTCCCCAGTTACAAATGAAGATGTTATTCTGATAAAGACATGGTAACATCTATTCAAGGCAAATTTCAGGACTGTACGAGGCACTGTCTGTAGCTCTTGGGAGGAAAGAAAGCAGTGTGCATCTCCTTGTTCCTTGGGAACATTTTGCCCTTCTCTTGGTTATTTGCCATATGGAGAAGGAACCAGCAGTTTTCTGCTACAGACATAATTGCAATTTCAGTTCTTATTTGTATTACCTGGAAATCAAACTGGAGCCTCCAAAGGGCAGGAGGGCCTCCATGGCAGCTCTCTGGAGTCTCAGTGGCTACAGTGTGTCTGTCTATATGGAAAATATTTTTTAAAACATTCTTGCTATGAGGAGTAAATGGCAACATGGGCTGTCTGCCAATAACCTCAAATCTGTAGTGAGAAATAATTCAGTCTGCTTGCAAGCTGAGTTCTACTCTTCCTCTCCTGTATAGACTGTCGATTTTGCTCTGATTTACTAAGAGTAGGTACAAAACATATTTTATTAAGGCAACATCTTCCACTCTAATCATGGTTCTTAAAGTAAAATGCCAACATTTTACTCACTGTCTCCCCAGGCTCACTTCTAAACTTGATACACTGTGCTGAGAGCAGGTCTTCTCCACTGATGGCAGCTTTTGGCATCAGTCATTGCTGGATTTAGCTGCTGCTCTCCATATTTCCTCAAGTAGCTTGAAACAAATTCATTACCAGAAGGCTGTGTGTGCCTTTGATGGGTTTTTCCAGCTTATCTAAATTGTTGAAACAATCGAGCAACAAGCACTTAAAAATGGAAGTCCTCAAGTATGAAGCTGAGTTTCAGCTGTCTGGCAGGTGAAGATTCAAATGACATTTGCCACTACCCCCGTAGCAGAGATGACAGAAGAGCTCCTCAAGAAAGCCCTCACTGTTTTCACCAAAACCAAACACGACACTACCAAAGCCAGGCATGGGAGTGGTTTCAGAACCTATTGTGACAGTGCCATGTGTGAATTTACAAACCTGACATACTTTTGAGTGTTGCTTCTGACTGTGTGTGGAGCAGAGCCGTGGGGGCTGCAACTTTGGGATGTGCTGAGTGGTGATACGACATCATGGTGTGATAGAAAGATGAGCCTCAAAGAAGCTGCAGAATTGTATAACTCAACATTCAGTGTGGGAAATGAATAAATGTCCAACCTGGGCACATGCTAAAGGCTTGCATTGCTAAAGGTTTAGTGCTGGCATGCCACATGTCCTTGGACTCAGCAATGAAGGTGTGAAGACTGGCATTAGAACTGGTCAGTCAAATCAGGAATTTGCCATCCCCTCTCCTGCTGTTAGTCCCCACTGTCACCTGTGTCTCTAACCCCATCCTTTGTTTGTACAGCACATGGCAGGGACTCTGTGTTTGCACAAATTGCAGCTTTCAGCTGTAAGGACTGGGCATGAAGTGGGTGGTTAAGCTGACTTGGCCATGGGCTGCTCCTGAAATCAGTGGCCCCACTCTCCCTCCCCTTGTCCACAGAGACCTCCAGCTGCTTCCTCAGCACAGGCAATGCTGTGTGTTCAGCCCCTCGATGTGCTGGCCCAGGGACTTCAGCAAGCAAAGCCCAGACTGCAGAGCAGCTTGGCCTGAGCTGGCTGCTCAGAGGGTCAGAGCAGTGCTGCTTGCAGGGAAAGAGGTGGAGAAGTGTTGCTGGGGAGAGCGAGGGTAATCACACGCTTTTTTGGCAGGAGAGATGTTTCATCATAGTGGGTTTAGGATGAAATGTCACCCTGCTGGGGTGCAGATAGCATCTCATCCACAGAGAGAACATGGGCTGCCTGCAGAGAGCATTGCTAACCCAGTTGTTATCCCCTGTGTTTATGGTCAGGAAAGGCTGGAGTGCAGAGACCACACAAATGGAGATACCAGGATGTGTCTGGCCTATGCCAGGTTGTAAGAGGCAACAATCCCACAGTTTGTGTGGTAAAAATGCATCTCTTGATCAAAGATTGAGTTCATCAGCTGCAGGTAACAGTCTGCCTGATGTCTGCATCTGTGCAGCCTGCAAAGAGAGAAGGGGTCTGTGGGAATGGGAGCATCCCCAGGGCAGCACCCCTGTTCTGGGCCTTGCCTGAGGACCTGGAAAGTAATGAAGGTGTTTGAGTTCAGCACGAACTGCTCAGGCTTTCCAGGCTCTGACTGTGGCTCTTGGAGCTGAGACAGGCCCCGACAGCACTTCAGCTGGATGAAATAAAGAGAGCAGCAACTGGAGCCCAGCCAGCATGCAGTTAGCTCAGAGAGAGTGCTTCCTTTTCATTTCTATAAATTTGTTCCAAGACTGTTTTATTAAGCTTATTCTTTCTTTGTTGAACACTGGTCTAGTTTTCAAAAGGGTTTCAGGCTGACTGGCAAACCCTTCCACTTGTGAGGAAATGCTGCTCCCAAATCCCTGCCTCCTCCCATGAAGTCCAGGAGCTAGATGCAAGGCTGGGGTGCTGAGGAGATGGGGGGATGTCTCCTTTGGGAGGCACAGAGACTAGCTCATGCCCTGGAGACAAGCACCCCCTGTGATTTGGTGGGCATGGGGTGGGCTTTACACAGGCTTCTCCTCAA
This sequence comes from Euphonia xanthogaster, assembly GCA_034509185.1. Lineage (NCBI taxonomy): Eukaryota > Metazoa > Chordata > Aves > Passeriformes > Fringillidae > Euphonia > Euphonia xanthogaster. Next base: position 108,280,049 of record JAYDZK010000001.1, read on the forward strand.
ATGTGTAACATCTGGGGACAAGGCAGGACATGTAGTAAAGGCCAAGCAGATTTAGACCTGGGGTACTGTAGCAGCAGCATTGCTGCAGAGGTTGAGATCCCTGGAATTTAAAAAAGAAAGCTTCCTTGAAACCCTGTTGTGAAAACAGCCCTTTTTAGGTGCTTCTGTGGCTGGTGTGGGCTGCAGAAATACTTCCCTGGGCACACCTGAATGCAGGAATACACAGGAAGTTTTGGGTCATCCATCAGCACGGACAGAAACGGTGGGGCTGGAGAACAGCTGCAGCCTCCCAAGAGCCAGATTGAGGGAGGAAGGAATATCCTGGTGGAGCAGCAGCAGCTGTTCTTAGAGAGAGCTGCACAGAAAATCAAGTTGCTGTGATGAGAAAATCAGAGGCTAGAGTGAGGATGCAAAACAGTATTGGTGTCAAGGTGCTACAGTCTGAAAAAAGAAGAGTTTGAATAAAAATGTCAGAGATCCGACTGGAGGGGTATTCAATGTCTCTAACAAGACATTCCTGTCTGCTGGATCCCAACAAGCAAGTGAAGCTTTGATTTTAGACATACAGCAAGGGAAAAGTGGAACTGCAGGGAATGAGTTGTAGGCACACACTGAAAATATGAAGAATATTTTCTTAGAGGTCTTCCCTCTGAGGCCAGGAGAAGCCTGGTCACCATGGGACTGTGGTGCTGTTGATGGGAGTGTGGGTCTCTCTGTATCCACCATAATCAGGGCTTAGGAGACAGATCCCTCAAACTGCTCTTCTCCCAGTCACAGACATCACAGCCATGAGATCCAAGAGAAATGCATAGCAGGTCCAGGGTCAGGAATAGCAAAACCAGGGATAAGAATTTCTGGGAGCCTCACTGTGAGGCAGAGAGCATTTATGTTGGTTAACAAGAGGCTGTTTAAATCTGCATTGAGATCATGGGCAAAATACCCAAGCTTAGGATATGGAGTGAGGTACAAGTGAGGAAACTTCAGTAAATTGTATTGATGCAACTTGAATCAATTTGTAATTGATCTGGTCAACAAACCCAAAGCTTGTGTAGGTATTTGTATTTCAGAGGGATAATGGAATATTCAGGGTTAGGTCAAGTGAGGAAGGAATTGACTTCAGCTAAGATCAGACAGGTGCTCCTATTTGGGCTGGACTTGTTTGTGGAGCTGCTGCCCCTTTGTGCTCCAAGGATTGAGTGTGGGTGCTGAGTTAATTCCTGCACCTCAGCTGCTGGGCTGTGACCTCGGGCTGAGGACAAACCTTGTAACAGGTGTTTTTCCTGTTAGAAGGTTTTTTCCTCTCAGGCTAAATCAGCATGAGCTACTCTTAACCCAGTTGAAATACCTCCTTGGAAAGAAGTTTCAAAACATCTTATATTTTCCTGTTGCTTGATTGCATCAGCTTAAAATTCACCTTTCAATCAAACTGGTGGGAATTTGCCTGCAGTCTGCTCTTGAAGCAATACGGTTCTTGAAAATTAAACTGGCCTCAGACTGCAGAGAAATGAACAGGAGAGGAAAAAAGCTTTATCCTAGACAGGAATCTTAAGAGTGACTCTGATCTTCAAGTTTAAGCTAATACAGTGCCATTGATATCAAAGCAGACATTCTTCCTTTACACAGAAATAAATTTGATCAGTGGCTGGGCTGTTAAGTCAGCATTATTCAACTAGATGTAAGATTTTTATAACATTACCAGTTTATTAATAGTCAGAACACGAAACTTTACATTAGTGTCAGGGATGTGGGGGAGAAGCAGAATGAAGAATGGAAAAAGATGATATTATTTGCCCAGGGCAGACAATTAAAGAACAATCTACTTTAACAGTGTCACCTTTATATAATTTCTCCTGTCTACCATTGCCACAGTTTTCCACACCTCAGGGGAAGAGCTGGCATTCTTAGCACAGCTCCTAAATGGGTTCTTGTTTCTGTGAGATACTCTTATTAATATATTCTTTTATTTTTATTTTTTCTTTTTCAGGAAAAACAGCAAGGGAAATCACCCCCAGACTCTGCAGAGCTACACAATGAAGTTATTTCTGTGGCTGCCACAGGGAGCTGAATTTTGGGACACAGCCACAGCCTTTATGCTCTCGGGCAGCAGAGTGGGTACATTACTTTGCCAAATAAAAACTCTTACTTTGATTTTTCATATATCTTAATGTATTACATGGGTTTCCTTAAAGATACCATCAGCTTCTCTTTCCTGCTTATTTATTCAGCAAATGTTTCTGCATCTGAGAGGAAAAGAACTTTTAATTCTCAGGAATCTGTGCTCTCTAAGTTAATGTCCGTTACTATATTCTTTTACATTTAAAAAGCCTAAGCTCCTCACAGTTTGTACAAACACTTCCCATAAAGACATGTCTGAAATTAAATATATGCTCTTGGGAGTGCAATTTCTTCTGTCTTTCAGTGTTAGCCCCTGGTTTCTGGCATTCAACATGGCTGTGCTTTCCTGCCAGCCTTGCTGAACTTTCTAGAGTGACAGGATTCCCTCACATTATTAGCATCATGCTAGCACTGCAGTGACAGTGAGGGGTTATTTCATGGACAGTTTGGCCTTTACTTCTGTTATCACATACATTTCCATGTTATGGAAAATATTTGAAATAGGAACCCTCGTAACCGAGGATAAAAATTTAAGTGTAACAATTTACTTAAGGACTGAGCTTCTCCAAAGGTGTATTTGTGTATTTAGGATTTTATGACTCCAGTCTGTGGCAGGTGCCTGTTTGTCAAAGGCCCTGCAGATCTAGGGCTGGATGTAGGACAGAATTGCAGGTTTTTTGTACCCACAAAACAGAATCACTTAAAGTGATCACTTGAAGTGTCTCACTTGAAACCTACAGAACAAATAACTTCATGGGCATTTTTAAGAAATGTAGCCTTAAAACTGCTGTGTTTCACTCCTAAACTTTGTTTTGCATTTTGTAACAAGTGAACAGTATTAAACTTTTCATTCCTGCAGGTGGTTGTGAACAGGATAAATGATGTCCCAAAGAGTCATGTTGACACATTTCTGTTTTTATCTTCTGCTTCTTTTGTCTGCCCAACTGGACATTTTGCAGGAGTGCCCATTGCCTTTAAACTGTTCTCTGTTGCCTCTGGTATTAACCTTTGGGCTAGAGACACCTCTTTCGATAAATATAAAGCTATTTTACTCAAGGAGTATGTATCAGTCCATGCCTCCTCTTTCTGAGGCTTAGACAGAGGTGTCATTTATATGGGATGAATTCATCTGGCAGTTGTTAATGTTGATTTGACCATTTCTTGCCTTTAAAAAAAAATCTTTTATTTATTGCATGAAAATTAATTGTGCAGCATTTATTTCTCTTACAGGAAATTATTTTAAAGAATATTTATGACACCACTCCTAGATCTAATCTGTGAAACTTAGACCTGAACTGTAAGACTAAACATTTATAACATAAGCTCTGGATAGGAAATTCTGAGGTATTAATGAAAACTCAAAGATAAAATGCTGCTTTTAGCCTGCCTTCTAATGTCAATGTTTTCCAACAAGCCTTATGGCACTGGTAATGGAAAATGGTCTTTCTGTTCTCAAGCCTGCCTTAAGGCCTTAAATTCAGACCAGGTTGATGTGACTAAAAGTCATCACCATTTGACTGCTCTGTGATCAGCTGCAAAATTTAGAGCTGCAGAGGTCAAGTGTTTGGCTGTCTGTCATAATTGGCATCTGTGCTGGAAGTCTGAACAACCACCCCAGAGCAGGAGCTGTGGGTGCTGAATACAAAAGCTCCCTCAGCTCCAGGATCATCACTCATGGCCATACAACTGCCTGTCAGTCTCTGGGACATAAATCAATATTTTACAGTGGCTGTGGGACATCTGGCTGCCTAATTTGGGGTTAGGCAGAACCAGAATGTCGCACAGGAGGTGCAGAAGAGCCACAAACAGCACATGATAAACAGTTTGGGAAAGACAGACATCTTATTGGTGACCTGAAATAGTGCAAAAATGGCCAAAATGTTCCATAAGGCTTTGAAAATGATTTCTTAGGAGGTCTTGTGGAAATACATAGACTTATTCTACAATCTGTTTTTTTTTTTTATGGAGTATGGGATAAAGTCAAATCCTTTGGTGTCTCCTATTGCAGTAGCAACAAAAGAAGGACCTGTCAAGAGTTACTCTCTATTTTCTCCATTCCCAGTATTATTGGTCATCAGCAAATTTTGAAAACCACTATGTTGACAGAATGGGCAGGAGCAGATTTTGAACATCATTATTGGGGACTTTTTCCTTGAATGCTTCTCTTACAAAAAAAAAGAAAATGATCAAGTGGTATAAAAGTTTTCAAAATGTGAAAAATATGCAAGTTAGTAGATGAAATGTAGAAGAATCTTTTCATGCTTTGAAGATCAGGAATTTCTCTTTGACAAAAGAATAAATAATACTTTTATATTTTCTTTAACTTGTTTCAGTATGAGATTTAGAAAAATATGCCTTGAAAAACTAAAATATTAGAAAAGTGATGCTTGAGGTGTTTAATTGTATTTCACCCTGGAATGCTCTTTTTGTGTATAGGAGATCTGAACAGAAATTCTTTCATTAAAATACTCCTGGAATCCAAAATGCAGCCTGCTGAGTAAAAAGACCCTTTTGGCATGTGCAGAACTTCTGAAGATCCTTTTGCATGCCGTTTGGGCACGTTTAGACCTTTCTTCTGAACACAGTGAACAAATAAGTAACATTGTCAGAGAGGGGGAGTGAAATACTTAAAATGAATTGTGTGGAGCTACCACAGTTACTTAACCAGATCTGTGGGAAGTTGTGTCTCTGAAGCAGTTTTCACCAAGGGAGAGAAAAGGGGCAAAGTTTCTAATATTTGGCATCACTTTAAAAATGAAACTTGCTTTTCTTTTTTTTTTTCATTGCCATTGAATCCCTTTCATACTCTGTCAATTAACAATGTCTTTGTGGTAAAAAGAAAAAATCCTTCCAAGGAACAAAGGAAGTTGATCCTTTTCCAAAATATTCCAGGTGATTTTGACACATATGGGAGCTGGTGAAGAACCAAACTCTATTACTGGATTGATGGGCTGAACTATGACAACCCCTAGCTGGAAAAAAAACTGGCTTTCTCTTCGGATCTCCAAGAATATTTATCTTAGAAATACAACCTGCTGCATTTGCTTTGACTAAACATTCATGTAGAATGGCCAGAAGAGCTGGAAAACAAAGCCACAAGACAGGACAACCTTGTCTCTTTTTCCCAGAGAGGATATCACAGCTCAGTCACAAAATCAAGGCTAATGTTGAAAAATAACAGCTCAACAAAAAATCCTCAGCTCTGAGTTTCTAATCCAACAGTGCCCAGGGCATTGGAGGAATTAACCCCTTTCTTGACTGTTTCTCTACCTCTGGACTCTCTGGCATTGGTTCCTGATAACCTCAGTGTAGCTGAGTTGTTGCCAGCTTGTATTTTCTAAAGGGAGATCAGAGACTGCACCTTTCTGCTGCCCTAACTTGGTATTTTAAGAGTAGGATTGGGTTAACCTCTGCTTCTGTACAAGGCCAGGCTGGGGAAGATGCTAGAATTTCTTCCCATTTTCCCTGGAGAAGATAAAACTCTTGTTCTGACAGGGACAACAGAAGATCAAGCGATTTCAGGGCCTGCCTTCTGCTCTCTGTCCTGCAGTGAGTGCCCTTAATGGTTCATGTGGCACTGATGGTTCATACCCTTCTTCACAACAGGTACCCCCACCCAGTGGCAAAGGTGTTTGTGAGCTCTGTGTGCATGCATTGACTTCTTGAAATAAATAAAAATTTGTTTTCTTCAGCTTGCAGAGGATTTGCCAGCAAGCAAGGCCTGGTGAAGGTTCTGCCCATTGGAGGAGGAAGTCTGGCTTCTCTTAGCAGAACTGGTTGGAAGTGTGCAGCTCTTTTTAACAGAGGGAGTGAGGGAAGAATAATATTTTTCTTTCAGAAATTGAACCAGAGTTTTGATTTTTCCTAATGGAGAAACACATTGCTTCTCTGCTGGCAACTGAAGTATTCTCCACGACAATTTAGTAAAACAAAATGCGTTTGTGACTAGGACAGGGCAGCTGGGAGTGTTGGTTCTGCTTCTGGGAGCACACCCCACATAGGCTCTGCCATTCTCTTCCAAACGTGGGCACCCCACAGGGGAGGGGAGGGCGTGGGCTGAGCTGCAGCTCTCATGCTGCCTCATTGTTCCTCTGAGGGGGTAAAGAAAAGGCTCAGCTGGCAGCTTGCTAAGCTCGGGAGCAATGGACTAAGTGCTTCTGCATTTAATAAAGAGCAGAAGTCAATTATAGCAGCAAGCAGGAGCGAGGTTAATTGGGGCAGGAGGTTCAGTGGCAGGGCTTTGCCAGCTCTCCCCTTTGTTCAGCACAGTTATAGACCCAGCTGTATGTATAGTTATATATTCAATATCCTGAATGTAGGCCATGCTGTGGGAGAAAACTACCTCCAGCTTGAGGCTTAAAAGCAAACTCCCATTTGAATAATTCAGATACAAAAGACCTCCTAATTTTTATTGGGGACATATATTTGTTTCTTGCCATGGTCGTATAACACAGAGGAATGTGAGGGAGCTCTTTGTTCTCTCCCTCTTGGGTGCTGTACATCTGCACAATGCAGAGCTACCTTGGCTCGCTGTGCTGACATTAAGAAAACCAAGCTTTGTCTGCAGACTGAGTGTGAGGAGTGTTGTCTGCCAAGAGCCATCAGAGTCAAGTCATGAGGGCAGAAAAGTAAAGTTTTAAGGTGGGCTATTGTTTTTCTGACTGAATTAGTTATAACTCTAATTGGCCTTCTAAAGAAACCAGAGCAGCACAATAAATATCCCAGGCTTATAATGATCAATACGGCTACTCCTGGAGCTGGGAGATGGGAGCACTCAAGTCTTTCAGCCTTGCTCCTTACAGGAAGACACTGATATCTCTATGAAATCTTTCCACCTTTGGAAAGATATGAATCCTTATTATTATCAACATTGCCTTGTCAGGTGCTGCAGAAACCTAGCAGAAAAAGTTGCCTGCTTTCTCAGGTAGTCTTGGGTATCAGAATCAGAGGCAGCTGTCAGAGGCAGTCAGGAGTTAAAGAAACACGAAGGAAAAGACCATTTATTGGCAGGAGAAATGGTGAATCTCAGCTTACCGGGAATTTTTGAACCATTGACTTTCATAGCTGGTGATGAAAAAGATGATTTTTCACTTCTAGGTTGCAAAAATTCCCTCGACTGCAGAAGGAGATAATGTGCTGTTAATGAGCAGGTGCAGGAGCTACGGAGAGCTCCTGAAAGCCCGCTGAAGGTGCTACTTGCTTTTTTTATTGCTTATTTATTTATGTAAGGATGACAGTCAGTTTCAGAGGTCTCAGACACAGTCACACATCACACATTAGGCCAGTGAAGAAAACCAGCTGAGAGTGTGTGTACACTTACTGGCTGCGGTGGAAGGTTGTGTCAAGCCAAAAGATGGTTGACCTTTGCAGTGTGAATCTGAGGCTCCATCATCCTGTGCTCTGCTGGTTGCTTGCAGAAGTCAGCATTAACCAGACAGAAGCCCAGAGTATAACTTATTACTGCAGTAAATCCATGGGCTCCATTTGTAGCCAAGCACAAGAGGCAGCCAGGGCAGCTGCAAGGCGCCAGGCATGAACCTTAGGGTACAGTGAGCAGACATTTGTGTGCCAGACAAGGAACATATTCTGGGGTTGGGCTGGGTTTCACATCATTTGTCTGTGTCACATTGTTGTCATTGGCCTCAGCCTCAGCTACCCTGATTATAAAGCAACCTAGAGGCACAGGCAATGATTGGTGACAAGACCTCTCAAGTTTTTAAAAGTCACCTCTGAACAAAGCTGTTCCTATCTCTGCAGACTGTGAAGGAATGTCACTAATAAGCTCCAGTGTGGGTATCTGCAATGTACATGCACATTTACATACTTGGCTTGATGATTTCCACATTAGATCTTGCCTGTGTGCTCAGAAAAGCCTTGGTGAGCAGCCTGAGTGAGGAGAGCTGGACAAAGTCATCCATCTACACGTGCTGGGATCTCTCACAGGGAAAACTTGGCCTCATGACTGAGACATTGGCTCTCCAGCTTGTTATGATGGTGGAGGTCAGGAAGAAGAGCCATCTGAGTGTCTTTTGATGGCTTTTGTCATGGACAAAATGTAATTCTTGGTGCTTTTTAGTTTTTCCTGTTATAGTCGTTAACTGTAATTGACTGAGGTTGAAAAAGCACTGAACTTGCTGGGGGATGCTGACTTCCACAAAGGGGAGAAATTGTCACATCCAAAGGGCACGGTCTGGGTACTCTCCAGGATCCCAGCCACTGTTCTTACACACTTCCAGGGATGGAACACCCAGAACTTCTGTGGGCAGCATGTGCCAGCGCCTCACCACCCTCACAGCAAAGAATTTCTTCCTAATATCTGATCTGAATTTCCTCTTTTAGTTTCCAGCCAGTCCTTAGCAGGAATGATGAAGAGTGGCACGGGGAGCCTCTGCACATCCCGTGTGCCCCTGCAGACCTGTCTCCTTGAGGCTGTCAGGCTGAGGCTTGGCTGGTTTGTGTGCTGCTCCACTGCTCTTTGCTGAAGGGTGGCCTCCTCCCATGAGCTATCACTCACTGCTAAATGATAGGGGAAGGCTGCTGAGGCTTCACTAACTGCGTTCATTACAAACGTTGTAATTGTAAAGATTTGCTATAATTCAGTTAGCTGCCCTAAAACCCTTGGCAAGCCACATTATTGAAATGATTATTGTTACAAGATTGTTGTAAATTGGAGTCAATCATCCAGACGTGAAATTGTCTTTTTTATATCTGTGTGGCTGGGAACAGTCTTCCTCCTTTTATTTCTTTAAATTAACATCTTCTTGTTTTGTACCTCTAGTACCTTATTGGACAATGGGATCCCTTCCCAAAAAATGCAATTAAATCTTCTCATCTCCTCAACAGAGGCGCCCTGAGTCCTTCTAGTCTGACAGCTCACAGTTACTCCTAGCAGGTTTATTGGTGCTGCAGGAAAACAGCTGTCAAGGATCACACAGGTACAGCTGACTCCCTTTTCCAGTTCAGATGCATTGGACCAGAGCTTCTCCACCTGTGGCCTGCGGGAATGGCTGCAAACTGGACAATGGAAGATATATGTGGGCATTTCCACACACATGCCAAATGAACACATCACAGAAGAGTAATTAGGAAATATTCAAAGTTTCAGTGGATCCACTGGTTATAAATGGATAAGCTGCTGTGAACACATCACAGAAGAGTAATTAACAAATCTTCAAAGTTTCAGTGAACCTACTGGTTGTAAGTTGATCAACCCTGTGCAAGATGGCCTGCTAATTATTTTCGGAAGAGGATTCCTGGGTTTGAAGCGGTGAAGAAGCACTGGACTAGCCCACCTGCTGAACCTCTGAAAATCTTGATTCCTGCTCGGTGTTCAGGCCTGGTGTTTGTTGCAATCTGAGGAAACGTGATCCTTGCTGCTTCTGCTCCCTCTGTGTCCTTCTATTGCTTGAAATGTCCTGACTGTCAAGAAGGGCATCTTCTGCATATTCAGGACATGTCACCTCTCATGGACAAAGGCAACTGGATGGCAGAAGATTATCCATGGCCATTACAAATGCCAGTGCAAGGATGGGAGTTGCTGTGCCTCCTAAAGAGATAATAATTTTAATACTATGTAATGTAGCCAATAGTTGGAACTTTTTCTGAGGACTAGGTCAGTAGCTGTGACAGGCTTGGAATGAGTATTCCATGGAAGAGGTTCTTCTTGGTCAGAAGTGTAGATGTGGCAGGTAAAATATAGTCCAGCACAGTTGTTGGCAGTAGGTAATTTGGTATTTATGAGTATTCCCTGAGGTGAATTTCCATCTCAGCTTCAGAGAAAAGCTGTGTCTATGCTCTGGTTGAGCTGTACCCTTCATAGGAGCAGGGGAGTGGGAAGGAAATAGAACTTTATATCAGTGGGTACTTCTATAGATTGTGTGACCAGTTTTCTGTCTTTAGCCTTGAATTTGTAACCAAAAAAAAAAAATTAGAAAGAATCAGTGCTTATGTCTCTTGTGAACCCCTTGTCAAGGGATAGCACCTGGTGCTCCTGTGGAAACTGTGGGAACAGGCTCTTCACATTCCTTGCACCCTTAAGATTATTCATCTGATAAGTGAAAGTTCTTGTTGCTTTGGTGCTGAAAACACACATCCCAGCAACTGTGAAGAAAACAGTGGGAAAAGGGGCCAAACAGGACTGTATTCTGCTTGCAGAAGCAGAGGGATGTTCTTCCTGTCCCCTGGCCTCTGTGGAAGCAAAACTGCCTCAGAGTCTCCTTTTCTCTCTGCCCTGTGCAGAGAGACCATGAAGGCTGGGGTGGGAGAAGGGAAAACTCCAGTGCTTCTGCTCTGGACATATGTTGGGTGCCATCCTTGGTAGCACTGCAGGATGTCTCCTCTGCTCTTTCCAAGTAGAAGACCTCTAGGTGGAGTGGCACAAGGGAAATAGGCTTTGCACATTTCTCTTCCCTGTGGAGCAAAGGGAAAATATTTTGGGGGACAGAAAGCTCAGATTGCCCATGAAACCTCTTTCCATACACCACCAGATAAAGCATAAGTTGTTGTGACATACACTCCATGGACTGGTTTTGACTATTTTAATTTTTCTTTCCCTTTATTGTCCCTGGCTGTCACCATGTGCTGGGTTAGGAGCACACAACATACCAACCTAAATTGTTTAACTTGGACTCTTCTCTGCTCTCAGGGTCACTCAGAAAATCTTGTTGTTGTGTGACTGTCATGGGTCCTTCATACCAGTACAGCTCTCATGAGCATCCCTCTAGCACTGCCTGCCACACCTCTCCCATCTCACACAGGAAAAGCAGGTGGCTCAGTTGTGGGAGCAATGAAAGCTATTGAAAGGAAATTCACTGGAAAAGAAATTATTTCCTATCTAAATAGAAGAATTGCCATAACTTCAGGCAGAAAATACCAGATCAGGTTTATGGAAGCAACTCCTACCTAGAAGCCAGGAGCTACTCATGGAATTTTAATCATATGAGCCCACACAATAATAACTGCATTTTTCATATTTTTTCCCCCCAATTTATGTATTCAGCTGAAACTAAAGCTTTTATTGCATCAGTGATCAAACACCTTATGTCCAACCCACTACCTCTCCCAGGGAGAAGGAAACATCAAATGCCTTGCGGAAGAATCTGGGGTAAAGTTGAAAATGAAAAGTTGCTGATTTCAAAGAGGGCAGTTAAAATGCTGGTCCAATTGAGAGCTTAAAGCATTACTGAGGTGAATATAAAGTTCTGCTTTTGTTGTGTTTTTTTTTTTTACCCCTTCTGAATTGAAATGTTTCAAAGGCATTTAAATAAAATGGAATTGATATAATTAGTACAAGCCCATGAGAAGTGATTGAATTACTAAATATGGCCACTGCTATGGCTACATAATGGAAGCCTTCAGTCTTTATGAATTCCATGCTTGAAAATCTGGATTAAACACCCAAACTAATAAGTCAAAACATTGATGTAAGATCCAAAGGACAACAGCATTGTCACTCTGTATAGCAGGGCACCAATTCAGTGCTTAATTGGTACAAGAGCTCTAATGATATGGCTCATATTTAATTAATAAGAGTTCTAACTAGTCATGAAACTTTTAAGAGCTCTTGGTGCTGTGAAATTGTTGTTGTTTACATCCAGTGTGCTGCAAAGCTTTTCCTCTCTGACATCTCACTCTGATAGGGCAGCTCCACTGGATACAGGCAGCACACGTTTATCAACATATCACAAAAGCAAAAGAGTATTTGAAGGAGATTTACCATCCATCTCATAAAAAAAGACTGGAATTCAACTTGGGTTTTTCTTTCCCCTAAGAGGAACAGGGGAAAAAAACATGGCAAAACTGGGCAGTTTAAATAAAGTGGTCAAAATACTTGGTGATGTCTTGATTAGCTCTCACTGTCCTCCTTGCTGACTCCTATAAGCACTCACAAATTGTCTTGAAAAAGGGCTCTCTTGCCATTTTATAGATTATCCAGGCAGAATTTTTTTCTATATTAAAGGAACAGTGTTCAGTTTAATGTTCCAGCCATATGCCAGAATTAATAATCCTTTCACTTAAAGCAGTTCATCTAAATTTGATCCCAGTCCCATGCAATAAAAAAATATAATTAAAGCGGAATGTAAAAATTATTGAACAAATACAATAAAAGGGCAATTAAAGTGTTCAGTTATAAAAATGCAAGAAACTAAGGCAAGCCCTAACCTCTTAAATTATTCTTAAAGCAAATATACTTAATCATGTAGAGTCCATTCTTTCTTTTACCTTTTGCCCAGACCTGCACGAAATACTGTTAAATCAGGAACACATCCTAGTTATTTTTTCTCTAATACCTACTAAGATTCATGGGAAGGATAACTTGCTATTAACATAGGCTTCTCTTCTTTTTTTCCTTAGACTCAGCATACTCATGGTACCAGTGCACTCTGTGAGAAGAACATCTTGTTTGACATTTTTTCATGGATTTTTTTTTTTCCCAGTGAATATATCGAATCCCTTTTTGTAAAGCTCATGTAAGTTTTAGCCACTCTCAATGTCCCATAAAAAAATACTCCAAAGCTTAATTCTGTGAACTACCAGCTCTGGTTTCCTGTATGAACCTGCTATCTGCAAGTTTCACTTCGTGCCCTCACCAGTGTTAGAGGAGACAGTGGCAATTGTTCTCTTTTCCCTTTCTTCTTCCTGCCTGTTCACAAAAAATGTTTGCAAAAGACACATCAAGTCAAACTGAGTGCTCTGCAGGAGATAGCCCTTTGCCATAAGATTAGTGGGAATAATGTTCTGATTATCTGTAGGGCTAGTCTTACAGACCGGTACTACATGGTGATCAGGAGACTGCAGCAGAGTGGGAGTTGGGCAGCTGGCTCTTGGAAAAGAGTTAACTCAAACTGCAAAGGCACTGAAAAGAGGAGTGAAGAGAACGCCTCTATAATGTTAGTGAAGTTTGAAGCCATACTGATCATAAAGTAGTTTAGCAATTAATTTGAAAAATTAAAATATCTGTTTTCAGTAGTCCATGAACTTTAAAATACCACATGCATTATGTTGTGAGTCTTCAGAGCAACTTATAATTCAGGGTACATTTTTCTTTACACCAGATTGCTAATGTGAAATGCAGTGTCATTGGCAGCTGTGCTGTAGTGAATCTTCTGAGTCTTGTGGCTGTGATCAAAGGTGGAGTGGGCTGTCGATGGTGATTAATGAAGATACTGATCCTATTTTTTCAGTGAGCTAAAGTGAGAATTTGTTTTTAATCCTTTGTGAAAACAAAACCAAGCAGAATCTAAGCCAGGCAACAAATAAGCAGACACTTTGTGTGCATAAGATACAGCAAATAGGATAAAAGCTATTTGTGGATTTAGTGGCTTGTTGTTTATCACGTACGTATTCTCTAATAGCACTTGTTGCTGCTCCTAAGTTAATGCACTTGCCTGGTTTGGTTCTCTGGCTCATGGCTTTGCTTTGTGGGAACATTCAAAAGCTTGCTGAGTAAAGCTGAAGATGGGCTAGAAGTTTTGAAGCCAAATCAACCATCTCCTAAAGTCTAAAGTCTCTGATTTTTGAGAGTTTCATTCTGCCCAACTGTACAAGTGCTTTATAGTTTAAAGCCCTTTGGGAGGTTTGTGACAGTCAGTGGTTACATCCAGGATGAAAACCTCTGCTGTGTCTTCATGGTGAGGGCCATGAGGAAGATTGTGCTCAGCTGCAGTGGTTCCTGGGACCTGCAGATATTCCTGCTGCTGTGATCCCTCAGAGCCAGAGCCATGGGGGTCCGTTTTGCCCTGCAAGAAGAGGGGCAGGGGTGGTGCAAGGTGCTGGCTGGAGGCTGCCAGGGATGGGGAGGGCTGCAGAGATGTCCATGTCCAAGGCTCTGAAACAGCTTCTGGTGGCCCCACCAGGCCTGAGCTGGTGATTCAGTCAGCTCTGGCGTCAGGGGCCTTCCTGGATAACAACCTTGGATAAGCAGGAATTTCCCTCCTGTCATTTGTTTAAGAAGGGACCACTGTTGAGGGAAGAGCAGGTCCTCCTTCTGATTTTTGTCCATAATGTCCATGTTAAAGATGTGACACAAGCACTGATTTTGGAGGAGAGCTCTGGCTAAAATGCTGGCCCCACTGAAGTCAGTGGCATCATTCCCAAAGACTTTAGAGGTGCCAGAGTCTTGTCCTTCATCCTTCTATTCTGAGCCTCTTCATCCTGGAGAGGATGTTTGCTCAGCCAACAAATGAGATATATGTATGACCCTGATGGGGAGAAAAACTCCCCAATGTTAAGAAAGATTGCAGTGGCTTGGGAGTGCCTGGAGACATGAGGGATGGGTCTCCTCTCAGGAGCAGGGCCAGCTGGCTTCCAGACACAGGCTATTGGGGCAACACTGTAATAGTGTGATGACAAATGCAGAGAAATAGCAAAGATAAATGTCCCAAAGCTTGGAATATTAGAAAATACAATAACAAACTCGACTTTTGTCTGCCAGAAGTCAAACTGACACAATTTGGGAGGAAATATGCTGGCATCCTGTCCCTCTGCTCCCTCTCCCTCTACTGACTCTAAATCTCCCTCTTTTATCTTCTTTGCTTTTTCCATCTGGCTCATCTAGTTGAAATTTGAACTGAGTCTGAATTCAAGTTCCTTTCAGGGTTTTGTGGGATTGTTTGCATGGTAATCTGTCTGTCTGACATCATTGCAAGATTGTGAAATCACCAAACCATGGTTTCTCCCTGTTGCCACAATGAAAACATGTATTATAACAGTGCCCCATTACCCTTTTGGTGGTTGCAGCACAACTCCCACTTACGGTCTCCATGACTTGGGAAAGAATTATGCATTGGCTGAATATTTTAGCAGATATCACAGCAAACCATATTTGGGAGTCTGGGGGGAGGGAAGCATCATACAAAACCAAACAGGACTAACAACTAAAAAATGCACTGTGCTTGCAAAATTTAATAAGCTCTTAATAGAGATGGACTTGAATCAAAACCTTGACTTCAATACAGCATGAAGTATGGTGGGAGTTGGGAGTCCAGGCCCATATCAGACATCCTGTCAGCATACCTCTCTGTAAAAGATTGAACCAAACCCAAAAATCTCAAGGTCCATCAGTTAAGAGGCTAATCAGACATAGAGACCAAAACAGTGTAAGCTGCAAGAAAAAAGACTCCTTTGTTTAGAAGCATGTACAGACAAAGACAGTCAAGAAAACGAATGTATAGCAGAGGTGTTTTATTGGCTTTTCAGATGATTTCTGTGGAGTGTATTTTATGAGCTTTGGCCACATTTTCACATTACTGGTGAATAAAGCTCTCATTGTTCAAAGGGTGTCACCTGGTGACTCATGAATTTCTTTAAATGCTGCTTCAAAAACCCCTCATGTGAAATTGAGAGTGCTGCTCTGTATGTACCTATAGGCCTAAGAAAAATGAGCCACTTGTGAGCCTGATCAGTTCCTGGACTGGGGAGTCTCAGACAATTTGAGATTGATAGACACAAGGAAGAAGTGAAAATACAGCATCATCTCTGCTCCTCATGGAAAATAAATCTCCTTGATTTTGTGTCACAAGTGCTGATTCTGTATTTCCAACTCAGGACTTCACTCTGGAAGTATGAGTTGAATTTAAAGTGAGTCTAAGTTATTTTTTAATGAATGTGTGCCTTCTCCCTCCTTGAGACAATGCCAGTGCAGACAGGCCTTGCACAGAGCTAACAGATAGTAGGGAGGTCAAAAGGATGCTTAGCTGGGCAAATAGCTAAGCTAATTTTCTAGGTCAATCTGAATGAAGCAAGTCTTTCAAACCAATCTTCTCCAGCAGCTCCACAGGGGTGTGCTCAGGTTCTGGGTGTGCTGTGTTCCTGCAGCCCAACCAGAACTCTGCTGTTGAGGGAAACACTCTTTCCAGACAGGTGAGTGTCTATAGTCTGTAGAGCTTCAGTTGGAGTTATTTTCAGAAGGTTGATCCTAATATAGAATCCCATCAAAGCACTTGTAAACCAGCTGTGGCTTAACTGGCATTCTTTTGATCTTTCCATTGTACCATGGAACCTGTGTATTGGCAAAACCATTAAAACAGCCCAAAGAACCTAAGCCCTCTCCAGAGTGTTTGGTCATCTTAGAAATCAGATTTTGCTGTATCTAACCAAAACTGTGCCTAGTGCACAACCTGCAGAATTATCTGTATGTAAGCTCTGGGATCTCTCTGTTTTTCTTCCTCTATCTTGATGTTTCATCATCTCGTATTGTATGAGCATTTTAGATATAAGGTACATAATCCTCTGATTAAAACTAGTTGAAGCAAGAGAGTAGAGATCCATGTCAATATCTATAAAAAGAGGTTTGTAAAGACAGGTTCATAAAATGTTTCAGCTTTTAAGGAATACCTTAACATCAACAGCTGAGAAATGCACCCTGCCTGGGGAAGGAAACAACGGGCTGCTTTGGGGAAATCTGGATGCATGTGTGTAATTGAGATCTTGAGAATGGGGTTTATACCCATTTTATACATGAGGATACAAAGGAACAAGTTACACTGGCTACTATGACAGACTGTCACTAGGGACAAGGCCTTTTAGTCCCATCTCTGGGAGGCTTTGCTGCATTTCCAGTTTGCGTTGTACGTGTTTGCTGCTGTAGGGCTGCACTCTGGCAGATGGTTACTGCATGCCTGGAAGCACAAGTGAGGAACTGGGAAGGAGAATTTATCCTATCTCAGAGAAAAAAAAAAGCATCCTCTCTGGCAGCAGGGCCCGCTGGAGAACTTGCCATTCAAAATCTTTTCCCTTTTCTGCAAAACACTGAAATATTAGGAGGAAAAAGTGAGGGTGGGCAATCTCATTGTAATCCCTTTTTGCCTTAGAGATAGGGAGTCAGGAGACACCTCTAAGTGGTTCCCCTGGGAGAGGGGTGAGGTGGTGTGTACACTGACCATAAAGGCCTAAATAGCTGATTAAAAGGTAGGTGCAGACATTCAGGATGAGCAGATTTTCAGATATGCAGAGAACTCATAAAAGCTTTCGAAGCCACTGTGAGACTGCAGTACCGTTGGAAGTTCAGCATTATAAACTGAACCATGGCTTAATATACAGGACAAAAAATATGCAAAAATGCCCACTTCATAACTTCAAGTATTTTAAATGCAATGTACTAAAAAAAAGATAAAAATGAACACAGTGCACAGTAACTTAACTTACAATTTTTAGTGAACATATGGATATTTTTGTTCTAAACACTGCAACTCTAGGACACCAAACTATGAGCAATTTATATCCAAATCAATGCATTGATGAGACAGGGAATATCCAAATTACTTAACAACTCAAAGTTAGTGTATTTTTCCTTGCAACCATTCATATTATTATCAGCAAAAATAGTTCTAGTTACTCATGTGAATGCAGCAACTAACCAGTCAATAGCTAAATATCCCTATAAGTCTGCTTATGCTCTATTACAATATGTCTGATTGATAATCCTGCAATGCTTTTTCTAGTTTAAAAGGACAACCTGTTACTAGTTCCCAGAATTTCCTTTTTAAGGTGTGAAAATTGAGTGTTCTCTTAAAATTTAACTTTCCCCCTGTTGTGTACACCAGAGGCAGCTGAAATGAAACCTTAACCATTTTATTTCAAAGAAATCACAGGAAGCATCAGGTGGCAGTGACCTTCCATGGCTGAAGATATGAACTACATTTTTCATGAATGTAACTGTTGGCCCCAGATGCTGGAGAGGAAACAGACTTCAAATCATTCTACAGAGAGTACAGGGGATTACACAGTGGTAACATGGAGAAATCAGAGCAAACTAACTCTTTATGTAGCTCAAATCCTGCTGCAGTTCAGCTACAGATTTCATCGTTCTGCCTAATGGGATTAAGGCACACAACAAGGGGCTCCATTCTCCTGTATTGCTGCCTTGTTCCTTTAAGTGCTGCCCAGTTTCAGAGCCAGGAAGATTCATGAAAGAGTGTGAATACCAAATGACAAATATTTTCTGGTTTTTGATGATTGACTCTGAAGAATCTTGACTTGGATACTTTTGCTAACGAGGTGAAGTCATCTACTCTGGAAGTCAGTGCTCTGGGAAGATGGCAGATGAGTTCTTGCTTGGCAGCATTCCCCTTTTAAGTTCCAGTTTGTGGCCTTTTTTTCACTCTCCTAACTTTAGGGTTCTGTGTGACTTCATTTAACCACAAAAGCAATTCTGCTTTTTATTTACTAGCCAAGGAAATACTGGTGCTCTACTTCAGAAAGGGATGATGTTCATGTACAGCAAGGGCCAGCAACTCCCTGGAAGCAGAGAAACGCAGAGGTCTCCTCAGGGTCTTACCATTCAGGGCCCATCTCACCACCACCTGCAAGGGAGCAGACGAGGTCATGAGATCACAGGTTCAACCAAGTTTCCAGATCACCATGGAAGGCCATGGTAATAGGGCAGGTTCAAGATCAAGCCAGGAAGGAAATCCACAGGTCATATCCAGTGAATGTCAGGCAGTTCCACAAAGACAGAGGAAGGCCAAGGTCAACAGGGAAAGAGCTCCTGGAGCAGGGCTGGCAGACAAAGACATCTTCAAGGCTACATATTAGAGCTTTTATGAATTGTAGATTTTAAAATGATACAAGGAAACAGCCAATACTGCTTGAAAAGGTAATGCTGTATTTCTTCCACATTGGCGCATCCAGCTTTCACCATGGCATTGCTTGAGAGTCCTGGGTTAATCTTTGCTGTGCTAGTCACAATGATAGCATGGGCCAAGGAGATGCTCTTGCCCCTGAGACCTCAGGTAGGGCCCAGTGTTTTTATCTGCAATTTCATGGGGCAGGTACAAGGCTACCAGTGCTCTGATTTCCCTGAGATGTTCAGCAGTGCATGATACTGCCAGAGACAGAAAATTGCACTATCAAATTTAGCTGGGACATGTACAATCTCTTCAATTAAGAGATTGAGTCCATTAGATTCATCTGTAGATTTGCTCCAGCCACTCAATTGTAAGGGGGTTAAGCTGGAGACAAACAGTGATTCAGTTTTATGAGCAGACTGAAAACACAAATAAATCTGCTGCTCCTGTGTGCTAACTGTCCTGTGTGCCCAAGAGCAGGATGCTTTAATTGGGTGTAATAGCTCCAGGTCTGGACTTATGTATGTGCACATCAAACACTCATTTTAAACTATGAACAAGTGCTATTGAAATAATTATTGTATTAGCATCATCATCTTCCTATATGGAAATGTGGAGCATATGGCAAGCTCAACAGATTCCTATAGCCACCATCCAGATAACATTATTTAAAAAAATAAAAAGAAAAGCCATTATATTTTTGGCATAGTGGCTGAGAACACTCAGGAGGCTGAACTGGAGACTGCTGTCATATTTGTCATCCTGCTGATTGCCTAATGTAAAACACAGAAGGCCAGTGAAGTGTGAGAAAAGCAAGACATTGTAGAGGACCAAAGCCTGTGCACTGGGAATAGGAAATTGCAAGCAGTGACCTACAGTAAATATGCAGCAAAAGTGCAGAAATCCAGCTTCTTGCTGCCAGCGCACAGGCTGTTGACTGAAACAAAGCTTCAGATTTCCCTGAGTGATTAGGAATTTGCAGTGCTGTGGATGCCATGTCCTAAAAGTCCTGGAGGAAGAATATGGGCACTGTGACTGCCAGCTGATTCATGGGGAGCAGCTGCAAAGAAAATGCCTCATCCTGCCCTCCCAGATGGAGGAAAATGTCATGAAAGGGCACCTACAAGGGAGGGTTGGACTTCAGCCTTCAAGCAGATTCGTGTAAAAAGATGGGAAAAAGACACCCCTCAAACTTCCTGAATTTCCTGTCCAAAGGAAAGGCTGCGTGTCCTCCCTGTGAGAATTTTTCTGGGTAATGTAGGGCCTAGGGAAGAAAGGCTCTGCTCTCCTAGACCAGGAGCTGGTGCCTGCATCTGCTGGTTTCAAATGGCTGTGAGATAAGGCTTTTCTGAGTGAGAAAGTTTCCCCCTGTTCCAAAGGTGGGGAGAGGACTGGAAAAGGAGCTGCAAGGAGGAGCTGAAGATGGGGAATCCTCTGTGAATGAATGTCCATGAGAAAGCAGAGCTGATGCTTGAGCTGGATGCTTATTTATTTAATTATTTTTATGGACATTCTAGAATAAGGTCACTCTTGATTAGTTTTGATGTTCCTTAATATCACTTAGAAGTGCTTTCTGACAAATGGAGGAACTACAGAGAAATACCTTTCTTGCTATGGAAACACCAAGGTGATTTACATGAGCTAGAGGAGTTCTGCTTCTGCAAGTTCTTTGCAGCAATAAGGTAATTTTCTTGGTTATTTTTTGAATAGGGAATGCTCCTGGTACATAACACAGTGCTTCAGAAATTGCCCTCCCTTTCCAGGATTTCTGTGTAGAGTGCTGGATATTCAGTGGTAACACACAGGTAGCTGGGACAGAGAATGGGGCAGGTGACTTCAGTTTTGAAATGTGACTGGATTTTATGCATTCAATTCAATTTTGGTAGCAAACAAAACTAAGAAGAGTTATGGAGAGAGTCTTAATTTCTCTCTCTCAGGAGAGTCATGTGAGTAAGAGGGAAGAGTATGTATATCTGTGTGAGAGAGAACATAGTAACTGTTATGGTAAGTGACGGGTGAAAGAGATTTATTCGTTGTTAATTTGCCTTTCCTCTGTTTCATTGCCCATATAACGTGCAGTTTAAAAATATACACGAGCTAATTAGAAGACATTTTCTGGAAGGGAGTCACAGCTGCATGATGCGAAATTTCTGCAATCAGTGAAAAAATGTAAGGGGCTTGTTTACACCGTTCAGACATCCAACTTCAGCTACACTGCCACGAATGGCTGAACTTGTGATATTCCTTTCTTCCTTCATAGTTAAGTATTTCTTCGAGAACTTGTAATGCTTCCTGTAATACTACTCATTAGGCTGCTCTTGAAGTATGGTTTGTGTACACAAAAGCTTGACCATTTTTTCTGACAGTAGCTGTTGTTTGAATAAAACATGTTTTTACACATCCTCTGCAAAATTTTTTTCTTCTCCTTAATATTTTCTCCCAGGGATATTGCCAGTGTAATTTCTAGAGCTCCTTTAGGTTTCCATAGGTTTTCACACCCTTAGATGAGGAATGCTTTGTTTTCCACTGCCTCAAATCTGTCTTTTTTTTTTTGGTGCATGCTCCCTTCCTACCTTACAATACTTAAATCTCCAAGAATATTTTAAGGAGTTCTCTAGTTGTTTATCTCTATGTTATTCATTATCAGCAATTTATCACCGTATGGTACCTTCTTCCCACTTCTAGATGTGTAAAAGCCACAAATAACTATTATTTAAAGTGTACAATAAATTCATATTACAAATTCATGACAAACAGAATCATAGAACTGTTTATGGCACATATTCATTATTGCATTATATATGATGTTAGTGTGTGCAATAATATACTGAATGTACATTATGCAGCTGTGTTCTGTGCAGCACATGGGACTTGCAATCTAACAAAACCAGAAAAACAACTTCAGTGAACTGTATGAAAACCATACTTTCAATCTAATTTTTCCCTTTTGATGGTTGAATTTGTGAAATTGAGATCCTGGAAAGCCACGAAGATGTCTTCATCATGAAAGGTGACCTTTTTCAAGATACCACATCCTGTGTGGTTAAATGGCTTATGCATTTATTAGCACCTTTAGATTCAGAGCCTGCCCACTTGGTGCTAGCAGAGGAATTTTTTGCTTTCTCTGATGTCAGTGTGTGCTATAAAACATTCCAGAAAATTCCAGAAAACCTGTGAACAAAATGTGTCATAGGCTTAAGACTCATGAACCTTAAATGGTTTGGAAAGCCTTCAGATAAAGTTTGAGAAGGGCAGGCTTCCACCTTGCAAATATTGACTAGTTAAAGGACAAGGCTCAGCAAATAAGACTTGATAGAGTCAATTGCACACTTCTTATTATGTGTAGATTAAGTGCTGCTTCCCACTTTAAAAAGTTTTATTTTGCACCTACAGTCTTCTTCAAGAAGGTTCCTGAGACCCTCTGGGATACTGGAGAGGAATTTCATTGCAGCAGGGAGATGATAATTTTTAGGCTGTCACAGAAAGCCATGCTCTGGTGGGACAGAGATTAGAAACAAAGGATAAAACAAACCTCCACAAACAGATCAGAAACTGGCCTGAAAATCTGAAGGGCCAGATTGAACTTTACTTGAATTCCAAAGTTTACAGGAAGTAATTATAGTCTGAAGATGGAGATTTCACTAAGGCTAGTGCAAAACTAAGCTCTGAAACAGATATGTTTGAATAATTGTGTGAGTTCTTAAAGCTATTTAAGAAACAGAAGGTGGATCTTAATATCCATATTTAAGGATTAATCATCTGCAGCTGGTGTGAAACATTCACAAGTGAGAATAAAAGTAAGCCTTCAGGCCTTCTGGTGAGGAGAAAATCGGGTGGTGATAACACTGCAGTGACAGCCCTGAGGTTTCCTGCTCTTTAGGGCCTCTGTAGATGGCACAGCCATACCAGCAGGACAGTCCTGTGCATGTTGTGTAGGGAGTTCTGCCTTTTCCAGGACATTATGTGCGATAGTAGCTTCTTTTTTTTGCCTAATAAGAGAAGTCAGAAGGTATTTGTTGTTTAGTAGCTGACTGTCAAAAAAGCCCCCAACAAGAACAAAGCAGCAAACAAAACTCAGTAGACCAGTGATTCCACAAAATATAAATATAGGCAGGAAAAGATGTGCTAATTCCAAGAAAGCACAGGAAAACAGCATCTAAAAAGTCTCCCAGGCCTGGCCTAGCCACTAGATCTACCCTGATTTACACCATCTGAGTGTCTGGCCCATGATATGTAAGTGTAGTTGTTGCTGCTAGTTTTGTGAATGAAGATGAAATTCAGTTCAAGGTGATCAGGAAAAATTTGTAAATGTCAGCTAAAAAAAAAAAAAAGTAATAGAAATCAATGTAATTTTAGAAATAACAGAACCCTCCTACAAATATAGATATCTTCATCTCTTTCCATTACCTTTTTACTGTGATGAAATAAGCTCTGGGATTTCTGCTTTGGTTCATCTTGACTTTTTGAAGACCATGTAGTTATTTTATACTCTGCACCAGAAGTACATATGTACATGGACACTTGCATCCTTCTTGTGGTTATTATATAGGAGGTGTGTGTGTGTAGAGGATATAAATATATTTTAGCTTGGATGGGAGTACAGTTTGCTGGGTAAAAAAACTGGGTGAATGACTGGGCCAAAGAGGGGTGGTGCAGGAAGTGAAATCCAGTTGGTGGGCAGTCACCAGTGGGATTCCCAGGGCTCAGTATTGGGGTCAGTTCTGTTTAATATATTTATCAACAATCTGGAAAAGGGGATCAAGTGCACCCTCAGTCAGTCAGCAGATGACACCAAGTTGCACAGTGCTGATCTTCTCAGGGCAGGAAGGTTCTGCAGAGGGATCTGGATAGGCTGGATCGATGGGCCGAGGCCGAGGAACGTGAGTCAGACATGCCCAGATGGCCAAGAAGGCCAGTGGCACGTGGCCTGTATCTGCAATGGTGTGGCCAGCAGGGCCATGGCAGTGACTGTCTCCCTGTACTGGGCACTGGTGAGGCCACACCTCAAATCCCAAGTCCAGTTTTGGGCCCCTTGCTACAAGAAGGACATTGAGGGGCTGGAGTGAGTCCAGAGAATGGCAATGGAGCTGGGAAGGGTCTGGAACACAAGTCTGGTGAGGAGCACCTGAGTGAGCCAGGGGTGTTTATCCTGGAGAAAAGGAGGCTCAGGGGTGACCTTATTGCTCTCCACAGCCACCTGACAAGAGGTTGTAGTCAGGTGGGGGTCACTCTCTTCTCCCAGGTAACAAGTGATAGGACAATAGAAAATGGCCTGAAGTTGTACCAGGGGAAGTTTAGATTGCATGTTAAGAGACATTTTTTCACCAGAAAGGTTGTAATAAATGTTGGGACAGGCTGCCCAGGGAAGTGGTGGAGCCAGCTTCCCTGGAGCTACTTAAAATATGCATAGATGTGGAGCTTAGGGAGACAATGGTGGACTTGGCAGTGCTGGGTTAATGGTTGGACTTGGCAACCCTAAAGTTAATTTCCATCCTGAATGATTCTGTAGTTCTGTGATTTTTTACTTGTGAAATTGCAGCATATTTTTCACCAAAAAAGAAAAGGTGACTGTAATACCCCTAAAACCTGCTCCTCTTTGTAAATGCAGATATGTGCTTGTAACTAAGTAAGACTCAGACTTGAGCTCACAGTGGATTCTCTGATGCCCAATAAAGTTGACTTCATTCTGTCTCCCCTCTTGGCCCACCTGTTTTTAAAAACTTTTGGGATCTTTGTGTCAGTGAGATCTATCTAGTTCTGTTGTGGTGACTATGAAACAAGGGATCTAAAATTAATTGGGGACAGATTAATTTTAGATCCCTTGTTAAAGGGAGCAGACACACAGGCAGCATGCATGGTTACACAAGCTTAAAAATGAGGCTGAAAATAATTTGCTGCTACAACAGTGTGTGACTTCTCAGGATCCCAGAGCCATGATCTACACAGTGGTGAGATCCTAGAGAAAGACAAGAATGAGATCCAGAAGGAGTTACAAAACCTCTCTGAGATAAGGCAAAAAATTATCTAATGCCTGGAGAGCTTCTCCCTTCCTCCCCCTTCACATCTTGTTTTGGTTTTGCAGCAGTTTTGAGAAAAATGAGGTTTTAAGAGAACAAAGTATTTAAAAAAAACAGCTAACATTGCAGGAACACAGTACATACAGGCAGCAGGTTCTAAAACTCAAGTTAATAAATTTCCAAGTAGTAAAAGTAGAGTTTTGTTGAAAAATCCCAGTCATCTGATATGTAGGTGTGTAGAATATGATAGTTTGTTGGCTTTCCCTGCTCACAAACCATGTGTTTTAAGTATAAAAAAAAGAGAATTATTTATTCCTGGATGGCTTTTGACAGTTGATCTGACAATAGAGTACTCTGACGACTTTGTACCAACCACATTTTGGTGACAAGATACACTTCATACGCTAGGAAAATACAATTTTCTGTGTTACTTGCACATGGTGTTGGCAAAAAAACCCTGCAGAAATCTCACCCTTTAATCACAGCTTAGTGTCAGGGCAGGAGTGTAGCCCACAGTGGGCTTGCTAGGTTTGCTTTATGGAACATTCCCACTCCTCTTCTCTTTCAGTTTCCATGGCTCCAAAGGAATACTCAGTGTTTTGCTATGGGAAGCACTTTGACCTTGCTCGTGGGAACTAATGTCTTTGGTTGTTGCAGTTATAAATTTAAATGAAGTTTTGCTCCTTGGTTAGAGGTCTAATATCTAGCATGGGTTGATCATGGCTGTTGGATTGATGAAAAGTAATTAAACTATTTTTAATAGGCATCTTGCAATTCCATTTGGGTAGTTTCAAAATGGATATCCTATTTGGCAACAGCTCATTTTTCAGCATAATGTGCCATAGAATTGTAAATATTTTGGTTTGACCCTGGAGATAAGGATGAGAATTATAGGTCAAAAGTGTAAGATCTGGGGCTGATCTGCTGCTGATCTGCTTCCTAGAGAACAGTGTGACAGCCATTGGACACTGTCCAGCTCTTTCTTTTCATAGAATTATAGAATGGTTTGGGTTGGAGGGGACCTTAAAGACCATCCAGCTCCAGCCCCATGCCAGTGGCAGGGACACCTTCCAGTAGACCAGGTTGCTCAGAGCCCCATCCAGCCTGGCCATGAACACTTCCAGTGATGGGACATCCACAGCTTCTTTAGGAAACCTGTGCTAGTGCCTCACCATCCTCACAGTAAAGTCTCTTCCACATATGATGTAAATTTATCCTCTCCCAGTTTAAATGCATTACTCCTTGTCCTGTCACTACAGCTCCTGTTTGCTTTTATCTGATGATGTCCTGCAGTGGTTGCTCATCTTCAACTGCAGATTCAGGGAAGGACTGCTTTTTCTCTTTGAAATGTCCAGGGCTCCCATGTGGTCTGGACTGACAGAGAACCAGATTTTCTTTCCAGGATTTAGTAGTCACATAGCAAACCTGTAAATGTTGATGTTTGTGGCTTCTTTTGCCAGATACAAATTGCAGTGGGAGTGTCATTAAAGAAAGAATGTTTAGCTCTGAAGTGACAGAGCTGTGTCAAAATTTCTGCACAGGCTGCCTGCGATCCTGGAAGGCATTGTGGCACCCACTGTATTTGTTTCCATTGCCATGATCTACTTAAATATATATGAAAGACCAGCTGGGAATGACTCTTGCAGCTCCTGAAGCAAGACTCTGTAATGGCAGGGTTAGCAATGCCTATGATTATACAGCCTGTCCAGGAGCTGGTCCCTCTTCTCTCTTAGTTCACTTCAGGTTTTCAGTTTCCCACTGAATTTAATAGGCTTTCTTAGAATTTTTAAGGTCTAAACTTAAAATTACTTATGTTATTACAATAGTTCACTGACTTGATGTGGCTGCTATGGCTTTATGCAAAGGGCAGGGTGATCTCATTGATACCTCTTTTAAAGTGATCAGCAGTCCTTGATCTGTTCTACACTTACAATATGAATATTTAGGAACAGCTGAACAGAGACACAAAAGTATAAGCGTGCAGAACAAACTGAGCAGTCCCAACACTATGTCTTTCAGTATAGCTGAGCAATCTGCAGATGATTCAAGCCTTTACACAGTGTCTCCTGCTTTGAATAAAGTGATTGCAAGGGATCTCAGTACTTCCCAAGTCCTGCTGGCCCCACTGTTCCTGATATGAGCCAGGGTGCCATTGGCTTTTGGACACCTGGGCACACCTGGCTCATGTAGAGCTACTGTTGACCACCAACCCCAGGTCCTTTCCCACCAAACAGCTTTCCAGCCACTCTGCCCCAAGCCTGGTGCTTTACCTAAAGTTGCTGTGACCCAAGTGTAGGACCTGGCACTTGGTCTTACTGATCTCATACCTTTGGCCTCAACCCAGCCTGTCCAGATCCCCCCAGAGAACATTCCTGAAGCAGACCAACATTCCCGCCAGCTTGGTGTCATTTACAAACTGACAGATCTATCCCCGACCCCCTTTTCCAGATTCTTGATACAGCTATCAAACAGAACAGGTCAGTACTGAGAGCTGGGGAACCCCACCCATGACTGGCCACCAGCTGGATATAACTCCATTCCCCATCTCTGGGCCCAGCCCCGCAGCCAGTGCTGTACCCAAAGAGTGCCACGTCCAAGCCATGAGCAGTCGCTTTCTCCAGGAGATTGCTGTGGGAAATAGCGTCAAAGGCTTTACTAAATTCCTGGGAAAGGAGCCACAGCCTCTCCCTTATGTACTAAGTGGGTCATCGTGTCATGGGAGGAGGTCATGTCGGTCAAACAGGCCTCACGTTAAGTACCTCAGCCTCTTCCTCTCCTTTGTCACTTTGTTACCCTCCCACAATCCAGTAAGGGCTGGAGACTGTCCTGAGCCCTCCTTTCATTATTAATGTACTTATGGAAACATTTTTTATTGTCTTTTACAGCACTGGGTAAATTAACTTCCAGTCAGACTTTGGTCTTTCTGATTTTCTCCCTGCACAACCCCTTGAAAGCTGTGTAGGCCTGCTTCCCCTTCCTCCAAAGGTCCTAAACACTCTGGTTTCATGAGAGTTCCATGTGAGTTCCATGAGAGTTCCACCCGAGTTCCATGCAGGGCCCAGCTGGGTGGGCAGGGTGTGGCCATGGAGCCCGGGTGTCTGTGACATCAGGGGGACGCGTCCCCAGAGGCCGCAGGGCCGGTGCTGCAGTGCGGCTCGAGGCAGCAGTGAGGGCGGCGGGCAGGGACAAGGCCGGGCTGGGCGAGGGCCAGGCCAGGAGCACCTGGAGAGCGCCCCGGGCTGGGGACAGGGGTGTGGAGAGCACCTCAGGCAGGGACAGGGGTGTGGAGAGCACCTCGGGCAGGGACAGGGGTGTGGAGAGCACCTCGGGCAGGGACAGGGCCACCACTGGGCGAGTGCCCTGTCCCTGGGAGGGCAGGTGCCACCACTGGGCGAGTGCCCTGTCCCTGGGCAGGGCAGAGGGCGAGTGCCCTGTCCCTGGGCCCTGCGATTCCTGGCCCCGCTGCCCCAGCCACCCTGTCCCTGCTAGCCAACCCCACTGAGCCCCTTCTCTCCCTCCTCCTCCTCCAGGCCATGGCTGGAAAGATCACCAAAATCCTGCTGGTGCTGGCCATCCTCCAGTACGGGCTGAGGGCGGATGCCCAGGTGATGCAGACCAGAGCAGGGGTTCTGAGTCTGCATGAGGAGCAGCACAGCCAGATGACTTGGCTGGTGAGAAAGATTGTAAATCACTCAAGTGACTGGGCAGCTGGGAATAACTCCTGGTTAGTCTGTGAACAGCAGGGCAGTGATCCTCTAGCATGGGCTGAGTTTAAAGTGCCTCTGCCCAGGTGTTGTTTCCTGCCTGCTCCTCATCTCTGTTTTCCAGTTCAGGGGCCTGGGTACATGGAGAACAACTGGCATCACTCTAAAGACTGAGGCAAAGAAGGCATTAAATATCTCAATCTATTCCTCATTCTGTCTCACTATATTTCACTCCCATCCAGTAAAGGATGGAAATTCTTCTGAGCCCTCCTTTTGTTGCTAATGAATTTATAGAAACATTTTTATGCTCTTATATGGCAGTTAATATATAACCTGATTCAGTTCTGTTTGGGCTTTGGCCCTTCTGATTTTCTCCCTGCACAACCTGCAAGGAGAAAATCAGCCGATTTCAAGATGACAGCCATGCAGTCCTCTTGAAAGGCTGACCCTTCTCCCAAAGGTCATAAATTCTGGTTCCATCTGAATTTCATCTGGTTTCTTCCCAGAGCCCAGCCTGGCTGGGCAGGGTGATGCTGTGGGGCTCCAGTGTCTCTGACATGAGAGGGGACAGATCCCCAGATGCCCTGTGTGGCAGTGTCACTGCTGCAGTGGGGCTTGAGGCAGCAGTGAGTGGGGCAAGCTGGGGGAAGGATGAGGGACAGACAAGAAGCACCAGCACCCAGAGGAACTTCTAAGGTTGGGGAGAGGGTGCAGGGGCTGCAGGGAGTGTGGGCAGGGCAGGTTCCACTCTTGAGGCAAGTGCCCTCAGGGCTGTGGGATGGGGACAGCCATCCCTTAATTTCCTGGGCCCTACATTTCCTACCCCAGCTGCCCCAGCCGCCATCTCCCCACCACTCAACCCTGCTGAGCTGCTTTCCTCCTCCAGGCCAGGGCTGGAAAGTTCACCAAAATCCTGGTGCTGCTGGGCATCCTCCAGTACGCAGTGAGGATGGATAATCCATCAGTGAAGGTCACGGAAGAGCTCCTGAGGCAGCATGAGAAGGAGCGCATTGTGGAGATGGCCCAGCTGCTGGTGATGGAAAAGCAGCGTGGACTCACCCCAGGAAGAATGTTCCTCCTGGTTTGCCAGGAGTGGTGGTTCTGGGCTGGTGCTGAAATCCTCCTCCTGCTCTTTGGGATCTACTGGCTGCCCCGGCAGAGCAGCTCTGACTATGATGATGGCAGCCAGTGGGAAACCTCCACCAGTGCCCAGCACCAGATAGAGGAGAAGGAGGAAGACTGTGAGGATAAACCTGACATGCCAGAGAAGCCCCCAGATAAGGTAGGGACCTCTGGTGCATTTGCCAAGCCCTTCCCAAGAATAACTTTCTGAGGGCTGCATCCAGCCATGAAGGCTGGCAGTGCCTGCACATACCTGAATGCCTGCAAGGACGATTGAACCCCTGCTGCTCCTGCCCCTGAGACCACTCATTCTGCACTTTTTCCAGCAGAGATGGGCGCTGTGGAGGACCTTCTGGAGAGACACCCCTGTAGCTGTGGGGAGTAGCGACCAGGAAATGTGCTGTGCTACCTCTCCTCCCAGCTGAGAAGGCAGACGAGAGTTCAGATCCCTGCTTCCTGTGCAGCCCCTGCAAATAGTCCCAGTTGTGATGTTCCCCCTGCCAGGAAGTGTGGAACCCTTTGTAAATATATTCATAAAATTGTTTATTTGTTTTAATAAATCCTGTTTGAGCAAGAGAGTGTTATGGGATGATGCTCCTTGTCTCCTGAGCTACAAAGTGTGTCACATGTCATAGAGGAGATAGGTTGGTCAGGTAGGACCTGTCTTTCACAAACCCACCCTGGCTGGGCCTGATGCCCTGGCTATCCTGTGTGAGCCAAATGATGGCTCTCAAGCTGCTCCATGACCTTCTCTGGCACCAAATTCAGGCTGACAGGGCTGTATTTCTTCTCACTGTCCAGTTTTGTATACCAGAGACTCTTCAATGTCCTCTTCCTCCTCAGTCCAGCTCTGAACAGTGCCTACAGAGATGCAGGGGGTTACTCTGCACCTGTGACAGGCAGTTTCCATTTCCTACCTCTCACATGTTTTTTTCAGTAAGATATTTTGTTTTCTGTATATTAACAGAAGAGCTGGATTGCATACCCAGCATCCAATTTATATTTCAGCTGGAGGGATGGGTACAGGCCTTTTTATCAAAATATGCACTAGTGTTTTGGGGCTGAAGATCATAACAGGCCACCAAGCCTGAAACTGTAAGGATTTAAAAATATTCAGGCACTTTTTTATTGTTCAAATGTAATTACTGACAGCACCTTTCCAACTTCTTCCCTTGAAAAATTCTGTCCAGTCACCTTGCAGGCCTCATTTTACACATCCAGTGCTGACTTTGAATTTTTGCACTACAAGCCCTTTTTTAAACAGTCAGTCTGTCTAAATTCAATGTGTTTGATGTAAGGACAGGGGGTGTATTGCATCAATCTGTTACTCTTTTACTCTCTTTATTCACTAAGCAAGAGGCAAATCTTTTTTCTTGATTCGTGGTTTCTGAATCTAACATTAGGTGTGGTTTGCACCCTACCAATCCTTTCCCAATGAGTAAAGGTGGGGAGATAAACACCACTTAGCTAATATGTTTTGTGATCTTGTCAATCCTTATGACAAGGTAACTAACACTGAGCTATTTTGCACATCTGTGTTATATATTACATGTCAAATAAAGCTAAAATAGCTTGAAAAATCTAATTTGAATGTCCCAGCATCAGAAAATTCAGCATAGAGACTGAACACTATCCTTTCAAGAGTACACTGGATTTTACTTAGCATTCCTATTCAAAGTATGAGAAGTAATACCCAGTAGACATCATCACACTGGCAATGAAAACAGGTGAAATTGTGCCCTACCTGACAGGCTTGGTGGATATAAAACCTCACAGTTTTTATCATACATAGCAGACAGTCTTCTAATAATTCTTAGGAATCAGAGAATTAAAAATTATTAGAAAGATTAGAGGTTTTTTGTTGTTGTTTTAACTAATTTAAATTCACTGTATTATACAAAAGAGATTTGAGTGCCTTCATGTCATTAATTAAAAATGTTGGTAACTTCAGAGAGACTGAACTTCAGAAAGCTTACTGCTTTGAAAGATTCCATCAGTGTAAAACCAAATCCTTTATACTTAAAATGGAGAGCATAATAAAATCCAAAAGGATATTGCCTTGCCTAAAGGCAATTGTGAATGGTAATCTGTTGATTCTGTTGGTGCCAGTATTTCACCTGGGGACTCAATGACAGGGAGTGGGAAGGAAATTATTTGTTTTATCCCAGAGGAAGTTTTGAGATATTTATTTTTTTCCTTGTGCAGCGTAGAGAAAGAAAACTGATATCCTGAAAGTTTTCAAGGACTGGTAATCTGAAAATTATGGGTCATTTAATTTTCAAGTACCTTATTAAAGGAAATTATTATGAATAATTGATTAGAAATATGGCAAACTGGAAAAGCTCCCGAAGTCCACATTTTAATTTTTTGTTTTTGAAAATTTGTGAAAGGGAAATGAAAAAAGTGATTTATCTCAATCAAAATTTAGGCTCACAAAATTTATCACAGAATGATTATGGTTAGAAGGGACCTTTGGGTCCAGCCCCCCTGTTTAAGAAAGGCACTTAAAGCATGTTGTCCAGAGCCATGTCCAGGTATTTTTTAGTTACCTCAAAGGATGGAGAGTCGACCGCCTCCTTGGGCAACCTGTGCCAGTTCCAAGTCATGTCCACAAAGAAAAGATATTTCCTGATATTCAGAGAACCTCCTGTGTTTCAGTTTATGGCCAGTGTCTCTGTTTCTGTTTCTTAGCACCACTGAGAAGAGCCTGGCCCTGTCCTCTTTGCACCTCCCTTCAGGTATCTGTGCACATCAATGAGATCCCTCCTGAGCCTTTTCCTCTCTGGCTGAGCAGTGTCAAAAGCCTGACTGAAGTCCAGACAGACAAGATCCACTGTTCTCTTCTCATCTACCAAGGCACCTAATTTTGATTTCTGAAAGCAGAGATGAGACAAGGGTGAAAGGATTACAAAGGCTGAAATTGCATAATGAAAATCGAGAGATGTGTGCAAGGTATTTCTGAGGTCCAATTGTAGCTTTTAATATGCTTCTATGCACATAATATGTAAATATATATGTAAAGCTTATATGCTAATCTTGTCTTGTTTTAGTAATCTTGTCTGAATATAAAAAAAAGAAAAAAATATATGAGATCAATGAAATAAATTTTAGACTGACTAATGCAACATGTTTTCGAGCTGTTCTTCACTGGGTTTCTACTCCTTTCCAGTCTTAGCCTTTTCCTATCCTATCTAAGCCTTCAGATCAGTTATTCCAGTTATTCCATGTTGCAGCTGGAGATCTGTAAAGCAGAGGTGATGCTTCTTCCTTTGCCTGTCCCTGCTGTTGGGTTGGCAGATTACTCCATGTGGACTCCAAGTCCTTCTGCTTCACTTCTGCAACCTCCATGTTTAATCCCAATGACTCTCCATTGAATGCCAGATCCCTGCCCCATGATCAGAAATGGCGAACTCCAAGACTTAAAAGGGTGTTTGAAGCAAGAGACTGAGTTGGATGGTGTGAAATGAGACAGGCAACAGACACAGCAGCTTCTGGGTGTGCTTTGAGACCTTCTAGATCCTCAGGTAGCTGCTTCTGGGGTTATGGAGGGCTCCCCACAGAAATCCTCTGAGGAATGTCAGGGTGGCAGTTGCTGTGGACAGGAGAGGAATCGTGGACTCCTGGCAAGCCCTGGCAGCCTCTCATGATCTCTGCCAGCTGTTCCTGATGCATTAAAGTTATGGACTGAGCAGACTCCTGACAAAGCAGAGGAAAGGACCCTCTGAGCAGCTGTGAAGGGAAAGCCTATGTAAAAGCCCACCTCAGGGCACCTAACTCTGTCCATCATTGTCTTTCACCGAGCCAGTAATGGCCATCGCTTCTTATGTAAGCTGAAATATTTGTCTCCATTTTTGGCCTTCACAATGACATATGAAAACTACTTACAAATACATCTTTTAGTTAGCATTGCAAAGAGATAGCTTTGTTCTTTTTGTTAGTAAATATGCTTTGTATTTGTATTTTATATTAGTAATTACAAACTCCTCCATGTAACAGTTTAATTTTGTTTATTTGTCACAAAACTACTTCTTTTAGTGTTGTTCTGCACAACCACACTCAAGGAGTTGAGATGTTTAAAAGTGAGTGTGCTCTCTCCCATGAAAGAAAGAGTATTTTTTTTGTCTACACACCTTCCTAGCAGACCACTTCCCTCCACTCCTGCTGGATAACACACTTATTTCTGCTGTTTCCCTGTCCCCTGCCTGTGTTGCTCTTCTGAGGGGTTTCAGCAGCTGAGTCGAGCTCAGTCAGCAAGAAGCTCCCAAGTTCTTAGAGGGAACCTGAGTGCTAACCTACACCCCACGAAAATGTAGATGTTGATGCTTTGTAAGGATGCACAGGTCTGCCTGTTGGTGACACAGAAGGTTTTATACTCAACATTGCCTACCATAGGAAGTCCTTTGTCCCTTCAAATATGTCTGTGTGCATGGATCTGATTTGGTATGTCCTTCTACCTTTCTGTTTAGATGCAGAACCTGAGAGAATGAAAACAGCCAAAGAGCTTCCAGCCTGATATCACAGCTGCTGTGATTGCAAGGAGTTCAATTATTTCTTTTTATTTAATTAAATAATTTGTATCTGATAGGAATATAGCCATATTCATCTACTTGATCCCAGGACAAATGAGAAGCAATCCTTTGCTTCTAAGTAACCTTAGCTTCTGTTACACCCTCAGGTTTCAAATATTCAACATCCAGCAGTTATGCCTCCCCAGGAAGGAAAGGGACTGGGGATCACTGTGCCTCAGCCCTAATTCTGCACAGGCTCTTATTATCAGATTCCTCTCCCTGTTTGGGTCCTAATCCCTACTCTCTACACCACAGACTGCCTGTGACCATAATCTTCCAGACAGCTCCACCTGAGACAGCTGAAAACCGAAGAGTCTTGGTGAATTTTCATGTGCAAAGTCATTCTTGGAGATTGGGAAGAGCCAAGTGTAAAGTGAAAAAGAACTTTGTCAATCACAGCATAATTTGTTTGCCTAAATATAAACCTGTAAGGTCACTTCAGATACCCTCACGTCTGCAGATATTTGCAGAGGGCTGGGAGACAGGCCACAGGGCTTCTTCCAAGCCATCCCTTCTGAAGATACAGCTAATGGACTGATGGTGTATCCAAACAGCGAATACAATCTCCGACACACTTATGCAGATGGCTCCTTCCCTCAGAAGCAAAGAGGAACCAGACTAGAAGAAAAGCTCTGATGAGCTAAGTAGCAGCAGCAAATCATGCCAGAGCATAGCAGAGGGTGGCTACATCTGGCAGGCTGGCAGGAGAAAAGGTTGAAGTGCTGCACCTTCCCAGACCTTGCTCATTTCCAGAAGGACAATAAAGTCTAATGTTCACTCCAGTTGTCAGTCTGACCAATAAGCCTCCCTGTCCCAGAAATAATGGTGATGAGAAAAAGTGCTGGTTTAGGTATATCAATCATTTTTAATAGGATTTGTCACACAAGTATTCACCAGTGAGAACAGAGACTGGATTATATGTTCCTACATTTGTTCTTGTGCCCAGGTAGAGAAATGACTGGGTGGAAAATATCACATTGGAATTGCTTATGGTTTGGGTTTCAGCAGCATGAGCTCAATATTTTCTTATCAAAGTGAGGCCTGAGGAGATGGCAAAACTCCCAGAGACCTTAATAAAAGCAGTAACACACGCCTTGACTCTGCTACAAGAATAAAATAAAGGGAAAGCAGAGGGGCAAGGTACATCAGTCACTGTCTCAGCAGATGTCACTCTGGAAATCGCCAGACATACTGAAAAATGTTAACATTACCATGGGACTGCATGCAGGATGAATAGCTTTTATATAATACTATTTTTTTTAATAGATTTTCTATGTATTAGCTTAACTTTCTGTTTATACAGTGTTTACACACCTATTCCAACCCCTAGGTGAACAGGATAATTTTTTTTAAGTCCACAAGCTTATTAACCTGATGAAAAGTCAACCCAAAATTAAAAAAGCAGACTTTCGCACCAATTTTTGGGGTTTTTTTTTCTTTTTATGTTTTTTTTTTCTGAATTAAAGATGTATTCTGAGAATGTTGACACTTCTTCTTCCAAAAAGAAGCTTTTATGTTTGGTTCTCTTTTAATGTAATTTGATCCTCTGTTGTTTTTAACAATGCAAGAGGAACCTTTTATGCTTTGCTATGTTTTGTTTTGTTCTTTTCAGCCACAGTGTTTTAACATATTTTTTCCAAGTATTTCAATTTTTATTTATCCTATGTCTTTGACACTGTAGTAAATAGGGTTCTTATTAATATTTAATATTTTTGTTTTGTTTTATGCAATACTCAAAAGTCTCAGCATATGTAATAATATCATAAATTCTCCATAATGCATAAAGTCCTGCTGAAGTGTCTTGGGAGCTTGGGATCACACCTTTACACCCTGAAGTCATATTGCAGGTTCCACTGTACACGTGCTTGCTCTTTCTGGCATATGTTAATCAAAATAATTTACGTTAGAAATGCCAGATCCTGGATCAAAATATGCTGAGAAACTGGAAAAAAAAGTTTGAATGTATTCAAGTCAGTCTTTGGTTTGAATACAATCTTCATCTTTTGACCAAATCCTGCTCTGAGCCTGGCTGTAACTTACAGAAGTGTTTAATATCTAAGTTCCACTTTCAAAAGGTGTTTAGAAACGTCCTTGTCTTCAGAGAATTAGGAGCCAAACCTATAAAGCAGTTTGGAAGAACTGTTTTATATGTATCTGTCTATATCTACATCTATATCTATCTATATCTATATCTATCATCTCTATATCTATATCTATTTCCTTGTCTGTATCTATCCTGTGATAACAAATTATACCAACAAGATTTTAATTTATAAATACAATTCAATACTATAATAGTGAAGGATGAAATTAATGTTGTGAGCTTTCCCAAAAGAATATTCTTATTCATAAATTAAGAATTTAGAAAATGCTTAAGAAAAATATATCCTAATGTGTTTGGTCCATGTGCCATATAAATAGCTTTAACTCTACCCTGCAATTTTGCTATGAAACCAGCTTTGACATTAAATATGTATTTACTCCAAACTCTAGTTGTGTGTACATCACACAACTGGAGCACTACATGCTAAGAAGGCAATCCAGAAAACAGACCAGAAAAATTACTATGTGCTACTTATAATAAATAAACGTAATCCATCTGCTGCATGCCCATTAACAGCAACAAGGCAAATAAGATTTTGCAAAGAACTTTATTCCAGCAGTTACTGCAAGCTCAGTTCTAGTTTACAGTGCACTTACTTCAAAGTATTAAAGGGTTGCATTTTCTGAAATTTATTTTGAAAAGAATGACTATTTGCAGTTATGAATATATAAAACAGGTACTTTAAATGAGCTAATGAACAATCATACTTCATATTTCTATTGTTTAAAAATATAAAATATGAGAATAATTCCTGTAGTGCTACAGGAACATTAATTAACTGATGTGTGTCTGTTCAGCTGAATGGAGAAATTAATTTACCACCACTCTCACACAGAAATGGATGCGCACTGATGAATAACACATATTAAAACATGTTTTATCATTGCAAAAAACATATACTTTTCTGTTCTTGAGTTTACTATAACACCAAGTACTTTCTGTGGCATGAACATCTCCCAAAGTGGGACAGGGAAAGGAACTGGAAAAAGACAAAACCTTTGGCTTGAGATACAAATAGGTCAATAATTGAAATACAGTAAATTATAATATCAATAATAGTAATTGTAATGAAAAGGGACACAACAAAAAGAGAAAAAGAAATTAAGAAAAAAACAAGCAAGTAAAGTGCAACAGGGTCGTTCACCATCTGCTAATGTGTTTTCCAGCTTGCTGAGGGAACACTCCCATTGTCTGGGTCATTAATGCAGATGATAAACTGCAATAATCCGTGGCCCTACTGTAGATCTGTGGGGCACACCACTAGGGACTCAACTCCAGCTGAATTCATGCTGCTGATTATAACCCTCTGAGCCTGGCAGTGTGCCCAGTTTTTAGTCCACCTCTTTGACCACTTCCCTAGACCACACATAATCAGTTTGGAAAAGGGGATGTTACAGGAGTCAATGTTGAAAGCCTTACTCAACTCAAGATACCCAATACCCAATGCTCTCTCTGCATCCACTGAGCCATTCAAGGCTATCTAGTTGGTCAGTCATGATTTTCTCTCCGGAAATCCTTGCAGATTACTTCTGATCACCTTATTCTTCATGATGTTTGGAAGCAATTACCACATTTCCACAGCAGCCATGTCAGTCACCAAACTCCCCGACTCAGCTTCGAGTCAGGACCAATAAAATGTCTCTACAGCATCTGGAAATACTATTTTCCATAAAAATCAATGTATATATATGTTGATAATTTAAAGTGCCTTAACTTTATCAACCATGTTGCCAGCCAGCAGTCCTTCATCTAGGGACGAAAAGGAGGCTGTAGCCCTAATAATTTTGTAGGTTGTGATTTTTGCCAGGCAGCTATCCAATCATTTGAATATTGTTTGTTTTTCAAGATAGAGATGAGCCCTTTAGATACATGTGCCACCTGTTACCAAGTGCTATACTTTGTCCTTTTAGCAACCCACATCAGTAAGATGCTGCTTGTCATTTAAAAATTAATGCTGCATTGCCAATTAGTCATTCACACCTCTGGTAACCTTATTCAATGCTACGGGGCTAATCACTCCTGGATGGCCTTGACATATTTTATAATTAAACTGCCAGGTTTGCATTTGGTTGCAATTCATTCATATCTAACTATGACTTGTTAGCCACATTAAGTTTATTTCCTTTGAGGACTGGTGGGAAGCATGGAGTCCTGATTCCCATTTTTGTATGTGATTATGGTACTCCTGCAGAGTACTGGTAGGGAAAAGGATTTAGCTTTCATTTTGTGAGCTAGATAAAAAGCTGAGGTGGAGGTGGCTCATCTGTGGGTGCTCTGCTAGCAGACTGACTGGTATTTACTGCCTTTTTCCTTTTGATTTCATATAGCCACGGATTCATGGAATGGTTGGGTTGGGAGGCACCTTTAGAGGCCATATAGTCCAGCCCCCTTGCAATGAGCATGGGCCTCTTCTGGTAAATCAGGTTACTCAGACCCCTCTCCTACCTAGCCTAGAATGTCTCCAGGGATGGGGCATTTTCCACCTTTTTGGGCAACCTGTTCCACTAAGAACTTCTCCCTGTCTGTCTGTAACCACATGTGTCTTCCCTCTTGTCTAAAACTCTGGTCTTGCCTCTTGCAGGAAGGGATCCTATTCAATGTCATTAACAAGCCTTTAACTCTAAGTCAGATAGTGAATAAATCAGTGCCCTGGTGGCTTCCCCTTCATTTCGTACCCTACTCATTAGTTTAACAGCCTGGGCAGCTACAAGAATGGGATGTAATTCCTCATGTAGATTATGGGGTAGTTTGAAACCTGCTTCAAGAAACCTTCTTTGCATCAGCAGCATGGTATTCCCAGCATATCCCTGTGAAGCAAAATCTTCATGTGGAATTGCATGTCACTAGAACAGGCTTATATCAAAGTGCAAAGAGAAGTATCCTCACTTTTGGCAGCTCTCTGCCATGCTTGCCTGGACTTACTTTCTAAAATGAGATTAAGCTGCTTGAACTGAAATCCGTGTGTCATGCGTGGAACTGAATAGAGTTAGAAAAAGGGCCTAAATGTAGCTGAGACAAAACAGTTTAAGGAGATACTGTTTTCATGGGGCTTTATGTCCAAAGCACTTAGGTACCTAAAGCAGCATTGTCTGTAAGCTTTGCAGGGGATTAAGAAAGGGGAAAACCCCACCCAATTCAATTGTGTGACCTTTAAATACTGCCATCAGGCTGGGAGGTGCCTGTCCTTCATGTATTGCTCTCTACTTCCAGCTCTCAGTAGAAACAATCTGTTGTTTTTTCTTGCCGGACACATTCGAAATCTGCCACATTTGGAATTTTAATGTTTTGAATTTCAAGGAGCCAGATAACATTAACTGATTCCATTGCTCTGTGCAGATTGTGTGAGCCATGAATAAATAGTCATCCCTACAACCAGTCTGCAGCTGATTCCCATCAATTTCAGTACATCAAGCCAGATTTGTACTGAGCTAGGAGGATCAGAGGAGAAGCACTTAGGTTGAATTTCACCTGCTGCACCTTTGTACCATACAGTATTGACATTCTACTTTCTTCTATAGACCTATTTAAATTCAAACTTCTGCTCTTTAGTGGTTACTTTAAATTAGGTTGGACTTGATGATCTCAGAGGTCTTTTCCCATTTAATTTATTCTGTGATTTTGTAAATTAAGACGGTCAGCAGTTCTCTGCTGTGAACAGAGTCAGTATGTTCTTACTCCAGCCCACTGGAATAAATGTCCACTTTATGAAGAGAAAATTGACTACTCTTGTTGGTGCATTAGAGCACAAACCCAAGATTTATTGTCCAAAATGGATTCTCAGAGTTGATCTTTGAAGAAAATTAATCTCTGAGTCTTGATAATTCAATGTTTATCCCCAGTCAGAGGCCTGCCTTTCAAAAGGGCCATGACATCACTGGGGTCTGAAATACTTTCTAACATATTTAAATCCTATTCTTCAGAAGCCACCTTGAAATGTTTTTTTTTTTTCCCCCATCAGATGTCCCAGACAGGTAGCTGTTCATTAAAACTACAGAGCTCCTTTTCAACTTTCAGAACATCTGTCCTGTATTTCATTTGCCACTTTTGCAGGGTGCAAATAACAGCAGGCACACAGACAGGGCTATGAAAAATGTAAGAGGTATTCCAGTAAATCAGTTACTTTGCACTAAATCAGTTAGTTTACCATTACTGAAGTTCTGTATGTAGCAAGTCTTGCTGTTGGCAGATGAGGATTTTGTAATAAATAATACAAAATATTCTCTGTTTTTTAAAAGGGATTTTGTAGAGACACTTCAACAATAAATGATTTAATGGGTTGTGTGATGATCAATGGAGATGCCTCGTTACATCTCTGAACACTAAAACTTCTGGTGCACACAGAATCCTTGGAGAACCTCTGCCTTTTAAAAGCTTGTTACTAGCAGCTGACACAGTTTTTTAGGGATTTTTGGTTGCCTTTTTTTTTTTTTTTTTTTTTCTTTTAAAGGGTAAAAAGCTGAACTTCTAAAGCTTGTAAAGAGTTCAGGATGGTGAATTATCCCTCCCTGCAGAAATGATTCTCCTCTGGAAAGGAAGACCACTGCAGAGAGGGAAGTAGGCACACGGGGACAGGAATTGACAAACAGATGGACTCAACAGAATTCCAAACAGAATTCTTGCTTTGCAGAGAAGGACAGAAGCAAATGTGCATAAAGACTTGAGAAATCTGGGCAAGGTAAAAAGAAGAAAGACAAAGTGTTACTCCATGCCCAAACCCTTCCTCTGTCATTGCCTGGTGTCACCAGCAGACACAGTATGCCAAAATCTCAGAGCTGTGGCTCTGAATTCCTCTCAAATACTGAAGCTCCATGTCCCAGAGCTTGGCTCTACCCCGAATCAGTCACAAAAAAGAAAAAACTCACAGTTCTGTATAATTCCTGTGAATTATCAGATTTTCCTACATTTGTCTACTTTCATTATATTGTCTAACACAACTAGATTCAGTAGCAATTTCATCAGTGCCAAATATAAATTTAATATAAAATCCCTACATTTATTCTGCTTATACATCTAAGGACTACAGTAATTCTATCAGGATATTTCCTCTTCCTTTTTTACTATGATTTCACTTTCCCTTGAGCTGCAGGTTTTGAAGATCAAGATATTCTTTCATTCCAGACTGAAAAAAACTACACAAAACCCTGAATCCTGGGACCAGTCCTTGCCATAAATCTTTAGAAACACCTCCACTGTTTTCTTCTGTTTACAGAAATGAAAAAAAAATAAAAATTGTGACTTATATGCAAAGTAAGGGCAAAAAAAAAAAAGTAGTTCTTGGAAGCTCGTGGTTGGATAATCACTGAATAAAGGTCTGTAGAAAAAGAAAATCCTGTA
Source organism: Euphonia xanthogaster (assembly GCA_034509185.1). Lineage (NCBI taxonomy): Eukaryota > Metazoa > Chordata > Aves > Passeriformes > Fringillidae > Euphonia > Euphonia xanthogaster. Next base: position 108,321,578 of record JAYDZK010000001.1, read on the forward strand.
GGAATAGAGGAAGGTAGTAATCTCCAAAGGAAACTACATCTCAATGATCACAAAAGTGTCAACAAACAGCATCTGGGAATATCAAAACCAATTAAGGGAATAGCAAATGGGGCCATTTTCCCAGGAGGATGTTATGGTCCTACACCTAAATGAATACATCATCTTTCAGAAAGAAAATTACTTCCATTTCAGTAAGTCTGGGCACAGATGCTGTTTGTGGAACCACAAATTGCTGGAATGAGTGTAAGGAAATGAAATTTGCTCTTCTCAAAGTGAAATTAAAACTCATGGAGGTTGATGAACATGGGTCAAATGGCCTGACCATTATTCATCTTAGACATGAAAGCTGAAGAACTTTTCAAAAGAAACTGGCAAGTTGAGAGCTTGTGCTATATGAGCATCAAAGAGTAAATGTGCTACCAAAATGTCTGCACTGCCAGAAGGGGAAAAAGTGACTTAAGGAACTACAGGCCCATTAGTCTGAACCCAGTGGCATAAAATATCAGAGAACAGATTTTACAGGAATAGAATCATAGAATCATTTAGGTTAGAAAGGACCTTTAAAGTCATCGAGTCCAACAGGTAACTCAGCACAGCCAATTCCACCTCTAAATTATGACCCTAAGTGCCACACCTGCAAATCTTTTAAATACCTCCAGGTGTGGTGACTCCACCACTTCCCTGGGAAAGCTGCTTCAGTGCTTGACAACCATTTGGGTGAAGAAATTTTTCAAATATCGAATCTAAACCTCCCCTGGCTCAACCTGAGGCCATTTTCTTGTGTCCTATTTCTTGTTATCTGGGAGAAGAGACCAGGTCCCACCTGGCTACAGCCTCCTGTCAGGGGGCTGGAGAGAGAGCAATGAGGTCACCACTGAGCCTCCTTTTCTTCAGGCTAAGCACCCCCACTTCCTTCTACTGCTTCTCACCAGATCTGTGCTCCAGGCCCTTCCCCAGCTCTGTTCCCTTCTCTGGACACACTCCAGCCCTCAATGTCTTTCCTGAATTGAGGGGCCCAGAACTGGATGCAGGATTTGAGGTGTGGCCTCACCAGTGCCCAGTACAGGGTGACAGTCACTGCCCTGGCCCTGCTGGCCACACCATTGGTGACACAGGCCAGGTGCCATTGGGCTCCTTGGCCAATACTTACATACACGAAGATGAAATGATAAAGTTCAATTTACTTGCACAGAAAATAACTCACATCTGACTTGCCTCACTTTTGGCTCTGATCAAATAATTGAACTTTTAGACAACTAAAAAAGTAGATGTAATTTGTCTTTTTTTTGTTGTTTTTCTTCCAATGGTACCACATAAAAAGTTATTATTTGTGCTGATGGTTATGTGCAACACTTGCAAGGGAATAAGGCAGATATTGGAAGGCACATAACAGCCTTGTAATTGAAGAAGAATCATCCAGACTGACTGGGATTGTTACTGCATAGTTCAAAGGCTGCTCTTGTGATGGGTACTCAACTTTCTCAGTTAAAATAGCCAGAATAATTAATCCCGTATTCCTTGCATTTTGATGCTGTATGTTAGTCCCAATGGGGATTTCCTTTATCTGATCAAATAAATTGGATATAGTAATGGATATTTTTGGATTGGGAGAAATCAGTTCTCAAGGACTCTTTTGGGAAGCAAAGTTCAGTGTCTTGTAGAGGTTACCGTGGTACCACCAAATGGATATTTGTTAAGGAATTTAGGAGACTTTGTTGATGCAGAGATAGATAAAGATATTTCATAGAAGAACAAGGCAATCTGATAGAGTGATGGAAATACAGAAAAAAGTGATAGTACACATTAAAGAGCCTTGCCTTTAGGGTTTCATATGTAGTCTGCTTCCTGTACAAAGGAATCTCATCTAGAAAAAACAGATGAGAAGGAGAAAACCCCAGGTGACAACCTGAAAATAAATCTTGTTGACTGTATATGACCTGGAGTGATTTGAGGAAAAAATGTAAGTCTTTAACCTGAGTTGACTTGTTTTTTCAGATTATCCTCTTAGGTCAACTTCTTTGAATTACAGTCTGCCCTTTTGTGGGGGCATTAATCTCTTGCTGAGATCCCTTCACTCTGACCTGAGGTTCTGTCAGGACAAGGTCAGCACACCCAGCTGCTCTGAGGTGAAGATCCCACACCTGACAACCCCATAGCAGAAGATTGCAGTATATTCCACTGTGGATTACTCAAAGGAGTGATAAACTGCCATTGAATTATAAAACACAGGAGATTGCAGAAACAGCATCTCTGAGGAGTTTACTCAGACAGCAGGAAACTGTGCTGGAGGCAAAAAGAAAAATCTGACTATCCAGGAAATATTAGTGAAAATCCCAGGTGCACACCATGCCTCTGAATGTTCAGAGTATTGGCAAATATTGACTCCAGCTCTAGCTGCTTATTACAACTGCATTGCCAACTCATAATGATGGAGGGGAATAATTTGCTTTTCTTTTTTTTTTTTTTTTCTTTTTACATCTTTCCTTGTTATAGATGGCTAATTTTGCTGTGGGAAAAAAAATTAAAAAAACTCAACAAGTTCTAGGAATACAGCTCTGCTATTCTGTAGGCTACAGAGAGTAATCTGGGAGTAAATTTTCTTTAGCAAGACACCAGCAAAGGACTGATTGGTAAGAAATGAGCATTATATCATACTTTCCAGACTATTCACAGGATTAAACCAACTGTGCACACAGTAAGCTCTCTTTACAGATCTGAGAGCAGCACAGGCAGCAAGACCCATTTGTTTTGGATGGTTTTCAAGACACAGCTATTGTTTATATTGTGCAGTGGCCCAGGGCAGCGGAAGAGGAAACCGTAAATTGTAACGAGCAAGCTGGAGTGTGCACAGTGCTGTGCTTCAGGAAACATCAGCTCTCCAGCTGGAAAAGGAGGCTCTGGGGGACAGGGATGTTGATGTTGGAAGTGGGATTTTAATGTTATAAGGAAAATATCCAAAAGAGAAAGAAAATGCTTCAAGGTGATATGGTTGGCTCAGTCTGGTGTTGGCTCTGCCTCCAGGTGTGATAATCAGCCCAGTTCAGTTGTCAGTAGTGGTGAAAATCTGATGAAAACAAGATAATTAGATTTTGGCAGTAAATGCCTAAGTTTGGTTTGGTTTGTTTTCGTGGTTTTTTTTTTTTTTTTTAAGATTGAGTTTTTATTCAGAAAATTACATTCTGGGGACTTGGTGAAAGTCAGTGTGCTGCAGGATCATTATATAAGTATTAGGGAGGGGTGTTCAGAGATTGTCTGCAGGCTGTGGGCAGGTTGTTGGGGAGGGAATCATGAGATTACAAGAGCTGTGACGAACACCTGCTCTTGCATTCTGCCAGCTAAATGCAGGGCAGATGTACCAGTTGGTTCCCACTTGAGCATCTTATGGATCTACTGCCCAGAGGTAGCCCAGTTATCGAGTGGGGAGCAGGACAGAGGAGAGGGTTGTAACACAGTCTTCTTCTCCAAAACACTTGAGAAAGGTTGGTAGTAAGGAGGAATGAGTGCATGGTCTGGGGATGGTCTGGCATGTGGCTGGTGTTACCAGGAGGCAGCAGCTTCTCCTCAGCTTAAAAAGATCAGTCCAAGAGTGGAGACACAAGGTGGAGAAATTTCATACTTGTCCAGATGAGTAAAATCCTTAGAAAACATGTGGTGTGCTAAAAAGAAGGCAGTGAATAAAACACATGTGCCACATCTGCTGTGGCCTGGCACAGCCAGAGGCTGGAGATGGAGGCAAAGACTGGCATTGCTGCCACCCTCTCCCCAGGGGGACCACCAAGGGTGGGTGCCTGGAGAAGGATGGTGACAGCCTGGGTCTCAGCTCTGCTTGCTCCTCTTACAGGAGGTAATATAATTTTCTGAAATTCTTTCCATTATTAAAAAAAAACAAACCCAAAAAGAGTAAAAGAGGGGTTGAGCCCACTGGTCTGGGCTCAAAGATGAGCAACAATGAGGTCAGCCTGCCCACCTGGCCGGGACCCAAGCCTCCCAAAACTCCAACCCTTTCTAACCCTCCCAAACTCCCAAAACTCTGCTCTGTCAAAATGTGTCAAAAAGTGGGATGGTTTCCTACTAGGAGCCATTTTAAACAGAGACCAGTGGTAGGACACTGGATTGAGATAGTTGAGCTGTATTTTAGTCATATTATTGTCTTGCAGGCAGAGTTGTGCTAAATCTCTCCTCCTTCCTGTCCCTGTTGGGCAGGATTTGTATCTGAACACTGCCTTGCAATACTTCAACAGGAGAAAAACTTGAAGAAACCTAAAAAGGGGGCCTGAGTGTCCTGAGCAGTTATCAAGGTGATGCACGTGGGAATAAAGGTTTAGAGACTGTTGGGAATAGAGGTTTAGAGACTGTCACCTGATGTTGTTACAGTCATGTTATGTTACAGTTATGTTGTTTCACTTTCCCAATCCAATTTTTGATTTGGAAAGGCATTCAACAGCACTTCTGACCAAGCTTAAATGAAAGTTAACTGGGCTGCTCTTGCTGCCCTGTGAACAAGGTGTTCTTCCCCCTCCCTCAGCCTGTGAGGAAGACTGTTCATATTCTCCAAGAAGAAATAAGTGTTCAGGAGATGGAGTAGCATAAATCACCGCATCTCTGTGGCTCCTAATGGAGCAGCCTCTCTGCACAGAGCTGATGTGTCTGGCCTCTTACCCTCTGAGACCTGGAGGGCAGAGATTGTTTATACCTTAAGTGCTGACCTTCACCTCTGCTTCTGTTCTCAGTCACCTCTGAAGAAAACAAATGGGAGTATGCGAGTGACTGGTTACTGCACAGATCTGGCAAGTCTGAGATTTTGAGCATGAGAGTCTCTTTTGTGCTCTTAATTCATGCTCTGCTGCCTTTTCCCTGCTCTGATATCCCTGCCAAGCTCTTTCTCTGTATCTTCTCCCAGAGAGAAATGCCCTCACTGCCTGCTCCTGACCCATGTGGACCTTTGCCTCCATCACAGCTTGGTGTGGGAATTGCTCCTGCTGGGAGCTGGAGCAGCCTGAGCAGCTCCCATGTGAGTTTTGTTAATAGCAAACACAGAGAACATCATTGCTGGATTCACACACAGACTGCTAATAAACACCCACGCTCTGCTCCTCCAAGAAAGGATGTCATCACTTGTTCCATCATTTTCACTCTTGAATGTTGCCTATTTATGGGGAAAAGCTCAGGTTGGCACAGTGAAGGCACCAGTCTGAAGACTGTTTACTTTAAGCACAATGAAATTATTGTCATATCAAAAGCAGGGCTGGCTGAACATCTTTGTTTTTTAAAACTTTCCTGTGGTAAATAGATTTTTTTTAAACAGATATTTGAACAGCTGATCTTCTTGCAAAAAGCATTCATGAATTGTGAAGAATTAAGAGAAAAGTATGCTTGGAAATTCAAATTTCAAAATGGTAATTTCTACCCAAAACCAGAAAATAGATTGCTCTAATGACTTTGGGAATTATAGAGTGCTCATCATACCCTCAGATCTGTGATGCCAGTATATTTCCCATCATGTCATTCTAGAATCATTAGCTATCAACTCACTTTGCCTCATCTCCAAGAAGTTGGGATCTGGTACACTAATGGAAACCCAGCCTGGCCCAAGATCCCAGCCCACAGAGCTGACTGAGATCCAAGTCCTGATTGCACAGTTCCTACAAGACGTTGTGGAAACTCTTCTCATCTCAGGTTTGGAGTGCTTGAAAAGAGAAATCTTGGGATTCCTACTTGATAGGATTTGAAAAATCCCTAAAATGTCCATAAAAAGTCAGAAGGATTTTACAATCTTCAATTAGTTTTTAATTATGAAAATCAATGTTTTTTGCTATAGCCAAAATCTTCCTCTTGCTGAGTGAGCTCCACAGGATGTGCATTGGTCAAACCCAGGGCTCTTTTCAAGAAAAGGCTTTTCTGTTTCCTGTATGGCAGAGATTCTGCAAAACTTCACTGATCAGCACTCAGCTGAAAAATAATGGATGCCAATGAAAACAGAAGTTTTTCCTAAACAATAACTTTCAGCTAAAAACACTGTAGAGAATAAAATTAAGGGTTAAGGGCTAAAATTCTTGACTGCTGCAGGGAGAGCCTCCCATGTTGTTCTGTGCTACCAGTCACTAAAACTTTTTGTTAGATTTATTGATGGGGATTTTCCATTAAATGTTTGTCTTTTTGCTGTCGAAAAGAAAAAAAAAAGGTTTTACAAAAATGTGAAAGTATCCAAAGGGAATTTTCTACTTAGACCAAAACCCTTGCTCTTTCTTTAAGCCATCAAAGTGAAATATTGCATCGCTGTTCATACCAAATCAATGTGTTTCACTCTTCTTTTAAAGAAAGGGAACCATTTCATTTTGTGCTTGGCACTGAAGTCCAGGTGCCTCAAAGGTGGTGTAATTCATGTTCCCAGCTTTCCTTATGGGCATCTACAACTCCCCTGAGACCCTTGGCTCCCTCCTAATATTAGACCACCTGATATTTCCCCAAAACTGAATAATTCAGCTTCACTCTCTGAAATTATGGTTGAATTTAGAAGCATTTTTTATCCCTCATGTTATGTTACTTAACATGTCCTTTGATTGGAAATTAGAAAACCCCAAAATATTGGAATATCCCACAAGAACAGAAATTGTGATTTTTTTTTTTTGTTAGATCAGCAGCCTCTCTGGCCATTGCTTACTCACTCTTGTGAATAAAAGGAAAGAGAAATTGCTCCGAACAAAAGTTCTTTTTTGTGGTCACTGCTTCAATCTGAATTCAATTGCATTTAAGAGTAAGCCTGGGAGAGAGTTTGGCAGATATGTAGTGTGTTAAATGACTCAAAAATGTAATTATTACATTATGGCATGCATTAACTGAGAATTTCTGATGTAGGTTAAAAAAAAGCAGGAGTCCTGAGAAATGGATATTCTCCAAGAGTAAATGGTAGGCAGGTGCCAGAAAAGTGAGATATCTCCTTTCAATGGTTAACTTTGGCTCTAAAAATAAAAATGCTGATTAATTACCTTTCTAAAGCACTTTCATAATGACACTATTTAACCTTTCCAGCAACCTGGTGGAGCAGATGAGTTTTAGTACTGCCGATTGAGAGATAATTAAGTGGAGATTTGTTAAAATGTCTTCATTTTTGATGCCTTCTACTCTTTTAATGCTCACCTCGAGACATCCAGTGGTGGAGGAGCTTCTGCACCTTCTGTTGGTCTCTGTTTGAGCTGTGGCACCTCAAAACATCCCTGAGGCCCCACTGTGGGAAGCTGCATCCACAGGCATTCCCAGCGATAAGCTGCTCCCCAGACCCCTTGTGCCCGTGCTGCTCCACACAGAATCAGGCAGATGGTTGTCAGAGCACTGAGGAGAGGCAGGATACAGGCATTTATCCCAGCTTTCCACCCAAAATTGTCCAAGTGTTTCCATTGACAAGTTTAAATTAGTCCCAGTCTTGTCAGGCAGTGATTGGAGGCAGGACAATTCCTGGTTCCAAAGAAGCAAAAAAAGAGGGTAAGAAGGGACATAAAGCAGCCAAAGAGGCAAAGTGTTTAAAAATGCTTTATCAGGGCTTCTATTCTTATAAACCAGTCAGCAGGGTTGTAGAAAGCTTGAAAACGTACAGAAAAAGGAGCAAGCATGGGAAGAGATGCGCACTTCCCTGCCAGAGATTAATAAAGAAGTCACATACTTTAAGTCAATGGATAAAGCACTTCCTTGTCTGAATGGCAGAAGTTTAGTTCTGGAAGGAAACCAACCATTTGTGAAATCCACATATTTCTTCACTTAATTAATAAATAAAACAAACAGTTTAAATGGGAACAAAAAACTTTCCTGTTTAAGGTCTGTGCAATCTGGATACCTGCCTCTGATGGTGACCAGCACCAAATGTCTCAAATAAATCTGCAAGAAGCAGGTCAGTACAGGCTTATGGAATAAAGTGCAAGTCCAGTTTCCTTCTAAACTTCACTGGTCAGAAGTTGGCTTATGCCTTGATGTAAAAGGTTTGTTCCCTGTTTCTCTGGTGTTTCCAGCTCTCACAGTACATGGAGTCCTTGAAGCTCTGACTATGCACTTCACTTATTAGATCTCATATTTCCTTAAAACAGTTGAGCACGTAAACAGAACAAAAAGGAGGAAAAAGAAGAGAAAGAAAAAAATGGAAAGCCTTCCTATTTGTTGGGGATAACTTTACAAGATATTTCAAAGGCGTGCACTGGTTCAAGGCAAGACTGGACAAATACATATGAAATAAATTCACTGTGTGTAACTAATTTAATAGAAACCACTTCCAGCACAGCAACTGCCTCTACTTGAAAACAGTTGGAGACTGGAAGAATATGAGAGGAGAGTATCACATGTCCTTGTCCTGCTCTTCCACTTCCCTTGGGAAAAGCAGCTGTTGGAGACAGAACTAAATGGATTTCTGGTCTGATGCAGTATGGCCTTTCTTACAGCAGATATCACTGACATTTTGAAAAATCCTACCAAAATTCATATGGCTAAAGCAACAGTCTGAAATTATTTATTTTTCACCCCAAGCTAGTTTCAGTGTATTATCTGGATAAGCTGGGGATTTTTTTCCCTAACATTTAGGATTGAGCACATCTTAGGATCTCCATGTATCACAACAGTCAATGTTGAAATGCTGAATACTTTAGGTTTTGAATGGTAGCATAAATTATTTATAATATTTTCATTAATAATAGTAGGAACATTTTGCACCTTCATAGAAAATTAACATACAGGGTTCTTTTGAAATGTGAGAACTTAGGAGGACAGTTTTATTTTCGCAGCAGTTCTAAATAACAATTTTGGTGCCTTTGTTTTTTAATAGGGGAAGAAACCCCTTCAAGTATTATCAGTGATTGCTTTTACTGCAAAACTGACTCTACAGCATTAAATTACATTTTCCCCCAGGAAACCACTTTCTTACAGGGCTTCACTGGAAGAAGAACTTGAGGAGTTGAGTGGGTGTTCAGTGCTCTGCTCCAGCAAGGTCCTGGCTGAGGGGAGCCACAGTGTGTTAAACAGCCTTGGGCTCCTGCAGGGATGCAAATCTGGGGGAAGGTGAGAACTGTGAGAGAGAAAATGAGCCTGGTGGCTACTCTTGATAAAAAAGGGAGAATTTGTGCATGCCAGCACAAGTAGTGTTTTTAAGGGCATAGATAGCATCTTTGGGGATGTTTTATTTTTAGCTCAAAAACTTTAGTACGGCTAATTAACTTCAAATGGGATGTATGGCTTAAACAGGCAGAAGCCTGCTGGTGAAATTAATTATTCACCCTAGGAAGGGACAAGGTACGTATGAGATGCTCAAAATGGGAAAGGGCAATTTGCTGTGTGGGAAAAATCTAAAATAAAGGCATAACCTGAGTTCAGTGTGTAAAGTTAGAGCTTTGTATTTGTGTGATGCTTTCGTGGGACTGAAGTGAAGAAGGCTTGTGAGACCTTATTTGAATTTCTCTGTGAAGGTACAGGAGTTTCAGCACCTGAGAAGGTCGTGGTTCACAGAGTCTGCACTGGAGGAAGAAGTTTGTGTGTGGTGTCATCTAGTGCAGCATTCTTCAGCAGGGGCAGAGCCCAGCTGCATCATGGTAGAAACAGCACTAAAAAATGTTAACTAGAAAGGAGAGAGAAAACACTTTAAAATTCTCTGCAGGATCTGATTGGCCTAAACTTTCTGTTTTGGAGGCATAAGAAAAAAACTGAGCCTGGCTCATTTGTGTTGGGAAAGAAGTGATTCTCCTAGTCTGGAAGTTAAAGAAAAAAACTCAGCTCCTTCAGTGATGACACCTATAGTCACTTCCCAGGTACGCTTTGAGCACCTCACAGGTGAAGCAATGGGAAATTTTAAGGGCAAGGATGCTGAATTTTAGAGTTTGGTGCACCCTTGTTGCCAAAACTCGGTCTGATGTGTCCTGTGGAAATGCAGTCCTGCTGGTGCAGTTCTGCTGCCATGTGGCTCTGGGAAACCCCACTGACTCTGAGGCAGGGAGAATCACAAGTGAGGCTGCCCACAGGTACATTCTCCCTCCCTGGAGCTGGTGTATCCTTCAGGTCAGGAGAAGTGCTGCATCATCCATTTCTGGGCTTTCTCTGTGTGTGTGTATGCATAAGAAAGAGTGGGAGGGAGAGACTGCTCATTTTTTGTGTCCCTTAATTAGGAGCGTTGTTACCATGGCTCTGAGAAGAATTCAGCTATCATGAAGATGGCTGTCATCACTCCCCCGTGATGCAGCTTGCAGGAGGCTGATATAGTCAGCTTTCTGACTCAGTTAGAGACCAGAGTGGGAGGAAGAGGACCTACAAATCATCTCTGCCCGTTAGAGGAGACAACGCAAATCACTTGTGAGTCATTGCTCCACATGTGCCTCTGCACTTTTATGGGTTCTCCACCCCAGATTGAATCCAGCCAGGATTCAAGGCCACTGCTGCTGGCTGTGCTGGCCTCCCAGGGTGACATCCTTCTCCTGGGCAATCAGGCATGCAGGGCTTCATTTCATGGCTGGGCTGTTTCTTGACTGAGATAAAAGAGAGGGAGATGGTCTTTTCCCAGCCACACTGGCCATCTGCACAAGGCAGTGCTCACAACCAGACCAGGAGTGCAGGCATTATTGAGGATGAGCCACCTCCACAGCCTTCTGACGTGGCCAGGGATGTTGAGGCTCCACAACTGTGTCTGTGTCTGGGCTGCTGCAGAAGTGTCCCTCCCTGCAATCCATGATCCACTGGTAACCTCCACCCAGTTTTCTCTGTGTGCACCTTGAGATTCACAAGCCATGCAGAGATGAGCAGATGGCAAGCCAAGCTAAGCTGCCACAAAGGTATAGCCTCTATGAAACTTATTCAGGAATCAGTCTTGAAGACACAAAGAGGAAGATGAAGACACAGCAGGGAGGAAGAGACAGCAGGGACTTACTGACACCTCTATGAGCCAGCATCCTTCCCCAGCATGTGTGTGTGTGTGTGAGCACTCATGATGACAATTTATAAACACCAATAATTAATCCTGAGCAGAACCACTGAGCCACCTTCCCTTCCCTGTAGGTGACTGAATTCTGCAGGGGCTGCTTGTGCATTCTGGATGGATCCCCATCTTAGCAAACACAGGAGGCACAGCCTCTTCATGTGCTGCTGCCTCGCTCACCATCTGTGAGGATGCTCTTTGTCCACAGCCTGATCCCACCTCCTCCTCATTACAGACTGGATATGACCCATTGCAAGTGACATTAGGCAAGAAAAAGGCCATAATTGGCTTTGTTTTGTGTCGTTTCATTAATAAGCCAGCTGCACTGGGAGATGCTATTTAGGCCACACGTTTGAGACAAAGAATACATTCCTGTCTAATTTAAAGCATTAAAATCTGCCAAATCTAGCCATTAAAACTCTACATGTAAATTTAAGCCATATACTTACTCAAACACTTAAAAACTTAGGTAAATTTGCAGTAAGATGTGCACAGATTTATTCCACATATGCCTCCCCTATGGGAGTCTCACGGGTAAATCCCTGTGCATCTTTTATCTTATTGTAAATACATGCACTAACAATGCATAGAAATGGCTTTCACAACCTTGATTCACCAGTAATTTTTGTTTGCATTACTTTTTATATTGCATTATAAAAAATCAGCAGTGATTTAACACTGAGGAATTCCTACCACTTCGTTATGGCCCTCTACTGAGGAGAAACCAGCACAGAGATCTGCAAACAATGATTTAATTTGTGCAGCCACTGTATCTCACCTACTTGCATATCAGTAATAGTCCATCTGCTGCTGACAGCCTGTTCCAAACGTAGTAATATAACAAGTAATGGTGCTACAGTAATGCAACACACCACAGCAAATCATCTCATAAAGGACACAAAATGTTTGCCAGTGTAGATTTGAAAATACTTGGTTTGTGTGTTATCTATTTCTTGCCAGTGTCATTAGGTTAGAAATGAGGCTTATGTGAATAACTGGTTGATGCTTGAGCAGAAAAGTTAATATTTATTCAGGGGAATGGCCTGTATGGAGAGCTACTGATGCAACTGGACACAAGTCTGTCATCAAAAGAGGTTTTTAGTATTTTGATGTGGCAAATGTTTCCTGAGTGCTGTGACTGAATTTGCTCTGCTTTTTCTTCTGAAATCAAGGACAAAAATCAGTATTATAAAGCTGGGCTTAGGAGTGGAATACTTATCAGTGTGATGAGAAGGGACATGTCTGTGCCTTCCAAAACACTACTGAAGTTCTCATTCCAACATGTACAGAGAAACTTTTGTTCTCAATCATGTTTGAGACATGTTTCCTCTAATGGGGAGCAAGCCAGAAAGGGCAGTGGCAGCTGGCAGAGAGGAAAATACCAATGCCACCAAGGAGGAGAAGAACTGCAGGACCCCTCAAGAAGACAAGGAGATCTGCTGAACCCTGTTTAGATCTGTATTTTCTCTTTGATTAAATAATTCATCAGGATCACAAAGCCTTTAGGTGCAGAGTTATGTGTCCATGTTAGTGCTAAAGGGGCTTTTTTATTGTACAACGAGTTACATCTGAAGAACTATGCATATCTTATGATTTGTTTAGGGTTTGGCCTTTTTATGCCTTTGATTAGTGTTAGTGGTTTTATTTCTTCAGGAATTTATGCTAATGTTATTCTGGATGTAAGACAATTTCATCTCTACAATGAAAGCACTGAACTATGTGCTTGTGGTTACTGTTATTTCTGTGTAGCAGCCAAAAACCTTATGTAAGTGATAAATCTTTAAATATTTGTAAATGTCCTCCAGTTACCATTCCAGTGATCCCGTCTGTGTTTTAATCCAAGTGAAAATGATCAGAAGTGTTTGATTTCACTTCTCTTCTTTCTCATGGATTCCCTTCAGGCAGTGTGAGAGGTAGCCAGGGAGACAGCAATCCTAGACCATGTCGTGGGAAAGAGGGGCTTGTGTTAAATAAATAAATACAGGGAGAAACTAAGAAAAAAAGGAGAGGAGAGGAGAGGAGAGGAGAGGAGAGGAGAGGAGAGGAG
>JAYDZK010000001.1:108334926-108357448 GCA_034509185.1 Euphonia xanthogaster
AGAGGAGAGGAGAGGAGAGGAGAGGAGAGTCTGTGCTGGTTTCCTGCTGGCTCTGGCAGGACTGATGAGACATGCTCAGGAGCGCAGAGTGGGGTGAATACACAGTAGGGAATGAAGCCTGCCTATATGAACAAAACCTCCTGATACTGCTTCAGCAGATTGAGCCAGCAGAGTGAATTTATGTTGGATCAATGCTTGGTGTTATGTGGCTGCAGCATTTCTGCTCCAGTGTTAGCAGCCCTGAAGCCAGATTTGCTGTACAGTCAAACCATGGCTTGAATTGGCATGGAAAGAAAAGCTATTTAAGGTCATGGTTGTGGCAGGCTGCTGGCTCTGCCTTGAGCAGCTTGTGGAACTGCTCCACAAGCTCTGCTGGCTCTGAGCACTGTGGTGTCTGTCTGTCACAGTATTTATTGCTGAAAAGGGGAAAAGAGCTGGAGAAGTACAAAGGAACATGTTTCCACAGGTCGCCCTTGCTGTACCAAAGCATCATCCAGCCAAAGCCTGTGGTGAGCTTGTGGTTCAAATGGGTTCTGCTCTCCAAGGCCAGATTTTATAAAGCCAAGACCTCTCTTGCAGACACACAACACTCTTTAAAGAGAAAGCATTATTCATTAAAATCAAGCTCTCTGCTAGTGAGATGGAGCTTTTCCGAGCCTTAATTATATCAGGTTTAGCAGAGCAACAGGCAAGGATGTTAGGCTTCCTCTCCCATGAGGAGAAGTTCCATTTCCATATTTTCAAACTCCCTTTAAAAATATGGGCCAAGAGAAAGGCTTTGGAATAATTCTTTCTCTAGTTGGGAAATAGAAATTAATAGATCTGAATACTTGTACGAATACAGGTGTAAAATGGATCACAAATTCCATGAACTGCTCCACTGTCTAGTAAAGACAGAGGACAGCAGCTCTTCAGATTTTATCAAAATGCTTCAGAGCAGAGGTGTTTTATTCTGGACAGACACTATTGCTTCTGTGCAGAATGGAAAACTTTATGGCAATGAGGGAGAATAATTACTCAAATATTTAAAGTTAATTAATTAAATATTTAAGGTTAGACTAATATATTTGACATGCTATCATAGGTATGATTTTGATAACATCTTTTCCAGAGATTTTATTCCAGTTAATAGCAGTGGCTTAATTTTCCCCCTCTGTCTGGACATTACATCTACCAAAGATCCAAGGTTCAGACAGAGTTGCCCAACATCCTTCCTCACCCACACAGCATGTAAGGAGGCCCCTATTTTGACAAGTAGCTTGCATGTGTGCAACTGCAATAGTTGATATCTAGTGTAAAAAATACCCCGAAGGATCGAAAAAGTACAGATTCTTTATTATTATGGAAGAAAGATCACTAAAATGAATTTTCAGAGTAGTGGGACCAGTCTAGCAGATGTCTTCAAGCCATGCACAGTGTTTGAGGTCAGACCCTTGTGCCACATGGGAGATACATCCGGGAGGTGCTGGGGGCAGAAAGCAAAGGCTGGGACAGCACAATAAGGCAGAACTTCTCCAGGCTGGTGCTGGAGCTGCAATTGAGGCTGTAGATCCTCTGACCAAACTGAGTATTTATCATCTGTAAGAGGATCAAACACCAAGACCCATTGTCTTTGGTGAAAAAACCATTGTGAATTCTTTCAGGATGGCATGAATCTCCTCATCTTTCAGCTAATAACCAACCAGTCTAATGCCTTTTCAAAATGCAGCAAGGTCTTTGGACTGGGGAATACTGGTTGAAGACTCATGAATTAAGCCAGGTTCCTTTAATGCAGACAAGAACACCTTTAGTATCTTTCTTTTGAAAAGAACTGACTTAAAAAAAAAAAATCTGCATACAAAAAATGTACAGCCTTCCCTTGTCACTTTGTGGAACAAAATGACAGCAAAATCCCAGCCTTTTGATTTAAAATGCAAATAAGAAATGTGTTCTGCAGGACTTATGACCTCCCCTGTGTAGTCACAAATAGAACTTAGAGATTTCCTCCACTTTTAGGTTGACACTTAAAAAAACTACTTTATTTTGTCACTTGATAAATCTTTGTCACAAGATAAAGCCTTGATGGTTCTTTTTTTTTTTTTTTTTGCTCAAAGAGGAAGGGAAATGAAAAAAACAGAAGCGCCACCAAACACATCTTGTAATAACAAATTTCAGTAATATCTGGAAATACACATTTACACAGTAAGAGCATTCTGAAATTAGAAAGAAACAATTGCTCTTATGCAGCACAATGTCGTGCTTTGGCACGATCACATTTCTGAACACTTTTTTCCTCTTTGGCTGTGGACAGACACTCTTCCATGTTGAACCCTGCTGGAGAAGGATGCTCCCCTCAGCCTGCCCTCAGTTTCTGGAGGCTGTTGCTCTGTGCCTGTCAGCAGAGGAACTCATGAGAACAGTCCCCAGCTCGCTTTAGTCCAAATGGGAAGGGCCAGCTCAAAGAAATCCAGTGACAGGTGTTTGTTCACAGATGTAATTTTAACTCAATTGCTTAGGGAGCAATCAGAAAAGCAGTCTGGTTTTTCCTAACAGGTAGCAAAAAATGGGACAGGAGCTGGGGTGGTAACCTTACCACCAACACAGCTGCTTGAAAACAAATGTTTGTCTGTCCTGTGTGGGCAGATGGCAAGTTACATTACCTGACTGCAATAAAAATTGGAAGTGAAAGTGTGCAAACAGGAGTAGGAGAAATGCTTGTTGTTATGGGCTAACTAATATAAATCATCCGCGAGTATTCACTCAAGTGTTTCTTCTTGGAACCTTTAGAGATCTGTCTTTTTTTACAGAATACCTTTGATTAAGCAATCAATCAGGATAAAACATGTTTCAGTGTTTTCTAACAGGTGTCATTTAGCGTATCTTCCCACTGTAAATGGCAAATGCCTTCCTGATAAAGAGTATTTGTGATTAGATATAGTGGAGAAATTTCCCATAGACCAAAACCCTCTTCAGTGGAACTGCAGTGATGTTCGGGATCCCACCTGTTTGTGTGATATAATTACACAAGCAAAACCTAGAATTGAAGGATGGGCATAATGTTATCTGGAAGAGAAATGGGGCTGGTTCTCAGAGCCATAGCCATGAATGATTATTATGTGTGCCTTGTTATTTGCTGTATGGAATCTCAGCACAACACAAACTCTTTAAAGAAAAGATTTTGCATCCTTTCTCCTTTTCTCTAGCAAAAGGGTCAGAAAGCCCCTAGGGCTGTAATGTGATATCAGAGTTCTTCTTTGCATTGTCCTTGTGTTGTTTATACTTTGAAGGACTTAGGAACTATAACCCAACTGCAGCCTCCTTTTGAAATAAATATTATTGAGGTATTTTAGATATTAATGACCCTAAGCACCTGACTGACCTCTGCCAAAGCTTCCTCTGTGCCACTGCACTTCACAAAAAGTTTGATTTCCCCAAATGGAGAGGCAGCTGGTAAATGCCAGCTGTGGAGAAGTCTCAGAGAGTGATAACTGCTGCCAGAGGACCCACACAGGGTGTCAGGGTTTCACCTCCTGATAATCCAGAAATACTTAAGGAACTGGCATGGATCAATTCTGCCATAATTTGTCTTCTTTTTTGAAGCTGCGATTTCTGTTATCTCAAACAGGCTGCAGGAGTTAGAAAATTCTCTGTTCCATTTTATCCCTCAGTTTGGAAAATCTAAAGATAAAGAAGATGTAGATCTGATGTTTAAATAGGATCAGGTACTTCAAAGACAAAACTATTTTCCTCCTCAGATGTTCCAGAAATTTCTTCTCAAAAAACTCTCTTCTTTGTTCCTGTGTTTTAGAACATAGAAAAGATGCGGTGCTGTGGCTTCCCCCACTTTATTCACACAATTTTCATCTTGCCAGGAATCAAAGTACTACAGAGGAGGTGGAAGTTTAAAACTGTCTATTCTCCTACCATTAAAAGATGCCTTTTGTATTCAATTTCAGCAGCTTTAAACGTGAAAGACAAAAGAATATATTTCTAAAAATATATTCCCTAGCAAACGTAATTATAAAAGAATTAAATATTCCAGAACTTTCTTTTTACCTGATGAGCATATGCATGACTTTGTGGTCATGTCACCTTTTGATTCAGAAAATTCCTGCAATTGGGTATTTTCTACAGTTAAACAAAATCTGGTTTTCATGGGGGTAGCATGATGTTGTCACTCTTCGCATACTTATTTACCTGTTCATTTGTGTCCAGCCACTGCAAAAAGATTAAGGGTATTCCTAAATTCCCTGAATGTTTCCACCTTGTCAGCATCAGGTGCCACCACCAGCTGTTCTCAGCCTTCCAGCTACTGCTCCAAGAATGGAGCAGCAAAGCCTTTCTCACAGGCACACACAGAGTTTTCCAGCTGATTTTGATGGCACTTGCACGGGCACATTCCAGCGGCACTGGGATGACATCTCAGAGATCCATATCTCCACTTCCTGCCTGAACTCGCCAAGGGCTGAGCACCTTCCTAGCGCTGCTCTGTGACAGGTTAGAAATGAGACACTGGAAATGAGGGAAGGGTTTCCATACAAGCACCTCCCCCTGTGTGCAGAGCACATCAGAGGGGCGGTGCAATGAAAGGAGGGAGGTGCTGCAGGTGCCAGGTGGGTTCAGACCATGCCCATTTTACCTCTGCACTCTCGATGTAGCAATGGCCAATGTCTGCTGCCTCTGTGCTCGTCATTTTTGTTGTTTGTAGAAGTTGCATGGCTGGGTAGGTGATGAAAGGTTTGGGAACCTTACCTCCTCCACTTTCAACATCAAACCCAGCTGGTGATTCACTTTGACAAATAGGTTGTAGGATTTCCCCAACTGCTGGCTTCCTTCAGGAGATAATGTGGTAAAAAGTCTTGGAGGATTTTTTTAATAGACTATCTTTTGGGAGTTATTATTGTTCACATCTGGTCTTTTACTGCCTCTGGGGATTATCTTCATTGCTGGAAATATAGTCAGAGGGGCAATTCAGGACATAATATTTTTTGGTTTTGACTATTCCTGCTTATTGCCCCTGGTTCTTCTTGGGTATTGGGAGACTGTATGGGATGCTGTTTTTTACTAAGGGATTTCTTCCACATTCTGTGAGTTATGGCTTTATCTTTCTCTTGACTTGGCATTTCATTTTAATCTTCTGTGGAATATTTTTTTTGTTTTCACTCTGGCCTGGATGCATTTTTGGCTACATTTTTTACTTTTATGAGAACAGAAACCAATCCTGCTCCTCCACACCCACCTCATACTGGGTGAGATCACAGTTCCACAGATCCATATTAGGTGAATGCATTTTCCCAAAGATTACACAGCAGATAAATCTCTTCATTTCAGCACATGGTTTATTACTGAATATATTGTCTGCCTACACATGCAGGAACAGATAACCAGTGATTTATATTTTCATAATGACTGCTGCAGTGATTCATTTACTCCATGGTATATTGGTGTCAGGGCAAATCATTTATGTAAAAGGGGGGAGACATCGAAGAATGAATGGCAATATAAAATGGCACAGAAAGGAAAAGAGGGTAAAAAAAAGCCTGGACAAATTAAAATGCTTTCAATGGCCTGAGGAATGTTGTGGCAAAGGAGTTTTTGTGTTCCTGCTGCTTTTTTTTTTTTTTTTTCTGGGGATGGGATATCCACAATTTCTCTGGGTAGCCTGCGCCAGTGCCTCACCTCCCTCACAGTAAAAAATTTTTTCCTAATACCTGACCTAAATTTCCCCTTTTTCTGTTTGAACCCATTATTCCTTGTCCTATCACTACTGCTCCTGATAAAGGGATTAGACACATGATAAATTTAGTCTTTTCATGCCTTACTTGGAGGTAATCCTGTAACTAGATATGCTGAAATACCTTTAAAAAAATCTCTGCACTATTAACAAGTTGAAGACATCACACAAAAGATCCAGATCACCATCACCTGTACTACAAAAATCTCACTGAAGCTGGTAAAAACTGCTATAGCCAAATCTGGCAGAAATGCTGTTTACAAGAAAGCCTAATTTGCTGCTGATCAGCTGTTAGCTGATAATTTCATATCTGTGAATCTTCCTTCACTAGTTCACACAAAGAAATGATGTCATAAATTCTTGTGCGAGGGGAAGTGCTGCATGGGTTAAGAAGTCAGACTTACCCAAATGAAGAAAATGACATAACAAAAGCTCAGAATTTAAATCCTGAGAATACTTGCTATGCACACTGAAGGATTAATTGAAAAATTCTTGGCAATAACCACATTTGTGAATACTAAATGTGTTCACCGGTACTTTGCAAACAAAAAATGAGGCTAAGGTTATGAATAAATTGTTCGGGGTTTTTACTTTTAACTCTGGAATATTTGCTGACAGCATTGTTGAAATCAGAGAGGGAATTTATGTGGTAATATTGAATAGGTGAAAGAAGAGATAACATCAAGACACAGAATATTCTGAAAGAGCCCTCTATCATTAGGAGGTGGTTTTCTCCCCATAATTTATTTCATAACTGCCTTTCAGCAGTGCAAAGCAAATGAGGTTTTTTTGTTGGTTACATATTAGCTGAGACTTGCTATATCTACTGATTTAGAAATATTTAGTAGCAGAAAGCACGTCACAGCTGGACTTCAGCAACTTTTATTTCAAACAAAACCACAGCTTTCAGTTAATACAAAGCTATTCATTAATGGCAAAGCACTTGGCAAGTGATTTCTGGTCAAACTGAAATATTTCACTAAAACCTTTTTATTTTCTTACATTTTCTCATTTCATGTGGCCATTTGAAATGTGCCTTGCCTACATCCTGTTAAACTACTGCAAAGCATAATTCCCCTGCTTTTTCCCAGTCTCCCATCACATTCACCAAAGCCAGGTTGTCACCGTGATATTTTCTGAAAAGTCCCTTTGCCAGGATTTCTTTTCCTGGGAAGTTGAGAAGCCTCAGAGAAAAATGTAAATAATAATTATCTGATTGCTTCTCCTGTGTTTGCTACTTTGGAATGTGGTCTGGACATTGTTTACCAACAGATGCATGTTTGATTGGTTCCATGTGACTTGTTTTTGATTAATGACCAACCATCACCAGCTGTGTCGGACTCTGAGGAGTCAGTCACAAGCTTTCATTATCATTCTTGTTTAGCCTTCTGTATCCTTCTCTTTTTGTGCATAGTTTTAGTATAGCATTCTTTAATATAATATCATATCATAAAATAATAAATCAGCCTTCTGAGAACATGGAGTCAGATTCTCATCTCTCACCTCGTCCTGGGGACCTCACAAACACCACACCAGTTAAATTTGTTTTGACTTGCAAAGCACCTTATCTGTTATTGGTCCCTCTTTAGTCACCTCAGTGGGGAGGTTGCTCTTTGCCTTTCAAATCGCTGGGCTTGTTTTACACCCACTGCCAAGGCGGTGGGGACAGGTCCTGTTCTGCCCCTTGCTGCAGAGGCATTCCCCACGGCAGCCTGGGGAAGGCTTTTCATGGGAAGCCGGGCAGGTTTTGCACCACCACCTCTCCCAGAGGAATTCCTTTCGGGAGGGATGTGTTCCACTCTGTCACCAAGCTCTCCCTGCCAGCTCCGGTACTCCTGGGCTTGCATCACAGATGCCTCGGGGCTGGGCTGTTCCAGCTCTCTGGCATCCAGAGAATAATCCAGCTCTTCTCAGGCTTTCCATAGCTGAGCTCTGCAGCCTGTTGCCCACTCAGAGGACAAACTAGACATAATTAATGAGTTCAGGCTACTGTGTGTTCATGTAGACTGTGAGCTGTCTTTGTTGCACCTGGCCACCCACTCATTTTCTGCACTAGAACCGGAAAGCTTTCCTTATCTTTATCCCATCTGATGTGCTACAGGATACAGGTAAGAGATAGGAGGGGTTCCAGTGAAACTGTACAGGAGGGATCATTTGTCAGCTGTCAGAGCAGGAAGGCACAAGAAAGAAGATAGCAGTGGGAAGAGCTGAGCAGTGACTTTCGGCCTTCCAGAAAAACAAAACAAAACAAAACCAAAAAACCAAAAAAACAAAACCAAAAACCAACAAACCAACCAACCAAAAAACAAACCAAAAAAACAACACTCCAAAAACCCCACAAACAAACAAAACAAAACCCAAGGGAAAACAAATCCCCCAAAAAACCGACATTCGCTGAGCCCAAACTAAAACACTGGCAATAGTATGGATACTTTTAAAACCTGAATATTGTCTTCACAATCCCAAGTACAATTCACTTGAGGGTAAGAATAAAGCATGGTATTGTTTCTGTCAGAAAGTGGTTAAATGTGGTGTAAATGGCTCACAGATAAGAGCAAATAAAGTCGGGGGCCTCCTGAGGAACCGCTGATGCAGGGAATTGGAACCCCTCTAATCACCCTCTGCTCACATTTCTCGCCTTCAGTAATGGGAGAACCCCTGAACCTCCGGGAGCGAGGAGAAATGAGTCGGTGGAGCTGGGTAATGTTGTGAGCAAGCCCAAATCCCAAAGCACGAAATGGGATCCCTCCAATATGCTGGTTTCTTGAACATTACCTCCTTCCCCCTCCAGTCAGCAGCTGATGAGGACCAATAAATGCCAGTGTAACAGCTCTTTAGAGAGATGTATTGACATCATTTTGCCAGGGGGAACGAGATGGAATTGCAGCATATCTAGACTGTTTATTTTCCCTACTTTTAAATATTCATATGAATACTTCTGAAGTTTTCTTTTTCCCATTGCCTTGAATGAAAAATAGGAAAAGGCATTTGGTGTTAATACTTTTGCCAAGGAAAAAAAACCAGTTTCATTTTAGCCAGGAAGCTGTTGTTTACAAACTGCCTGGTGGAGGAGCAGAACCACCTGTGTAATGTAGACAATGGCTGTCTCCATTCTTAAGGGTATTTTCACCTCTCTGGAGTAAGTGCTGGAGGAAAAGAGCAGCTGCAGGCAAAACAAGGGAGATCTAAGTCAAAACAGTGCTATCCCCTTCACCTCCCCTGAAACAAAGAGAAGATTTAATTTGTAGGCACTGGGGATCCTCTCTTTTGTGTGTTTGCAATGTTTTCTAACCCCAGCTTTCACTACTCCCTGCTTTGTTTCATGGGATCCTTTTCCCTCCTCCTTCCTCTCTTTTGTGTCCCTCCAAAGCCTCCATTTGCATCCCCTCCATGTTCTTACAATTCAAACACCTGGAGAGTTTCTCATGAGATCTTTCTGCTCCTTTAATCTTCCAATCTCTTCCCTTCTTCCACCAGATAACCCATGAGTTCACATCCACACCTTTTTAGTGTGCGCCTGGCTTTTTCCATTTCTCCCATCTTTGGTCTCCTTCCAACCCATCCTCTGATGTCTCCTCTTCCTCTGATGCCTGTCACTGCATCCTCCCTCTGACTGACACTGCTCTTGTCACCTTGCTTCTTCTTGCCTGTCCTTTGTTGTCCATTATTGCTGCAAGGCAACCCCCAGCTGAGGAATAACGTGCAGTGACTCCATGATTTCAGAAGGCTGAACAAATGCTTTATTAAGCTATACTATATTATACCACATACTATACTATACTAATACTAAACAAAAGCCTGTGACCCTTTGCAGGCAGTCATGACACAGCTTTGACCTAACTGGTCAATCAATCCAAAACAGCCATCACCAGTGTCCAATTAACAAATCCCTCTTTGGTAAACAATCTCCATAACACATTCCACATGTGCCAAATAACAGATGCAGCAAGTAGAGATAAGAATTATTTTTCTTGTTCTTTGAGCTTTCTCACTGCCTTCCCCAGGAAAAATCCTGGGGAAGTTGTGCCTGCTGCTCTCTGTGAAGAACGCTGCGGCTTCAGTCCATGTCACCTCTGAAAATTGTAGACCCAACCTAAATGTCTGAGTGATTTGCTTGAGTTTTCTTCCTTAGGGACTCATATCCCTTTGCCAGAAGATTCCTCTGCATACGTCCTTATCTTCCTTCCCATTCCCCACTTTGGTGCTAAATGTTGTGGCCTGATGCTCCCCTCTTCATTCTTTTTTTTTTAAAAAAAAACAGTGGCTCCTCTTCTCTCCTGCCATATTGATGCTCCCTATCCCTGTCCTTTGATCTGTCTCCTCCAGTTTAGCCCTCTTGCCAAAATGTAAATCTGGCTCTGGCCCTTGCCCTTGTGATCTTCCTTCATGCTCAGCTCACATAACTTCAGTGGAGAACTTGAACATCCTTCTGACCCTTTACCCTTGCTCAGCTGCCTTCTGCTTGGGGTTTGAATTTCTTTTCAAAGCAAGAATAAATCTCTTTGCAGAGAGAGGACTTCATCCACTGCTATTTCTGTTCACACTGACCATGGTTTGTCCTTTTCTCTAACCATGTAAAATTCATGCTGGATTCGTGTTGTTGTGTTAAGCTTAGTGCAGTTGTTATGACTTTTACAGTCCTGCCTCCAAGCAGCCAGCCCTCATTTGGAGTCATAAAGTCAAATTTACATGCCAGCTACACTGCTGTGCCAGGTTTTGTTGTGCTCTTGACAGCTTGTTTCTGTATTGTCCACTTCCCCAGGGAGAAGTTCCCACCAATTTCAGACGTGGTTGAAATTCTCCTTGGCTGTGGGTGCCTGTAAGAACAAGATTGGGGATACACTGTTTATTAGAGTTTCACTGCTATGCCTTCTGGCCCATCTGTTTGCATCTGATCTCTGTCACTCCTGTAGAGTTTCTCCTGGTAAAGAGCATCCCTGGAAGTGTTCAAGGCCAGGTTGAATGTGGCTCTGAGCAACCTGGTCTATTGGAAATTGTCCCTGCCCATGATAGGGGAGTGGAACTACATGCTCTTGAAGGCCCCTTCCAACCCAAGTCATTCCATGCTTCTGTGGTTTTGAACAAGTTTGAAACACCAGGAATCATCAACAGAAATTTCTTCTATCAGGACTGCTAAAATCAGATTAAATTCAAGTATGACCAGGCAGAAGAAAAACTCATTTTAATTGGTTGCTTGAATTAAGAGCACTCTAAAGAACTAAATATTAATCAATGCTAAGGAGAAATGTGATAATTTTTTCTTTAGAGACTGATATGATAAAATGCATCATTGTTCTGTAACTTTTTTGAACATGAATGCCACTATCCCATTCTAAAAATGAAACTCTTAATATTTTTTCTGGAGTGTTTATATACCTCAGATTTCAATTTTCTTCTAATCAGAAATGTTTTCAGTGAGCCCTATATTGATTTAAAAATAGCTGAAAACAATTAAGAAGAAATTCTGATTTTGATCAGCTTTAGAAAGAACACTCTGATTATCTTCATCCACCCTTGTATCCCTTACTTCCTATTGCAGGGAGATCATGGCTTTAAATGTGCCATCTGCAGGAGGAGTGGAAGGACTCTTTAAAGGAAGCAACTTCTCTAAATGGCTGCACAGTGGAGAACATAAAACAGAACAGCAGAAAATATGGAAATGCCTCCTTGTGTCTCTCAAATGCCTCCTTGCAGCTTCAAGGGGCCCAGCAGGTTTGGTAGCCTCTGGAAGCCTTTGAGCTGAGCCCCATCTGCCTGGTGATTGTGAGTGCTATGTGCCTCTCATGGAAAGCTGCTCTCAGAAGATGGCTCTTGAAGCATGTGGAACAAGCACCCCTCAGATTCCACTTCTGTGCAAGAGCCTCAAACGGCAACAGAACCTCCCGAAAAATGCCATGGTGACAAATCTTTCCTAAAGTGCAATCAGTGAGCAGCACTGGGACTGTTTTTTCTGTTCTTTTCTTCACCTCACAATGACTTAATCCTACCTTGTCTGAAGTTTCAGGGAGATTATGTAGTGATTAATGGTTATTTAGGCCATGTTAAAGCATTTACAGAAAGAATCTGAAGTGAAATATGCAAATATGCACTATCTTTGTTAATCCATATGGTTAACCATGCTTGGTTTTCCAAACCTGTGTTACTATCCAAGGAAATGTCTGGATAATCCATTCAGAATTCAATACTGGTGGGTGTTTCTTCAGTTTGCCAACGGTGTACATGAACCAGATTGCATCTCCATTTCTCCTGCTCAGAATTGTCTTTGTCTACAGCTAAGAGTGAGCTCAGGACCCTGCCTGCTCACTTTCCTGTCCCACTGCTGTGTTGTGACAGTCAGAGCTGGGTGCTGGGAATGTCTAAAGGATACTCAGGGCTCAGGCAGTCAGCTCTCTTTATCAGATCTCCAGTGGTGCAGAGGAACTGGAGCTCAGCTCACCTGGCCAGTGCTGGGTTTGGCATCTAAAGGAAATGCCAAATGCTCAGTGAGCTCAAAAAATGAGGTAGATGAGGGGGCTTGGGGATCACCAGTCAGACTGGGGCTCACATTTTCAGTATCTGTAAAAGAGAGAAGAAAGGCCTGGGGAGATCCTATAAAGGCTTCCACCTGCCTCAGCTGAGTGCTCCTCCATGTGTTAGCACCAGTTTTGAATTGAGGCTTTGGGCACCAACAGCTTAGTTCCCCTCCCTCTCCCTCTCCCTCTCCCTCTCCCTCTCCCTCTCCCTCTCCCTCATCATCCATGATGCTACTTAGACCTTATGGTAAAGAGCAAATAATTCAGTATAGCCAGCTTAAGAGACTAAGTGAGATGTATGAGGGACTGCTGTAGAGGAAAAAGTTAAATGAGGAAACCCATTTTTAATATATATCTGTACTGGTTTTCCTTGCTTGAGATAGTCTCTATCAATATCCTGCAAATGAAAAGCTCTCTGGCAGTTTCCACATCTGTCAAATGGGATCTGATTGTCTAAAGAATGGCTTTTCCCTAAAAGGATTCTGAGTTGGAGAAAGTCTCTTCTCCCATACTCTTCTTCTTCTTCTCCCTTGGCTTCCTCCAGACTCAAATGCCCCCTTGAGGATTTGTTGCAATTCATAAACTTGATACTTAATGAAGATCTCAGGTTTTAATACTTGCCACAAATGATCACTGATTTCTACAGATGCTCTGGAAATGCTCACATCCCTCAGGCATAGTGATACAGGTTGCTACCTGGTCAGACATTAAACAGTTCAAGGTCACCTTTACCAAGGTGAAAGCAACACCTGGTGAAAGATCTGATACCTGACTGTAGCATAAAGATACCCCCTATCCATTATGAATGAAGTTCTCCTTGCAAATAGATAATATTTTAGATTGCCACAGCAATTTATGCACCTTTATAAAACACGTAATGAAAACACAGACCCACAGGAGAGAATTAGAAATGCAGCTTCTTGCTAAGTCCTGGTGGAGACAGGACATGGTATTAAATATGTAAAACCTTGTGTGGGAGTCTGTCTGAGTCCAGTGACTTCTAAAACAGCTTCCTGGATAGAAGAGCACTGAGCTGAACTGCATTAGCACATCCTCAATGTTTCCTCACAAAGGCAACAACCTCAAACGACTAAAATTGATTTGAAACAGCAGAGTTAGGAGACCTTTAAAAAGAATAGTATTGTTTTAGTTATTCAGGAGCTCTTCAGAACATGTGCGACTTTTTTAATGGCCAGCAGTAGCAACTGGGCTGTACAGAAGTCGCTGAGATCGTGAGATCAATCAGCAAAAACCCATCTGCAACCTTAGTGCTTATTGATTCAGCTGCTTTTTCCCAGCAAAACTGATTACAAACTGTTACTCTGTTACAAACCCCATTTTCTGCTGTTTGGTATGTGCACAGTTTTTTACTATTCACAAAAAATTGTTGATTTGATGAAGAATTTTAATCTCCTTTCAACACTTTGGGTGTCACTTTTTCAAATAAAATGTGTAGCTATACTTTCTCATCACTTTTGGGCAAATGCTTAGGGATGGAGTTCCTGGGATTAAGTTATGAGTAAAAGACCACCTTTAAAGAAAAGCATGGGGAAGATTAAATGAATGCTGATATTAAATGATAGTGGAAAATCTGGAAATCTGAAAATCCATGCAAACAGATAGAAATGTTTGCTTAAAGAGAGACTTCCCATCCCACCTCACCTAGCCTGTAGAGGGTATTTCTTGCACTCTATACTCATGTTTTATTTTGGTTTTGTGTGCTGCACATTTAGGGTCTAAAACCTTTGAGCAGTCTCTAGGATGAAGAATGAAAAAGGAGACACACTCCAAAGCCCAAATATTAAACTGGCTTTGATATATATTAAACCCAAATTACTGCTCCCCTGAGTAACATGGCACAGTAGAGAACCCAACCCTTTTGGGGTGCAACTTGCCAAAACCATAAACCAATAAGTGCATTGAACTGGAAGAATTACAGTTAAAAAAGAAAAAAAAATATATATTTATGGCTAAGTCAGTTCTTTGAGGTCCTAGATGAGGAAAGATTTCCATAGAATCATGGAATGGTTTGGGTTGGAAGGGATCTCAAAGATCATCTGGTTCCATCTTCCTGCCAGGGACATCTCCCACTAGACCAGGTTGCTCAGAGCTCCACCCAGCCTGGCCTTGAACACTTCAGGGATGCTCTTGATCATGTTTTATACCTCTTCATATCCCTTGTACTCTGGATTGGTGCAAGGAAAGACAAATTAAAGTTAAAATAATGTTGCAAGCATGGTGGTAGTTTTTTTTTTTTTGTTGTTGTTTGTTTGTTTTGTTTTTTTTTTTCCAGGTCATCAAATAGACCCAGACACAGGCAATGTTTTTACTCCTTCTCATCCACTTTGCATTGAGAAGTAATATGAGAGGATTAAGCCTTCATTTACAACATGTGGACAGCACAATCCCAGCTACATTCCTATAGAACTGCATCATTCACTCATCAAAACCAGTGCTAGCAAGCAGGTTTTACAGTGTAGCATTTATGGAACAAATAGGTCAGTTGAGCTTTAGAGGCCTGATTAATATATTATGTCACAAACAAATCTGTAAAAATAATTGACTTTTTATGAACTTATCTGGGGAAGGAAATAGAGTTCTAATTTACCTACAGCTTTTGTGGTTCAGCAAAAAAACATGTTTATTTTATTACAAATCTAACTAGATATTTGCTTTTGAAACAGAAAAATTGGTTTTGTTTCTTTGCCCTATATTTTTTTCACCCTTTTGAGTGTTATTTGTGGGTAGATTTTAAAATGAAATGTCATTGCAAAATGCCGGATCAATATTAAAAAAGTATTTCAATACTTCCCATGGAAAAAAACAAAACAAAACAAACTCAATTATTTTAGTCAAAGCATTTGGAGAATTTGACAATTCACATATGTATATTTTGGGTCAAGAAAGTTGTACCATTCTGTTGTCTTCATAGGTTGATGGAAATGCATGGTAAGAAAATTTCCTTGTTTCATATTCTTTAAGCTTTGTCGTTTATTATTGCTGCTGACTTTCAAAATTAGAGCAAGGTGGTCTGTGAATTACTGCCCTTCCCTACTAGAAGTATCCCAGTTTGTTCTTTGCCATCTCATCTTCCCCCAAACAATTCCTGCTTAAACATTTCAAGGGAGAAATAAGTGTCCACCAGGACTATGGATAGGGCTCCCTCTGCTAAGCAAGCAGTGTGATTGCTGGAAAAAAAATAACACAGGCCCAGCTGATGACATTGCAGTGGATACCAATGAGAGTGTCCCTGTAGAGCCTGCCAGACTCTCTGATATCATGTCTGTATATCAGTCTAAGAATCAATTTGAGTTTGACTGCACAGATGGACATGAAGAGGGAGAGGATTGTTTGTTCTTCAGCTATTAACACAGAAGGATACAACTTCTATAGTAGTCAACTGTATTTTTATTTGATTTTTTTGATTTATTTAATTTTATTTTGACAGCTTTTTTCATATATTAAACTTCTGAAAGGCTGCCTTTTGGTAAATGTGATCGTCCTGCACTTGAGACTAATAAAAAGGGATTTTCAGTCCTCTTAGTTTATTTCTATCACTCCAAAGAAAAATCTTTTCATAAGGCAGTAAGTACATCAGCAGCCAGTTCTTTTCTAAGAATGCTAATTATATTCTCTCTGTATGAATTAATTATAATTCCTTTTGACTATAGTGATATTGTTTAGAGGAATTATCTCTCAGGTCAGACAAAAAGGTTTGACTTTGTGTGACACACTGGAGTGATTTCCTCTCCATCGTGGTATTTAGTATTCCTTAGCAGGAACTTTGTGAAGAATTAAAAACCAAATTAAACTGAGAAAGGGGGCCCCTCCACTGATTTCCTCTTTTAAAACATTATATAGAGAAGCTCCTCCACAGACTGTCATGCACAGGCAGACAATGAAACAGACATTTTCTCCTTCACAGAGCACCTTTGGAGCAGCCTCACGACACGTGTCCCCAAGAGTACTTTGCTGTGATACGGTTACAGCAGAGACAAGTGGAGATTAGGGCGCAGGTGGAAGTTATCAGTAGCTTCACACCTGCTTCGCCTGCTTCTGAAATTCCCTCTGATGTGTGAGAGTCTGAAACACAGCCTTCCTCTGCAGAGGTATTTATGGAAACTGTGTAATCTGCAGGAAAAAGCGTGGGGTGCAAACCTCTCCTGAGTTCTTCACTGCTGCCTCGGGTGAGAGATTTTTGGGCACTGAGATGCAGGGATTCATATGGCCTCCAGTTTTGCAGAATCTCCTAGGTTACACCTCCCCTGCTCCCGAGCTTCCCAGGACATGGAGCACTTTGAAGCTGGAGAAGCATCTTAAATCCTTTTCCTGTGGGCTGGATCCAGGGCTTAGGCTGCTCATAAATGCTCTGTGGCTTTATGGTGTTTGACTTCAGAGCCTTGAAGAAAGGCTGTGAGCCACCTGGTGTGAGGGCTGTTGGTCATGTGGCCTCATGGAAAAGCAGGTGGGATGCATGGAGGAAACTGGGCTGGACAAAGAGCCCTAACTCCTAAATTATTCTATGATTCAGAGCGCGTTCATCCACAAGAGCTTCTTTCAGGAAGATTCTGGCAACCAGGGAGGTCAAAAGAGATGCTCTGGCAGTTTATTCATTAGATAGTTTAGTAAATTCAGCCTTAAAACTTTTGCTTATGTGTCTTGCTACTGCTCACCTGGCAGCAGTGGAGGGCAATAAACACTTCACTCTTAGTTATTTCTTTGTCCTCCCACCATTATTTCAAGAATTATTAAATAGAAGCTAAACTGCCAATGACACAAAAGATCTGTTAGTGAGACTCTGCATTAACCCAGCACAGTCTGTGAACTGGATTTCTTCAGGACACAGCACCCCCCTGGTTCTTGTGGCTCTGGCTCTGGCCACTAAAGCCTCATCTCCACTGCCTCCCCCACTGCTCCTCCACAGGCTGCTTTCAACAGCTCAGTCACTGCCAAGCTGGCAAGAAGTGCAAGGCTCATGATGAAGCTACAGGGATGTGAAGCAAGAAGTTTTTCTGCCCATACCCCAAGTTTAGCAGTCCCAGGAAGGCCTCAGGATAACAATGAACTCATCAACTTCAAAACAAAATGCAAAGCTCATTTGATCTGATTCATCTTCCCTGTGAAAAAGTATTCAAAGTAAAATTAGAGGGAAAATTGAGACACAAAATGCTAGTAGAAAAGAATTGCTTTTCAAGTTGGAAGGTACAGAGTGTGAACAGGGAAATCTGGTTGTGTGCATCTCTGCCAGGAGACAAGAGCAGGGAAACAGAGCCCTAAAGCTTTGAGCACAGTGACTCTGGCTGGGAGATGCTGCACACAAAATGCAGCTGTGATGATTGCAGCACCCAGAGGAATCAGCTGTTTTGCTCTCCTTCAGCTATGACATTGTTTAAATCACAGAAATAAGAGGAAGAAAAAGATCCACTCCCGTGGCATCCTTTCACTCTCAGATGTAGGAGGAGATGTGTCTGGGGTGGAGATAAAGGCTGCAGTGTCTCCTTTCAGCTACAACCTCCCCATGAATGGCTGCACAACCCCTCCTCAGCAACGCCCAGCAATATTTGGTGTGAATTTTCCCCTCTCCAGTGGGAAGTGCATGTGGAGGAGAGTGCTCCATGACACAGCAGTTACTGTGCTCTTCCTCTCTGCTGAGCAGTGAGCTGGGTGCTGATCATGGCCAAAGGAAGAAGGGTGAGGGTGCCCATGGTGCCCCTGCAACCATCCTCAGTCACACTCTGCAGAGCTGCCAGTCCTCCAAAGGAAATAAAATGTGCTCATTAAACTCATGTTCTGGCCCCCTCTTTTTTATTGCTTGCCATATTGAAAGCAGTCTCTGTTCTCCTCAGTCTGGAACTCAGAATCTTTTGTGTTGATGATTTCCAGTTTCAGTAGTTCAATTTTAGTTTCACCTTCTGTATTTTGTGTTGCTGGTATCAGCTGCTAAAGAAGCAAGTTAAATTATTTGAATTCTTACTGATTTAACATTACTAATTGCACTGCCAAATGCTTTCCAACCTTGCTGGGTTTTTTCAAGAGACATCAAAACCTCTGATAGGTTTGAGATCCTCCGTACTTAAAAGAAGGGAGAGAAAGAAAGAGCAAATAAGGCAATAAACCTGAGTGGAGCAAATTATCAATTACAATCAGTTAACTGTGTTATCTAACACCGTGCCTGCAACAAAGAAGAAAATCAGCCTTTTCACTCTCTGTAGGTGGCTACACATGTGTTGCAATAAAAGTATTTATGCTGCTGTCTCCACCAGCTCGAAGAACAACGAGGAGCAGCGCTGCACTGAACAGAGGCAAAGGCAAAACCCGGGGGAGGGGGGAAAGCCCTTGTTCCCATAGTTACAACAAGCCATTAGGAAGATACACACCTCCAAAAACTGAATTAGAAAAGTGCTTTTAACTCAACATATTCTATTTAATTTCAGCAATTTCCCCCTAACTATTATATGCTGTGTGGGTTGTGTTGACAGCTGCTGGAGCTCTGCAGTCCTCACCTCCAGCAGCTGTCACAAAGAAGCCAAGCACACACTTTGGAGTTAAACCACTAATAAACAGCTTATCAGCAGAACCAAATCTCTCCCCTGTGGCTGGGCTGACCACCCTGCAGCCTTATGACAATTTAAGTGCTCAGAGGAGAAAGAACCATAAAATAAGGGAGTTGTGGGGGTGGAGGGAAGATAGCCTTGCTCTACATGTGCTGCTTGTGCCAGTTTGAATGTGCGTATGAGGGGTGCAAATGTCTGAGATTAATTGTTATAATTTCTAGTGCTATATCATTATTATTACTATCATCATCATCATCATCATCATCAACAACAACAATAATAATAATATCATGGATGTATGGTGCACAGGTTTAGTACCATCACAGCTTTTCCCTCTGTCTGTAATAAAGCAAGCTATGCCCACATTAGCACTGATATAATTGCATTTACTCTGTGAATTGGTATGTGTGTGGGGGGTTTGTACTTCTGTAATTATATTACTGTGTGTAGCAGTTTGTGTAAAGATAAGTTCTTAAAATTATTTTCAGGAGTCACATTTTCCCCTTGAAGCCTCCTGCCTTTGTTTGCTGTTATATAACCACATTTTGCTTTGCTTTGAAATATTTTCCCTTCTCTGTTGCTGTTGGAAATACCCACGCAAACCAAGAGGAGAAATGGGCTATAAAGGGAACAAACAAAACTGAGTATTGACTTAAATTCCTTTTGGTCTGGTTCCAAATGTTGCCAAACACACAAGATAAATAGATGGAGAGTGGAGAAAAACTGTCCCCCTCTCTTCCTTGCTTATGGTGCCACTTGCAAATACCATAAATAAAAAAAAAAAGGCTAGCAAGGATACATGTAATAGTAAAACATGCAGACTCCTTATGGGCAAGACCCAGATTCTCAAAAATTTTTAATATAAACATCCTTGAGGACCCTAAGGGAGTCAAAAGTACATGTAGGTAAGGAGAAGTCAACACTCTATTCGTTATATTTATCTCAAAGATATTCTCTATTTTCTATTTTTGTAATCTGTTTTTCCTTTTTGCTGTTGACAGTCTTATAATTTTCATGTCTTTCAGGCCTACAATTTTACAATCATGCTTTATTGATAAACTGAAGCTTGGTTTACAGTATTTTCTAGAGGCTCAGCTAAAAATTGGACTATCTTATAAAAACCTGCATCCACACATGCATATGCACATGTCTAAAGGCCATCACCCTGCAAATTTACAGCTGGGTACTTAAAACCAAGACAAGCATTAGAAATGAAATATGACTAGCACTTCATAAATGGAGCACTGGGAGAGAGAAATTGTGTCACATCCAAAATGATGAGATCCTCCTCCCTCATCCTGGGCCGTGCCTTCTTGGCACTACAGCTACATGAAAGCTTTCCCATTTCCTTTCAGAGTAATTTATTTTATGGCACTTTAGGCATCCCACCTTTAAATTCCACCCTAAACTCTTGTCTAAGCCTTCCTTTCCTCACTCTTTGAGTAACACAGATCTCCTTGCTCCAAGTTATCCTTCTGCTCCTCCCTGCCCACAGGAGCCCCAGCCACTGTTGGTAGCATAAAGTTACCACCTTCATCATTAACACTCTTTAAATGACAATGTCCTATAACCCCAGTGCCACCACATTGTGTCCTGCCCCTCCTGCCTTGCTAGATGTGACTTCCTGGGTGCCTCCTTGGTGCCAGGCTGTCTGTGGTGCACACAAATCTGGTGCTGCTGCTGCTGCTGCTGTGAAGAGATTTAAGAGAGAAAGGAGCAAATCCTTTCTGGTGCCAGCATTGCTTCCAGACTTCACAGTTACTGGAGAAAAGGGCCTACAATGAGTAAATTACACATTTATGGCAATCTCAAGACAGCCCTTTATGCTGTCCTCAACCTTGACTTTATGGGTGGATTGTCTGAGAAAAACTGAATCACAAGGTCATTTCCTCCTTCATGATCCTTCTCAAGAACCATTTTTACTGGGGTACCTGAAGGAAATTAGCCATTATACAATAGAAATGGCAAAGGGTCACTGGCCAAGCTTTGTCTGAAGGGAGAATTTCCATGAACCCTCCCTGCATTGTCTGTAAATTGGGAGATCTCAAGGCAGGGCATGTCCACAGGTCTGTTGGGGAGCACTCTCTGTGACTGCTACTGGAATACTGCCATTACAGAAAAATAACAGCAGCAAAATTTGGGCCTTCATTAAAAAAATCCATATGGATGATATATATCAAATAAGCAATTGATACCATCCTATGCTGCCATGAGAGGCTCATAAAGGAGCCTAAAAATGCCCAGGATTGCCAAAATGCATTGGTGAGTTTGGACTCCAGTCTACATTTTTGTACTTAATGTGCATTCTAGAACTATTTCCCTACAATGTTTAATGAATCTGGGAGCAAATTAATTTAGAAAAATAAATTCAAATAGACTTTTCTGAATCAATATTGCAGCATTTCACATTCTTGATAACTTGAATCATAGTGCTGAAGCAATATTCAGCTGCTGTAAATTGCCACAGCTCCACTGAAGCCAATAAAGTTACAGTAATTTATTTCATCTGAGGATGTGATTTTTTACAGAATAGTTCTGACCTTATTTAATTGTGTGGTTTGTTCATTTATTTGTTTCAATAAATGGAGGGAAAAGGGCACTCTCCTGCATTTGCAGGCAGAATGAAGTTATTACTTCTGCAAATAAACTGGGGGGTACCTGTGGCAAAACTAGGATTGTCAGCAGCTGCTGTTTTGTAAGGAAAAGAGCTCAACCCAAGGACAGAAACAGGGAAGTTATGCATCTTCTTTTCTCTTTCTTTATTTCTATAATGGAACAATATGAGTTATGGAAACACACTGGAGACATTTCAGGATTTTGTATGAATTAATTTCATTAAAGTGCACTAAAACTGCAAATACATGTATGTCCCAGGGAGGTTTTCTGGTGGCCTCTAGAACCTGGCATTAATGCTGGTTAGAAAGAGAATTTCAGAGAAGGAACAGAAACACAGGGGTTTTTCTTACAGCATAAACTGGAAACTTTGGGAACTGCTCATTGAGGACTTTTTGGACACGGATTGGATGTTTCTAGGCCAGAGGTGTGAGTAGCTCTGCGTTCAGTGACTCCCACTGACTCTTTGCAGCAAATTTATTCTGTAGCTTCCCCAGGATCCTGTGAGAATTAATTCCCTGGCCTTGTGTGAAAAGACCTTTTTTCTCTCTGCTCTGGAGCTGATGGTTGATAATTTCATTATCAGTCTACCCACTGTTGTATTGTGAAAAACAGTGAATAAATCACTTCCTATTCTTCATATCTACCTCAGCCATATTCCATCTCTGTCCTCCATTATCTATATTATTATGTATTATCTGTCACCTAGTCTATCCACTCTCCATGTAACAAAACTGTGGACTAAATTTGGTCTTCCCATCTCTGTCTTAGTTCCAGTACATCCCTTTGAGATGGGGTGAAATGAATAATAAGTACATAATGTAGAGCAATAATATACAGTAGCATAACGTTATTTGATTTTTCTTCTCTTTGCCTTTCCTAATCATTCTTAATATTCTTTGTTTCTGAGCTCCTGAGCATTGATGTGTCAGGTATTCAAAGTGTTCAGTGAATCCTGAAGGACTCCAAGTACTCTTCTTAAATGACAAGAGGTGAATTACCACCTAAGTGTCTGCATGCAATGGCTGTACATCTCTGCACACATGTACATGCAGATGTATGTCAGCACTGCCTGTTTCTGTGTCATCCTTCACCACACTGCAGTTACTAACATGGAATTAAATACAAAC
>JAYDZK010000001.1:108361817-108381191 GCA_034509185.1 Euphonia xanthogaster
TTTTTTACTTTTTTTATTTTATTTTTTTTATATATAAAAAAAAAAAAAAAAAAAAAAAAACAAAAAAAAAAAACAAACAAACAAACAAAAAAAAACCAAACAAAAACCACCCCCAAAAAACCCAAAATCTGTTTGAAGCAAAAAAAGGTGTTTTGGCCAGACCTCGTCACATATGTTGCCTCTTTGCCAAACCACATACCAGTGCTCACCAGTTACTCCTGGTTTCATGCAAAAAGATTCTTCTGACACACTGAACAACAGAGCAAAGCAATGTTACCTGTGGAGGGTGGCATTCCCATCACTGGTGGGTGTTAGACAGAACCTGGGGGCTGACTTACTGCAGCTCCTTCCAGCCCCTTTCCTATACATCTCTGGAATCACCAAAACACCAAAAACATAATCTGAAATGACTGTGAGATGGGGAAGAGGGTTACAGTGTGTAAACAGCGAATTTTGAGTGGAAAAAGAAAAAAAAGGCAAAAGGAAACCATGTATTTTTTCATGTCCCAGCCATGTGCCAGCTCCCCAGTCCTCCTGAAAGGCTATCAAGATGTTAGTACTGCATTACTTGACAGCCTGCTGCTTCCAAACTCAGAATTCCTGGTGAGCTGCAGTCTGCAGTTAAGATCTGAGCATTCAGAAAGGGCTGTAACTGAATTTAGATGCATGTAACTCTTAAATTACACAGTGCTGTAAAGTATTGATGTTTATACTTGATAGCTTTAATATTGCTATTTATGTCTCAATAAATTATACTTGCAGAAGTAAAAATGGAAAAGCCAGACTGCATTAATATCTACACTAAACATAAATCTCAAAATATAATTGATATGGATATTAGCAGTGCAATTTCAATAATATTAAACATGCCTATGGCTTGTGATAGGATCTTCTAAATGCAATGTAAAAGGGATAAAGTGAATAAGATAAGAAATATTTTTTGCAGAAGAGCTGGTTTGAATGGAAGATTAAACCCCAGGTATTGGATACCAGACACTGATTTGAAGTGAGAAACTTTCGACTTTTGATAAACCAAAGCAAGCTAAAAATAAATTCTTTTTTATATGACTCTAAAATGTGCCTCAAATTTGAGGTCTGCAAATTATTCCTGTAATCATTGTGGGGTTTGCAGTGGAGCATATTTACATTATTTTCTCTGGAGAGAAGACAACTTCTTACTTACCAGTCATGCTCCACAAAAATTGGAGATGGAAAACATCTCCCTAAAGTAAAAGTGTGTGTATTAAATATTTAAAAACAGGCACCCTATAGCAGAAGTCAACTGCAGGCTTGTTGATGCCTCTGTATTTCTGAAACAGCAGGGCACTGCATATCACCCTGAACAGGGCTGTGTTTTTACAGCAATAAATCAGCATTCAGCTCCTCTTCACGATCTGACTTACAAGATTGTTGTTCACATTATATATTTGTGCTTATTATGGGCTAGAGGAAGCTGAGAAACTCATAAAACGAGCTTATCTTTTGTGTTAGGGTGAGAAGTGCTTTAAATTGTTTCAACCATGAACTCCACAGATAGTGTAGCTACCCATATGTGAAATTACATTCCATAAAACGGCAATTTCACTCAAATCCATTAATGAATTTTCTAGCCTCTATGGGTTCCAGCATGGTTTTAATTTGGGTAGGGCATCTGCAGAGAAGAGGATTGTTATTTGAAAAACATCATTGTAGAGGGACAGACCTTCCTGCTCTGTGGAGGCATCTGAGGAAATCTCTGGAAAAGTTGTCAGGGTTGATCCTTCCCATTTCCTGGTGAACTTTCATGTCTGCAGGAATGGGGTGGAGGACGGTGAGCTGGGGCTCCTGCTTCTCTGGGTGCAGGAAAAATAGGACCAGAAATTTATTTCACTGTTATATTCAGCCTACAGAATGCTTTAAAAATGTCATTGATTTACCACAGTAATCTGATAGCATCAACACAATTAATTATCTTTTCTCCAGGTTGTTTAAAGATGTTTCAACATCTGAGTTGCCTTTCTGGCCTTCTATTTTGCCATGCAGCAAAATTTTGGAAAAAAATATATTAAAGCCCTGAAATAACTGATTTTAGAAATAAAGAAAATAAATCTTCTCTTTTAATTCCTTTTGCTCACCACTTGACATGATTACAGCACCTCCAGCATGCAGAAAATATTCAAGTATCTTCTGAAGGAACCTGCATCATGGTAAACTTTCACTAGTCAGGACAGGCATTCACTGTGCTCAAGGACTACATGGCTTAACAAAAAAAAGTGTGTATACATCTGGAAAACAAATTGGGACTCTGAAGGAAGTGGTGTTGGTGGGGCTTGATGCTAGCTGGAGTCTAGACAAGATTTTTAACTTGGTTCATGAAACAGAAATGTAAGTGGAAAAGAATGTTATGGGCTTGATAAGGTAAGCACGTTTTATTTGGATCACATACTTATCCATCACTTGTAGATTGGACCACTAATACTTTCCAAGTGACTCTATATTCCAGGAAACTTGTTCAGGATGATTCATTCCATTTGCTAGTCTAGTTCTATGCTGGCATTACATAATACCAGAGTGCTACAGTCTGCACAAGTTAGCGGCTGACTTCTGAGCAGAGTTTAATAATGATTTCATGTGCAAAGAGCCACTCTAGAGCCAGCCAAAACAAACTGGAAGCAACTCGTTGTCTCAGAATTAGAGTTAAATCCCTGACTGATTTGGGTCTATACTGCCTGGAGGCAGTTGATCTTTTTCTATCAAACACTCACAATTGAGATTAGCAGCATGACATGGCTCTTTTGATGTAAAAGACAGACATCAATAAGGGATTTTCTAAGAAATGTCTCTAATTCTGGACTGTTTTTCCTGCTGCCATGAATATCAGAGCTAATCTCTCCATAAATGCTGCAGATGCTTTTTTTCAGAATTGAGAAATTTGAGAAGAATCTGGAGCAAGGTTGGGTTGGGGCTGTTGTTTGTAAGCTGAGATGAAGTAATGCTGTCAGCCCCAGATGTGACTCTCCAGGCTGGCAGTGACCTCATGAGAGATTCATCTCCTTTAATTGCAGATGTATCCAAGTACAACATCTCACCCAGACTGGTCTCTTTTGAGTGAACCTGTGTCTATGGTAGGTGGGAAAAAATTCCTGGAATGAGAGCACCTAGCTCACACTTGACATCTTGCATAGATTTGGACTATCTTTAAATTTATATATTGGAAATATTTGTTATTGGAAATATTTGCACCTACTAATTTCCTGCTCTTCTATTGATAATTGAAATACAATAATTAACAATTTGCCATGTATAAGGGAAAACTACAAAGTCCCTCATAAAAATTGAATTTTGGGTTTTGCCTTCAGGTCCCCTTTTTGTCTTGTTCTTTGTGTATCTTAAAGGAGAGAAGTAAAACATGACAGACAGAAATACTGCAGATCTCAGACCACCATCTGCACCCTTAGTTCACTGGTGTTCTTTTCCTTTTCCCTTTTCTTGCCTTCTGTCAGCATTAGTCACCGGATCTGGGATCTTATTATCCCTTTTCTCCCCTAGCCAGACTCCAAGCAGGAACACAGAGCATGGATCAGGGTCTGAATATTTCCTCACAGCTCAGCAGCTTTGCTGGCTCCCATGCATGGAGAAGTTTGGATTTCCCAGCAGTTTAGTGCTGTGATTTGTCCCATTTGTCTTTCAGGCTGTTCCTCATCTCAGGCCTAATGTGCCCAGGCAGGCATGGAGCTGAGGACAGGACAGGAGACGAGCAGGGAGCCTGTTGCCTGTGTGAGAAAACCTTCTAGGCTTTGTCCTCCAGGGCTTTGAGTGCTGGGGAGATGCTCTAAAAAAACAACACCAACAAGTCTGAGGGTGCTGCCGTGTCCCTCCACCCAGGTCCCTGAGGCTGGTGGGTAGCAGTGTGATTTTTGAATGCTGGAGAAAAAAAAACAACACAGAAATTGCTTGATAACAAGCAGAAACTCCTCACAGGAATTAACTGAGAAATGAAATGCTCCAGACATTTTTGTCACACACATCTAGCTTGCTTCCTAATTCTCGTCATTCTATTTTTTTTCTTCCACAAAGTCATAGTTTC
Organism: Euphonia xanthogaster; assembly: GCA_034509185.1. NCBI lineage: Eukaryota > Metazoa > Chordata > Aves > Passeriformes > Fringillidae > Euphonia > Euphonia xanthogaster. The sequence goes on from JAYDZK010000001.1 coordinate 108,365,884, forward strand.
TGGCATACTCTGCAGTCTGATGGTGCTACAATGACTTTTTTTTTAAGGACATCTCCCTTTGGAATATTTGTGTGTGTGGTTTCTTTGTTCTGTGAGCAGAATATGCCTGCCAGCGAGACAGAATCTCATTTAGTTGCAAAATACACTGATTCTCCTAATGAAGACGTGGATCTGCTCTGCAGATGAGGGTCTCCTCAGCTTCTCTCAGCAGGACAATTATGGTTTGTTTTAAAAGTACAGAAATTCTCTGAGGCACCAACTCCTTCAGTTTTTTAGCAGGTTTAGTTGAATTATATTAATTTGTTTAATGCAGTGCCACAAACTGGCCCTACATTCTGTCCTGAGAGAAGGGCTTTGGTTTTTTGGGGGATTTTTTTAGTCTTCATTTATCACATTACTATTCTGCAGGGGTTTGCTTGAGCAGTCAGAATTGAGTAGTGTCACTTGAGCATGCATTTTAAATTAAGACGGGGTCATCCTCTTCTGTGTTTTATAATCATCAGTTGCTTGAAGCATACAAGAAGATGTGTTCAGACAGGTAGGTTTGAGATTTCTGGTGATGAAAATTGCACAAATCTTAAAACTTATTAGGCCATGCAATTTAACACTTGTTCTTTTTGTTTATGCCCTGTAGGTGTATCTTTTATGCAGTATGGCTCTTCCTATAAAGACAAATCTGACAATCATTCACTGAGGCATTTTTCCTTGCTTTCTCATATGAGTTCAGCTTCTCTTCCTGAGTTTTAGGTTAAAAAATATTTAAACTACTTAACTGCTTCTGCTGCTTGTTCTGGCCACACCATTTACTTCTTACCATTGTACACATATTCCATCAGGCATTTGCAGAGCTGAAGGTGTTCTGGAGTGGCAGAATTTCCCAACTGATCACATCCATGTCACATGTGTATCAGTGTGAAAATCTATCCCTCTTTGGCCCTTTCCATGCATTTGTATTAGAATTAGAGCTGATTTCATTGTGGGCAGGAGTGCCTGTAGGACCCAGGCAAGGCTGGCAGAGTGCTGAGCTAGGCACAGGGTTTACATAATATGACAGTCCCTGCCCTCAAAACTTGGGAGCCAAATAAGCAGGAGCAAGAGCAGGAGGAAAGAAGAGGTGAAGTGACAGGTCAAGGTCATGCAGCAGAAGCCTGTGAGAGCCCTAGGATAGCCCCTGTTGAACCAAGTGTGGGGTATTTTATGGAGAGGATCCATAAGCTCTGAGGATTCAATCATTTTTTTGTTGCCTTCCCTCTGCTGCCCTTACATGTGACCAGCGGCAGCTGTGGTGCTGGCTACTGCCAAAGTAGTAAATAGAGTCTTTCATCCCCACTGAAAGGAGAGTGAATGATGTAATTTGGCTTCCCTTCCCTCCTGCTGACTGCCGAGACATTATTTCTGTGTCAGTGCACATGGCCACTTGGCACCAAACGGGACCCCTCTCTTTGTGGAAGTGGAGGGAGGATGTTAATTCTTTTTGATGTACCAGGAACGTATCTGGAGCCGTACAGCCACGTTTCTTTCAGGAGGGAACTGGCTCCCAGTGTTCCCTGACAAAAAAGGAGTGTGGGCTCCTTTCACTGCATGTGCAGAGCCTGGGGAGGTGAGTGCACACCCTGCTGACCACAGGTCAATCCTGGTGCTTTCAGTTTCAATGGGATAGCGAGCCTGTTTGTGTTGCTCGTTGGGGTGGTTCTGCTCCAGAGCACCTCTGCATTAATTCATTCAACTTTGTTCTACAGCCTATTAATTTAAACTGTATTGCTTTTAAAGGCTGGAAGAAGGATCCAGATACTGTGTAACGTAGGAAGTCATATGGCACCCACAAGGCTGTATTTCTGCCTACTCTGCCTCTGTCTTTCAACCATATGAAAATATTCTTACTCCAGTGGCTTTACATCAGGTCATTAACTTTGGTTTATTGCCTGTGAAGACGGTTCTGTGAACTTTCCTTCTGGATTTTTGAGAACAGGAACAATTTGCTGGAAAGGGAGGGGAAGGAGAGCGGTTGCCTTCTAATGCCAGTCCAGATTTATGTGCTTGGCTTGTCTAAGTCCTGGAATTTCTCTGTTTCCTCCTTGAGACCTCCTGCACCTCCCATTGAATGAGGTGAGGATATCAGATAATCTTTTTTTTCCTCTCTTAGGGAAACATAAGAAAGTCCTGGACAAAAGAATGCCAGCAAAGCTGCTGAAACCAGCAGGCAAATGATAGTGAGTGCCTTTTTCATCCTGTGTCTCTCTCTGTAAGGAAAGAAAGAGCTTGCTTTCATTCAGATAGGAGACACCTAACAAAGTAAAAGAGTCTGAAGTCTCAGGATAAAAAAAAAAAAACAAAACCACAAAAAAACCCACTATTCTGTCTCAGTTTGAACTGGCTAAAAGACTGCTGGCACAATGTCCACTGCAACACACATGGAAATCCACAGAGTGAGAGAACAAACTGGTCCAGGGCCTCTTCCCAGCCCTGATCCTCTAACCAGGACAGAATCAACAAGGCATGATTTTTAGCTGCACATTAATTATAAGTTTGACAGTTTTCTCTTTCATTTTCACTGCATTTTCAACTTATCTGAGTTGCCAGAGGCAGCTCACATGTCTGCTTACAGGAGTGCTGTGGGTGAATGGTTCAAGGTTTTCATGGCCTCTGTGAGCTGACAGGGTCTCATTCCTTCCTCTGGTGTTTGGCAGTCAGAGCAAAGAGACAGATTGGACATGCCTGCATCTGTAGGATCCAGACTCTCCAGTAGTTCTGTTCATTGCTCCACACTCAAGGGTAAAACCAGTGAATACTTGAGCATCCAGAAACGAGTCTGGCACTGGAGAGCAGGGGTAGCTGAGAGGGCCCCAGTTTCAGTCTTTGCATGTGGATGATTCTGGTAAAAAATGCCTGGGACTGGTGCCCAGGGGCAGCCCAGTCACCAGAATGGACTTTTTGGGCTATGACTGCCCTTCATCTCACCTTGCCATGGTGTTGCTCCTGGCCCCACCACTCCCTCTTCACTACACCAATGTCATGGGGCTGAGCTGCAGAGGTGCAGGTGAGCAGCACAGAGAGAAGTGCAGCAGAGCCTCAGCCTTTTCTTATCCTTCTATTTAGCTAGAAGGCTGGATTTGTCCCTTCATACACAGAGAGAAGCAGAGTTTCCTACTTCTCTCCCCGCTTACCCATCCCTGACCCCAAATCCCTTGGTTGCACCATCTATATGCACATCTCACACAAATATTTTATTCCCTGAGTGGCTTCTCTTGCCTTTCCCCGTTTCCATTGAGAAAATGCTTCATTAAAGAATTTTTCTCAAGAGAAGTGTTTGGCTAGAAGACAAGTGTGTGTGTGTGTGTGTGTGTGTGTGTGTTTATTTTTCCAGGATCACTGCAGCCAGTCAGAGCCAATCGGAAACAGGAGGGCTCCAACTCAGACTTCCTGATTCCACATTGGAAAAAGTGCTTGGCCCACAGTGGGTGTAGAGTTTTGTCACTTAGAGGTGAAGCTGCTCCCTCTGAGAGAAGGAACAGAGTTCAGGAGAGAGCCACAGAGGATCAGGCTTTTGCTTCTGCTGTTTCCAAAGGAAGGAGAGCTGCAGATGTGAGGGGCTGTCCCATCATGTTTGGCTGCCACCCTGGCCATTAATATCCTCTTTGGGAGAAGTCTGGCTATCAGTGGGAAAACCTGGTGGCACTGATGCCTTCAGTCACTGCCTGCTCTGTGGGTGCCTGTATCTCAGGGTGTGTGGGCAGGCAAAACATCTGAGGAAAGGGTAGTCCCAGAACTTGCTCCCTGCTTCCATCAGAATTGCTCTTGGCCAATGTGGCACTACCAGCTTGTCAGGTACTCATGTCTGGCTGCATGGGCACAGAGCTCAGCAATTCAGCCTCTCCCTGGCCTCTCATTCCTGACTGTCAGCCTCTTCAGCTTGGTGTCTCTGGCTGTTCCCCTGTCTCACGGGGTTGCCTGTGGTAATCACTCAGCCAAGCTTCCTGCTGGCTTGTCCAAATAGGTTTTTATCCTGTCAAAAATGCATGGATACTCTGTTAATTTGATAATTTGCTGAGGCAGGATCTTATGCAATATCATTCAGAACAGCAGTTTTCCTTAACTACTTTTGCTGCACAGTGAAACCTCTGAGTGACAGCAGTGGATCTCAGTCCTACCTTCCCTAGAAATGAAGGTGAAACTCAACCACCACTCATGTTAGACACAGCAGTGGCATTAATGGCAAGAGTCAGAGGCTGTGGAAAAGGTCTTTATAACCAACTCAATCTTTCATTGAGAAAAATACTGGATTTTGGATTGGGAGCAAATGCAAGTTTTGGAAGAGAAAGGATTAGCTGGTCCAAACATCACACCTCCAGGATAGTCCTCAGCCTGTGGATTTCATTTGGCACTGCTTGAAATAACAGATAATTCAGTGACAGGTCTGGAAGGTCCTGAGATGTGGACTCAAGGAGGAAGATTCACATTTGCAATCCAGAACTGGAGCCAGACAAAACCTGTGGAGCAGAGCCTTTTCCTGAACAGGAAGGTTTACATGCCCTTCTTCCCAAGTTACCTGTGATGCTGAGGCAGTCAGTAATGGTTGACTTTTTTTTGCAGGACTAAGCTCACTCTCCCTGCTAATGCTTCAGTGGAAGAGACACAGGGACCTGTTCTGAGCCCTGCCTGCTTCTGTGTTTGGGGCAGAAAACAAGATGCAGTGTCTGCTCTATCCTCTCTGCCGAAGACAGGATGTCCTCAGCCACTTGGTAAATGAGGAAGACTTTCCCCTCTGGTCTGTGTCTGTGTCCCCACTATCTTAGCTCTAAACCCCCCCACAGTTTGTTGGAAACACTCAAACTCCCTATCTTAAGGGCTCTCCACTTGGCTGTATCTTCACTGACATCCTGAAAACAAAATCCCACAGCTCTGTGGATGCTCTTAAGCTGGAGCTTTGTTTCCAGCACCTCTGCCATAGTCAGAAATGGTCCTAAGTATATCAGCATGGCACTGTAACAAATGATACAATTATTCCTGCATACAGCAGTGTTTCAAAGACACTTATTTTATCAGCTAGTGCATTCCTGTGGAATTTATTTCCCCTCTCCTGTTATTAATTTACTTCTCTTCTTTTCATTGCAATAAAACTGAACAGAGGGGTGAAAATCTGGATGTCAGTTCAAAATGTTGTAGTAAATAATTCACAGTAATATGAGGAGAAATTGCTTTCTGTTGACTGCAGCTTGTGCAGGGCATTGCATGCTGCTCAGCCCGGATAAACATGGTTAGCTCTGGATACACACATTTAAAGTCTGTCTGTCTTCTGTTTCAACCTTGTCTGGTGTTATACAGGCTGTATGAAATCTAGTGCCAGGCATTGACCCAGAGTGGGGTAATGGATGGTACAGCTGGCTGAGATAGACAGAGAATGGTTATTGTTTTCATCTCAGCCCCTTTCCTTCTTCACAGCTTTTGTCACCGAGAAAAGGCAGAGAAGTGAAATGTGAAACCTTCCAGTTGCCTACATCTGTTAACCAATTTATTTTTTTAAGGTAGAGGAAATGGGAGGGTAGGAAAGGTGAAGGTAGGAGTATGTCTTAATCTGTAGGAGAACCAGGTCAGCAAATAAATGTAATCATTCTGAGAGTTAGTGAGATCTGTGTCAGCCACGTTAACCTGTTGAACCAATGACCTGTGGCTCCCACCTGGAGTGTGCCTGGAAATAACACTTCAAACAATGCCCAGGACTGCAGATGGAGCACAGACTTCCTGAGGCTGCACACAGTGATTGAAAGCTATCTGGATTAAGGAAACTAAAACCGACCAAACAAATGGGAAAACATCAACCCCTGTCTCTGCAGCTGGTTGACAGAACATTAATTCAGATACCATTCAAAACATTAATCTTTACCTAGTTTCCAAATCTGAGCTGAAGCAGACAGGCTACAGTTCTTGGATTTAGTATCGTAACTTGTGCTTTTTAAGTTGCTTTTAATCTTTTTGATCCATGACAGGGTAAAATATCAGGGTGTGTCAGAGCTGGCAGCTCTGCAATGGATAATCTGGCTTGTAAATGCATGGCCTTGGATTACCAAATGGGCCAGGGAGAAAAAGATGTTGGTTAAGAGGGGCTCAGGCTATTAATTACATTTAATGTAATGGTCTGCTGAATACAGTGGTTGCACAATGATGAGAGGAGGAGGAGTTGGGAGGAATCTTTCTGCTTCTATTCCATACTTCTTAAATGATAACACACAAATTTTTATGCTGCACCATGCACTCTCTGTTTATTATTGTTTAGATAGCTGGCCTTGCAAAGCATGGCTCATAAGTGTGGATGATTTGAAAATAATGCCTCTGACATTATATGACCTTTAGGTACATTGACAGCCACTCCAGACTACATGCTATTTTCTGAATAAAAGAATTTTTATTTTTTCCGGGGAAGTCTGTTGATGGAAGAGCTTTAAATGTAATAAAGCCAGAGTTATAGTCAAAGCGACAGCCCTTGTTGTGGAACACGCTGTAGGGGACATGAGATGATTTCTGTGCATGATAATGCATTTGCTTTCAAATGCCATCACTAGATTGATAATTATAGAATTCTTCATATTGCGCCTGGCGGGGTGTCAAGGCTGAATCCTACCAGTCAGTAAGAGTGGGAGATAGAAAAGTGTGCTGTGAACCAGAAGAGTTCAGTCACTTTATGCATGAAGCTGCTAAATGTATTTAAGATGCTACAGGAGAGAGACTTTGGTCTTTTCTTTTCAGAGTCAGCATAAACCTGATGTTTTTTTCACACTGAGTATTGGCAGGAAGGCTCTTAGGAGCTCTTTGTTGCCAGCAATCCATAAGTGACCACCACACAAAACTGGTCCTCCCAGTTTGGTTTAGGTATGTGGCAATTTGTTTAATTCCTTGTATCCAGCCTCTTCTTCTGCCATTTTTAGAGGCACGGGGATGCTTGAAAATTCTTTATTTTCCCTTTCAAAATTCAGAGAAATAACACTGAGGAGGACAGAGCATCTGGAGCTTTATGAAGATATTCAGATATTTGGATATCTGTAGCTAGCAGAGGATGGAAAAGAGGAGGGACTCTGCTGGTCATTTTCATCTACCAACTTCCTTTATCAACTTTTTCTGAATAAAATAATAGATGAACACTTTAGGAACACCATGACCTAGGGAGTGATAAATTAAACAAGAAAAAGGGGTGTGAATTCCTAATTGGGTTTTGTGTATTGGGTACACTGAAAATCATGGTTGCAATTGCTCAGACACAATCAATGTCATCAGCACAGCTCTTTTTGCTGATTGCAAACCCTCAGTGTGTTTGCTGCTGTACCACAGGCAAATGTGGTTGGAGCCTTGTGAATTCTGCTGGTGAAGAGTGGGATTTTTTAAGTGCCTTAGTGATTTGAATATGCCGATGTTGACTCACAGTGAGATATCTGCTTTTAAGCAGGTAAAAAGGAAATTAATCAAAAATGAAAGCCCGTTTTGGGTGGACAGGTTATCTGTGAATGCTTAGATAAATATGATGAATGGTTTCTGTAAGAAAAAAGAGGATGATGCTATTAAAGATAGAAATATGTTTTATCTGGCCTTTAAAACACAGTATTTTGATATTCTTTCATTTCAGGATGTAATTTTTTTTCTTAAAAAATTGTCCTGATTATTTAAAGGCACTCCAAACACTAATCACGACTCAGCACTTCCTTACGCATCAAATAAAACATTTCCACACTTATCTAAAATTTTCTTTCTCATTCCCCACCCACAGTGTCTCAAATTGGGAACTGAACCAAAAATGCATTATTCATCCAGACCTTTTCAAAATTCCATTTGTGGTCATCCAAAGACCCTGAAAAGGGCAGAGCACATGGTGAGGGTACACTGAGGATCTTCCTTCCCACTCTGGTGAGGAGATCGTGCTCACAATGTGAAAAGCCAGATGCTCATGTGTAAGTCACTGGCTGTGGGGACAATGAGTGCCAGAAGGAGAAGGTGGCAGCTTGCTTGAGCCTTCTTTAGAGCTGTTGAGAGCCAGCAATGAAAAAATATGTGTGCACCCCTCATCTCTCAGCATCAAAAAAAAAACCCAGCCCAAGAGGAATTGAGGCAGGAGAACTGAAAATTCAGCAGAAAAAGAATGAGCAGGATGATAAATAGAGAAAAAAAAGGCACATCCTCCACACTAAGCAGAAGTAAGAAAACACAAAACAGTCTGTTGGCACTGTGTGCCAGTGCACAAAGCTGGGAACATGAATGGCAGGGAGCCTGGGATTTGTATCTGCAGCAGGAGCTGTCACACGAGGGCAAAACCGGACGGCGGAAAATCTGACAAAGACCAATTCCTTCCAAGAACACTTCTGTTGTGGGATGAGCTCCTTCACAGCCTGTTCAGGGCTGCAGAAAATATTTTGGGAGGTTATGAAGACAGAATGCAACAAACACACAACAGAGGTGTTGCTGTTTTTCTGTGCTCAGAAGCACGTTCAGTCCTTTGTGCTGACGCATGAATGGGGTGTTCGCTGATACAGAAAACGCCCTCGCCATGCACTGCTTCTATTTCTGGTCATAAGTTAAAAATTCTCGCAGGAGGATCCCTCTGGGTTGCACAGGTGTATGGGAAATTCTGAGCATTTTAATGACACTACATCTTATTTTATTTAGAGAAGTCTGAGGGAAAATTTCTGAATTCAAACAGAGAACTTCAAAAATGACATGGTTTTGAAGAGCTCTGAATTCTAGAGGTATGCAAATTACTTTTTTTCCATTCCTTGGCAAGTGTAAAACATCATCTCCAGCTGATGATATTTTTAGCAAATACAATTTTTTGAGGGGTGAAAATGAAACCAGCAATTTTGCAGTCAAAACCTGTTACAAAACGCCAATAAAATTTGCATTTCTTTCCAAATGAGGAGTTGCTTATAATATGAAAAGTAAAATGTTTTGTTTTAAAATACTAAAGTGGACCTTGTTATGGAGCGCAATATTTTACTGAAACTGAGATGAATGAGCAAACATTTCAGTGTCCCAGAATCTGTATTTTTTCATGTTAATGAAATTTCAAGTATTAGCTTTTCTAAGTTCCTTTCAGCTTCCATTGGATGTGACTGATAGATGTTTATTAAAGCAAGCTAATTATTTGTGTACATCAATATGGAATTTGCAATACAATATCAGTTTATGGTTTTGTAGTGATTTCTAAACATGAGTTATAAAAGACCAGTGGTGCACTGTAGCTTCTTATTTAAGCTGCAAGAACTCCATAGGTACACCAGGTAAGGGAATACAGCAGAGTGACGACACTACAGGTTTTAATTATGGCTAGTTTGTTTACAGACATCATCACAATTGCATCAATAACTTATTGAAGTAATTTAGTTTATGTGGCTCAGATTTCCTCAAATAAAACAGCTGTTGATCTGCTGAAGCACTGAACTGTTCAGTTTTTCTTGGTTTCCTTATTCTCATTATTCACCTTCCTATAACTCTGGCGTGGTTTTGCAGGCAGTGTTATTCTCATACATCAATCTCTTTCACACAGCAAAATGTAAAAAACCTGACACATTTTCCCTAGCACTTCTTCTCCCACTCTCACTTTTCTTTTTTTAATTGATAGGTGTCTTCTAAATTGCTAAATCAGGAGTACAGACTGCCATCTTTCTCTGCTGGTAGGATATGGAGCTGAGCTGTCTACACCAAGGACACCAGCAGATAAGATGGTCTGTGAGTGACCAAAACCTTGTTTTAAAGCCTCTTGTGACTGATGGTTGTGTCCCCTGGTATCTAATTTGTCATAAGATCTGACTGAAGTTTATTCCTACAGCTGAAGGTTTCATACCATCTGCTCCTTCAGTTCTTCTCTCTCCATTTCTCTCACTCTCTGGTGTGTAACAATGTGCTCCAACATGTGATGGTTTTAAATGTACCCACTCCCATGGCAGCACTTGGAGAATTTATTTCTTATCAGCCCTCCTTTCCTCACAGTTCTGGAAGGTTTGGTTTTTTGTTTTTTTTTTTTTGTTGTTGTTTTTTTTTTTTTCAAACTTTTATATCTATGTTAAATTTGGTTGAAATCATCCAATATTTAAAAACAAGAAATAGTTTGGCATAGGAAACAATCTGAGTGCCAGACACACATTCCTATAGGCATTCACATCCAAACATATGCAGCATGAAACAAGGATAACACATCTCAGAGGCACCACATTCTGTATAAGTCAACACTTCTGGAGATATCAAACATCTGTGTGAACACTGACAAATTTTAGGTTTCTTGTGTCTTAAGCAGTTTCCTTATGATAAACTTATTGTGATGCAGGCAAGTGTTAAAAGAAATGAAGTCAATGACTCTGTGATGAACCCTTTGATAAAGCACACTTGAAAGTTCCCTCCCCAAAAATAAGTGAAGATATTAAGTAGTGAGGTAGAAGGGTCAAGTTCATCTCATGGACTGATAGCTGATTAAAAGACAGGAAATAAATCTGAGTATAAAAGCTCTGTTATCACAACAGAGAAAATGCTGCAAGAGGTGACCACTGAGATCTGTGCTGGAGCTTGTGCTCTCCAGTGTATTAGTAAATGATCTGGAAAGAAGAACAAAGAGGAAAAGAGAAGCCTTTGCTGAGGAGTAATAAAAACTAAAATTGACTGTGAAGACTTGCAGGAGGATGGCTGAGTGATGGGCAATAAAACAGCAGGAGAAATTATCTTTCAATCAGCTGAAAACCTGATACACATGGAGAAAAATAACCCCACCTATACATAAGGAGTGACAAGTCCCCCATGAGATACTGTTATTCAAGGATTAGATATTCAGATCAGTGTAAGCTGCTCTGTGAATATGGTTCACTCTTCCAGGGCAGTTCTACAGAGTGCCACAAATTTTTAATAAAGAAAAAGAAAAGAAGGAAAAAACAGGAAAAAAAACCAAAACCAACCCAAACATGGAAGGAAAGCAAAGCATATCTGTAAGTCAGCAGGTAAAGCAGTGATGCATCGAAATTTTACAGTTCCAGTCTTATCTTCTTTGGTACCAAAAAGTAACAACAACAACAAAAAAAAGTACTGCTGTTATGGAATAGTTTCAAGGAGAAACTAAATACAAGGAGAAACTAAATACATTAGTTATTGTCCATAAAGAAAAAAGATGAGATGCATAGTGATTTCATAAAACATGGGTGATGCTGAAAAGAGAAATTATTTCTTGTACCCCAAAAGGAATGGCTTTCAAATTAAACCATCAAACTAAGGTTTGAAAAGAAAGAAGAGGCAGAGTTTTCCACCCAGTGCATAATTAAACAGCCGAGCTTACTGCCATAGGGTGTTGAGCAAGCCAAGAGTATAAATTAACAAAGCAATTAGACAAGCTCACAGATGAAAACTCCATCCCTCGTTGCTCAACATCAAGACACTAATCCACTTCAGGCCTAAAAAGCCCCTGTTTCACATTTGCTCTGCTCTGGTATTTTGTTCTCAAGCTGCTGTTCCAGCTTGACACCAGACATGGGATTCAGGGATTCAGGGATGGATGGACTTCTGGTTTGGCCTGAGAACCTCCCTTATGGTCTTAATTGCAAGTCAGAAAAATAGGAGGTGAGATAATCAAGGTCACTTTTGATATGGCCATGAGAAGTGAAATTAGAACTCAAAAAGTCTTATTTTCTTAAGCCACTGACATGCAGCTTCTTTTATGTTTCTGTATTTCACTATTCTGCAAGACCTGCTCTCATTCTTCACAGGTTTGTACACTGCAGTTAAATACCTCCAGGACAGTCTGAGAGTATTTGGATGGGAGCCTGGCCTTTGAGAAATATGTATGAGTACAGACAGATCAAACAGAATTTACCATTGCCTTGTGCATCACTTCTGAATTTTGGTAGACATCTCAGGAGGGAATCATCTGGTGCAACGGGAAGGGAACTGCTAATAGTGCTCCGAGGCCACTGAAAAATTTAAATTCCTCCTAATCCTCTAGAGAATTGATTGGAAAATATGCAGTTAAGAAAATGTTCTTGGAACTCAGGAAACTATTTTCTTTATACCAGGTTGCCTAAGAACTAGAATGGAGTAGAATGTTTCAAGAGCTTTGAAGACAGAGATAATAATTGACATATCTTCAGAAAATGATCATTATTGCTGTGAGTGGCTTCAAATGGGAAAGTATCTGCAAGAGCTGGAGTAAAGAATCTTATTGAAAATATGCTACCTCCTAATAAAGGAAATAAAAGGCACAGGAGGCCCAGACCAAGGCTGCAAATCAATGAATCTGTGAAGAATCCAAGTGCAGATTTTAGGCAGTGGGGGTGGACCTATGTAGAGGAAAGTGCATGTGGACTCTGGAGTCCACTGAGGGTATGTTTAAATTTAATTATAGCCTAAATACCATTTTTCATTGGGAAATAAAAAGGCTTTTAGAATGTCAAGCCTCATTGCTGGTGCTCTCACTAGTGCCAGGGGATATTGTGACAATAGGGAAGAGAAGATAGCCACTGCATGCTAATTATTTAATATCCAGTTACAACCACTATGTTGGATACAGTGTAAATCAGCAAAGAATTTTAAAGGAAAAAAAATATATAGTCAAACAAAAGATATTTGTAGAGGGATTATTCTGTTAAAGGGCCAAACATCTTAGTGCAACACGCTATGAACTTCATCTGCTTTTCATTTCCTGGAGCACTGCAACTGCCCTGCTCAGAAGGAGGAAAATCAGAGACAGAACAACAGTTTCACACAATGGAGGGTCTGAGAGGCAGAAGGGGAGGAAGCAGGAGGCAGGCTTTGTGGGAAAGACACTGGAGACTCCATGACCACAGATTTCCTCTGTGTCACTTAGGCATGACTGGGGATTGATTTTTAAATGCAATAGTAAGCAGCATAAACGGGTACTGAGTAATTTGAGAAATCAGACATTGGAAACATCCTTGTGCCTCAACCCTTATATGAAGCGGCCCAGCTAGGCTTTCCACCCTGTTCAGTCATGTTGAGTGTGATATGCCTGAAACACTCAGGCAGAGGAGTCTGGGACAGAGGCACATCCATGAGCAAAGGAGTCCCAGGACAACCCTGCTTTTGTGGGACTGAATTAGGCCATTCCCCATTGAGCTGAATTATGCAGCTGGCTGAGCACAGACTATTCCTTAAAATATGTGTACAGAGAAGTGGGAGGATGTATCTAAGGACTGTTTACCTTTTCAGGGGGAATTTTGTGATGTTATCAGTGTCTTTTTAAAGGAGTTGTTTATGTGTAGGATGGATATGCAGAGAAAGCCTTAGACAGTTGTCACTGAGTTATACACAGATGAAATCACGTGGAGCATTCAAGGTGAATCACACACAGTTTGAAGGTAAGGCAGTCAACTTGTGTGGATTAGGTTTGGTAGCAAAACAAGCCATGGACCTTCCAGTGGTGATGAGGATCTCAGTCTCTGTCCCAAGTTCCCATGAGGGCTCATTAGGGTTCTTTAGGGTTAGGGATGGGCTCAGAGCACCACACAGCCGACAGCTCCAGGAACACTGGGGCTGGAAAAGGTGTGTTCAGGGGGGCATAGGCCACGTGTGGTGCTGGGGACCTTAGAATTAGAGTTAGGGCCAGAAAAAAACCCATCAGAGTCAGAACAGGTGTAGTTCATGTATCGGTGCAGGAATTCTCAGACATCATATTTGGCAAAGGTCACATCTCTGCAGCAAAACATCTTTGGTCCATCTGCGTTATTAACAGAGAATCTGTAGCTTCCCCTATGTCAGGCAGATGTGGTGAGAGTGTGGTGCTACTGTAGCCATTAAAGGGGACATATCCCAGGAGCTCAGAGCTGATTTATCCCTCTCAAACTCATTTTTTTCCCGCTGACTCCTTTTGTTGCATGACTGAATGGAGGGGTCACAGCTGTGGCATTTGTGGTCCCTGGAGACCTCAGTCTCTGTTGGCAGCTGGCACAGGTTGCTCGAACTTCTGCCATGGGACTGGACCAGCACACAGAGAGCTGAGGTCAGGCCTTTTTTGCCTTTTGGGGCTGGGCTGTGCTGCTGCTCAGCCACAGCTGGGAATCTGGGTCATGGTGTCTTGCTCTGGATGCAGCGCAGGACTGTGCTCATTGAGGAGAGGTTGATCTCTGTGTATGATTATGTCTGCAGATTGTGTCAAAAGTTCATGTCTAATAATAGCCTGCCTCCAACAGATGTTCCAGGAATTAATCAGCCCTCAAGTGTTTGGTTGCGACTTGATTTCTCTAAGTATAAATTAAATGACATGCAAGGGTAGCTGGGTTGAACCAGGAAGTGGGCAGGCATGGAGCAATTCCCTGTGTCTTCACCACACAAATCAGACATGGAAAACCACTCATCAGATCATCTGTTCCTTTGTAGCTACCTCTGAAAAACTGACTACTAAAAACATTACCTAGAGTCTTTCTCAGCCTGTGCTGTAATTTGCATTTAGTGCGATGCATTTTTTATCTAAATTAATTCCAATCACCCACCTTTACCACCAGTATCTTTGACAATGGATTAAAAGCATCATTAATCTTTAAAAAGGAGTAGTCAATGAGATCATCTAAGAAAAATACAAATGAGTTTAGGTTTCTGACTGTTCTAAAAGTTCCCCCTCAGCAACATCTCCATTCTCTAAAAGTTTCCAGCAGTAATTGATTTTGCAATACACCTCAGAGCACATCAATTTCGTGCTATTTGTTGTAAATGCCAAAGTTGATGCATTACCGACATTGGAAATCTCCCTCTTTTTAAACCAGCCGTGGGAGTTTCCATTGAACTTGGCTCTGGCAACACACTTAAGGAGTTCTTGCCATTCCCACCAGGGAAGACACACAGTGGCTCAGTGCTTCACATCTGCTTCTCCTCACAAGACCTCGGCCAGGCTCACACTCCATTGCTCAGTGGGGCCAACAGCTGAGGCAGCCCCCAGCTCTGATGACCTGGACAAAGCTTATGGCAGCCCTGACTGTCCTTTGGTAGCCACCAAGGGCTTGTGCACCTGCCCATGGCCCTGGAGCCCAGGTCAGCACCCAGTGATGCTGCAGCAGCGCTGGCCTCCAGCTCCCCCAGCCCTGCCCAGCAGAGCCCTGCCCATCCGGGAGCTCACATCCCAGCCTAGCCTTGGTCCTACCCTCACCCAGGGAGGTGCCCAATGCCCCTGGATGTTCCTGGCTGAGAAGGGGATAGATCTGCTGTCCCTGTCATAGGGGTCCCCCAGTGCTCCCATGTAGCATTCACATTCACTGAAAAAATCCCTTCGCCCAGGATTTTTCTCCTGGGAAGCTTAGAGGCCTCAGAGAAAAGGAAAACAATTCTTGTCTCATTGGTTTCTCCTG
>JAYDZK010000001.1:108399076-108421867 GCA_034509185.1 Euphonia xanthogaster
ATAAATCAGCCTTCTGAGAACTTGGAGTCAATTCTCATCTCTCACCTCATCCTGGGGACCCTCACAACACCACAACACTGTATGGCTCTGTAATCCAGAGGAGCAGCTGGGGTGAGGGACTGGGAAGTGCTCCAGAGACTCATCACTTGCAGAAGTTGAATATTTGAGACAGCAAAGGACCACTTGGAAAGAAGTGTGTAGGCAAAGAAAAAGAGCAATACACTGGAATAAGCAAGGATAGGTAGGGAAAATACAGCACAGGGAAATTCCTGCTTGTCTGAATGAGCAGAAAAAGGAAGATGAATTTTGTTCAGGCAAATGCAAACTCTTCAGCTAGAGTAATTCACATTGAAGGAAAAAGATCAAAGAAAACCAGTGAAATTAGTCAGCTGAATTTTAATGTGCTACCAAGTAAAGACTAAGGAAAGTCTACAAATATTGGTAGAAACACTTTATAGAGATCAAAGTTTAGCTAGAGATAAAAGAAAGAAAAACAAAATATCATTTTGTAATTTCCTCCCCACCCCTGACAACATTTGTCATGTATTATTTATGACCAATAGGTATTTTTGGGGGGAGAACATCTGTAATGTCTTTAGCAGGGGTCCTTAAATTTCAGAAAGCATTTCAGCTGGAGTGGTCCCTGGCAAATTTGCTGTCAATTTCAACAGCATCTGAATTGGGTACATGGTAAATTTAACAATGAAAATAAACCAGACACTTTTAGTTCCTTATGGTGTGTCCCAAATAGCTTATAAACCACAAATGCTTCTTCAGTCATTAGGGATGAACAGGTCCCCTGGCATCCTAAATAGAATGCAAAGTGTGGATCAAACTGGGTAATAAATTGAATTAATGTGGCAAAGACATAGGCTAGTGTCAAACTGATGTTACGGGACTGACTTATATTGAACTACTCCTTGGAGACAGCAGCACAGAGAAATGGTTTGTGCTTCATCTCGAGCACAGCTACCAGGCACTCTGTTGCCATGCTACAGTATCTAGGTGGCATCTTACTGAAGGAAAATCCTGCTTCTCTCAGTGCCAGTCCTTGCTTGGGGTGCCAGCAGGAGGCTGAGTACATCAGCTGAGTGGGTTGTCTTCCCCCAGATGCTGCTGGACCAGAGGAAGGTGAGGACACCCCACAGCTGTGCCTCTCCCTCACCATCCCACTCCTGTGATGACTCTGTGTTCACACTGGCGGAGAGAGCGTGGAGCTGAGCCATGTGCTGATGCCTTTCACATCCCTCTGTGCCTCAGATCTCATTTTCTGCAGAAGAACTGAGCCCATCCAGCAGTTAAATGTGTCTCTGGGGAAGCAAAATGGAAGGTGGGATTTGCCAGATGAAACTTCACAACAGAAAATTTAAAGAATGCTGGGAAATCTTTTGAAAGGGAATGTGGAAGGTAGTAAACAGCTAAAAATGGAGCAAAACATAGCATGGAAGTAAATCAGAGAAGCAGAAAACAAAAATAAAGGTAGGGAAAAAAGGTAGATGAGTAAAAGTTTATAAAATATTCTCATGAGTTAGATGAAAGGAATGGCAGTGATCAATGACTCACCTTCATCTAGTACTCTTCCTTATTCTCTGTAATTCCCAAAATCAGGAACAATGTTTTAGAATTCCCAGTCTTGGAGAGATGCAATGCCAGGGGCAATGAGAACCAGACCATACTTTCAAATCTAAAAAGTCCAAAACTTGCACTATCCATTTTTGACCCAACCAAATGTGCATTTTTATGGCTCTAGCAGTTATTCTTCACCCTGAAGCAATTTTACAACATGCTGAAAATATTGAGCAACTCAGAGGTTGGACTGCACTTGAGATGCCCACACATTTTCCAGCCCTCAGTGTTTTGGATGCAATGCACTGCAACGCAAGCACGTGACTAAAAAATGGAAGTTGTGTCTTTCAATGGCTTCATGAACTGTGACTGGAAGCAGGCTTTACCTTCAGCCCCTTTCCAGTGCTGTGTGGGTCAGCTTGGGCTCAACCTGACCAATGTCAACACCAATCCTCCCCTGGAGTTTCTCAAGTTAACTGTGGAGCACATACTGCCTGACATGGAGAGAAGAAACACCACAGCAAGTTAACTCATGAAGGGAAAATCAAGCTTGGCCTGCCTCCTGATGCTGCAAAGCACAGTTCCCTCCCTGCTGGGGGCTGATCGATATTTGCAGTATGAGACAGACGTGCTCTTTGGGAGTTGTGAGAAGAGCAGTGAGCCTGGCATGGCAAAAGCACTTATGGAGCTACTGCCTTTGTCCTGCCTGAGGAGGAGCCCAAATTCAGCTGCTTTAGGTTCTTTTGCAGGAGCTGGAAATCACTGACCCCATAAAACACCATCAACTCCATGTGACAGCTGCTGCTGCCTCTTCTCACCCTCTCTAACACAGAGCCCTGGAGTGACAGGCTGGCTAGACAGAAGATCCAGAAAGGAGCTCTTTCTCAGCATTCAGAAAAGTCTGGCACCTCACTGTTATCATCTCAATAAAATGCTGCAGGAAAAAATGAACCAAAAAGGCCCTCAGAGCCTCTTTTGCTACCAGAAGCTGCTGCCCTGAGCAGTGTCCTCGAGGCCCAGGAGGTGCCAGAGCTGTGCACATGGCCCCCCTCTGAAAGGGCTGAAACATCAATGGTTCCACAGGCCTGCTTCACACAACTTTAACAAAACCCACTGAGAGGGGTGGTGGAGCCTGAGACCAGCACCAGAATCCCTCTGGCAGGGATGGACCCCGGGTGAGGCCAAGGAGGCCTCCTGGCTGTGGCACTGCCATTCTGGGTCCGGCCACAGCGACAGCACAAATGCTTTCTGTGGCACTCACAGGCAAAGCCTCAGACAAATCTTTAGGTGTCACTGTAGACAAAAGCCTTAAGCTATTTCCAGGAACCTGTTCTGGCTCAGAGATCTTGGACAGAAGAGTGCAGCCCATCTGTCCTGCCATGTGGAGGCAAAGACAAGCTTTTAGGATGGAAACTCTGACCTGATCCCACAGGGCTGGGGTGAGCAGAAGAGGCGGACAAATAGGAGATTACTTAAAAGGACACAACTTCCAATATATTAAAAAGCTATCCAATCTACAGGAAATTTATTGCAGCTTTGGCAGCATTAAAAGCCCCTTTACATTTACCTGGACCCCTTTTAAAATTTGTCAGTGATAACTGCCAGTGAAGGTCACAGTGTGGTTAGGGGGAGAGAGCCTCCATTTCAATTGGGAAAGAGCACTTGGGGAAGCCCTGGAGAAGGAAGTCATCCTGTGCTTGCCAACCTGCAGTAACCAAGCACTGTGCACATCCAGCCAGGAAGACTGCAAAAAAGACCTTTACCCTGCAGCGGGCTGAGGACAGCTGACATGCATGGATTTAAGTAATATGCTATTAAAATCTCTTCTGAGTGATTGCCACCTATTATGTGGCTTCAGACTTCAGCACATCTAAAATGCATATGGTTTAATTGACACAGCACTAGGGGTCCTTAACAGCCATTAGTGCTGCTCACACTGTGACAGTCTGAATGCAGAGTTGTCACTGTGCTACTGCCTGTACAGACACACAAGAAGAGGAGCAGAGAGGCCACCATTCATGGCATAGAAATGGCATCTCAGCCTTAATGATACCAGTCAATTTGTGCTGCTGCAGTGGCTGTCACCTTAATCCATAGCTGAGTGACCAGGGGGATGTGCATTGCTAGCCTGCTGTTAATAGCAATTCCTACCAGTTCCAGAAATGCACTGGTTCTACACCACTGCATGCATCAAGGCAATGACTGCAGCCTGCTACTCTGCTTCCCACCCATTTTCTCTCATCTTTCTGGCTGGGTCCCTGTATCAGCTGTGAAAGCAGAGGACATCAGAGGACATGCTACTACTACTACTACTACATTATGACACACTGAAGAGAGGAAGACACAGCTATATTTAAATCAATGTTCCGTAGAGGGTGTTCTGCATTGGCAAATAAGTCCTTATACATTTACCTGTCACAAGATTGCCGTATATTATCATACTAATGGTGATACATTTCAGCAAGTTTTTTTCTTCCTTTGCTGTTCACATGCTCCTAATTCCTTTTCAGCTTGACTCCTCTTAACATGCAAATTGCAATTTGCAAGCTTAAAATACAAGTCCTGTTTGTGAAGATAAGATTCCGTAAATATCATATCTCCCCTGGAAGAGAATGAGATTATTTTACATCGGCCTAAACAAATTATTTAGGTAAGATCAAGTCTGCTTCAGGTTAAATTTTTTGAGATGTAAATACATTTTAATAGGCCATGCTTATAGCAAATATATTATAAGCATTTGTGCTATTCTAGCTGTTTTAGAATAATTGTAGTAAGAGACATACTGCAGCTAGAAAAACAATATTAGATTACAAAAAAAACAATATTAGACAGGGAAAAGTTAAAAAAAAATTAAATCTCTTAAAAGCAGGTATTCAGGCTACAGCTGCCTTTAAAGGCCCATTCTCTGAGGTGACATCTGCCTGTCCCCAAGCTCACATGACCAGCAGGAATTTACCTGCCCATTCAGTGGGATTTCTTCCAGTGGAAGCCAAACAGGACATAGCACAGATAGAGGGGATGATGTCCACACCTCACCCCCACATCTCAGCCTGGCTTGCTGCTAGGGTGTGGAGAGAGAATTCACCCAGGCAGAGCAGGCTGAGGGATGGGAAATGGTCTCAGGCTGAACTGTCCTGAATGTTAAACTTGCACCTTCCATGCCAGGCAGCTCGATGGTGTGCACTGAGAATACCAAGCACTGAAATACTGAGCGTGCTGCAGCTGCCTGTCAGAGAGCAGGAGGAGGAACAGGGTGAGGGAATGCCTCTGAAAAACAGGAAAATGGGTGGAAGCAGTGCTCTGGTGTAGTCATGGCAAGGTGGGGGAAGATGAGAAAGGCTTAGAGCTGAAACCCCTCCAATTAAGAGGATTAGGCAACTTCTAGAAGATAGTAAGTCTGAATCAATAACAGTGAATATTAAATCCTGTAAAGATGGAAAGGAAAAGGCAGGGATTGCAGTTTCAGACTCACCAGGTTGCCACTGAGCTCCAAAGGAGCTGAGAGCCAAGAGCAGCCGCTTCTCACATGGACAAATGCCCACCACAGCAGGATGGGGGGCATCCTGGCTGCTCTGACTTGGGACCACAGCAGCAGGATCAGTGTAGCAGCATCTCCTGCAGGAGATTATCCTGCCATGATGAGGAGCAGTGGCTCTGCTGAGTTCCCAGCTAGCTGGAGCAAGAAAGCAAGGGCTGACTGGCTCTCACAGTGCTGCAATACTGCTTGGCACTGTTCTGCTTCTCTCAGAGCCAGAGGTTTTTGAATCACAGACCCCAGTGAATTCCAACCAAGATACTGAGCACCAACATCACCAGTCATGCTGTTTCTGCTGAGCCTTAATTCAGGAAGAACTTCCATCTAGGAAGTCCTTGCTTTTGCTGGAAAGATACCACTGGGTTCCAAGCTGCCTTGCAAATGGGAGAGTCTGCTGGACAAGCTGGATTTTTGGACTGTGTGTTTTATTGCCATGGAGGAGATTTTTGGACTGTGTGTTTTACTGCCACTGCTGTAGCCAGTGCAGTTCAGTGGCCACGAGCCTGATTCTTCTCTAGACCTGGCTGCAAGTGCTGCTGGTGCAAAGGGAGCAGGAATACAGAGCTGGGGACAGGTGGCAGGGGCACTGCAGGGATCAGTGAGATCACAGGTGCAGTGCAGTCACACCTGGTGATGGCAGGAGCACTGCAGGGATCAGTGAGATCACAAGCTGCAGTGCAGTCACACCTGGTGATGTGGAGAGAGGAGTTCTCTCCTCATATGGGGAGACGTCCCTATCCTTGAAGCTAAGCTAAGGATATAGGTAAGAACAGCCTAAAGATTTTGCTAGGGCATTAGTCCAGCTGCTGTTGGGAAATAAAGAGGAAAACTGAAGATGTTGATATTACTGGAGAAAGGATGTAGCAGGAAGTAGCTTGATCAGAAATATTGGGATAAGGCATGATCTATATTAGAGGGGCATTGATTAAGGGATATTGATTTTGGAGGCTGTCAGATTATTTCCATTCTGTGCGATGGGGAAGTTTAGTGCTTTGGCATGGCAGTCTGCAGTGCCTGCAGAAGTCTTTGTGAGCAATTTTTCATCCAATCAGAAAAATAAACCTTTCTGAGTATGGCAGCCTAGCACTGCCTTGAGTGGAAGCACCCATCTTTAAGGAACTTGCACTGGAAACTAACTGTATGTTTGCAGTAAGTGGTAGCCGTAAAATAATAAAATTAGTGCATGTTATGAACTAATCACCTGCAAAAAGGCCTTGAATGAGAACTTTAATGCAGACTTTATGAATTTTTATGATTATATTATATAAAGCTTGAAAACAGAAGCTTACACACCGAAACTGCTGAGTAGCCCTGAACTACAGTGCTATGACCAGCTAATTCAATCCATATTCCTTGGCATTCAGGGAATCAATAACTATTAGAAGCAAAGGGCACTGCCTTAAAAGCCCAGTGAGTGCTCCGTGCAAGGGGGAGTTTGTGTGATGAAAATGCAGTTGTGGAATGGTAGGAATATGTGCCAGGCATCTGCAAGAGGATCATGTCCAAAACACTACACTGAGGACTAGCACAGCCAAGCCCTAAGCAAACACCATCGTTTATAATATTTTGCTGATTTAGGATGATGAACAGTCTGATGTGCCAGCCTCAAAAATTGCTGGGTTCGGAGATGTTAAGCTGAGCCAAGCAATCCTGTTGGACACTAGTATCTTTAAAAGGGTGTGAAACATGCCAGGGAGCAATTGGGAGAGGGGAACTTATTTATAGCAGCAGCAGGCTGTAAAGCACTGGTGTAGCAACACTGACTAGTGACTTGTTACTCACTCATGCATGCAAACAACACCTTATGCTCCACAGGATGCTGCTGAGGAATAACCCCAGGGGCAACCAAGTGGTGGAGAAAAACCCAATAATCTCCTTGTGGGAGCAATATCCATCCACCACGAGGTGGTGGTGGCTGCTCCCACTCCCACTCCTGAACTGGGATCCAGGTGCCCTGTGAGGAGGAGATGGACCAAGGTGCACACCAGAGGAGCTGCTGCAGAGCTGTATTAAACAGTTACTTGCCCTTCTGAGAGGAAGCTCTGTCAGTTCTTCACAAAAAGCCTGCTGCAGTTGTTTTCACACAGCTTTATAGGCTTTTTCATAGCTAAATGCTGTCCCATATTGCTTCTAGTGGCAGGGTCAGATCAGGACACTGTGAGATTCTCTGTGTGTGAATTTTTCATGCTGGCAGAGGAAGAGGGAGGGAGAGAGGGAGAAGTAGGAATGAGAAATACATGCCTCAGGAATCCCAGGGAAGAGAATTTGTGCCTCCTGATCATTTTACTCTTTGCAGCTACCTTGTGTCAGGCACCAAGTCTTGCTCACATTTCCACAGGGGGTCTGATGCAGTCATTTAGTACATGCTAACTGCAGGCATATGAGAGCTTCCATTACAGCTGCTTCCATTCACAAACACCAATATTCACAAGAGATTTCTTGGATGTCAGTCTAGGTGAGGAAGGAGCTCTAAAAGCTCTTGCAGGTCAGAGTCCCTTCAGGATTACCTGGTGTGCACCACTGGGCCATTTTTGTGGGTTTAATGCTGTGTCTGTGACTGTTCTCTTTGCTTGTGACAGTTCATCTGAGCTGCTGTACTGAATTGTTTTCTGCCTCTGGGTTGCTTGTAATCACTTTGCTTTGATTGTTCATTATTTGTTTGATGTCTGTGGCAGGCAAACACACTTTTTCTTTTTTTTTTTTTCCCTTTTTTTTTAGTGCTCTCTGCCAGGTGGCTGAGTAGTGTAAAAATGAAAAATACAAACACAGCATGTTTCGAGTATTTTTCAAAAGCATTCAGAAATTTTTAGAAAATTCAGTCTAATTCTCTCTTCTTCCCGTCAGGCCAAAATAATCCAGACAAAAAAAAACCCTCTTGTGATGAAATAAGTGATAGTTTTAGGATAAGCAGATACACCTACTAGAATGCAGTAGTCAGAAGACTGTATGAGAATAAAACACAAGGGAAATCCTTAAATATTCAGATTAGGGCAATTCATTTGGACAGCCAGCAACTCAGACAAAGTAAACAGCTGCCCCCAGCAGCAGATTTTGGGAGCATCCAGCCATCCACCGGTTTTCTCTGCCTGTGGCACAGACATGCAAATTCAGGCTGCTGCTGCTGCTGGGAGAGCAGGGGTGCCTGGGGAGAGCAGCAGTGCTGGGGCAGGCAAAGGGCAGCAGTGCTGAGCCTGTCTGTCCCCTGGCAGTGGGAGCCTGACCCTGCAGGGCACTGTCTGCTTCCTGGGCTCAGCTCCATCCCAGCTCCTCTCCCTCTGGCCTCTCGCCCCATGTCTCCTCCTACAGTGACTTTGGCTTATTTCCCTGGGAATCCCTGCAGCTAAAACACAACACAATCTTTCTCTTTGGAAGTCATCCAGTCTCCATCCCAGGTTTTACTGAGTGCCAGACCCTTTTGGATTTTGTATGCTTGTAGCCCTTGCAGGGCAGAGTGGGAAGATGATGAGGTTTATCCTCTGCCTCCAGGATAATCAGAAGTAACAAGAGAGAGAAAATTCAAACCTGAACCTGCATTGGACTTGATTTTCTCCACTCTGTTTCTGAAGAAAGAGAAGAGCTAGAGGGGGAGGAGGGATAGGGCCCAAGGGGGAGGAGGGAGATAGAGGAAAGAACTTTTGGCATGTTGTCTTGCCAAAACGTGCCCTACAGATGGGAAGACACAGATGGAGCATTTCTACTGATAGTTCAAGAAATCAAACATTCAGGGAGTTGCAGCAATTTCCTTGTATCACTGTATTGGAACATTCTGTAGCAGCAGTTCTTAAGGAAAACAGGCTGTCACTTCAGCACTGCTTTGGGAGCCTGCACATGAATACAAACAGTCACCCTAAAAATCTGCTGCAGCAACTCTTGCCTGGCACAATGAGCTGATATATTTTGTTTCAGCTCACATTATGTTTGCTGGCCCATCTGTGTGCACAGAGGATCTCAGCCCTGCTCCTTAACTTAGCAGGCTGAACTTGCCCATGGCAGGGCTACTGCAGCAGCAGGTGTGTGGAGCAGATCTGCCTCCTTTGTGCTCAGGTGCAGCAGCAAACCAGAACACATGCTGCATCCAATGGTGCTGCTGGCATGCAGGCAGGGAGGAAGGAAAGGGATCCAGGGAAATGCCATAAAGAATTCTGCAGGTACTGTATGTCAAGTGCCCTTATTAGAAGCTCTGAAATGACTGAACAGTCCCAGCAGCACGATTCCTGCGAAGGCC
Organism: Euphonia xanthogaster; assembly: GCA_034509185.1. Classification (NCBI taxonomy): domain Eukaryota; kingdom Metazoa; phylum Chordata; class Aves; order Passeriformes; family Fringillidae; genus Euphonia; species Euphonia xanthogaster. Next base: position 108,408,403 of record JAYDZK010000001.1, read on the forward strand.
TGCCAAGCATTTCCAGTCTAATTAGGCTTTAGGAGAGTCTGCAGGAGGCCTGGATATCATCTCTGTTGAGAAGAAATCTGACTGCATTCTCCTTTGCCTCTGTGGGAAAGTAGATGCTTCCAGCCCCAGCCTCCTGGCTTCCATGGGGTCACAGCCCTGTGTGCCTTCTGCAGCTGCAGGCAGGGCAGGGAGTGCTGGAGCAGTGTTCTGCCTCTGGCTCATGGCACCATCTCTCTGTGCTCCCAGGAATACCCTGATGGATGCTTCAGAGGAGGCTGGTGTGGCTGGGACCTCCCTCTGAGAGCAACAGAGCAGACAGATGTAGAAACCCCTTTAGTAGCTCCCTTCACATTCCTCAAGAGGAAGATTTTGGGGAAATTTACTTAATTATGTTCTTCTGTTCTCTTTCTCCTCTCTTACTGTGGGAGGCTTGACATAAGACCTGACATATGTAGATATAGGTTGTGCTCTCCTCATAAAAAAAGGTATTCCTTATCCAGCTCTCTGTCTTTTTCTGTGGGCAGCTGTCTCCATCATATCTAAGAAGAAAAGCAGCTTTTGAAATTAACTTCTTTTTCAGACTTTTTGAGTCTCAGCACAGGCATTTTCTTGCCTCACATTCTGATTTTTCTCCTTCTGCAGTAAGCAAATGGGAGTTGGAGAAGTCATTAGTGCCCAATTTAGCCTGGCAATTAGGCAAAATCTAATGGGCTGCTCTCAGGTTCAGAAGCTAGAACTGCTGCTTGTAGGCTCTAATTCTGACAATGACTTTTTTTTTTTTTCTGTGTGGCCAGGATGAATTCCCTTCTCTTGTGCAAAAATTTGCTATTCTTTGTAAAACTATGTGTTGGGGTTCATTGCTTGGGATTTGTAAAATGCTTTGGAGGGGAAAGGTAGGAGACATTATCTCAATCAACATTTTAATGTGTGTCTGAATAGCCTTCAACCCCCTGCTCTGGTTACTTCAATATCTCTGTCTCGGGTGAGAGAATTCCTGATCTTTGAATTTATAACTTTCACAGTTATAAATTCAGTAATAGCATTGGTCCCAAAGACACATTGCTCAATGGAACTGAATAATGTGCCAGCACTGCACAGTAACAGCTCTGGCCAACAGGAGGGATTGCTGAGGTAAAAGGACAGATGTGGCAGAGGTCTCCACATCTGTCCAACATAATTTCCTGTTGTTTCTGGGGGTATTTGGGGTCCAGCACAATGATGGAATATGGTATATTTTGATATGCAATGTCAGTGGTCTCCTTTTCTTCCTCCACATCATATCAGCTTCAAGAGTGCCATTAAACTAGGACAATATTAGATTAAAAAAGCTCCTTGAAAAATATATTTTTAAAGACTTTGGGGGGACAAAAGAAACTTCTCTCAAATAAATGGAAAGCCCATAAGTTTTCACTTAAAAGCCACAGCTGAATTTTCACCTGAAAGCTGCATCTGAAGCTCCAGCCCCTTGGTTGAATCTCTCTCCATGAGAAATTCCTCTTCAAGAAAATAAGATGGGAGGAGGGATCCGTGCTTTCCTCTCCATCTGGGCTGGGAAGGACTCTGTTCTCTGCTTTGAGATGGGAAGAAGATTAAAACTTCAAAGTTACCATCTTTATTTAATGCCTGTGACATCAGCCCTAGAGAGACTGTCATTCTACAGTGCCACCTTCACCAACATGTTCACTGAGCCACCCCAGTGGCTTAACTAGCCTTGCTCCTCAGTGATTTTGTTGTCAGGATGAGAGATTGCCTGAGCTAAAAAAAGGACTAGGTTGAGGATGGGAGCAGAGGCTCCAAGCATCAGACAGGAAGGCAAATGTTCTCTTGTCCTGGTTGGTGATCCAGGGGAAAATGAAGATTCTGTGTCACATACAGAGATGGCAGGTAATAAATACTGTGGCTTTGCTGAAATCTGTTCTTACAGAGGCAGATTAGGAGCACTCAAGCCCCCCAGGCAAGGATTGTTAAACATCTGACTGAAGCCTAACATATCTTTTCAGAAAACTGAAGAGAAATCAGAAATCTTGAAATTATGTCCCTTTTCCAAATTATAGTTCACTGCCTAGACCAGTAAAGCTCACTGTCCTCAGAGACCCCGAGTGAAAAGAGCAGCTGAGCCATCTGGGCTGGTTCTCTGCAGTATGGACATGAGGAAACAGGGCCTGTGCAGAAGATCAGAGGATTTATACCACAGAACAGTGGCAAATGACCAATGCTCAACAATAACCAGCAAGTCTACCAAGAGATTCCTGCACTGAGACTGTGAGACAGCCCTATTCACCTGAAATTGATGGGAGCTGGAAATAAGGACAGAGTAATTAATGTGAGTGTGGGGAGAGACACTGCCTGAAATACCATGAGTTTCCATTTCACATCTGAGTTCAAAGCAGTGGCGGCACAGAATAATTTAGGTTGGAAAAGACCTTAAAAGATGTCAAGTCCAACCATAATGGTAATAGGCATGATCTAAGGACACAGAATCTTCTGTAACCTATGATGTTCCACACTGAGAAATGTGGAGACTTTCAAATGCAGCCAGATCCTTGCATGTTTAAAGACATTTCTATAGTCATTGTTTGAAAGTCCTATACTCAAAGGAAACCTCTCTGGCAAGATTTCATTTCTGATGCCTGTTCTGAACAAGAGAGCACAGAGAAATGAAAACTGACAGATTATGGAGATTTTCAAGCCTTGTTTTCATTTGCTGATGTTCTGGGTTGTTTTTTTTTTTTTTTGTTTTTTTTTAATGCCATTGGGGAGTTATTTTATATATAATGCCACAGAAGAGAATTACTTGTTTTGGCTAATTACATAGTCTTGTGATCACTGGCCTGTTGAACATTTTAAATTCTCTGTTTCAAAGCCTTCCTTCTTCAGTGGTTTAATGCAGCTAAGCAGATATGTGACAGATATTTATGAGAAGCATGAAAGTGAATAAAATAGGAGAAGTCAGATAAATTAGGAGTCTAGGGATGTTTGCATCAGCTCTTCAAGAGGGCTCTGCTCTGCTATGTGAGTAGTTTGCTGCCTGGCAGTTTATTTCTAGTTTGTTTTCCCCACATTATTTGCTGTTAACTGTGATTAGCCTTTAATGTGATTAACTTTATTAGCATTTGGTGAAGATTTACTTTAAAGAGCGCACATATTGTGTCTTCCACATATATTGAATATATCATTCTTATACTGTTGGTAAGAGGAGGCATTTCAGACAACACATGAATAGTAAAACCCTCTTGAAAATGGAATGCTTCTGTATTCCAGTATTGTTTTTTCACTCTTTCAAGGACAGCACTACACATTCAAAAACATTTTTATCTTTGTCTTTCTAAAATAATCGGATGTTTAGATCAGTGGTTTTGGGAATAGACTATTAACTGTATTGCTTTAGGCTCTTCTAGGAGACAAGGATGGCAAGATAAGAACCTTAATAGAAAAGAATCTGGTATCCAGGACAATCATACCAAATCCAATTTATAAGCTGTTAAACTTAGGAAGGGCAAGCTGGAAAAAATCTTAGGAAAACTGAATGGCCTAGGCCCCAAAGCTATTGACTTTTGATCTTTGTTGGAACTTTGAGGGGAAGGAATTTTCATGGTTGATATCATGGATTGTTGTTTACAGCCCAACAAACCCGATATGGTGTCATGATGGAGATTAACACATCTCAGATTTTAGAAGCACTACAGATGTCACTTTTACTCCCAGGAATTACACCCTGTTGTAGCACCATGGGACAAAATGCTCTGGCAGTTGATGGTATCTGGCCCTCTGTTTCTAATAGCATAGTCACAGCTATTTATAAAGTACAATAGAATTTTGCTCTACAGCTTTGATATAAATGTCAAGTGCCCTGCAGTATTGTGCACTGTTCCTGGAGAAATGATCCATTAAAACCATCCATATGAGCAGAAGTATTCAAAACAATCCAGAAAGAAATTATATTCTTGTAGGATAATAGAGAAAATTGGCCAACTTGCATGGACTATTGACATGCAGCAAAGCTCTTCACTTGCCAGAACCAAGGACATCCTGCCTTCGAGGAGGACACACAGCCTTTATTTTACTTTCTGCCTCAGACCCTGTGTTACATGTAAGCAAGGCTGTGCAGCTGGACAGAAAAAAAAAAAAAAGTAAAGTGCATCATCAGTGAGAAATTGAGGCCAATAGAGGCAGAGTGTGAATTCAAAAAAAAAAAAAAATAAAAAGCTACCATATACAAATGCAAAATGTGAAATAGAAGAAGCTGAATTCACAACACAGTTCATTTTAGAGGATTAGACGTGATGGTGTTTAAATGGTAGAGATGAGTTTCCAACTTATCATGGTCTGAGTGTTCCATCACTTGTGTGCATGTTGGATAATGAAGGGATTTGTTTGAGAGGAGAGGCTTTAAGGAAAGGAAGGCTCTGTAAGTTGCTCAACTTAAAAGAAAAAAGAAAATATGGAAATAGTTGGTTTCTTATAATGAAAATATCTCACCAACCTGCACTTTCAGTTCTGCCAGGCTGCAGTTCCAGCTGTAGAGTGCTCCTTCTTCCCTCTCAGCCTGGCCTGGAGGATGTTAGCATCCACCATTCAACAGGAGTTTTGCCATGGGATGTAGAGAGAATTTGGTTGTGCTTTCTGTCAGCGTGCTTTGGAAAGGGAATTAATTCCCTCATCACGAGGGGCCTGCCAGGCAAGACATGGTAATTCCTTACAGTGGGAGCAAAGGCAGCTGCAAGCCAATCCAGCCTCATGAATTTCTCATATGCAAGACACACCCAGTGGCTGCTGCTTCTTTCACATCCTGCTGAATCTGTTTGGAGGCTGACTGAGGTCATGCAGAGACACTTTCAGCTGCTTTGCACGCTCTGTGCAAAGGGACTGTACTCAAAGGAAACCAACAGTGATTCTTGCCTCAGGAAGAATGGAAATGGTCTTTCCTTTTAAGTTCACCCTGTATTCAACAATTTAAAAACACAGCACTCTCACTCATCCTGGGAAGACATGATTTCTGAAGCTCTTTTCCCAGCTGTTTTCTGACTTTTAAAGGATTCAAACTCACAGCCCTCAGCCATGGTAATGATAATAACTGATCTGGTTAGAAATGGTGCCAGGCAAGCTTCTGGATTTAAGTAACTTTGCTTTATAAATCTATTCAGTAGTGAGGGATTTGCATGATCCAGATTCAAAGAAGAGGACACTCCTGTCCACCTGGAGATAACCTCTGAGTGCTCACACTGACCTCACCCTGGTGCCCTCTGTACTCTCAGTTGTACCCCCCTCTCTGCATTATTTTCCTTTAAACTAAAGTAGGGTGGAAATCAGGTTTGTTTAGGCCCCTGTTATGTGCTCAAACCTTTATTGAAGCTGAAAGGCCCTAAGACCACCTATAGGCTGTGGAGTAGATGTGTTTTGTGAACTCCCTACAGTCTTGGCCCCTCAATTATCCAGGTCAGGGATTTGTCCAGAGTACATGCCAGGTTTCCTTTGGGTTGTGTAGTTCCTGTATCCTTAGGGAGACTTAGGGGAGGAATGAGGGCTGGTGGACCCCACTGATTCAGGAAGCAGCCATTTCAGAGCAGGCAATCCCGGAGCCAGATGCATGTGGACTCCCTGGCAAAATTATCTGTCAGAAGCTGTCCTCAGATATTTTTCACCTGCAAGTAAATGTGACCTAGGACCTTCAGATCCCCTAGATACATGCTCATGAGTGTATTAGAAGACCAGAGGGCAGTTTCTAAGACCTATCCCACCTCTCAATATATCCAGGCTTCCTCATCCCCTAAGAAGCTTATAAATCACTGCACTCCCGTAAAAGGTACAGATGCTTTTTATTTTTTAAAATTACAACCACTTTTTGTCTTGCATTAAAGCCTCTTACATTTTCAGAAACTTTCCACTTGAATTATGGAACAGATTGCAGGCCAGCAGAAAACCATTCCCAAAAGAAAAAGGCAACATAATGGAACACAAACTAAAATACACATGCAAGTACAAAGCACCGAGACTGGTCTAGAACACGACACACACATCGCTTTTAAAAATAACAAGTGAGTCCTAACACCCACACTTGAAAAATTGGAGAGCATCCTAAAATCTTCCAGATGTGGACTTGATTAGTGATAAAGTTAGGTGGGTTACAACCTGCACTTTAAAAGCAGTTCTTTGCCACAAATTGAAGATAGTGAAGATTTGCCGAAGTAAAGGGAAAGAAGGGAGTTCAATCTTCCCAAAAAATACTCCACTAATGAATATGTGCACGTTACTGGCAATCAAGACAGGAGAGTAGTTCTCATCATGAATATTTTCTTTATTTCTTATTGGTGTTGGTAGAACTTCTCATGGGAAGGATGCAGCAGAGAAGGTGGGTGAGTACAATCTCCTTTTTCTGCCTGGAACCAGCTGCTTTTTACAAGCAAGTGCTCCCTGGAAGCACCAAGACATAAGCACCTGCATGACAGCATATAACCAGCTCAGATTTGCATTTGAGGTCTGGCTTGTGTGCATCTAGCAACCCTAATAAAACCTTGAGTTTTTCCATCATGGCTGAATAACCTGAGCTTGTGCAGCTTCCTTGTGCAGAAATCTGAATGTCACCTGGGGCAGGAACAGACAGAGGTGTCACACAGCACTCAGACAGCTTTCTTGAAGGTTGCATTAGTCCTGGAGACACAAAAGTAACTCTTGACTTTCCAGGCAAGGATTCCTAGATGCTGTAGTTGCCTATCCATGGAGAAAGCCTCCAAGATGAACCCTTTTGGAGTCAGTGAAAGTTCCAGACAAGCCTGCCGGGGGTCTCACCTGCAGGTGATTGTGGCTCGTGTCCTCTGAGCACTCTCAGAAGTTAAAACATTGATGTTGTTCCCTAAGATCCTGTGTGAACACTGCCTGATTTCCCATGGTGCTTAAGCTCCTGAAGATTTGCTCAGCCTGTGCCGGGCTCACAGTAAGCCAAGGTTGAATTCTTTCAGAGGAGAGCCTTCCTTGGCTCCTCCAGAGGCTGGGCTGGGCATCAAACTGGGACATCCTCAGGTCTTTCCACAGATTCAGGGAGAATTCCTCCTGCTTTCTGTCAAGGAGAAAGTCTTGAGAACCTTTGCTTTTCCTAGGGTAGAGGTTGTGAGGTATCAGAGACGACTCTTGCTCATTTTTTATAAGGTAACTTTGAATATAAGTGGGTCAGAAATCAGTAGAGATAAACCCAGCAAAAATCACCACATATTTCTGCCAAAGCCTCAGACATCAGCGGCTGCACTATGGTAGAAGAACCTTTCTGAATAATTTCTGGCATCTCTAGAAAAGTATAGCATGCTCTGTACAACACACCAAAAATGCCCCTGAGTAGAAAAATGGCTGCATGACTATTAATGCTGGTCATATTTTGAATTAAATACTTACTTCCTTAGTAGACATTACAATATCAGCATTTTAAAGGCAGCACACACCTTCCTGAAAGAGTGACTTTAATATGAATACATTTTATTAAAAATATTTGTCACCCTGAAAGATCTGGTGGCATTGTGAGCAGGTAGACAGTGAAAATCATCTGGCTTTCTTCTCCATGCATCACCAAGGGATTGGCTTGCACACCTCAATTAAAATTTGAGTTTTTCAGTAATCTTCCAGCATCAGAAGGAGTCAGAGATTCTTGTGTGGTGGCTAATTGATGACTTTATGCAGGGCACATCAGCTTTTTAGGAACTGTATCCATTTACATCATCTGTGTACAGCTGAGAGTGTCTGTGGGCAAACAAAATGCTGTCAGCCTTCGTGTCTCAGCTAAGAATTTAAGATACAAGTGGCTAAACATGCTGGCATCAGTTGTAGAACATGTGGCACAAGGATTGGTCAGAAGCTGGTGAAAGAAAAATGTTGTACCTTGACTTTTTGGGTACCTCTTGGAATTTTAATTAGTTGGATAATAATTCTTGGGATAATTCAAACTAATGTGAGCCAGCTGCTTCTGGCATTGCAGACTGAAAAAAAGAAATGCAGAAGGAATGGAATGGCTTGGAGTCAGAAAAGCAAATTTGCAGCGTGGTACCTACTCTGCTCTGTCTAGAGCTGATGAGAGCTGGGTCTGATGAGACCATTTAGCTCCCAGTGTCTCCTAAGACTGGTGGTGTAAAGAACAGCAACAAAGGTGGAGAGATCTGAGAACTATGGAAAGAGCAAAGAAAGGCAAGAGGGACAGGCAAGTTTGCCACAGTTAACTCACATGACTTAAGTTTACTTGGAAAATCCAGTGGACAGGCAGAGGAACTGTTCCTGTGTGCCAAAAACTTTAAAATTGTAACATTTTGATAACTATTCCTACTATTGCATATCACTTGTCATAACTCCATGTCCTTGCAAGAAAAATCTGTTCATGCTGAAATTTGATATGAATAACTTAGAAAGGTCCAACTTTTAAAAGGCAAAGGGGGCAGCAGAGGGGAGGATAAAGAAAAGTGATCTGCAGAATGTAATGAGGAATGGAGGGGAGCACAGAAATCTTCTTGGCAAAATACAGATATCAACAAGGAAATAATTTAAAATCATCAGCCTGGAGAAAGATGTGGATAACAAAGCAGGTTCAAGGAGAAGCTTACCCCAGTGTGCAACTGTCTCAGCAGGAAAAGTCTGTGCATGGCTGCATGGCAGCAGTGTGACTCCATTTATTACAGTTTAATTTATTGGCTGCTGACACTTTAGTCTGTTCAGAACAAATATAGTGCAGTCTGTGTCCTCACAAGTAGTCAGTTTAGCTTGAAAAAAAAAAAATTAAACAAGGGTGATCAGTGCCTCCCTCTTGCATTCCCTGTTTTTTATTGTCTATAGAACAAAAGAAGGAAGTTGCTTATTAACAAACTTGACCTCCTTGTTTGCCCATTTTTCTTGCAATTCCTTCCTCCTCTTCCTTTCCAGAGGGAAGTCCTTAGGCACAGACACGAGGTGAGGGTGGAGCTGCTCTGTCCATGTCCCACACTAGGTCATTTCTGTTTCACAGAGGCGGGGCCACTGCTGGGGCATCGTGTGGAGAAGAGAACAAAGAAATCAGTGAAGGCCATGAGCCCTGTGTAAGGACATTCCTCCTGCTCTGCTCCTTGTACTGCAATCCTGCAGCCATAAAGTTCATGGCTGTGGTTTTTGGATTCAATGTGGGACTCTCTGTGAATACAGAATATTATAAAACATTATACACTGCCCAAACTACAGCAACACAGAAGAAGAAGGCTAATCACCCTTCAAAACCCATGTTTATTCATAAAGTTTTAATGGCAAGGGGAGGAGCTGCTTCAGACCTTTATCACCTGGAGCTGAAGGATGACCCATAAAAAAACTTTCTCTTCATTTAAAGGAAGATAAAATGAGTAGTATCCATCAGAGTTTATCTTGCTGCTCACTGCTAAAGCTCCTCTACTCAAAATGTGGTTTCATGTGATGTGGGACACCTCCTGCAACCCCTGCAGGTGAGAATGGAGCATGATAATGACATTTATTGTGCTGCAGTCTGTAGGTGCCATGCCAGAAAGACAAGTATGTCTAGAGGTGGAACTCTTTGCTAGTCATTACTAAGTGGCTGAATTTCTGATGGAGAACATTACATAGTCATTCAAAAGGCAGTAACTCAGGTTGTAACAAAGAACCTGAGACATACTAATAAAAGCCCCATTTCTATTTTATAAGTCACATAATGGATGTCACATTCAGTGCTTCTTATGGCGAACAGGCTACTTATTAAGCATAGTCTATGACTTTATTTCATTTTAAAATTGCCATCTTTTCCAATTATTCTAACTTTTTAGGATCTTCTCTCTTTTAAATAAGGTTATTTTTAGCATGGACCACAAGTTACAAACAGCAGAAGTTGCTATAGAAACAGAAAAGGCACTTTGTAGAATGAAAATGCAGGAAGAAATATTGTTCACTATTTATCTTCTGCAGACAGTAAGATAGAATCAATACTATAGGTGTGTGTATATGTATCCATCCATATATGTATATATAGGTATAGATGACTTTCTTTGCTGTATCACTGAACTCTTCAGTGCTTGTCTTTGCATCCTAACATTTAGCCACTTTTTGGCATTTCTGCACTAGCAATTTATTATCCCCAGCTTTATGCAACTGCCCTGTAAGTAGGTGCCCTGTGTGCATCTCTGAATTCAGTCAGCCAAGCCACTGCAAGCCCAACTGATGGATGCTGCAGCACAGACAGAGGCAGGTGCCTTGTGAGGTGCTGGGGAAAAAAAGCTCTTCAGCAGTCCTACTAATACCCCTTTATCTGACCCTCATCACACACCACACTGGACATTGCTAAAAGAGGGACTCACCTGGCTCTCTTCCTCCTAACCTAATCAGTCCCTGCTGTACAGATATTCAGATTTTCCTTTAAAGGCCTTTTGCTTGTTGTTTCAGTTGTGAAAATAAACTTCATGCTCTAGCAACTTTAAACTAAACAGAGGTGATTTCCAGTCATGGGATTTGTGCTGTGTCTGAAATCTGTTTCCTAAGTGCTGTGCAACCTTTAAGGGTCATCTATGGAGAGGATGATGAGGATAAAACATTATTTAATTTTCAGCCATTGGGAATCAGCCTCAAAGTCCAGTGTAACAGCATGGGTTACTGAACCACATTCAAAGGAAAGAATAGTGCATAGATTACCCTCCAGGTATTCATTAGATTGAAAGAAAAAACTTCAGGCATTTCACAGTCAAGCTGTTTGGAAGACTGGGCCTGAAATATTTCTTACTTCTGCTCTTAAACCTTTATTTAACTTCATTATTCTTTGTAATGACTCAGCTTTACATTTTGTGTTAATAAACAGTCACAAAAATAGCTACCAGAGATAATTCAGGAATAGTTGATCCTTCCCTGAGGAAGGAGAGCCTGGAGGCAAGGGAATGAACTGGGAAAGAACCAAGGACCATTCAGACCTAATTTAAATTTATTCGAGGCATTTGACTTAGCAACACATGATATTTTGGTTAAAAAGTTTGTACTATATGGAATTAACAGAACACATATTAGATGGCTTAAGAATTAGTAATGTCACATCTCATCTTGTATGGGTCTGTTATTGCTAGGATAGGTGTCCTGGTTCAGGGCAAATTTGGGAGAGAACTTTTCAAAGAACTTTTCAAGGCCTTTTCAAAGAACAAGATTTTTCTTCTGCTTCAGAATTTGTGTATAATGTTGGCAAACCACTTAGGACTGAATTTCTGAGCACTTGGGGGTCCCAAAGAGGAGATTGCTGCTTACAGTGATTGCCAAGTGGATTTTGGAAATCACACTCAGTGTTTCACTGCATATTGGTTGCCCAAATACCTTTGTGAAGTTGGTTTTGTTTTGTTTTGTTTTTGTTAATTTTTGTTTGTTTGTGGTTTTTTGTTTTGTCTTTTTTGCTTTTTTTGTTTTTGTTTTTGTTTTTGTTTTGGTTTTGGTTTTGTTACAGATTATCATCAACAGTGAGCTCCTGTTTTCCCAGCTGTCTGCCAGGCTGGTGTCCTGGTGTCTGTTTTGCAGGACAGGTTTGGACTCGCAGCTCCAAGACAAACTTGTGGAACCTTCCTGACACATCTGGAGCTGGTTTTAGATCCAGTCATTCAAAAAGTAAAAACCCCACACCATCATGGTTAACACTGTGCTCCGGGTGTGCTGTGCATCCTGGCAGTGCCCTGGGTCTCTCTGAGAGCAGGACTTTGATGTATCTCCTCAGGCAAGAGGTTTTCCCAGGGAAGAAATCTGGTGGATCTCCTCTGATCTCCAGGGGGCTGCCTAGTCAGGATGAAGCCCTGTGACAAGCTTCAGTGTGGAACATGCACACCCCACCTTTTAGACATAACTAACAGGGCAGCCAAAGGCAGAGCTTTTACTTTCAACCATTTTTGCCTCAGTTTCTGGTTTATAAATGGGGAATAGTGTGAGGAAGTTTTTGGAGCACTATGATGTAATCTGGAGCACAATAGAAATCCTCATGAGAAAATTAAGGTTTTGAAATTCCAGACAGGGCTGGAAAGTGTTTATATTGTATAGTCTGTCAGTAGGCATAGAATGGCAAAGGAGTAAAATACTGAATTGCTGCTTGTTAAATAATCAGCGTTGATCTCAGCTACTGAATAAGGCAAGGGCTCTAGAGGAAAATAATAAATATCCCTGTAATTAGAGAGTATATCCTAATGCACACTCTCCTAGGGATAGAGGGAGCTCTCACAGGCATCTTGAAGCCTGTCATTTCCAACTTTTAGATTTTTACTTTGCTCTGCTGGTCAGAGTATGGGGAAAAGGTTGGTCTAGACCTGCCTATTTGTACACGCTATGAGGCTTCCCAGTGGTTCAACCTTAATTACTGCATTAAAAGCAAGTCTGAATTCAGAATTCAGATCAGCATCAGTAGAGGAGACATAATTTACATGTGCCTCGTTTGGCACATAGTCTTGAGTAGGACTATTTTCAATTCTGGTAATTTTCAAGCAGCACTTTCCTTCTTAAAATGCGCGACACTCTCTAACTCCAGCTCCTCAATTCTTGAATGTACCCTTGCTAAAGAGAACAGATGGTTTCAGTTCCACAGGATGAAATCTCAACAGTGCCTTCAAACCTGGGTGAAACCACTGTGTATTTGGCTGACTTGTAACTCAGGCCTCTGTGGTTTTGTGATGTTGCTCCAACCCTGCCTGGTTCTCTTACCCTCTCTGCCTTTCTTTAGTGCTGGCTTACCTTGCAACAAGAGTAAAAGGCCAGCAGCGTCCTCCAGACCAGTCTTTTGTCTCTAATATTCACTATGAGAGGTAGCCAGCTAATTCCAATTCAGTATTAATGGTTGGGACATGAGAGGAAATGACAGGAAATTAAAGCCAAATGTGGTGAGCTCGGAATTTGTTGCGTGGATCAAGCGTTTGGAGATGCCTGTTCTAGTTACAGCTTGTCCATGTGGTGCTCCCTCCTCTGTTGAATTGCACCTTTCAATCAGCTGCAGCACTGAGTGAAACTGGAGAAGGATCCTACCTTTGGAGGCCATGTTGCCATTAAAATGGGACTGTTTTGAGGAAGAAATGGCCAGAAAAATGAAAGGGAGGCAGAAGATTAAATGGTGTTTTGATTTTCCAAATAAATACTGATGCCCTGTGAGGGCTGACCTAGAACAGAAGCTAGATAGAGTTAAAGAATAAAGTAGGGATTTATTAAAAGGCCTCAATGGATCCACCTTGGGCAGTACAAGAGCCCAACCAGGGCTGCACCCAAGATGAACCCAAAATGGTCACAAAATGCACAACTGGTCATGGGGTCTCACACTTTTTTAAGTTCTGGTCCTTTTGCATATTGGAGTTAATTGTCCAATTCCAGCTTTAGGTTATCAAGTCCCATCCTGCTTGTTTTTCTCTCTACATTCCACTGTTGTTTGTGCTCTTGGGCCTGAGATTTGGATCGTTTGTCCTTGGTCCCCAGCTAGAGAAGGAATTGTTTTGTCTCCCTACTCTGTGAAGAGAGCTCACCA
>JAYDZK010000001.1:108421967-108443507 GCA_034509185.1 Euphonia xanthogaster
GAATTGTTTTGTCTCCCTACTCTGTGAAGAGAGCTCACCATCCCCAGTATGAAGCTCAGAACTACACACTAAAGCAGCACAGTAAGTCTGAAAAATATAAAAGCTAAAACCTGAGGCATCAATACCTTTTCAAAACTTCTTTAATACCTACAATCAAAGCCAAGTGGACTTGTAGGACTACACAGCTCTTTAGCGATAATCCTACAGGAACCCTGCTCTTTGGGACATGGTTGCTGGGGCATTTCCTCCCAGCTCCCTATCACTAGGACAGCAAGAATAGAAGCACCTTTATCCTACTATTCTGCCTGAAAATGCCTCTGAATTTTTCTCTAATAATATCCCAGCTGGATTGTTATTTCCTATGAAAACTTTATTGATTCGCAGCAGGCCATTTGCAAATGATAGATTAACTCTAACCTCATTAATATACAAAGGATTGTTAAAAGGGAATTACAGTGCACAAGATCTATTTCCCAAACAGAAATACACACAGTGGGGGAAATCAGTGAGCAGTGAGCAGCCCAGCAGCCTGGGTAAGTAGTCTGTGCCTTTTGTATGACATGAGCATAATACCGGTCTCTGAACAAATTTTCTGAACAAATTTTCTTCAGAAATTACTTGGGTGAGCAGAGGTGGAGAAAGATTCTCAGAGATCAAAGGAAGTGCTTTAAATATGAGTAAACAGATCAAAGAATTTTGGTTATCATGCTTTGGTTGAGATGGATGAAAGGGTTCCTTGGGGTAGGAAGGACATTGCTGGCTCTTTTCAAGGAGCTACAGCCCAATGTACATCAGGGTGCCCATGTTTCCCTGAGCCGTATGTTAGATTATGTTTTAGTAGATTTTTATAAGGGAGCCAGTTCTTCACTGCACTGTGCCAGCTTTCACTTTCTTGCACAGTTTGGGGAGGGAGCAGCAAGTGACCCAGGACTGGTCTAGGAAGCATGAGGGGAGAGGAGGGACTGAAGCAGGCTCCAGAAGGGACATCTGAGGAGCTTTCAAGGGCAGCCTGAAAACCTGCAGCAAAAAGGTCTTGGAAGTGCAGTCTGGGTGATGGGAGAAACTGTAACTGTGCTTTAGGCTTTCTGCTGGAGGCTCCTGCCAGAACCTGTGTCCTGGGGTTGGGGTTACTCATCTTTTTTGCCTTAGTGAGATCTTTATGAATTCTTTGTGGTAGGAAGCAGATTCTGCATAAATCACTCCCTCTGTAGAAGGTGCTGCCATTTTCCCAGTCTTTGAGACTCGCTATAAAGAAGTTATCCTACAACTGGGATTGCCACTTGCAAATCATCCTAGGAACAGCTGTGGCTGGGAGCCAGCAGCGCGAGCAGATGTTGGCTTATTTAATATGAACAACAAAGAATATGAGAAAGCAGTTTTAACTCAAATTTTTTGTTCTTCTAGAATGTGATAGTAAGAATGATCCTGAACACAATAGCACAATAGCCTCAGCCAGACACATTGCAGTGTTTTCTGCATTCAGGAGTGTCAGCCATTCCATTCAGAAATTCATTTAGTCTTGTCAAACAAGAATTCTCCCTCCTTCTGCTCCTTCTGCTGCTCTCTAAACCCCTTTATGAAATCAAATACCAGGTCAGCTCTTACAACAGAGCACTGCTAATGAACCTATGTATTCTTTCCCGGACAGCCTTCTCTCTGAAGAAATCATTTCTGGTTCTCAGTTGCTGTTCCTTGCATGAGAATGCATTAACATTCAATATTCTCTGGTGCTTCCTGTATTTAACCAAAGAAATTGGAGCAGACTGTGCCAATAGTCTGCTTTCATTATTAAATATTACACCATTCCAGTGCTGCTCACAAATGTTACAAGGAAAGATTTAGTGTTGTCCCAGTCAAAGGTCTTAAACCTGTCAATCTGTGGACTCCTTCCCAGGGGACAAAGGAAGATTAACTGAGGAAATCAGTCCAAATGCCAGCCAGCTTTAGTTTGCTGTGGGAGTGGGGTGATGCAGTGGTGCGTTCATGGTCTGAAAAAATAAAAATAAAAATAAACCAGCTAAGTCACTGATGACAATATTAGTCATTAATAATAATTATTAATAGTCATTAATAATATTATTATTAATGATGCAGCATTAGATAAAAAATTGTTTTCCTAGGACAGTGCAGGAAACAATCTCACTTACTGATACCTCAGCCTTTGAGATGTCCAGGACTAATTCTTAAGCCATCTTACATGTGTTCTGTTAATTCCATGCCATATGAACTTCTTAACCAAAATTTCATTTCTTGCAAAGTCAAATGCCTTGAAGAAACCCAAACCTATCATATCAACACAGCCATTTTTATCAACCAAAACTATATTCCTGTTTTCTAGAAGAGATGATGACTGTATTTCATAGAATTAAAGCAAAAGACCTTTAAGAACACCCAGTCCAACCATTAACCCAGCACTGCCATGTTCACCATGAAACCATGTCCCCAAGTGCCACACTGAGGTGGCACTGAAATATCTCCAGGGATGGTGATCCCACCACTTCCCTGGGCAAGCTGTTCCAATCCCTGACAACCATTTTGGTGAAGAAATTGTTTCCCAATGTCGAAATTAAACCTTCCCTGGCACAACTTGAGGCCATTTCCTCTTTTCCTGTTGCTTTTTACTTTGGAAGAGACCGACCCCCAGCTGGCTACAATCTCCTTTCAGGTAGTCTGGGGAGCAATAAGGGCTCCCCTGAGGCTCCTTTACTCCAGACACAGTGATCCAAGTTCTACATTCTTAAAATTGCAAAATGTTTTATTGACTATTCGCTTCCATTTTTTTCTCTTATTTCTCACTTATTAATCAAATGAATTATTGTTGTCTTCCTATATCCTGGGAAATAGGAAAGGTATATAATAGGTAGCTGGGATGGATTTTAGGTCAAACCAGTCCTTATTTTTGTGTCTGTGCTATGGTGACTTCTTGGCAGGATATTGACTTGACTGTTAACAAAGTATTCTAGGTATTCATTGATGGTTTTTAGGTTGAATGTACATTTCTCAGTTTGTTTGACTTGCAAGATGCTTAAACTTGGGAAGATGGTATTTTTCAAGTTCCAGATAGACAAGGTAGAAGTGTCACATTTGTTTGCATGAAGAAAACACAGGTCCTTATGACTGGTTTATCATAGCAGCATTTTTTTTAGGTTTACAATTAACTGCTGTGTTTCATCCTCATTCAGTCAATTTCCTGGGCTCAGTCTGGGACGTTCAGGCCATGAGGAGTTGAGTTGTTGTCTGTCAGGGAAGCTCTCCAGCATTTTCTGTACTAGTGATTTGAGTTGAGCAGCAAGTTCCTCCCAGTTATTCCAGTGACAGGCTGTCCTTTTGTTACTCTTGTCCAACTATTAAACCAAGTGCAATACATCTAAATAAACATCTCTCGTTACGTGGCCTCGCACAGGACTCATAAATTCCTACAGCTGGGTTCCACAGGGAGCATGAGCTTTGTTGTTCTGTGCTGTTCAGAGCAGGGAGCAGAGACCTCCTCTGCCAGGGAATGAGGACATCCAGAACAATGGGTCTTTTGGATGTGGATTAGAGACTCTCTCCCTGCAAGAGCCAGACAGAGCTGGGAGGAAGTAAACAACTTTGGCTGGGGGAACCTCAGGCAAACAGACAGATCTTATTCTTAATGTGTCAAGACACAGCTTGTAACATATTTGTATATATAATACATCTTCTGGAATTTTCACATTAAAGTGAAGATGTATTTATCTGGCAGCTGAAAAAATAACTGATGTGCCTCTGCTGTGCCTTTCCTAGGAATTCAGCTGTCCAGCAGAGAGGAAAATTGGAAAAATTATTTCAATATAATAAATAAATCAAGCTCAGTCTTGCATACTGCATGACCCAAGAAAAATGACTGAGCCAAGTGGGCAGGAACTGTGGGTTTGTGTAGAGGATCTATAAAGCCTTTGGAATTGCTGTGTATCAATAAATTCCATGCAAACTCTTTTAAAAATGTCAGTAAATTGGATTGACATTATTACATGAGGGTGTTATTTTACATTTTATGATGTGGAATTAACAATATATTGTTCTCAGCTTTTGTAGTGGGAGGTACATAAAGAAGACTCAAATTCTGTGCTCGAAAACCAAAACTAGAACTGGGCAAAATTATTAGGATGTAGTTGTCTGCCTGAACATGCAAGAAGACCAGCTCTCATCAGCTTTGGTAAACTCTTTGGTGCAGTTGTTACCTCCCTCCAAAACAAAAAAGATACATTAGTGTTAGAAAGTAGGTCTCAAGAGCCTTCAAAATCCCAGAGTGTGGCACTGAATCGTGCTGTGTAAATGTCTTCCCTCCATTCCGTATATTTTCCTTTCTCTTCCTTCCTCCCATCCCTGAATTATCTTCATCCTAGATGCAAAGAATTTGTTGCTGACACTGAAATATCCCTCAAAAGTCTAGCTTTCTTGTATTTCTAAATGAAAGTCTGTGTTTTTTTGTTTTTTTTGTAAGAAAGTTTTATCTATTAGATTATGAATGAAAGGGGAGAGAGAGAGAGAAAGGGAGAAATAAAGGAAGAGGAAAGAGGGAAATAAAAATAGAAAAATAGAAAAATAGTTAAGACCTTCCAGTCAATAGGAAACTGATGTAAAAAAGCATAATGAGATTCCATTTTGTCAGTAAAACCTAAACAGACACTAAGGAGGAGAAAGCACAAACTATCTTTTACAGAGGGAGAAAGAGCACATACTGTTTCCTACCCCACAAAAGGATTTCTGTGGAAATTAAGCTGAAGAGGAAATGCTGGAGCTGATGCTCTTATTTAGTGGAAAGGTAGAAACACACTGCAGGAAGGTCTGACTCTACAGAAGAACAAGAAATCTATTCCAGAGGGTGTAGGTAACACTGAATATAGATGCTATAATTACTAAATACCCCATACTAAAACAATGAAAAGCATATTCAATCTGGCACAGAATATCAGTAGCTGAAAGAGTTTCCTGGGAAAGAATAATAATGACAGCAATGATCACCGTAATCATCATGACAATGTATATATTGCAAAGGAAAATAGAACTGGATGGTGTACATATGGTGATTTTCCTCATTAATGTCAATACCCTGGGTACATTTTCTTCTCTGATGGTGTATAGCTTTAGGGTTAATTTTTTTCCCCCTTTCCTTCTTTCTCTTTAGTTTTTAAAGAAAAGACACACAATTTTCTCATCATTCAGAGACTGGGGAGTCAATTAAAAGCCAAAGGGATGTGCTTCTCTGGTTTTGGAGGAGTGGTTGGTTTCTGGGTCCAGTGCTCCTGGCTCCTCATCCTGCTGCATGGACACTGCGTCATGTCTGAGAGAGGGGCATTCATTCTGTTCTCCACACTCCTTGCTGGGTGTTGGGAGGAAGAAATTTAGGAGAAAGAAATTGAATTCCTTCTCCAGAAACAGTAGATTGGGATCTGGCACCTCAGCCTCTTGGGAACTTGTGAACAGCTGGCCCTTCTCTGTGCAGGGCTGCTCCTCAAAGAGCAAGAGCAGAGCTGATCCTGCAGCTTTTGGAGGGATTCTTCTCCACTGTGACAGAATTTGTGGTGAATTTTACCCCAGGGGTTCTGCTTGCTGTATTATGAACACACACAGGAAGAACCCTGCCCCAGAGATGAACATTTCCTCCTGCCATGCACTGTCGTGCTCTGTGTAAGAAACAGCAACAGTGGTAGAAAGGAGGGGTGCAAATTGCCTGACTGTCAGGCACACTGTGCCACGGCACTCTACAGCAGACTGCAGCAAGATCAGATCTCCTAGATAAGCAAACAAGAAATGTTGTTTGAATAATTCAGAAATGATCATGGAATATGCTTAGTAAGCCTTTCCCACATCAATACTTGGCAGCATTCAAACATCATTAACATTATTTCCCCTCAACATTGAACGAGCTGTCAGCTTTTTAATGGATATATTGTCTAGCTAAAGCAGAAAAAAGGATTGATTTGCAATTATTTATTTCAGATCTTAGGTAGTTTGATACAGAGTTTGATATTCTTCCAGTGATTGAATTGTTTGTCTCTATGTGTCACAGAAGAATTCAAAATGGTGCAGATCCAGAAACGACTGCTTTTAACCAGATTGATCCTGTATGAACCCACCTGTAGCTGGAAAACTCCAGAGTGACAGTTCTCTCTGGAGAAACACCGCTTGAATGCAGACCACATGCGCGCCTGGTGAGTGCAGGTCAAGAGTTTCAGCACGGGTGAATTAACTGCACACACAAAAAAGAGTTCTTCCCCACACTTTCCCAATCAAATATTGCTGCCATTTTAGTATTGTTAACATTAATAACCTCTGTTGTTCTGGTTTAGTGCAAAACTCTCATCTTAAGCTGTTATGACTTTATTCACACACACACAAATACACACACAGCGATTGCAAACCCTTCTCTTCAGGTGCTTCTCTACTAAAAAGTTTTAGATCTGTTACTGCTCAGGAGACAGGAATTTTTAACAACAACTGAGTCCAAGACAGTAGTCATTAAGGGTATTAGAAACTAAAATTTGATATTAATTGGGGTGAGCTTTCTCACCTTTGCACAGAGCATACCTTAACATCAGACAGAAAAGCCTCATTGTGAAGGACAATGATTTAGGGCCCAAGAGGGTATGAGGAGAGGTCAGGAGACACAATCATAGCAGACCTCAGTTTATGTGGAGCTTCCTAACAAAACTGCTCTCACACCAGATTTAAAAAAAGCGGAGAGAGAAGGCAGGTAATACCTCTGCTTTCTAACAAACCAATTGCAGCTGCTCCAATTACTCTAATCAGCATGCACACGGGCAGATGGGGGAGTTCAGTCACCTAATACACATTAGAACTGTCTTAGGCAGTTTCTGTGTCTGCACACTCTCAGAAATGAGATTGTGGCTGAAGTTGCTCTGCCTTTAATAATATGCCTGAACTTCAAGCACATTTTATCTGACAAGAGATGTGAATTTTTTAGCCCCATGGAGCTAAGCTGTCCCATACAGGATTTCAGGTTGTGAACTGGTAGTTCCACTGAGTTAGGAAATGGCAGAGCAGGAAAATCCAGCCACACAAAACCTGCTAAAGTCAGAAAAGGGGAGACAATGCAAAGCCCTGATATGGAGGCTTGAAGTTCTCAGTTTTAGTAAAACTTGTTAGCATCTGACAGATTTTTCTGAAGCAACTTCTCTTGAAGTTCACATGTTCCTGTATAAACAAGCACATCTGCCTGTCCTGTTACTCACTGTGTTAGTTTTGAAGAGCACTAATAAGGCTTCAAACTATCAAGATAATCCAAACAATAAGCCTCAAGATAATAAAAAAAAATAAACCTAATAATCATCTAGTTGTACCATGGCAAATCCTTGAGCATAGGGTTAAAATCTGCTAACTTTGTGTGGAGAACTGTAGCACATAATTATCTGTTGTAAAAAGTGGAACTATTTGCTTGTCAGGTTGGGGAATCCTTGCCTGGTGGAGATAAAAGCACTTCATCTATGTGAAAATAGCAGAAAACAGCCACAGACAGGTGATCAAGGCTTTATCATGTTCTGAAAACTAAATTTTCTGGAATTAACAAGTTAATGTAAACAGCAGCAATTGCATTTAACAGATTTTGGGTTGAGTTTTCAAATTTGCAAAGATTTCTGCCAATTTTTCATTTTCAACATGTGACCTGAAGCAAATGAAATAAATGGGGTTTTGAACACAACAGAGGAAAGATATTTTATTGCTTAGAGGTGATGGTCCTGCTATTTCCATTTTACTATTGTTATTACAAATGAAGAAATGCAATCACATTGTTCAGGAACACTTGTTGTGTGGCTGTATTGTGGAATATGTTTGGCAATAAAAAAGCTACTGATACCAAAAAAAAAATTTCCAAGTGTAACTGGGCAAATCCTGATATACCTTCCAAGCAAAATCTTGATTGGATTTTATCTTTGATTAACTCTTTGATTCTCCCCAACACAATTTAATTTAATTCTCTATAAAGATTTTTAAAAATGCAGTGGAGAGGAACTTTTAAGCTTCCCAGGATGCACATAAGAAATATAAGTGCAAGTGAAAGTGTGAAGTTGTAGACATACCTGGTCAAACTGAGTAATCACATGCAGTGGTAACCTTGATTTAATACTCACTTTCCTATGAGACTTTGCCAGGACTTTTCAAGATTTGCCCTTTATGTGTATAATTTATTCACCTTTTCATCTATTAAAAATATTGTAGCTTTTTTATATCTTATACTTTCTATTGCCATTCATTTCTATGGCTTGGTAGCAGAAAATTTTTAATTATTTAAAGTTCTCTAAGGGAAAAAAAACGGGGACAAAAGGAGTGGGGGCTCTCAATTTTCCTCTTTTTACTGTTTATTGTAGGAAAAGGAGATATTTTTGATCCCCATTATTGTTTCTCAAACCATTTAGCACTCCTCACACTCCTCAAAGGTTTTTCCCTCTCTTTTTCTGTGTCTCTGTGACCTTTCCCACACTTATTATATTAGATGGCTGAGTGAAAGTAAAGAGCTTTAGCAGCAATTGCATCTCCATGGTGACAAAACCACAAATGTCTCATTTATGCTCCAGGATTCCCAGGTAAATGTTTCAGCCTTTTGTGGTGTGGATTTCAGCTGCATGTGAGGGGCAGGGTGAGTTTTCTCCCAATCCAACCCTGACTCCTTAATGCCATAATATTAAATACAACAGCTTCAAACTGTATTTATTACACACAGACATGTAATATGTATAAGTACACAGAGAAAAGATCTCAAGGTCATTCCAGCTTCTGCAAGGATTTGAAAGGACAAAAATCTTCAGCTGGTTTGTGCACTGAAAGCAAAGAAGACTGAAATGTTTCATTTCCTCAGAAGGAGACCTGAGGTAGCAGGATACACAACTTCTCCCAGTATTTTTCCCATGAGACAGTTTGACCTGGAATAATAAAAACAGGAAGAGGAGATTTTCACTTTCTCTGTTTGTGTTCTGGCTTCTTTGTCAGCTCTGAGGAAAAGCTCCCCAATCTCTCTAATCTGACAGATTGCTGGGATTTTTCTTTGATTTTTATTAATGAGATTCTGTCCATCTGGGAATAGGTCACAGATTCCAACAGAGAGCAAATAAAATGGGAATAGGTCACAGATTCCAACAGAGAGCAAATAAAATATGGGGGCAGGGTAGGTGGGTACTGACCTAACATGGACCCTGCAGGCTGGCAGCAGAAAATTAATTTTAAATTTTAAATTTTAACAAACAAAACCCTCTTGGTGCAGTCTGGTATCAAAAATAGTTAAAGGTTACATCCAATCCAATTGGTTTTGCTACCATGTTTTCCCTGTCCTTTTCAGACAATATCACATCTACATTGGGAAAAAAAGGATTGAGAGGACAGAATTTAATTGTGTAAAACACATGGCAGAGGTGGCCACTTCGTCCAGAGAATTGAATTTATTCACACACACTGAACTATGGTTAGAGAGCCAGTTATGGCACTTTATAAAAGACCTGAGGCTCAAACCTGTGCTTGTGGTTAACACACCAAACCAGCCTGTCCCTTCCTGATGAAAGCTGAGTGCTGAGCCCCTCATCTGCAGTGCAGGCACAGGTGAGGAGTCCTGTCACACACTTCTTCATCACTGTCACTCCACTCCATTGACATTTGCATCTCAAACCTGACACGGTGTTTCAAGGTTTGCAAAAAGTGTGGGCAGAGGTCAAAGAGATATACTGTTCAAATTGTTACAAGGTTGTCACTTGATCAGGTTTCCTAATGATTTTTTAAATTGACCTTTGAATAAAGTTTTACAGACTTCAGGAGTAAAAGTTAGGCTAAAGCTTGTGTTCCATGTGAGCAGGAGGTGAATTTTAAAAGTGTGTCGATATATATTTATATGTCATTTTTTGTTTATGTCTAACAAATCCAAAAAGGCTATGATTTAAACTTCATTGTCAAGTTTAGATTATTTTAAAAAGAATTTAGAAACACTTCTAAATGGTCACAATAAAGCTTTAGGTATTAAATAATAATTCATGTAGTCTCTATCCCACTTTGCTTTATCTGCTTCTCAGGATTTAATTTCTATTCCAGCCACATGAAAGACCAGTCAATTTTATTTAATTTAAGTCCATTTAATTTTATAAAAATGTGAGTGAATAGGTGACATGAAAGGGAATGAATTGGGGAGTGCACAAATACAGAACCTACCAGAATGAAGGCAGAAATACAACACCTGGCAAAGGTTCTTGAAACATGCAGCTCAAGATTTGAACACCCAAATTCTCCTTCTAGGAACAAAATGTATGTGGGAGCTGCCAGGGCAGGCTCTGACAGTGACACCAAATCACAGGAAGGTTAGAACTGCTGGTACAGAGGACAGGTTTTGGTAGTTCAGAAAGTGAGACCTCAGTAAGTAATACATAGGATAGATTTAAATCAACAGAAAGTTCATTTCAAGAACAGGAATATCAAGTTTCACAGTGTAGAGTTTTTGAGATAAGTGTCCAATGTACTTAAAGGGGGTCTTCAGAATCACAGAATCAGGGAATGGTTTGGGTTGGAAGGGACCTTAAAATACTCTGGAGCCAGCCCTCTGCCTTGCTCTCTTTCTAGGCAGTGCTGTCTCTCTCCTGCTCTAGTCTCACATATGGCCTGGAGAAGTTTTTGAACGTTGAAACTGAGAAAGCTTACAGGTTCTCAGGAGAGAAAACCTTTAAATGTGTGTGCTGGCTTTCAATCCCCATGCCAGTTCAATAGGAAAAGCTGTTTCCTGGAATGGCTTGTGTCTATCCATAGATTTTCACCTCTGGGATACAAAGTCAGCTGAGATAGAAGTGAAAAAGGGGATGTGTGTAGAAAGGCAGTTTCAAAGCCAGCTAAGAGGGACATGAAAAAGGGAATGTGTGTAGAGAGGCAGCCTTCTGCATGTCCAAGATCTGTGATTATTAGAGAGGCATTTATGTGCTACCAGTCTACTTAGATTTTCCAGGGATTTCTGACACCTCTCACTGCAGCTGTACAGCCATGTGTAGCATGCCAGGGCATCCCCAGTCATCAGGGGGGGCAGAGCAGCCCCAAATTCCAGACCTGGATCCATTGGATGGAAAGGAGCAGGACAAGACCAGCAGAGAGAGGTTTGGATGCTGATGCCAAACCTGTAGGTGACTCTCCTGCCTAACTCATCTATTCAGAATATACGTTACAATTATCTTGCCCAAAAATCCCCCTTGCATTCATTCCACCAGAAAACCCCATCCAACCTGGCCTTGCACTCTTCCAGAAATGGGGCAGCCACAATTTCCCTGAGCAATCTGTGCCAGTGCCTCACCACCCTCACAGGAAAAACTTTTCCTTAATATTTAATCTAAACCTTCTCTCAGTTTAAAACCATTCCTGCTTTCCTGCCATACTGTATTTGCAGGGACCCTCGTGGCAGGAAGGAATGATGAATCTGACTCCATGTTCTCAGAAGGCTAATTTATTATTTTAAGATACTATATTATATTAAAGAATGCTATACTAAACTACACTAAAGAATGCAGACAGGATACTTACAGAAGGCTAAAAAGATAATAATGAAAACTCGTGGCTCTCTCCAGAGCCCCAACACAGTTTGACCCTGATTGGCCAATAAGTCAAGATAATTCACAGAAACCCAATGAAACAACCACCTGTGGGTAAACAATCTCCAAACACATTCCACACGTGAGCACAACACAGGAGAAGCCAATGATATGAGAATCTGTTTTCCTTTTTCTCTGAGGCTTCTCAGCTTCCCAGGAGAAAAATCCTGGGTGAAGGGATTTTCCAGAAAACATGAATGTGACACTATCACTCCATGCCTTTGTAAACAGACTTTCTCCAACTTTCTGGTAGGTTCCCTTCAGGTGCTGAAGGCTGCAATTAGGTCAGGAGTGAGAAGGATATCCAGGAAACATGGAAGTGCTGTTTAGCTCTTCTGAGTGGAGACGGGTACGAGTTTTTGGCTGCAGGGTGAGGTTTCTCTAACTCACCATTTTTTGTATGCATTGACAGGAATATGGAAATTTCACATGCACAATCCAATTCACCTTCCTTGAAAGCCTGCATCAGACACTTTTGCTTAGAAATAAGCACACAGACAAACAGGTCAGAATCTGTGATGGTACCCATCAGAAAGCCACACCTGGAGAGTTTATCCATCCTCTGTCCCACAACATAAAGCTTCCACTGACACAGTACCACTGATTCCCATATACTTGTTCATGATTTATGTGAAGTTACAGAAAAATCAGGTGCTTCCACCATGTTACACCAAAGCCCAGCCTCAAACCTCGACTCAAAACATTGAGTGTCTTTACTAAAGCTGACATAGTTAATTTCACTTTAAATATGTGTTTTCACCATCTTCTAAAGCTGTCTTCTGCTAAGTAAGCATTCTGCTTTGCTGAGTAGAGACTATTAGGTGTTGCAGAAAGCTATTGCATTTATGGTTCCACTCATTACAAAACACTGTTTACTTCCAAATTTCCCTTCTTCCTTCCCTCCCCTCTCCAGAATATACATAGCAATGAGCTGAATGGTCTCTGTTTTGCTTGTGTGTATGGCATCAATCAGCACTTGCAAAGGATAGTGTATCCTTGGCTCTGCTTGATTGAGATCTGCAGTTTCACATTTACATAATTAATACACACATCCATATTTAATCTGTGCAGATGAAGACAAAGTCATGACTGCTTAAATACCACAGAGCTTGGCGTGCTTCCAGCATTGGCAAAAAGCTGTACTCTCGTGTTTTTTCCTGGGTGGGATTGCAAATATTTGTCCAGTTCTGTGACACGTGTACCAAGCCTCCCTACCTGTCAGATTGGACAGGGATGGAGCAGTGAATCTGCCCACAGATGCTCCTTTACACACACCTTTAATGTCTTAAACCCATGAATAAGCATTTGTTCTGCTTTCTTCCTCCTCTACCTCCACTTCCACTTAGATTGGTTGTTTTGGTCATGCCAGCTGGAGCTGGTATCATAAAGGCCTTTTTAGGAATCTGTGTGCCTTCCACGGGAGAAGGTGCAGAGGTGAGGTAGAGGCAACAGGTTCATCACAGATATTTCTGTGCTTCTGCCACAGGGACCCAGGAGGAGCAGGATCCTGGCTGTGTAGGAACCCGGATTGCTCAGTGCTTGCTCTTGGCAGCTCCAAATAGAGAAGCTTGGATTTCCCCTCTCCTTCTGAACTTTGTGCATCTGACAGAGGTGTCTCCCTTCAGCTCAGTGTGTCCCCAGATCCCCTGCATGAATCAGTACTCAGAGAAATGTCATCAAGTGAACTGAGGTGAATTCAAGCCTAAGTCAGGAATAGGGCTGCTCAGAAAGGAAGAATTCTCTTTTGGGAGATAAAAGGAAGTCTTGACCTATATTTCTGCTTCTGTCTGAATGAAGAATGAGTTCTGACATTTTAAAATTAGAAATAGACAAGTGCCTGCCAAATGCAGGATGGTCTGGTGGACTGGAGAGCTTGAGCAAGCAACAGATACCTTAGTGTCCTGCCTTCTCCCACATCCCAGTGGAGATATGGATCACCAAAAGCAGGTCTAAGTGCTCACTTTGTTAATTTGTGCCATATTTGGTCCCCAGAGAGACCCTGTGCTCACCAGCAGCCATGAATCCGAAAGAAAGCAAGTATAATCTATATACAATATATAGTATTGTACAATATTTAGTAAGGAACGCTTTCAAATGGGCTACAATCAAGGTTAATAGCCTGAATAGGAATGAATAAGGTCTATTTAAATGAGCATCTTAGATATGGGTACCACAAAAAGCTGGCTACCATGCAGAAGGACATTTATGTAGTCCTTACACCACATCGCTGGCTAGGGAAGAATAACTTTTTAGTGCCATAACAACTGGAAAAGTGACATAGAGATGCATCCTAAAAATCCTCAGAGAAAAGGGAAAGAGTATTTCTGCAAAACTTCAACCATCCTTGATCTCTGAAATCTAGCAAGGTTCCCCAGGCAGGGATACCAATCGGCAAAAAGGACTTCCAATTTTAATTACAGGGATCACAAATCTTGTCCATTTCTCCTGTTACTTTACCTCTTTACCCCAGCCTTCTATTTAGAAGTTTGACATCAATTTCAGCCTATTTTTTTTTCTTTAATTTACTTTTAAGCTTTTCTACTCTTTAGGCCCCTGAGAAGCAACAAATTTATCACACACTTCAATCACAGATTAGCATATCTTCAGAAAACTGGGTTTGACAGCAGTGAAAAAGACCAGTCCTTCAGGATATCTTTTGGGAACACTAGAATATTGAAATTTTCCCACTAGACTACCAAGGACTATTGAGGAAACTGGCATTACTCAGTATTTTGTTCTATGAAGACATTCCATTCAACAGATAAAATTCACCAGCAGGAGAATTGTTGGCTGCATTCTATGACAAGTCCAGACTGGGGCAATAGCTTTTGCTTATTGTTACATTAATGACAACAATTAAGGACACCCTCTTAAGGTCTGATATTCTTTCTTTAGGTAGTCTAAGTATAACACTTTCATTTCCACTCTAACCATTCCCTTCTTTAAAAGATATAATTGCACTTTTAGTGGATGCACACAGGAACACAATTTGTAATTCCAGCAATCTGGAATCATTCAGAAACAGCATCATTTTCTTTTCTAAAGGAGATATCTGAGCTGGTATCAGAATTGACTTTTGCACCCCAGAGGAAAATACTCTTTGTAGGGGTTTGCTGTTCTCTGTAGGTTAATGACACCAGGGGTTGGGACAGAATCTCTGACCGGCTGCTTAGAAGAGATGAACTGTGTTTTGTTCCCCTGGACAGCAAGACAGAAGAGTCAGGAAGAAGCTGTTCCCTGTTTTCTGGCATCATTAAAGCCACAAACATCTTCCTTCGGTTAGAGCACCAATGGTTTGAGTGTATTTTCCAATATTTGTATTTCATTCACAATAATAAACATGAAAGCTGTAATTGGATGTCTGACAGTAAATATGTTTTATAATCCAGAAGTCCATGTGAAATTATTTCAGTATGTATGTGATATGGATAGGAAATGGTATTAACCACTCAATACCTACAGTTCTTTAATTCCACACTAAATATTCAGTGCATGAGATTAGGTGATACAACCTTGTTATTAAAGTAGCTGAGGGTCTGCTGTGCAATGAGAGGTATTCAATAGATTAAGTGCTGGTTGCAATTTTACTTCATTATTCAGATTCTGAGGTCTTTAGGGCAGAGAATATGTCTATCTGTATTCTCTGGAGCAGTA
The DNA here is from genome assembly GCA_034509185.1 of Euphonia xanthogaster. Taxonomy (NCBI): domain Eukaryota; kingdom Metazoa; phylum Chordata; class Aves; order Passeriformes; family Fringillidae; genus Euphonia; species Euphonia xanthogaster. Next base: position 108,437,210 of record JAYDZK010000001.1, read on the forward strand.
TGTGTACTTATGGTGCCATCTGAATGCCTCAATGCAATGATAATGTCAAGCTGTAATTCTGTTGAGCTCTCAACTTGGTTGAGGATCAGGCCACAAGGTCCCAAAATGCAGCTCTACCATGACCTCTCCAGGCTGAAGGGTGCAGTTCCTTCCATCTACACCTCCTCACCAACACCGAGTTTAAAATGAAGAGGCATTGGCAAGTGAATTTGCTCTGAAAAATGGGTTTGCAGAAGTGGCTGATTGAGTTATGGTGTTAATGCTCCTTCAATGGATTCCATTTCAGATTGCTCCATGCATAACTGAGAAAAAACTGTTGCAACTGTGTGACATTTCTCATAACTTACCCCTGATTCTGAGGACCAGCTTTGTCATCTTCCACTCTACATATATGTCACCATCACCCACTGAAATCAAAATAAAGGGGTTTTTTTTTAGTTTTCCCCATGAAATCAAAAGAAAGGTTTCTTGTTTTGGGGGGGAAACTAAGGGCGGTGCAAATGCAGAGATGGCCTTAGGTGGGGAGTTTGCCTGACATGCAGTGCAAGTGGAAAAGTATTCCCACAGGCATCTGAGTGTCTAAGAAGTCAAGGACCTTTGGAAGTGCCCAGTGACAGCATCCAAGGCAGGATCCCAACTCTATCTGTGGCCAGGAAATCTGCTCAAAACATCAGGCCCACTAAGCAAAAAGGGCAGTTTTATCACAATAGCTGTTGCACCACATTCAAGAATTGTCTTTGGAACACTTAGAACACCAAGAGAGACACTTAGAACACTTAGAGATAGCTCAGAGGGTGTGTGCACAGGTACAGAGGTCCTCAGTCTGCTCCTGGGCCAAACCTATGTGCTGCCCAATGCTCTGCTCATGAATACTCACATGGAGAGGAGACAACTTTCCCCATTTTGGACACTAAGGAGCAGGGAATGAACCTCGCAGCTTCACCTTACAACCACACCATTTCAGCACTGTCCCATCAAGGAAACCAGGTTTAGAAACCAGTAGAGCTCAGTTGTTTTCAATGTGTGATCCATAGAAACTGTACACATAAAGATTTCTTTTAAGAAGAATACAGAAAAGAAGTAAAACACAGCACATTGTTGATGGATTTATGGACACTATGGAGGAGCCTGGACATGTCTGGAGAATGTTTTAGAGTTCAGTAAAAGAAATATTAAGTGTTGGAAACCACTGTCCCAGCAAATTGGATAAAAATAAACTGGACAAGGACTGTTCTGCCAGTGCTTTTATTACAAATAAAGTTTAGTAAAACTTTCGAGACTGTGGCTAGCTGGATGATTCAGGAGAGGTCATTTCAAAACAGGGGAAGAGGGGAATACATCAAGTGTTGAAGAGCACAAAGAAACCTGCATTTCCAGAACTTGGTGGCAAATATTTCTTGGCTGATGTCTCTTGTATGAGGAGTTAATCTGAGGAGAGACAGAAAAGAACAGTGGCTTTGTGGGATAACTGAGGAATGATGCAGCAAGGGGCTGATTTTAGTGACCCAGTTTTTTCTGCAGTGCCAGCCTCTGAAGTAGAGATGTGTGTTTTTCCACATCCTGATGCTAATAACCCGGATAATTTCCTCCAAGCTAGCTCCATAGTCTGTTTTATGGGCACAGTGTGTCCTTGTCTTCCTGGAGTGATAGGACACCACCTGTTCCCCACACTGAATTCTGGTGGAAGATGTTCTGTGCCTGTAAAAAAAAAAAAGTGCATTTCCTGCAGGAAAAATGTGACTTAAGTTTAAGGACTGTATCTTGAAAAATAGAATTTATTACATAACTGCATAGGTCTCTTGCTGCCTCTTGCAAGACTTAATTATTCCCAGATGGAACAATGGCTCCACAAAAATTAATGACTGCCTCTACTTCTGTATAGCGACAATTAATTTCTAGTGTTTCTCTCTTCTTGTTTCTACCACAGGTGAAGCTTCCTTTGCTTCATGTAATGATGAATCTGGCTTCTTATGAGACACTCTCAACACAGCAGCAGCACAAAAATATGTGAATTGTATCCAGATATGTGCAATGCCTCTCCTGGCTCCTTGGATCTCTCAGATAACCTTCAGAATTGAGAGGAAACATAAAGAAAGCATTCTCCACCACTGGGAATTGCTACATTTTCCATGTTCTCCATGAGTTCACTTCAGCAACATCCACTCTGTCCATTAGACTTGGGTCTGTGGTGCAAAAGCTGATTGACCCCTCACACTCCTTATTGACCCCCCTCATCCCTCCTGCACCACAAACTCATTTTTAACAGCCTCCTCTCACATTTTGAGTCCTGCTCTGGGCTGCTAAAGCATCTTTCTCATGAGGGCACCCCTTAACAGGATTAAGCAGCTATATTAAATCCAAATTGAATTGCGCACTCATTGTGCTCACATTTGATTCTATTACAGATTGTATTTGTTTCATTTCATTATTTACTGCCAGAAAATGAACAACTCCCTTTTAGCAGCAGGCATCAGACTTATGGAGCTGAGGCCCAGCCTGCCTAATCAGAGTTAGCCATACTACAGACTCCAGAGACAATAACGTGTCTCTAAACAACCACTTAGATGAGAAACCAATAGATCATTTTTATATACTTGTGTTTGAAGTGCATGTCAGGGGATAAAATTGATGGTAGTTAGAAAACCAGTGCACTCTAAAAAAAAAAAAAAAGATAAATTCATAGAGCCAAAGATTTGGATTATATTTTAATTTGGTAAAATCAATACCTCCATCATATTTCTGGAAGGAGAAGGCAAAGACTAATGAAACTGACACAATACATTTTCTGTAATGTTATTGAGGTGTGAGCTAGAAAGAAAAATGTTGGAAGTGTCTATAACTCATACATAACATATATGAATTCCTTCATCAGCTTTTACTGACTTGTTTATTGCTGAAATCAATACAGCAAACAAACAAATATTTTCAGTATTCTTCTGGCCATTCCCAACAGTGTCTAAAAGTAGTGTGTATCAAAACCTCCAAAGTGTTGCAATGTTGCAAAAACAATACATATTTAACCTAGGAAAAACACACCAGCTGCTTTTAAAAATACAATACTGCTATAAAGTGAACACTAAGAATAGTGGTAAATTGACCCAACACCAACTGAAGTCTAAAATCAACCTTTGTTGGTTTTACAAGAAGTTTTGATCAAGTTCTAGCTTTATATGAGTGAATTTACTCAGAAGTTTTACCTGCAGCTACTGACAAGGACCTGATGCACCCCAGGAAATGAACCCCCAGTATGGCCCAGGATCTGCTGGCTGGCAATGCCTGATGGGACCTGCAGAGCAAGCTTTGATCAAAGCAGTGCGAGGTTTTGGTTGGAAACAAATTTCCAAACTGAGTTTCCCAGGCATTAATAATCCATATTGTTGCAGGGTTCAAATTTGCTGAACTCTGGCTGCCATACCAAATGTTCCATTGCAGCACTGGTATATTGCTTTTTTTTTTTTTTCCCTGAAGGAAACAATGAGTTTGATACTAAGGATGAGGGAATATAGCACATATAAACTATTTCCATTGTGTTGGATGGTGCTTGGTACTCTCCTGCTGCAGCAAGGTTTAAGACAGCCAGTGGCAAAGGGAGCAGGCACTGAAGTGAATAACCAGAGGCAGTGTTGACTCCAGCACACAGCATCTGCCTGGCTGGTGGAGCAGTGGATAGAGGAGTTCCCAACTCCTCTGTCACAAGGCTTAGAGGAGGGACAACTTTGCTTCACAGCGTGTGCTAAAGACAAAGGAGCACCTCAGCCCATAAATACATATTTGCTGGTGCCAGAAAGTAAAATAAAATCTGTTTGAAGGACTCACTGTATGAGTAAGTCATTCACATCAGGGCTGGGAAGTATGGAGCAAAAAAAGCAAAGATTATCTCAGACTCCAGCATTTGTCCAGCCCAAGAAATGTGGCCAAGCATTCACTGCATGAGCAGGGTTGAGAACTCTGCCTTAGAGCCTCAGGAGAAGTGGAATCCAGGGCCCAGCATGTGCCAGGGGGATCAGCCACAAATCCTGCAAGGACAGCTGGGTGTCCAAGGCAGGGACAGACCTGCTCCACACCAATGAACCATCTCTGGCTCACAAAAGAGAGCTCCTTGCAAAACTGCAATCTGGGACCAGCTCTTGACCTGAAGATGGGCGGAAAAAGGCTGAGGGAAAACTCTCCACCCATAGCCCAGTGTAAAAATCCTTCTTTAGTATGCTGGAGAAAAAATATCTACTGCTGCTCTCTGTGGAAGGCCTTGCAAAATTTTAAATAGATGTGGGCAATTTTAAAGTCCATCTTGATTTATGAAAGCTGTCTTAACAGATAATAATGATGTAAACTGTGCAGTGCTCCTTACAGCTCAGCCTTATGGATGTGAGGTGTTAGCAAACACTGATAAGGGAGTTGGGAGCAGGAAAGCTCTAAAGTTGTTCCCATTTAGATTTTATCCAGCTGTGTGATCCTGAGGAACAATGCCTGTTCTCCACACATTCACATGGAGAGAATAAGGAAACCCTTGGGCTGCTCATCTCCCTTGACCTCCCTCCTTCCCCTTGGGGCCTGTGGGAGCTTCAGGGCTGTCTGCTGCCACTGCTGTCCTTTGTGCTCAGTCCCAGCCCTGCCTTACACTGTTAGGATCTTTTTCTTTCAGTTCTGTTCCTAAAACATTAATTTATTTGTCTGAAAGAGAAATCTGGGAGCTTGGCTGGGATTCCTGAAAGGTTGGTGCAGCTCTAATCTTAACAATAAAACATTCATGGAGTGGATGGGAAGAACAATGTGCAAAGCATTAACATCCCTGCAACTACATCTGTGCAGAGGATGTTCCATTTGTTCATGTAAAATATGTGGTTGAGCTAAAAGCTGGTGAAAATCCAGCCACACACATTTATGTGAATCAAAGCTCTGGGTTTCAGTCAACGCCCCTTTTGAGTCACTTCTCAGAATTCCACATAAGTGAATTGCTTGAAAAACTTTAGGCATGAGAATAATGTCAAGAATCTTTACCTTTCTGCAATGCATGTCTTTCTAGAAGGATTCAGCTTTAAAAGTCTCAGTAGAGTTGGGATTCATCCCATCAGGAAAGGGGAATAAGAGAGTGACCCTATGTCTACTGCTCCAGCAGAAAAGTGCAGCATTTACAACTTAAACCACTATCTCTGCTAATCATCTATGAGTAAATCAATAATTGAGTCCTTTGAGGGAACAAGCCCAGCATAATGGTATCTCTGCATATTTTTTGCTACTGATAAGGCAACAAACCCTTGGAATGCATAGGTATGACCCATGTTCCAAGCACTTTCGAACAATCAGCACATGAATAAAAATCAAACTTTGAAATTCACAAAGAGTGAAATTTCATCTTTGAGCAGAAGGGCTGGCACGGTGACATTTCATTTCCCTAAGCTCTCAGAAACCTTCAAAACAGTTCTTTAAAGGCAATTCTGCCTTGCACAGCCTTTGGGTAGGCCTGCTCAGCAGTGAATTTCATTCATTGTGAATTACATGTGAGAGGACTTTGATTTTTCACCTAAGAAGAGAAAAGGACTAAAGGGTAGACCACATGACCAATTTCATGTAGATATCTTCCTTGCAATCAGCACTCATTGTCTCTGGGGCTTGTAAAGGACAAAGCAGGGATTGGTATCCTGGAAGGAGCTGTAGACATCAGTACATAAAAAGTGAAAAACACAAGGAAGAAGAGATTGGAGGAAGGAGTAGTCAGAGAACTGGATTTTTTCCCCCCATGCAATAGCAAAGAGAAGGTCTACTGAAACAAAAGGGACAAGATGGTCCCTTTTATGCTTTTACAGGAGTCACAGAGCCACAGCTGTGGAGGAACCACCCCAAAAATCACCTTTACTTATTTATGGTGTATAATACCCCTTTCCATGAAAGGGGTATTATACACCATAAATAAGTAAAGGTGATTTTTCTGTACTTCAACTTGAAAAATATAAATATTATGTGCTATTCTGAGCACTAGTAAAATTGCTCAGAGGCCTGAAATTGAAAAAGTGTTATGGAGGAAAATCTTAAATACTCTGGAGGTTTGGACTTTGGGTCATGAGGAGGGATTAGCCTGTGCTGGCCTCTGCAGCCTGAGGAAGAAATGAGGTAAAATGGGAGATTGTCAGGGAGGTAAACAAAATCCTGAAATGAACAGATTGAAGGCAGTAAGCTGTTTAAGACAGCAACTAATTTGAAAACAAGGTGCCATGGACTAAAATTGGGATGGGGTGGGATGGGATGGGATGGGATGGGATGGGATGGGATGGGATGGGATGGGATGGGATGGGATGGGATG
>JAYDZK010000001.1:108449926-108465263 GCA_034509185.1 Euphonia xanthogaster
AGCAGATGTCCCCTGCCCAGGAAGGAGTGATTGTGATCACTCAGGGAGAGAGATAAGGAGAATTGCCCACTTGACACGTGACAACTGCCATACAGATGGTAATAGAATACATCCTGCCTTGCAATCTGGAACACTGGCCACACCAACAACATCTGAATTTAACTATGATGGGAAGACACTGCCTTTTTATAAGGCATCTCTTGCAATAATTAGCCTTCCTTTCTCCCATATCTCTTCCCGGTTCCCCTCCTGGAAAGGTTTTACACACCTCAACAGTGATGGGCTATGGAAACAAATTACCCAGAATGGCAAAGTTCACTTGGGAATTGCCAAAAGATTTGGTCCAATTATTGGTAACACAAAGGAGCATTGTAATACTGTGATAACACAGATGTGTTTTTTTAATTATTATTTCATTTTTTTATTTTCAACTTTTTGCACAATTTACAGGTTTTTAAATAAGGATGGTTAGTTAGAGATTGGAGCTTGTATCCCATGTGTTCAGTATGCCATTGAAGCCCAGAAAAACAAAGAAAATGTTACATAATGGATGATGAATAGAAAGAGAAGAGAAAGAAAAATAATACAAAGCCTTACCTCAAATGTATGTACAGTAATAGATCCTCTATCTTACAGAAAACTAGAAGACATTCATAGAGGGGCAAAGAAAATTATTTGGGGCACTATTTGGGAAAATGTTTCTTATGAAAAAGGCTATGCTGGGTCTGTTCACCTTAGAAAGGAAACCAGTGAAGGAGAGTATGATAAAGACATAATAAACGTCGTCTAGTGTAACAGCAGTGGCTGAGAAAATTCAAGTAAATTGAAATGCAGCAATTTCCAGACTGATCAAATAAAACTCCTTTCACACAGGAGATAATTAAACCATGGAATTCTCTGCTGCAAGGCACTGGGAGGGTCGAGCACTCAGGACTTCTGCCTGGCAAGGATGACGATGATCCTCAGACTTACAATAGCTAGCATTCATGTGTTTTAAGATATTAACATCTGAATTTCAAGGAACAGATTAGGAACTGCCTTTCAGGGATAGGAATGGGAAGTGCTGGCCAGTGATTTCCTACTTGTCTCTGAGACATCTTCCTCTGGTGTTGTTAGAGTGGCTTGGCCAGCTCCCCCATGGGAACAAGGCCAATGTTCCCTTGGGGACCCAGCTCACTGCCCATAACCTCCAGCCCTGCTGGGGAGCCTGGGGACACCAGGGAATGAGCCCTGAGATTTCCTGAGCCTTGCAGAGCCTCCCCCGGTGCTCCTCCATTTGGTCTGGCTGCCTCCCCATCTGAGGTGGTCCAGGTCTATCAAAGTCAGGGCTGATACCCACTGACTGGCATACTGAGCTGCACCTTTGCACCTTCCTGCAGCACCATGGACCAGCTCTGCCTCACTAAATTTCATTTAATAAAAAGGCCAGAGTTAGCCTCTTTGTTAGCCTCTGTTCAATGTGTTACACAGTGCCTATGTGCATGAATTTAAAGCACCTGGAAGGAGTATGGGCAAAAGTTGAGCTGTCTTGGCTTTCATATGGGTTTTGTTGGGGCTCGTCATGGACTTGGTCTGAAATCTCAGTGTCATTTTCCTGTTCATCCAGGACTATCAGAGAAATTTCTTTTTATTCACACAGAATCAGCCTTGCCACAGGTCTTCTTCCTGATGCCCTGTCGTCTTGGGTTACACATTTGCTGAAGGGGAAATTGTGTTACCCTATTCTTCAGATGGAAACCCCACTCTAGGAAAGACTGTCTTCATTTTGGTTTGAAAATTGAAGATTCCAGGGAGCAATACAACACATTTCTGTATACATAATTTTGGTATTATGCTCATGCTTTAATTCCATACTTTTGCAAATGGACTGGACTTTCTCAAGGAGTGTGGAAATGGCTTGGAAAATGCCATAAAGGTTTGAAGGTTGCAGGGCATCTTATTAGGACAGGTGATCATGTCCTAGAGCTCACAGAGGGCAGGAGAGGGTGCAAGTGCAGTTAAGTCTGTGTCTCTTTGTTGCAGAACTGTGACAGTAACTGTGCTTGAATTAATGTGATTTAAAAACACTTAACTGTTGTCTTCCTGCCTGCACTCCCTGACAAACAAGTTACGTATTAATTTTTGACACCAGATTTGAATTGTCATGTTAATAGACATGCAGCTTCTTCTGTGCAGGGAGTGCTCAGTGGTGTTAGAGCTGGCCTGGAGCTTACCTAAGAAATTCTGATGTGAAACTTTATCAGTTCCTCCTTTGGATGCAATTGGCAGAAAAAAAAAAAAAAAAAAAAAAAAAAAGAGAGAGAAAGAGTTTATCGAAAGACCAGGGAAAGGCAGGCAATTGCAAATAAAATCCACTATATGGTCTTGAAAACCCCAGAGAAGAAAGAAAACCAGGCTCTATATACATTAGCTCATAAATTACCCCATGCCAGTCCCATCCATGTGACTACTGAGAGAGATTTTAGAAGATTACGTCTTTAGCCATGTCACCATCCTCCCAGTCATGTCTCAAAGCACAGTTCAGAGGAGCTGCAGCTCATCAGAGCTTAACAGCTTCTCTCCACTTAGGTTGAAGGAAATCATGCTCAGACTGGAGACCCCTTCAAAGTCTTCTTCTGTGGAACACAAAGGATTTTATCCCCAGCCATCCAAATCCCTCCTCTTTTGGGTTAGTGAGACACAGGGTGTGCAGGCAGATCTGAATAAACCTGCCTTAATCAAATGATTAAAGAGATGCGAGGAGCGAGAGCAGCAACTCCTTTGAGCTCCTGCTGTGCTCCTGTCACCAAGAGTGAATTCCTACAGCAGCTGTGACCATCAGTCCTCTCTGCTCATAGTGCAAGGTCATCCATCTGTGCAGAAGCATATTTGGGGCCAAGAGCACAATACAACATATTTTCCCAGAGACAGTCATCTTTCTCTGCTCGAGCAAAAAGATGGGGACAGCATGCTGGCAGGCTGGGTGTGAAAGAACTGATATCTGCAGGAATCCCAGGTTTAATTCTATGAGGGATCTTTATTTCTAGCTCTGAGTGAAGGCCTGTCCTGCACTCAGCAGGCACGAGCTCCTTTGCAAGTGGCCCCGTGGGAGAGGGGTGCCAGGGGTCTGGGATGTGCTGACTGAGGGCAGCCTTCCCAGATTCGTTAGAGTTAATGGACAGGGGAAGGCTCCAGCTAAGCTCTTGTAGAGGATGATTGAATGTAGGATTTTTCTTTTCCCAACCAGATGAAGAGGAAATACAGGAAGACTAATCTATCTCCTTAGGCTAAAGTTAGCTTTTGGGTGTACTCCATCCGGTGCCATTAAATTCCCATTTAAAATCAATTTTTTGGGACCAGGATTTCATTATCTCTTCATCAATAACCTTCTGTGCTTCATCAGCTTCTTCAGTCTGCTTTGCAACATCTCTTCAAAATCTGTTTATGTCCAATAGCCACAAAACTTTATGAGCTGCCTAGGTACCTAGATTTTTGTTTATCCTCTGGAACAACAGAGAATTCTTATGCTGAATCATAATGGAAAAAATGGAAAAGTCAAAACAGGTTGTAACTTACCATCTGAAAGAAGAAACAGCAAGAAGTTAAGACCAACTGACAATTTTGTTCCAAGTCTCATCAATTTGATTTTTTTTCCACCTACTTCAATTATATTTTAAGGCAAAGTCACTATGACCTGTATTTTTTTTTTCCATTTCAAACCTGAACCATTTAAGCCAAGAGTTTTTCTCAAAAGGTTTTATAATTTAATTTCTTAACATTCCGTGTCAGGAAATATTTCACTGAAAATCTTTGGCCAGTTGAATTACCGGTGATTCAATGCCTAATTTGATAATTCTAGATGTTCCCATGTTTACTTCAAACTAATGGATATTTTAGGGTAGGTGTAGTGCACCTTTATAAATTATTAGTACAAAAATTTTATATATATATAGTTTTGACCAAAAGCAAAACAATGTTTTTGAATCTGAAAAAACAGAAGGATCATTCTTAGCATAAATTCTTGTGACTCTTGTTGTGCTGCGTTCATCATACTGATTTCTCTATTTCAAATGCGTATTGTGTGCCCTTTTAGAATACAGTGAGCACAAAAACTTGCATTGCTCTTTATCAGAGGACCTGTAATGCAACATAAGGGTTTGGCTGCAAATAATATTGAAAAAGTTTATTTAGGGGCCCAGTATTTCAAGAAAGACTTAAAAATGCATATGCAAATAAAAGCTAAGAATTGTGCCTTCCCAGTTACCTGTGGTAAGGGACTGGGAATTGTGGGTTTTTTTCTGATGAGCTGCAGTTCCTCTGAGCTGTGCTTTGAGAAGACATGACTGGGAGGATGGTGACATGGCTAAAGATTGAGTCTTTCAAAATTTCTCTCAGTAGTCACATGGGTGGGACTGGCATGGGGTAATTTATGAGCTAAGGTATATAGAGCCTGGTTTTCTTTCTCCTCTGGGATTTTCAAGACCATATAGTGGATTTTATTTGCAATTGCCTGCCTTCCCTTGTCCTTCAATAAACTCTTTTTCTCTTTTTTTTTTTTTTCTGCCAATTGCATCCAAAGGAGGAACTGATAAAGTTTCACGGCAGAATTCTGCAATAATATTCATTTGCTTTGTGTGAGAAGTAATGGGAAAATGATGACAATTATTATTCAGAGGCACAATCTCTTTCTCTCTCCATTATGAGGGGGAAAGTCAGTCACAGGAGAGCATACTTGTCACAGGCTAGTTCTGCACAGTGTCCCACCAGGGTCCCTACAGAGGGCTCTGTGCCACCTGTGGAGGTGTGTGCAGGAGGCAGAGGTGTTGGGCAGGGGTGTCTGTGACCTGCAAGCTCTGAAAAACCAGCACTGACACCATTCTGGCTTTGCCATCCATGCTGACATGGCCTCTGAGTCAAGCGTGTGGATTTGCACTGTCTGACAGGGAAATTCCAGCATGCAGCTAGGGCTGTGTCCTCCCCACTGCCCAGGGACTCCCTGACTCCAAACTTGGGGACCTCGTGTGACTGGAAGGAGGGAGAGGAAGGTGCAGGATGTGGAATGGGACTGAGAAACCATCAGACACTGATGTGGGTTTTGCTGGCCATCCTTCAGCCATCTGTAACTCCAGACATCATTTTTCACTTTGAAGACAGTCCTTCAGAAACCCTTCAGGCTGAAATGTCCATATCATCCCAGCCTCTTCTCTGCTTTTGTGTTGATTTACAATCTTGGGCTACTGATAGTGGCAACAATTCATTTCTCTTAATGTGGAAACCACAATTACTGTCAAAAAGTAGGAAGTATCATTGAATTTTCTCTGGAGGCCTTTCCCTGGTGGAAAAAAGAGATAATAGTCCTTAACAGCTCCTAAAAAACTCTTGATACTTTTGAATTAATTACTAAGGGTGAAAGTGGTTGAGCTACTCAAGAGTCCATAGAAGTTGACAATTGCTCTCTGGAAAGAATTAAGGATGAACATAATTTTGGTACAGTGGGATGTTAAAGTTGTCTTTCACAGTCAATGAGGACCTGAGGTCATGAAGGAACAGTGCCCCTGTCACTCACTGATTACAGGAATCCTTTGAAGAATACAAAGTCCCCAGCCATGAGCTGGGGTGGAGAGTACCTTGAATAAAAGTTAACACTGTGGGTTTTAGGAGACTTCTTGGATCAAATGTCATGCCCACCTGAAGGTCAGATGATCTCCTCTGAAAATTAACCCCAGAGGCTGCAAACACAAAGATGACACCACTCACTGCCAGCCTGGAGCTCTCTGTTGTTGTGAGCACTGATCCAGGGAAACTGCACTCACAACTACTTCATCTGGGCATGCAAGGGCTCAGTTTTCCCCCCAAGTGCAGTCATTGCCAGCTCCATTTTGCCTTGCTGGGTGTGTATTTGCTAAAACATGCCACGTGCTGGCAGATTGTCCTGCCCTGAGCCTCTCTTTATGCTTCCCTCCATGAGCACTGCTGAAAGGAGATCTTCAGGCTTGAAAATTTTGGTTTGAAATCTTCTCTCCATCTGTTTATCTCTGTACTTTGAGGTACCAAATCTTAGCTTCAAGGTAGAAGAGCAGTCGGCTCCTCCTTTTCAGTTCAGGACAAAGGATGAGGTCACCAATGCAGAGTGGGTTTTCCTTCCCTTCATCTGCTTCTTCCCTTCACCTCCAAAACAACAAGGAGTAAAGATACATTTCCTGTTTGCTATTAAAGTCTTTCTACTCTATCTGGAGAGTGCTGTTGTGGCAATGAGTTCTACAAGATAAATGTACATTATATAATATATTCTTCGGAAAGAACAGTCTGCTGGCTTTTGGTCCCTTGGTAGCAATCAAATCTCTTTTCTGACCTTCAATGTACAGTGTGATTTTATTTACCTCAGTTGCATACTCTCCTTGTTTTCTCTCAAAGAGGAACAATTCTGACCTTTTTAGTTTGTCTTTAGACATCTTAACCTTATTGAAAGCTGCCACCTCTCTGTCTCATGCTTTCTGCCTCTCTCAAGCCCTGTGATTTACACTGTTCTCTGTAGAAGGGGAGGAGTGAGGAGAAACATAATGGGGAAAACAACTCAACATTTTGATTTAGGACAAGGATCCAGGCTCATGGACATTTTCAAACATTAATTTGAGATTAAAGTATGGTTCTGTCCCAGGCCAGCTGAAAACCTCAGTGGCAAAGGGTACAACACAGAATTGATGATTCCTTGCAGTGAAGCCCCCCACAGCTCTGGAAGAGACATTGCCCTGACATTGTGATCAGTATTCTGGGAATAGCCAGACGATTCCTCAAAAAATCAAAATGGAGATTTTGGGTGTCCTGACCTCCAGCTGGTGGTGTAAAGTAAGTGAAAGAGCCATTAAAAGCCTGCCTAGGCCTGTTGCTGAAATGAAGTGCATAATGAGATGGAGAGAGCTCTCACTTGATCCAAGCCATGCTGAAAGCAATGACACTTTTCCCCTGGCTTTACTGAGCTGAGCTGGCTGCCAAAACAGAAATTGATCTTTCTGCTCAATGACACTGTAGTAAAGAAGCCCCACACACTCACTTTGCATGGGCTGTGGGCTCTACAACATAATTTTGACAGTTTTGATTGAAAAGAAGCAGTTAAAAATGCTCTGTGAAGAAAAACTGTGAGGCAGGGCTCGGTACCTCTCTGAATTCCTAACAGCTTGTAACTCACAGAGTGTGCCTCTGCTCAGCTGAGAAACAGCCTGGTTCTGAGGAAAAGACACTTCCATTCAACAGGAAAATATAAACCCTGCTGCAGGGATGTCTCTGTAATTCACACTAGGCCTCCAGAGTATAGAAGCTGTATATGTAAGTACCCTCTGCTAATTAATACTGCACTGTCACCCCACTAATTAATGCACAATGGAAGAGCTCTCCTGACATCTTCCAGGGTGTTACAGAATTTGGATAAAATGAAGCCATGAAAATCTGAGCAATAATGGGGGACTGAAGCCAGAGACCCCAAGAGAAGCTCTGGGCACAGAAAATGCCTCTGAGGCTGCAGAGATGAAGATGGGTGCAGCGCTCTCCTCTGCCACTATGATCTCAGAGCTAAAGAAAGCAAACTTTTGGGTGGCATAAGGCATTTTCAGAGAGTTTACTATGAATCCAGAATTTCTGTGGTTTTACTCTGAAGGTCTTCTGAGTCAGCCCAGCTGATCCATGGTGTTTGGTCAGTGTAAAGCCAGTGAATGTTGCAAACAAATGGGTGATGAGTCTTAGGTATTGCAGGGCTTGCTGGACCATGGTGGAAGATGTATAAGGGCTGAGAAAATATATTCTGGCATGTTTAGAAGATGTAGCACATGTTGGAATAATCTGTGACTTTCTTTCCTCTCAGTGCCGTTATTATAGATGACAAAGTGCTCACCATTAAGCAGGAAGCCATGAGGAGGACAGTCATCACTCACAGCACAAACAGTGGCAGTTTTTTCTTATAAGAAAGTGGACTGGAAGGCTAAGAATAAGATGACCCTCCCTTTGTCAACTCTGAAAAGAAAATAGCACAAATGGTGATAATTTGTGGCAGCAGTTCCTACATTGCTTGTAGGATTTCTTCCTACAGAGGAGTCTGGACAGTGCTCTGGACCTTGGCTGATCACCCCTCTCAAATGGCATCAGAACCAAGGACAAGCTGAGACCCTGAAGGTCCTCACATCAATGACTTATGCAATGATTTTAATGAGTAACTCTGGGCTGATGTTAATGAGCAATTAATTACCAGTACAACTGGACAGGGCGTAGTTCTGAATTTTTGATTTCTAAATAAAACCTCTGGCTACAGGTATTTTTCCTCACAAACAAAAGTGTAAAGGCAAGTGCTTGATACCAGCACAGAACTGTCTGGACTCACAGATACACTAGGGGAAGGTTTAACCTGAGCACACTCAGAACCACTGACTGCTAACAAGAAATAAAAACACTTCTCTAATTATCCACTGAGGTGCACCTGGAAAAGTTGAAGTGCAGAAATAAAGAAACGAAGGCACTTTGACAGTCCCTGAGTGGAGATGAGAGCTGGCATTTGAGGACAGTGCAGGGTTTCTTGCAATTAGTGAGGAAGGTATTTCTAAATTATTTCTGAAAACATGCAGAAATAAGGACTGCAGCCTCTCCAGAAACTGGGTTACCTGAGTTGGACGTTGTTCCTTTCAGCTAACCTTGAAAAATGCTGGGACGGGCTCTTTACTATTTTCTCCCCCTCTCTTTTTGAGAACAACCATGGTGCAGTGAAAAGCTACAGATGATGAGGGATCAGGTTACAGCTGTGAGTTGTACCTGAGCATTTCCCAAGAGGAGGGGGGTGTGTGATGCACCCTGATCCCATGGGGATCACCCCACACTTGGTGACTGCAGGAAGGAATCCTGCCCGTGGGAGGGGAACAACAGCCACAAAAAAATGGGGAATGTGCTCATGTGCAGCCTGCTTGTGGCCTTGGGGGGTGCCCAGTAGGATTCCTGCCAAAAAGCAGCACACAGCTGCACTCCTCTGTCCTGCTGACCCCCAGCCCAGCCCTTCCCTCTCATGCCCATGGCAGTTTCCAAGAAAAGGAAGCTGAGAGACTGAGGAGTTTTTAATGCTGACAGATGTTGTCCACTGCAGGTATAATTTGCTGCTTAAAGTTTTAATGGCCATTTTATATACATTTTCTTGAACCATCATCTGTGAACAATGGGCTTTTCCACAGAAATGCAAGTTTAACAACCCTAAGGCTCTTCTAATTTACGCCATCAAGCTGATACAGAGAATAATTTAAAAATTAACTTTCCCTCTCCTGCTGGTTCTCACCCCAGCACAGTCAGTGCAAGCAGAGACCTCAGAGTGGAGACTCCAAATGCAGCAGCATCCTGCATCTTCAGTGCCTGTAGCTCTGTCCTCAATTTCTAGAATTAACCCAAATAAATTATGCATTTCTACATGCTTGCCCAGGAAAAGTCTGCACAGTGACACTGCAGAGTCACTCAGAAGAGGAAAAACTCTGACCCTGAAGTTCTGTGGATGACAGCTATTTTTTGCCTTTTGGCTGATACATTGCCACCTGGAATAATTTACTAAGAAGGAAAGTAATGAAATTACTGGAGGGCCATACAAAGAGGGGGGAAAAAAAAGAAGGAGGAAAAGGAAAATTCCCATCAACATCACACTATAGAGCAATAAAAATGCCTCCCACCTGCAAACTTCTCAAAAACATTTCCATGGAGCCCAGACTGCTAATTTGGCTTCTATTTGTAGTATCAGAGAGCTGGAATTTGCTGAAAGGAGTTAGAGACGAGTTTTAGGGATGCAGTATTATGAGCACTCTTAGGAAACTGCAGCAGGTGTGAGCATTAATATTATTTTCCTCTACCCTGAAACTTGTTCCCTTTGCACATAAACCACAGCTCTCCCTCTATTCTGCACCATGCTGTCTCTGTGCTGGTTTTGCACTCCAAGGATCACCACAAGGCACAGAGGAGCTGGCTAAAATCTTCTGTGCAGCTGTGCCAGGTGTGTGGAGGGAGTAGGGATGGCCCTGCTTAAAATTAGGCTTAAATAGTTCCTTTCCCATGTGCTGTTACTCACAGAGTTGCATTTGTCCTTGTCAGGGAGAGCCCACACACACTGTGGATTTCTTGTGCATCAGTGTTCAATGCAAGGCCTTTTAGGATGAACTGATGAGCTGGCTGTAGCTTTAGAGAAAGATGTGCATTCATCCCCATGTCAGACTGGCAAGTTTTACACATTCATGCATAAATTTGGTTCACAAATATACACCTTTAATTTTCTTCTGATCTTATTTCCCTGCTCACCTCCAAAATCTGTGTTTTTGTGGACAATACTTTTAATCCCCCTCTTTTTTCCCCCCCTTCTTTCTCATTTCTTCTTATCCTAAAGCAAAGACTTTCATTTTCTCCTGTGAAATCATCACGATCTGGCCTTGTGGTGCTTACTCAAGCCTCCTCTTCAGTTTTCCTTTAAATAAATATATTGCAAATATGACAGCACGGAAGAGTATTGGAAAGAAATCAGAGTCCAGCACAAAAGGGCAGATGGGGACACCCCCAAAAACACCCTGGGCCATGAAAGCTGAGCCTGCACAGTCAGTGAGAGCCAACACAACAGCTACTTTACTGTTCAATATTTGTATTCTCTGTGTTTTAGTGCAGGGACACAAATCCATGCCAGCTACACAGGAGAAACCAGTATTTGTTTTCACCAGTTCTACCTTTGCTGAAGCCACAAGGTGCTCTGACACTCTCTGGTGCAGCAGCAGCAGGGAGCAATCCCTGGGGAGGAGGCAGAGGTGGGAAGTGGTGACTGACCTGGGGCTGGGAGCCTGCTGGTCCAGTCCCACATTCCCCCAAGGTTTGGAAACTTCAGGTCATGCATGCAGCAGTGTGAGCTCTGTGAGAGAACTCCAGCTCATGTAAGAGTCTTCACACCTGGGTACTGGTGAGCCAGAGCTGAGAAATTCCCAGGTCTGATGTTTTGAAATCTGCAGAAAAATCAATGATAATAAGGGGATCTCACACCTCCTCTTCTATTTTTTCCACATGAGGGCACTTGTTTTAACTACCTGCTCTAAACCACAAGCTTTACTACAGCTCTGACCAGATCATCATGAGCAAGTGAGGTCTGACATTCAAGATCAGCAGGAGAAGAAGCCACCACAATTCCCACCCTGCGGCTGATGGGGTGTATAGGATGTCTGTGCTGTCCTCTGCAATCCTGGTTGATGGCCAGGACAGAACTTGTGAAATAACCAGACAGCCATATGGTCAGCCAAGAAAGTATGTAAATATTTTTTCTGAAATATCCATAGGACAGCGACTCTGTTTTTGACACATGGCTTCATTTAGGAGTTATGGCCTGGGCACGTGGGTGTACACAACACATAAACCCTGCTGGGCAAAGATTTTGCCATGATTTGAGCGTGACAAGCTGAGCATACATTAGGGATGGGAGATTCTATGGCCAGATCACCCTCCTCTCTTCCATCCCAGATGGGAGGGAGGTGTCTTTCCTGTACCTGCCTCTATCCCTGTACTATGTCAGTACATCTCAGGCAGAAATGGAGATGAGCTGAGTATGCATCCATAGAATAAACTGCGTTTTTTCCCCTTTTTTTAATTCCTGAAATAAGGACGGGAAATTATCTTTCTGTGCATGGACTTTCTGCAAGCTGGCAAAGAGGCTAAATTAACTGCATACATTATTCATTACAAATTATTCACTCTATGCAGCACATACTGATTGTTTAGAAAATTCATTCTTTCTGTCCTAGAAATGTCACTGGCTGTAACTCTTTACCTCATCATTGACAAATTCTGTTGATTGCTTGACTAGTTGCTTTAACTAATCCAGGATTATGGTTTGCAAGAATAATAATAGCCTCTTCTCTAGCACTTTGCACATGAGGATCCCAAAACCTGGTTTCAAAATGCTAATTAATCCCCAGAGCACCTGGGAGATGAAGTATTCCTACCCTTATAGCAGATTTGTGGCACTTGAACCTTGTTGGGATGTGGGAAGTCATTCTGCTGACTCACACAAGCTGCTGGATCAGGTGGGTCTTGTTAGCTCCAGCCAGACAAGAAAAAAAGCCAAGTGTTAAAAAGAGAGAGGGGGGAAAAGAAATAAAATTTAAAAAGGGGAGGTGGGAAGGGTGAAAGAATCATTTGGTTTCAAAGCCTTGTTCTTAGTGTAGTTGTTGAGGAAGCTGAATAAAATACAGTTAAAGGGGAGTGAGCCCTTCCAGCTGGACTCTAAGCTGAATCTATCAGGCCTTTCTTTACTTGCTTTGCAGGGTGTGTGTCCTGACTCCCCTACATGAGCAGTCTGGGGTGGGCTGACCCTGGCTGGGTGCCAGACACCCACCAAAGCCATTCTGCTGGGCAGGGGAGAGAAAACATAATGAAAGCTTCATGAGTTGGGATAAGGAGAGATCACTTACTAAGCAAAAGTGATTGAAATTTGAGATATTAACTGAGTTTATTACCAAAATAATCAGAGCAAGATAATGAGAAATCAAATATATCTTAAAAACACCTTCACCCCACTCCTCCCTCCTCCCCCACAGTGGCACAGGGGGATGGGGTTATGGGCAGCTCATCATACATTGCTCCTGCCACTGCTCAGGGAGAGGAGTCCTTCCCCTGCTCTAGTGTGGGATCCCTCCCATGGGACACAGCTCTCCATGAACTTCTGCAATGTCCCATCCCACGGGCAACAGTTTTCCTCAAATTGGTCCAACACGAGTGCAACTTTTCCATGGAGTGCAGTCCTTCCAGGCCAGCTGGAGCTGCTGGGTGTGCAGTGACCTCTTGTTTTGGGTATCTGCACGTTTGGTGCCCAAATTCTTGCCCAAAGATGAAATTATTTGATGGCTGGATGAAGAAATTGTTTTATCACCCAAACTGGTGAATGTGAAAGTCTGGCAAACAGGCTGGATAGTCAAGGATTTCCTTGCTTTTCTAGGTAGCAGAATGACTGTGTGGGAGTATTAAAAACCATGTGCTGGAGCCAGGTGATCTTTGGCTGGTGGAGGGACTAATGGGAGAAGACTTTTTGCTGGATATACATCACTTATGAACTTTCACTGTTGTCTGTGGGGAAACTGAGGGGATACAAGGCAAGAGGAGATGTGAAGATTTGGGTGCTGTCTTTGTGTCTTTCATGGACAACCTGTGATGTTTTAAATTTTGCCTGCATTTGTTGCTCTCTTAAGACATCATGTGGAACGGCAGCTAAGGACTGAACTGAGGGAGGGTAGCTCTGAAAGTGAAGCATGTTGTGCTCTGCAGCAAAGGAACGTGGAGCAAAACCAGCAAGTAACCTGGATTTCCTCCTGTAGGTGAGTGTTTCCACTGAAAGTAAAGAGCAGGGGCTCTGAGCAGGGTCACACAAATGTGTGTCTCCTTTAAAGGTAAGCAGAACTGGACATTTAGGTGAAACAAATGTTACTAAGGCTGGATAATTTAATGTATGCCAAGGGAGAAGGTAATGAAATGAGGTAGTGGGTGCATGACTCTTACCAGTGCCTCCTTTGTGTAGAAGTGTGCAGTATGGCAGTCAGCATTTTTGCTCTAAAAATGTAATTACCATCCCAAGAACCAAATCCAGACAACCAAGAAACACAGGCAGAATGTCAGGGGACAGTTCATGGCTGTAAACTGCTGTATGTGGATGGTAATGTTGTCCTGGAACTGAAGTTCTTTTAAAAAAGAAGGGGAAAATCAACAAATAAGCCTTGAAAGTCAAGAGCACTCATCATTCAAGTCAAAAAACAATAGACTGCCTAGCAGGGACATTTAAACAGAAAGAGTGTGACACACAAAACTTACACATTGCTGCAGGTTCCACTGCAGGGCCCTGTGGCATTGATTTGATTAAATAAGAGCAGTAGGGGTATAGAGAACTGCTGCTTAAATTTTCGGTAAAATATCCTTGCCAGCCTTCATTGATATAAAAATAAAGGACTGAGTGGGTCCATATGACCTAATTCTGTTCTTCTTTGCACCAGCAAACGAAGGAATTGCTTTCTGGAGGTTAATGGCTTTAGACTTGCATGTAAATGAAGGGAAAATCTGATCTTAAATCTCAAGGAAGCAAAAAGTCGTGACAGGATTTAGCACAGACCTCCTCCACAGGGGCTGGCAGGGAGGGATTGTGCAATTAGAGGAGCCTTTAGCAGTGCCATTCATTCTGCAATTGTCCTCCTATTTCAGTGAGGTGAGGGTGAGGATTTGAGGAGGAAGAAGGAGGCAGCAGAGAAGCTGTGGATGGGACTCTGCGAGGGCTGTCCCAGATCCCACGGGGTGGTGTTTGTGTTGTCCCTTCCTGTTTTTCAGGCCAAGTTGCTTGGCCATCTGTGCTGACTCACCTTGGGGTGCACCTGGGCCATGTGAGAATGTCCTGAGGGGAATCAGGGGGAGTCTGGAGTATACATATTCAGCAGTGAGTTCCTTGAGCCCCAGCGAGCTTCTCTGGTTTTCTGGGACCCCAAACACACATCCCCAAAGTGCAGTGCAGTGGAGCAGGTGATTGCATGACCCTATTCCCCCACTGGCAGGACTCTTCAAAACCTTATCAAGGTGGAAGGGGGGCAGGATGCTGGACCATGAGCCTGCTCTCCCATGAAGGAACCCTATGTTGGACCTGCAGGAACTCATCCAGATTTAGTTGTGCTCCTGTGCTGATGAGGGAAGAGCAATGTGGGCAGACAGGACCAGCCACGCTGCCCATCCTCACCTTCAGCTCCCCAAAGCTGGATGTCCCAGACTGTTTTTTTGCTGGTTTCTCTTTGCCTGCTTGGGTCTCTCACTCAGCCCCTGGCTGGTGGTACTGTGCCACTTCTGGGTGGCACCAGAGCTGCTCCCTACGTGCAGAGCTCACAGATTCCTGCAGGCAGGGCAGGCTCTGGTGTCCTGGAGATGCAAACCTTGCCTTGTGCTGTCCTGCACCTCTCTGTCACCTGGGTGAGCCCAAATACAAACCAGAGAGGCTGAACAGCTACTCTGAGCTTTGGAAGCAGGGAGAAGTGCAGTAATTTTCCTGTTCACAGGGCAGAGAAAAGAACAACATGTTTGCTATGAGTATCAGATGTCTGAAAAACCAAATGCTGCTCTAGTGTAACTTTATGGGCTTCAGCAACATTAGCCTGAGATCAATGGCAGGCAGGAAGCCAAGTTTTCAGGTGGGAGCTCTTAAGGGCCTGTTTGCCCCCTCTGGAGTGGATAATGTGGTCCTGATGTTTTGTCATCTGCAAGCTCAAAGATGGTCTGGGGCTGCCATCCATCCATCCATCCATCCATCCATCCATCCATCCATCCATCCATCCATCCATCCATCCATCCATCCATC
>JAYDZK010000001.1:108465303-108494012 GCA_034509185.1 Euphonia xanthogaster
CATCCATCCATCCATCCATCCATCCATCCATCCATCCATCCATCCATCCATCCATCCATCCATCCATCCATCCCCTGGAAAAGGAGATGCATGTCCTTGGAACCTGAGCCCCTGGGGCCTGTGTAGCTGGGGAGGCAGTACCAGGGCAATGAGCCTGAAGAGTTTCTCCTCCAAGAGAGGGCTGGGATGCAGAAGTGAGGACAAAGAAGAATGTGTTATTAAAGCCCATTCTGTCAGCTGTGCTGTGTGGCTTCAGGGTCCCAAGAATTCCATTTCCCACGTAAACTTTCATTCATTCTTCAGGAAAGAAAAAAAATATATATATTCTGGCATTGCCTACATGATCTAGGATTTTATTTACCTTAATCTGTTACTTCATTTCCTCCTGTTTGCTGCCTCTCACCTCTTTTGTATGTTTTGCCTCTTGCTTCATTTCTTAATGAAATGTGATTTCCACAGTTTTCTGGCTCCTTCGAATCATCAACAAAAACCTGGCATGGCTTTTTTTTAAAGACTTCCAACTAATATACTTGTAAAATAACTTTAATCAATGCTACCTCTTGGGGAATTCCTAAGTAATTGCTAAAATACAACTAATTATTTTGCTGTTACTTTACCATTCAGTCTTTACTCTTCAGTGTAGTTGTAACTTTTGCTAAATATTAGCTCTCTGATGAGCACCCCTGTTAGGCTGGGTTTTTTCCTCAAGAAAATGTGTAATTTACTTAATTAGTTCCATTCATCTGTTTAACTCCTTTGCTGCCATGTTACCACTTGTGAGAACATGTGGCATTTCTGACTTAAAAGCCTGAGAGGAACTTCCTAAGGAAGAAGGAGGTGGCTTCAGCTTTGTGAGTGCTTAGTTACTGCAGGGAAAATGGTCAGTACCCTTTTCCTGAAGGATAAACCCCCAAAATATCAATGGCTTTTGTTTCTCAGGAGGTTCAGAAAAGGGCAGGGTGAGTATTATTTTCTGAATATTATTCAGAAAAGCTGGGGGGGGGTGTTGGGTGTTTTGCTGTGGTGGTGAGAATATTTGGGTTTTTTCAAGCTGGTTTAATGCAGAGTGTTGCTGGTGTTGGTAGCTCTGTTTTTAACTTCTTTTTTCCTCATATTTTAGACTAATGGAACCATAGAACAGCTCAGGTAAGAGGAAGTTTGAGAGATCATCTGGCCCAAACTTCCATGGGAATGAGAGCCTAAGTGAGGTTATTTAACACCCTGTCCACATCTCTGGGGAGGTTTTTCCAGTGAGTGATTGGATTTCTAATGCTGAAAAAATTTCTTTCTTACACTGAGATGGAATCTCTTGTCTTGCAGCTGTTGCCCCTTCTCTTCTTCATGTGGCTCCTTCTGAAGAGGGAGCTTCAGGTCTCTCTGTAGCTCCCTTCAAATAATGAAATACAGGGACAGGGTTTCTCTGAGACTTCTCCACAGAAAAAAGACATACCTCCAGTAAAGACAAAGGCAACAAATGTATTGAGACTTCTGCCTTGCCAGCATTATGGTGTTTCCCTGCTCCATCAGCAATGGACCTGTGTCTTCCCTGTGCTTCCACTTACTGCCCCTGGATGTGAAGATCCGTTGCTTCTTTACTTGGCATTCTTGGCCAATGTCAGTTCTAGATCAGCATCAGACTTCCTGTCTAGGAAACTGTTGAAAATTTAAAGCCCTTTAATACCATTAAAATGTATTTAGCTGTATCAATTGCACTGTACTAGCTTTTGTTATCCATTTCCAAAGATTCTGTAAAATACACTCCTTTCCCCTGTGCACTAGCCTTGGCTTTTGCCTGTGTGCAGTGAGGTGGTGTGTGCTCAGACACTGTCACTTGGAGTAGTCTGTGGCAGTTCATTATTGTTACTATTGCAATAATTATATTAGTAAAGCAAAGCTATCACTAAGGTCTGCAATGCCAGCAGAAGCTTCTTGCAATTTATTTAATACTGGGTACTGACAGGTAATAATGGCTTGAAGAAGTGCTCATAAAAGACAGTTTCCCCCCTAACCTGGTTAGAAAGGTTCTTATGAAATTATTGCAAGCACTGTAACTTATTCAGATTCTGTAAAATAAGAGATTCTCCTGTAACGTAGGAGTGTGGGGTTTTTTTTTCCCTTATCAAATCTCTGCTGACCTTTTTAGGTTTATTTCCACCTGGGTTGCACATCAATGCACATGAGCAGCAGCACAAACTACACAACCCCCAGGCCTGCCCCATTCCTGGTGTGCTGAGCACTGGGAGGGGCTGTGCTGGCTTGGCTGACCTGGGAAATCCCTGCACTCTTATTCCATGCCCTTTCCTCCCTTGCTGTGTGTCCTGGTTCAGTGGTGTGTGGTCATGGGCAAGCTGTGCACACCCAAGGGGCAGGGCAGCCTGGGAGTGTGCTGGTCATTCCATCATCCCAGCACTTCTTTGCTCAATGTTTCATGGGATTATGTTAGTAGCAAACCCGACTGGCATTATCTCCCCATGTTTGGGGACAAGGGGGAGAAAAATGCTGCTGGTCCCATTTGCAGGATAAGGGGAGGGGAGACATTTGTCCTTCTGTAGGACCTCATGGTTTCCAATATCAAAAATAAAAGAAAATTGAAATATTGATGGAATTCCTCATGCACCTGGCATTTTCTCTAGTGCTGTGGAAAACTCTAGGTGGCTTAGTTGTCATCTGTATATAATCTATTGTAAAAAGTCCTCCTTTTAGACATTCTCAATCTCTGCTTAATGAAGATCCAGGCATCATGAGAGTGGTTTGTAACAAATTTATTAGCCAGTCATATGCATTTAATTAATGTATAGCTCTGTATTCTACTTGCAGGCTAAATTAATAAGGAACAGAAGCAGATGGATGCTTTTATCTTGCCGAAAATGAAGACACACTTAATTTTCTCTGCCACTGATGTAATTCCAGTCTGATCTGCTGCCAGAAGTTCTGATGGTAAATTTGCCTGCTGAATTTTTTAAGGTGTAAAGAGCATTTGGATCAAGCCTGACTAGGAGTGGTGGCACTTCATTTATTCCCTGAGTGAAGAGCCTGCCTCACCTGCCCTCTCCTGTACCTCTGAGCGTTGTTTAAAGTGCTTCCTTAGTATGTGGAGAAAGCTAAACTGGGAAGGCAAGGAGCCAGTCAGGTGTTTGTGCCAGGAAAATGCAGGCTGGGTGTGACCTAAATGATCACCTGCCAAGGTCAGGTGGGGGCTGGCAGATCTCCCTGCAGGAGAGGTCCCACGGGGGTGGCTCCCTGCCACCTTAGCAGCTGCACACAGTGATCCTCTCTAATGCCTTGTGTGATGTTACTGGAGTCATTCAGCATCCTAACAAGAGCTTTGATCTGATTAATGCAGCCCAGCAAGGCTTTCCACAGGAATCAGCCATGGGATGCTTTGGAGCGTGTGAACCTAACATTAAGTGGCTACAGGTGGCCTTTTGCCATTAGAAGGGTAAAAAATGTGACTTCATATTGCTGAATCCTCCTGGAATTGCACACTGTGAGCAACATGATCCCTGAGAATGCATCTGTGTTTTCTTTAGCCTCGAAGTCACCAATCATGTATGGTTTTTCTCTGTCACCTGTGTGTTAAGATGTTAAAAAAGGAAGGGCAAGGCTCTGCAGTTATAATAATACAAAGCCTGAAAAAGACCCAAGAATGTCAGGATTTTCTAGTGCTTATCTAAGGAAGAAGTGTCTCAAAATGTAGGTGACACACCACACCAGCAGAACAAGTCATTTTGAGAAGAGCTGAACAGATACTCTATTTCTTTCCAGCCTTTCCTACCCAAACCACCCATAAACCAAAACCAAACAACCAACCAAACAACAACAACAAAAATCAAACCAAAAAACCCATCCTAAGAAAACACCCAAACCCCCAAGTAATGAGTAGTCAGGCCTGTCAAAGTATTGTCACTTGCATAAAAACCATTTTATCTTACCTTCCTCCCCTGTTTTCATAGTCAAACTCAAAACTAATTTTTAAACTGGAAGACTTAAGAAAGCTGGTTGTTTACTTTCCATACACAGTTTTTGTCATAGTTTGACAGTTTACAAAATGTGTATGTTTGGATGAAATGGCTTTTTTCTTACAGAAAATTTCCAACCTGTTCCATTTTTAGTTAAGTGGCTGCAGCATGTGAGGCAGTGTGTTATACTTAGTCCTTCTGTCAGGTGCTACTCCTAATGGGCTATTCAGTTGTGAGCCTTAAGTGTTTTTCTTCAGACAATAAAAAAGGAAGGAAGCATCAAACAAGGGAATAGGAACAATGAGATTTCAATAAGGGGAAAGGGCAAAATCAGCAAGCCCAGGAATACTGCTAGGCACAGTGCCACCATTAGAATACAAAAGAAAGCATATGGTGAACTGTGACACAATATTCTGTACAATCAGATAATTGAGCAAGATTTAGTAGTTGCTTTATGGCTGAAGCATGCAGTAGAGCAATAATTATTAATCTGTCACTTCCATTGACTTTGACTACATAGGACAATTGCTGCTTGATCTGCTCTACAAATCCAGACTGGTCACATTCTTACTTAAACTGTGCTAATTCAGGTTGTCAGAAGCTCAGATTAATTGGTCCTAGGGATGCCCTGCCATGTCTGCTTTCCTCTGACAATGTCTCCTCTACTTAAGGCTGGGAGACAGGTATGGGAACTCAGTGATGCCTCAGCTCTGCTCCAGGAACCCACAAAGCAAAGGAAGCCTTGGATGACTAAACAAATGCAACAGTCCCCGCCCCAAGGTGACCCAGATCCATCCTAATGCTGGAAAGGCCTTGGCTGTGGTGAGGAGATGACAGATATCTCCATCTTTTCCATTGGAAGAGCAACATCTCCAGCATTATGTTCATTGTTGGATGCAGCTTTGGATATCTCACACACACCTCTGGTTGTGTCTTATGAAGATTAGTTGGTTGAGTCACTGATAAAAAGGTTTTTGCTCTTTTTCTTTGACATTTCACAGGTTTTCCTAGAATCCCTTTTGTTGATTTCCACTATACATTGTCTACAAAACCTCAAAAATTCCTCCTCCCCCTTCTTTTCTTCCTGCCCCCTCCTGCCTATTTTCTTCTCCCACTCTTTCTAGGAGCACACTGTTTTCTGCATGGATTTAAAGCCCTGCCATGAGATTTCATGCTTCAAGTTCATTACTGCTTACTCATGAACCAGGCAACAGCTGAGTAATTCACCTTTACAGAGCTCCTGACACCCAGGGGGGACCAAAAGACTGAGTCTGAGAATGGCATCACCATCAAGGTGACTTCTGAGGCACCAGAGCATTACATCTGTTTTACTGGTGGCACTGAAGGCTACTGGATGCAGGGTTTTTGGTGGGGGTGGGGTTTGTGGTGGTTTTTTGTTTGGTTGGTTTGGTTTTGCCTTGGGGTTTGTTTGCTGTTTTTTGGTGAGGTTTTGTTTGTTTGTTTTTAATGTAGGCTTGCTGCTACACTATCAAACATTGACTCTTGTCTCAGTTTTTGCCTTTTGAGGCGCCTCCCAAACGGAGTAATCCTCACAGCCAAAACATTGTGAGCATTAACAGCACTGTGAGGATTTTATCCTACAGTTTACAAAAAAACAGTGTTTGATATCAAGCAAAATAATATTTCCTTAACCTCCCTCTGTCGAAACACACAAAAAAGTTGCTCTGAATGTATCGCCTGAGACAAAGGTGGAGTTATTAATTCACCTGCCTTGTCTTCAGGGTGCACAATGAATCTGTTGCCAGACAAGCATATTTCTTGCTTGGAGTATCCCAGCCACACCAATAAACATGGTTTTCTGTCTAAAAACTGAGAAGTAATGAAAAGTGCTGAGAGAAAAAGCTGCAGGGTTTAGTGGCTGGGCTGTGAAGTCTTTCTTTTCTTACTCCCTTTATTGATCATGTGTATCTTCAGTCAGTCTGTCCTGCTCTCTCTATCAGTTTTCTTTACTGTCCTGTTGCTCCATCTCTGACCCATGAAATCTTGGTTTTTCTCTGTGTTCTTGGTGCAACAGCCTGCATTGAGCCAGGCAAGAGAAACATTTGCAGGGCTCTCAGAAATGTGTGCTTGCCAAGGGGGCCTAACCTGGCATCTCCTTCGGTGCTTGCAGCCAGCTCTGAGGGTGGTCACTTGCAGATGTGATGACAAAACATTGACCTCCATCCATACCCATTTTCCCCAAGCATTGAGACTGTCAAATTCTTAAGAGCAGCAGAAAATCTCCCTGTAAAATTGCTGAGCTGTCTGCACATAGCAGAGCAAAGACCATGACTTGCAATCTTGATGTATTTTGTATATTTTGTGGTTTTGAACATCCTGGCTGCCCCCTGTCCCCTCAGAGCTTGCTGTGCTGCACAGGTCAGCACAGAGATCCTGCTCCTTAGGGGCGGTGCTCCATCTCTGTAAATCTCTGTGTGCCATGCAAATAACAGAGAATCATCAGATAATCTCTCACAAAGCTAATGGTGCTTCAAATGGCTGTACAGATTATAGTTCATAGCAATGCTGAGGTTTTGCTGTCCCAAATATCACCTGCTAATGGCCCCTTCTGTTCAGAGCTGGTGATCACAAAGTTTTTACCTGCAGAGTTGGAATTTAATGACATTAGAACTGGAAGGAAATCCTGGTGATATATAAAGTGGAATACCATTTCCAGATTCTTTTTTTGCTCCTCTTCCTTCAAGAGGAAATGTTCAGCACATATTTGGGATAAATGAGAGTTTTGCCAGGCCCGTTGTGGTTTTCCTTTCTGGGGAAGCACAGGCAGATTTTCCCTCAGCAGTCCTCTCCCATTATATGCTCAATAACAGACTGAAATAGGTTTAATATAATTGACTTAGCATTGTGGGAGGATACTTTGCCAAGTAGTGGGAACTGGCTTGTGCCAGCTTAAAAGGTCATTGCTGTGTAAGAGTGTCCCTTCATGCATTATCTGCAAACATGGCCTTTGATCCAGTGTAATTGATTTTAAAGTCTGATAGCTTGCCAAATTGATTTATAATGTGAATTACTGGTGGGAAAGATTCTTGAATTCAGATGTAAGTGGCAAAACATCATCAACACAACGAACCTTTGTTTGCAGTCTTCCTTGTGTTTAATTAATACTTTCCACAGGAACTGGTGGAAAGCCTAGAAGGCAATTGTAGAAAATAAAAGCACAATTGGGCTCTTTGCCTACTACTATAAGAGAAGACAATGTGATGAAAGGCCACTTTAATTAGCAGCATCTATGGGTTTGTTCCCGATCTCATACAGGTAATTCTTTTGTGTGACTTTATGTATTCACTTCATTTATTCCTGAATTACATCCTTTTAACTTCAGTCAGAATTATATCTAATGTCCTCATGATATGGAGAATCCTTTGACTAGGAAACTGCCTAAAAGTGTGCAGTAATTTCAAAAAAGAAGAAAGCCCTGTACAGAAAAAAAAAAAAAAAAAAGGAAAAAAAAGGGGAAAAAAAAGCAGTTTCTTGGAGCTTAGAATACAAAGAAGTGACAGAACAGTTGCCTTATAAGAGTGTAATGTGAATGAAGTCTAGGAAATTCATGGGGTTGGCTGGTGCTTGCAGGAAGGTCATCTGGTTTATGAGGATCAAGTGAGGCTGGAAAAAAATCTGTAACACTGGAGAGAATCATTTCATTCTCCACATAGAGCAGCAAATACAAAAAAGGAAGATTTTGCCTTATCTGAATTTCAATAAACCCTGATATGTGGCAGAATGCTGTGCCCTGAGATAATTTTCCTATGATGGAACAAATCCTTTTTTTGTGTGTTTACCTCTGTGTGGTCAGGCTGTTGCCCAAGAGGGTGGAGAGCACATTTGCCCTGCTTGTAGCTCTGCACCTGAACTTTGAGGGTGAGGGTGAAACTGCAGATGAACTGGTCCAGCAAGTGACAAAACAGAGCTCTAACAGTAGAGGAGGACTTCCATGGCTTGCTTTGAATTCAGTGCCTTGTCTGCCTTGTTGCTCATTATTTCCTTCCCATGAACTGCAATATGCTTAGAGAAGCCTTCCAAAAATGGGTCATGCAGGAAGGGCACTGCTTGCTCCTCTGAGCAGGCTGGGTATTTAATTCTGAAAGGCATTGAGCAGCATGAAACTGTGAGAATTATAATGAAATGGAGCAATCAAGCAAAAACTTGGGCCCATTTACTTTTGTCATCTTCTATTAGCGTCCTTATTAGTGGTGAGTGCTGCATGAGCCTCTTGCTGTCAAAGCCTGAAAGTGACCCCTTTTGGGTCACTTCAGTAGCCAAAGGACTGGATTGGCCCAAACCAGAAATATCTTTAAAGTATCATCAGTGGCTCAGTATCATATTGAAAAAGTATCATATTGAAAATGGCTCCAGCAGTGATGTGTGGGTCTGCTCTAATTACTAAGCTTAAATTTCCATTGGTGTTTAGTGAAAATAATGATAAAAGAAATCTTTATTGATCAGTGTGATGGATGTACATGTTGTTTCATCTCATGTCTCAGTAAGGGGTAGGAAAACGTTCCGTTGCAAGCTGTTTTCAGTGGCTGATGGTTCTTGGGCTGAATTGTCAGAGGCCAGAGAATTTGGTCTCACAAAGACAAGCTGTAGAGAAAGGAATAATAAAAAATAATAGGTAGTTTGATAAAACTGAGACACATGGTTGTCATTGTCATATTTTCTGAAAAATCCCTTTGCCAGGATTTCTTCTCCTGGGAAGCTGAGAAACCGCAGAGAAAAATGAAAACAATAATTATCTGATTTGCATCTCCTGTGTTTTGCTGCTTTGGAATGTGGTTTGGACACTGTTTACCAGCTGGTCATTGTTTCATTGGTTTCATGTGAATTGTTTTTACTTAACGATCAATCCCAGTCCAGCTGTGTCAAGGCTCTGGAGAGAGTCACGAGTTTTTCATTAATATCTTGTTAAACCTTCTGTAAGTATCCTTTCTCTATTCTTTAGTATAGTTTAGTATAGTATTCTTTGCCATAATATAATATCATAAAATATTAAATTAGCCTTCTAAAAACATGAAGTCAAGTTCACCTTTCCTCCCCACGACAGGGGACCCTGAAAATACCACACACGGTCTCTTGGATTCAAAGCCTACCAGAAGTTTTTATGCAGGCTGTAGTTCAAAGTCACCATCAGATTAATGACAGACTCAGGGACTTGGTAGAGAAGGAAACTGGAAAGAAATAAAATGTTTCACAGGAAATATTCTCCAAGCAGGGGCCTCACTTGTTTCCTGTAGAGCATGATTTACATTTTGATGCTCTCAGCTGACCATGTCATCTACTGCAAGAAACTTTCGTGATGTTCCGAGCAGTCAGGCACATTTGTCTCCAAGCATTTAGCCTGGTTCTGGACTTTACCCACTCATACAGCGATGTTGTGTATTGAAAACTGTCATGTAAGCCATGAAATCCTCATCTGAGATCTTCCAGGAAAGGAAAAAAAATTTGTACCAAAGGCTCTCTGCTGAAGCCAGGACATTTGCCTCCAGCCAAGAAGATGGCACAGATGTGTCATTTGAGAAAAGAAGGGAACCTTCTGATGTACCTGGAAGAGCTGTTCTGAGGTTTGCCCTCTGAAAGCCATTGGACCTCTGTCCTGTTCCTTCCCAGTCTGTTAAAGTCACCACAATTAGGAATTTTTCCTCCCTTTGGGTTGCCAAACTGAAAGTATTTTTAACAAAATGTACCCATCTAAAAACGCCTTAACCAGTTTCACCATTCACTGGAGTTGTAGAGAACAATAATCATCTTTTCTAAAGCAATGCACAATTAAGAGATTTTTTTTTGACACACTTCCACTGTTGTGAAGGACATGGTTATAGAAGAGTATTATATCAATTCCCTCTATTTTTATAAATTTTGCTTATCTGGTCTTTAGCAGTAGCAAGTTTGTCTGCCATAAGGACTGCTTTCCTTGTTTTCCTAGTTCTGTAACTCAGAATGTCAACAATTTTTTAGTTTAGTTTAATTTTTTTCTTCATGAAATTAATACAAACCTGTGATTTTGAACTATCTTTTAGTGGTTTGGTTTTACTCAAAAAACAGAACCCATCTTTTTATTTTAAGCTAACCAGGTTTGGTCTGAAAAGATAGATGGAGAAAGAGCTATTAAGAACTGTAAAAAAAAAATTACCAGAGCAGGACCACAACCCTGGCTGAGACAAGTCAACATTTCCATAAAGATCCAAATGCAATGCAGTTTTCATGTCCTTTTTAATGCTCTCCCACTGTCCCCTGCCCTATGCTTCCAGAGCAGGACAGCGTGTATGGTCTGCTGTTGTTAACTGGAGTAGGTTCAGCCTAAATTACACTGCTTCTAGCTCCTGCTTGTTCCACTCTTGCAGATATACTGCTCTCAGGATGACTATTCCTATTTTTCTCACTTAATTACAAAAATTAGTGCTCCCAAATGCTTCAGGGAGAAAAACAACACTTTCCAGGAGGCTCCAGAAAGGACAAAAATACCTAGTCCTTTGTTTAGGTGCAAAAGAGTTGATTAGAAGTGATAAATTATTAGGTCCAAATAGATATTTATTTGCATCTACATTCTGAAACAGAATAATTTATGCTAAACCAGACATCATGTTATGGAGGTTGGAAAAGCAGACATTTATAACCCTGTCACAGGACACACAAATGAATCAGTGAAACCCCAAGGTATCTGGGGATGAAGAAACATTAAACAGTTTGTTTTTTTTCTGAGGCTGAGCCCTTGTGGCTCTGTGTTCAGCTTCTCTGAACAGCTGAAGCATCTTGGGGCTGCTGTGATGAGTCCAAGCAAGAGGCAACAGCAGCATTTGTGACCTTGGGAGGAGGGAGGTGGTGAGGGCTGATGGATTGTGTGCTCTGGAAGGCAGTAGCTGGCGTTCTGGACATCACACAAGTTTCCCAAAACAAGAATAATTTTCATTTTCTTTTTTGTCCCTTCTACAAAAGTTTTGCTTTGAAGGTCCTTCTGCTTAAACAACTGTTTGTACAGAAGGGAATATTGTTTTTGATGTGGGCTCCGACTCTTTGTCTTCCTCTGGACGGATCTGGGTGTGATGATGTTTGTGTTTCTGATGAAGTCCATAAGAAATTGGATGTGGCCTTTTCTTTCTTCCAGTGGGTGCCTGGCAGAAGTATTGTACTTGTGAAATCCATGGACTCAGCACAACACAAAGGAGCTGTGCTCCAGCCTGGACACATTTCCAGCCTAGCAGGCAATAACAATACAATTGCTGTGCTTCATCTACCCTTGGATTTCACAATGATTGACAGCTTGTAGCTGCCATCTGTTAGTGGAAAATCTAGTTACTACAAGAAAGCAATTTACTCACAGAATTTGAAAGGAGATTCTACCCTACTGCCTTCATTGTTAAGATGCAAAACACTGACACGATAACAAATGTGGAGCCATCACTTTGGGATTTGCTTTTGTATCCCTTCATGGGATCATGCCTCTGCCCCCTGGCACTTGCACAGAACAGTTTGAAAAATGCTGCTGTGAGGTGAAGGTGGGGCTTCATCCAGCTGTTGAAGAATAACATGAATGAAATTCTCTTTTAAGACAAAATATGAGTTTGGGAATGGTCATGGAAAAGTCCATTTTGTGACTGATGTCATAATTTTTTTCCCATCCATTCATGATCAAGATGAAGATAGACTTTTAACTCTTGGATAATATCTTGCTCTAAATAGCCTTTTATACTTTTAGCCTTTTATACCCACCTATATATACTTTGGGTGAGTGTGAGCCTATACACAGCTACAATGACCTCCTCCTCAAAGTGGCCACCAGTTTGAGGAAGACTTTTTGCAGTACTGATCTTTTATCAAATCTGGGACTTAAGGAATCCCTGGAACATCTTGGGAATGTTGAGAGGTCAGAAGGTCCACTCTGAAGCTGGACAAGGTGTGTTTCCGTGAGCACTGGCCTAGAAAAACAAAAAGTAGGAATTGTGCAGTGAACACACAAACCAGCTACAACCCATTAGCAATTGTCTAGGGATCACGGGGAGAGGGGGAAGAGCTAACCTGGCAAAGACAGGACCAGATAAAAAACCAGAGCTGAGTTAGACCAAAGGAACCCACCTGGTGTGTGCCCCTTTGTTAGGAGCATCCTGGGAAGAGCAGAGGCAGCTTCAAAGAGCAGAAGGCAGAGCTGTGCCTGGGGGAAGTGGAGCCTCCCAGCACCAGGTGGGGAGGGAGGAGCTGCAGCAATGCTGCTGCCAGGGTGCTGGAAACTGCTTATCTGCCATCTGAGAGCCCAGCCACTGATCACCAGTATTGGCTTTTCTTATCAGAAGCAGCATTTCAGGGCAAGATTACACTCACAGGGCTGGAAATGTCACAGCTGAATGGTTCTGTCAAAAATTACTGGTTTGTCAAAACCAACACAC
This sequence comes from Euphonia xanthogaster, assembly GCA_034509185.1. Taxonomy (NCBI): domain Eukaryota; kingdom Metazoa; phylum Chordata; class Aves; order Passeriformes; family Fringillidae; genus Euphonia; species Euphonia xanthogaster. Next base: position 108,477,659 of record JAYDZK010000001.1, read on the forward strand.
TTCATGGAGATTTGTCAGTTCAGAGAAAATTGCTTGGAACAGTAATGAGAAAACTTTGAGGAAATCAGGCAATTTAAGTCAATTCTTCAATATGGAATGTTCCAACTTTTCTGTTTCAAAATAAGTTTGCTTCATTATTTTTTCTTCTTTTTTTTTTTTTTTTTTGTAGTCTATAGAATGTGTGCTAGTTAGATTGAAAAGTTTTAAATCAACAAAATATCTCTGAATTATTAATTTAAGCTTTTTGCTTGAGGTGGTGGACTTTTTTTCTCTTCCTTTCTGCATAATTGAATTCCAAAATAGAAGAAATGGTAAAATTCTGTGTGGGCAGAGGGGAACCCAACCAATATACATTCCATCTCTCCTTTTGCTCCAGATTACATATTTGTCACAGATTTGGCTAATGGTTCTTCACCTGCAATGGTCTCCACCAAAATATACAGCTTACAGACACCTAAGAAGATGCAAGCAGACTTGGTTATATTCCATACTCTTTTTCTGTCAGTAAATGTCCCAGTCTGAAACAGAAATAGTTTGATGTCTAAATCCTGTGTTGTTATTACAAAGTTTGCATGTAGAATCCATGAATGTTCATCTGGCTGCCCCCTTACTGACCTGGAGACAGCTACAATGCCCTGTCAGAGCCACAATCTTTAATTCCAGAAGAAAGCAACAGTAAAATAGTAAAATTTAAGCCGAAGTGTAAAGGAAGAGCTGTTGAAGTTAGAACACCAAAACTGCTCACTGCTTTGGAGAGATGGGTCAAGGAGTGGGAATTTCTTTCTGTCTGGGAGCAGAAGGAGTCAGATCAGGGTATAATCACACCTTCACTACATGTAAATCTCTCTGGTACCCCGTGTGTGTTTTACAAGCAGGGAAACAATTTGAAGAATATGCTGACCTCATCAATTTAGGAGTAGGAAGAGTCAATCCAATTTTAGGGCTGTGCATTCCCAGGGAGCGCAGGAAATTGTATTAACTCTCTACAAAAGCTGTCTCAGGAGCTCTAGTAATAGCCAAAACCTTTTACTTGGCTTGATGCCATCCTAATTAACAAGAAAAGGCATTGGGAAGAAGTTCTGCAGAGAATAAAAAAACCAGGGATGAAAACTGGCAGCGTGGCAAGGGGAAAGATGCAGAACTACTCAGGATGCTTTAGAATTCCCTCTACTTCCAGAAAACCGTCTGTGCCTGAGCTTGGCACAGGGCAGGAGGGACTCTCACAAGTGCCTGGTCCATCAGTAAATACTGGCAGGAGGAAGTTATGCTGGGGGTGCAGGCACTAGGATAACATTTCTGTGCTGCTGTAGGTATGGTCCTGTGCTAGCAGGATGCAAAATGTAGGCAAAATTACCTGGGCTGTGACAAGGGACCCCTCTGCAGAGGGAAACAAACCTCTTCAATTCCCTAAGCAACCTGGCAGCAACAGCCAGAGCTACCGTGGGGCTGGGACCCAGCAGCACACAACAAAGTATTCAAAAATATCTGAAATATTTACCACCACTGGGGAATGGTGGGGTTGCAGTCTCACCCTGCAACATCGCAGAACTGCTACAGGTGTTTTACCCTAGCAAAGCAAACTACTGTGTTACATGCTTCACAGTGGGGTTGAGGTTCTTGCTAGAAAATTCACTTCAGCTGAGAGAAGCTGTGGGTTACACCAGCTCAAAGTCTTGGTTGAGGAGCCTTTTAGTGTAGTAAAAAATTAGTTGCTTCAGTCTTTCTTTTTTATTTTGTTTTCAAAGTGAACAATATTTTAAGCATTGCTTTGAACAATATTATAAGTGGTATTTGCAAAAGATAGCTTTTTGTTTTTCACTCTTTGGAACGTTAGGATACAACATAATTGATATTTGTAGTCTCAGTTTTAAAACCAAATTTTCTTTCTAGATTGCTGGAAGTTTTCAAAACATTTTTTTTTGTTTTAATTTTGAGAATAGGCTGTGTTTTTTTGGGGGTGGGAAGTAAAACAATTTGAAAGAAAAATATTGACCCTTTTTGTCCTGACCTCCTACATTCTATTCCCTTTTCTCAGGTATTCATCTACACATTTTGCCATCTTACTTGAGAGGAAGAATAACAAAGATGATTTACCAATAACCTCAGTATTTTTGTAGGCCCATATTTTAATGCTTGCTTTTATTTTGTGAAATGAAATTTTGTGAATATTTTGTTTTCCCTAACACAGTTATTAATTTTTCCTGTGGTCATTGTGGTTCAGGATGGAAATGGAGATCCAGAACACTTGGCTTTGCTGTTGCTGGGCTTTAAGTTTCTTGTCCAGGCAATTAGGAAGACTCACAAAAAATAGAAGCAACATATAGTAGCAGAAATGGAGCAAATCAGCAGTAAAAGTTGGGCTGACATGTGGAAAAGTTGTGGCCTTTTGTGTAACCAAAGAAAGTATGCCCTGTGTTTGCAGACCCTCTTAAATAAGTAGAAAATGGAACTGAGCTGGCCAGGAAGACTAATTGAACTTGGTAGGAAAACAAGACTAAGGAATGTGCACACAGTTGCACCAGTAAGTTTGAAGGTTACACAAAGGAGGGAAACAAAGTGCTTATCATAATTCATAATATGAATTACTATTCAAATACAGCTGGGTGTATTAGCAATGAGTGTAACCAAACCCAAAGGAATTAAAGCAAATGGAGCAAACCAGCTGAACCAGCTGAGAAGCTGAACCCTGATCATTCAAGCAAACAGATCTCTGGGGAGGGCTGGGAGGGGAATTGGCTTTGGGGGTAAAACAGGAACTGAGCTGTGAGATCAAGAACTTTATACAACAATATGACCAGAGGAAAAAAGGATTTCCAGTCTCTGACATTTCTGAGAGCTTTGTTCAAATGTGGGGCCGCCACTGGAGTTATAAAATGCTCCAGGTGCCAGCAGTTGTACTTGCTGCAGTCCTACTCTGTTGAGTGTTGCATGCCTTAATTTGTTTTCATTTCTACTAATGAAAATAAATAGCAATGAGAGAACTCCAGGGAGGGTAGGAAGAAACAGCATTTACGTTTCAAAGCTCTGCTGCCCTGCTCTCTAGTGTGCAGTTGCAGTGTGAGGCAATGTTCATGCCTTGTTAAATAAAAAACAAAGAGTGAAAGAAGAAAACAGAGCTGTTTTACCAGAGAGCACAGATTCTATCTCCTATTCACTGCTTTACAGATTATTTGCAGTCTCTGGCCCGAGGCTACACGAACATGCCTACCTGAATTTTAAATGCAATAGCTGAAACCTTTCATTCCACCTTGAAAACATTGACAAAAGCATCACAAAATTCAGCCTGAAGTTGAAAGGTGTGGGAAGCTCCCTAAGAGTTACTGTGTGCTGCCTGCCTAACAAACAGAAGAGCCTCTGAGGCTCCTTTTCTGCTCCCACATTTCCAGAAGAGCATCAGAGCTCGAGCCTGGTGAGTTACTATGGAGGCCCCCAAGTGTTGAATAGGAGCAATCCAGGGCATTCATCTGGCATCCTCCACCAGCTCCTCCAATTAGGCCCCGAACAGGGATCACTGAAACCTCCAGCTCTGTTCTTGCTGCTAAGAACATCAAGAGAAGTGGCAAATAAAAGCCTTGTTTGTAATCAGCTACAGGGGCTGCTGCTTGGTTTGCAGGCCAGAGTTCCTCCTCAGGTCTTGGAGGAGCCTGGCAGGCAGGAGAGGAGCCCAGCCCCCAGATAAAGCCATGTGTGCCTTCCCCTGGATGTCACACCACAGCAGATGCTCAACAATTCATCCCTGAGACAAGCAGCACGTGTGCTTCAGCATGGAGCCAGCTGTCACCCTTCCCCAGGCTGTGACCTCCCTGGATTTACTGCCTAAGCTGAACTGAGCCCAGTTTATATTTGGCTCTGAAACCTCTTTGGAGAATTCAGAATAATTCAGGGGGCAGTGGTGTGGGTTCAACAGTGAATGATTCTCCCTGTTTTGGACTAAAGTAATGTTTCAGCATGGAGTTGGGAAGATTCTGGTGGGACCTGTCCCTGAGAGGACATATTAGCCCCTTTCTGGGAAAATCCACAGAAAACTGGCTCAAGAGAGAGGTGCAGTGCAGGACTTTTGATGTACACCTGTCATTGCTGTTCTCCAAAGCACACCAAAAATCAGAAAAGCAGAAACTGACTGCTTCACTCCCTGACTGCACATTACAGCACGACCTGCACAATGAGGCTCTCCACCTTTGCTCTGTGCTCAGCCTCAGAAACACATTCTCTGTCTCAGTGAAGCCCTGAGCTCTCCCTCAGTCCATACAATCATTTTTTAACACCTTGTACTTGGATGTGGAAATGGAGGTAGGAGTAAGGGGAGCTGATTCCCATCACTCTGTGATCTGTGATTTTTATCTATTTGTATTCCTTCCACATTCACTCCTTCATGCTCTTTCATCTCCTTCCCTGCTCACTTTCCTTCCCCACACTGTGCTGACATTAGAGATCAGGTAGCTCCATCTCAGGAGCAGGATCAGCTCTTCAGAAGTCTTCAGGTTCACCTTCTGCTCCTATTCTTGCACAGCTCCTGCACTGATGTAAGTGACAGTGCACCAGCGTGTCTCAGAGCAGCCTCTGGCCACAAACCTCTGTGTGTTCCACTCCTGCTGCTGAATTTCCAAAGATTTAACAACTACCTCAACTCTCTGGATGAGCAGTTGCTCTTCATGGCAGCCCTGAAATCAATTCTAAAGTGAAATAGCTGCCCCTAATAACCAGGTGTCTGGTATCCCATCCAAATAATGGGATTTCACTCTGTATCTGCAATGTGCTTGTCTTTCCTACCTTACATCTTTTATTTCATGGGAACTGAGTGGAGCTCCCATCTGCGGAGATAGGATCACCTCAGAAGTGTCCTTCCCATGGCTTGGAGATGTAAGGGGAGAGAGTGGCTCAGTCAGCATTTGGATCTCATGGAGCTGTCACTGTGTCTACTGGGACCTTCTGAAAGAATCAAAAGGGCTTTGGACAAGGCCCTAAGACTGGTACCTGTTGGAACATCCAGGGTCGCAATGACAAACCACAGGGAGTCAAAACTCTTCAGACCTGAAGGTCCAGTGTGACCACACAACTGTCTCTGTCCTGCATACAACAGGATGCTGAAGCAGAACCCATGTTCTCTTGCTTTTGGTGTGAAGAGCACTCTATTCTGTTCTTTTAAAAGAAGAAATGTCCTTATTCTTTCTTTTTGTAGCATGTTGCCTATGCACTGTGCAAGAAATGAAAGTGTGTGAGACAGAAAAATTGAATTTTAACACTTCCTCCTGTTTTGCAGAACTGGTTTCTCTGAAAAATCAGAAATCCTGGAGTGATCTACAACCAAGTTACCCAAGAAACCATCACATTGCCACTGACACCCAGCTGTGCTATCAGGGGGCTGATGTCCTACAGACTAGAATGGTTATTCTTATCTGCACCTAATGCAAATCTCATTTAAATAGACAAACAGACTGGGGGAAATAGAAGTACTTCAAGGATGTCAAAAACCTGAAGTCTCTCAGCCTACTCCTTGGTATTTTTTTTCTTTAGAGATACAGTTTAGCATCCAATTTAACCAATATAGAGAAACAATAAGAGACTTTCATAAGTATTGTTCACCATCACAAAAAGCTGACCTGTCTGGAAAGCTAAAACCATATTCTCAGTGGGAGAAAATGGATACAGAAAAAAGCAGCTGGGCATGAACTTTGCAGGAGTTTTACTCCAATCCAATGATCCATAGAAAAAGTTGCTGCAAATGTGGGTTTGCTCAGTGTACACAAGGCTGTGATATTTGAGGTGCTGAGAACCTGAAGTTAACCTTTAATATTATTCAGCAATTTGGTAATGACTCCTCTGGACTCCAGGAGCTCTTTGGAAGGTCAGGTGAATGTAACCTGTATAACCAGTAAAAGATTTTGGCATGAATTTTTGAGAAATTAATATTTTGCAAATTATAAACCATTTTAAGCTTTACATTCCTGATAGATTATAATATTTATATTTTTATATGCATTTATATCTCTATATATGCCTATCTATATATAAAGATATGCATATATATGTGCATGTATATATATATATGCATACATGTATATATATACACATACAAATCAGTTACAGTTACAGTTTATTTACAGCTAAAACATCAATATTTTTGCAGGTATAACTTTCCTTTGTATCCTGAGATTTACCTAAGCAGGTGAAGCAATTCTTTATTCAGAAAGTATTAAACCATTAATCTTTTAACTCAAATTAAGGGTTTGATTCAAATAAGGGAGGAAAACAGTCCCCAAACCAGCCACCTCTCTGTTTTCATATTTCTTTTGTGCAGATATTTCACTCCACAGGTTTTATGACAAGTTTTATTATGGCAAAATGTTTGCACCAAATTTGATAACCCTTTAAACTGAAGGGGTAAGGAGAGATAATAGCTGGAGAATTACTGCATGAGTATCACAACTTATTATCCCATGGTGCCATTTCTTTCCGACAGTTAAACTACAATCCACAGTGAGAATCACTTAGAATGACAGAGATGATCAGAGTGTAAAGCTACAAAACTGTTTTATCCCTTGGAATCTGCAGGAGAGAGATCCTAGTGACCCACCATGTCATGGATGGTAATTATTTTTATGCCATGGAAAGTTAGTGATTGGAGCTATGACCTCTATCACAAAAACACCTCTCTGGGTAAATAATTCCACTCTATTATAAAGAAAGAAGGAAGTGATGGAGCCCTTTCAATCAACTTTTAATTGTACCAACAGAAATGGGTATCTGTCATGGTGATCTGAGGGGAAGGACAAAGATCATCCTATCAAGTTTGTTCACTGGAGAAAATATAAGCTTTAAAGTGGTACTCCATCATTTCTTGCTGAGCCAGCCTGCCTTTGGTGGATGAGGATGACTGAGTGCTGATTTTTGGAGGGGGAGCAACTCATGATGGGCTGGCCCAGCTCCCTCTGTCAGTACTGATAACTTCTCACCAAGTTCCATGAAGAACCAGAAACCCTTGGTTTTAAATCTGAATCCAACTACTTAAGTGTGCTTGAAATTATAATTGTGCTCCTAGTGCTCCATTGAACCTCTGCATGTCTTTTGTGTCCTTTTGTGGGTATTTTAGGGTTTTGGTTACTTATGGTGGCTCAAACTAAATTTCAGCCTTTGCAGTGGAGGTGTCTGCTGAAGTCAGACACCCTGATCTGCCTCAATAAGCCAGGAAGGGAAACAGGCATTTTTATAAGGAACAATTTCTCTGACCAGTTTTAGACATCTGATTTGGTCTGAGACAATTCTCATGTGAGACATAGACATTTCTCCCCACCAAAACCACTAAGAAAGACTAGAAAGGGTGGTTGAAACCTCAGCACATGCCTTAGTGATGTTTTCATTTGACCAAATGATTCCTCCCATATCTTAAAAAACAAACAAAAAATGTCCCAGGCTCCTTGCCATAGATTAGATATGCCTAGGACACGAGGTTGCTGCAGACAGACTCAAGCAGGGGCAGCCTGGCTGCTTTCTGTGGCCTGTGTAATTAATTTAATTAGGCAGTGGAAGGAGATGAGTGCAGAGAATTGATGAAGGCTGCAGGATACAGCCATGGCAGCACCCCAGGAGGAGCCCCCTTGGGGCAGTGCTGGGCCAGCCCTTGCATTTCTCCACTTCAGCTGTCAGGCTGCCTTTCATGGACTTCTCCTGGTTTGCTTTGAGTGTGGCCATCCTTGAGCCAGTCTCCTTCATTTTTTACCCATTTCACTCATACCCAAGAAGGAGATATGATTTTTTTCACAGAGCGCTTGTAAGGATGAATTGAATTTCTTCAGAGTTTGAATTACTTTTGCTTTGAAAGTAAATCAAGCACTTTTACTTTGGAGAAAGAGTTGGAGCTGTTTAATCCCATTTTCCAGCAGCTGCAGGTAACAGTGATCTTTTCAAATACAGTGTTTTCTAGAGCATGAAGGAGAGGTACCTGAAGAGACAGGGAAGAAAGGATCTTCTCGAGAGTGCAGAAGGAATTAATCTGGCTTCATGTTTCAATGATGATATGAGTTCTTTTCAACATCTTTTAAGGGTGTTTCATAAAGATTTCAGTATCTCTATTTAGTGCTGAGTGCTAAAACAAATCCATGTGATTGAGGACTTTCTACTTTCCCTCTTAGTTAATCTTCTCTTGTTCATCTTTTCTTTTGGCTTTCACTGACTGAGTACTTTTTTCCCTTTAATATTTTGCCTCCTGGGAATTTAAAATACAAATACTTACTTCTTTCAGTAAAATCTCACTCCCACTTCATGGCAGGAGAACATAAAAGGAGCTAATGACACACCATGTTCTGTGGCACCCAGTCTTATTTAAGGAGGGAATGAGATCTTTAAGTAGGGGAGCATTTGTGTCTCAACAGTGTCTGATAGTCTGAAAAATAAATGCAACTTGTTCAAATACTTGTTATTTCCAACTCTTTGAAAATATATTATTCCCAGTAGGTAGAAGGAAACTATTTAACTGGCATTTTGTCAGACATTTTGTGGAAGTCAATAAAACAGCTTCTCTTAAGAGTCAGCTTGAGGCCTCTAGAAAACATTGTTGGGAAAGGATCAGAACAGTTGATAAAAGTTAAAAACCAAAAATGCAGCAGAGCAGCAGGCTCAGGCATGCCTTGTAAGCACAACAGTTTGGGCTTAGCTGCAGGGCAGACTCCAAACAAAAAGGAGAAATCTTGCAGAAAACTTGAAAAGTTTTATTTCTGGATCAATCTGGAAACATGAACAGAACTCAGAGGCTGCTCCTTGGCTTGCTCCATGGTCCTGCTTCACTTTTCCCCCAGCACTTGATGGTCCTCTCAGGAAGGACACAGAAAGTTGGGAATGGAGCAGAATGACAACATGGCTCCTCTTTGTTCCCAGGTTCTGGAGCCAAAGGAAAGGTCATTGTCCTAAGGAAACATTGCCTTTTATACACAGAGAGCCATGATTGTCCATCTTTCATGTAAAATTAGCTATATGACCTTTCTTTTTCACACTTGTCCATATTATTCTGGGTAGGAAGTCTGCTTCTTATCTTGTAAATGTTTCTTCTGAGCACTGTGAGCAAATAAGAATAAGAAGTCCAGGCTTCTTCCCCCAACAGGTTTTAGCTGTGTTCAAAAAACCCAACTAAACAAAAAATTACCTAACACTTTAGGGCTGTTTCTGTTAAGTATGGGCGGGGGGGGGGGGGAAGAGAGATAATAATAACTGTGGAAATTTCCTACACAATCCAAAAGAACATGGTCTGGGTTTATTGGTGGATCATGATATAATGTTTGTTTTTTTTTTCCTCCACCATACCTAAGGTTATAAGGTTTTTTCTAAAAAATGTCAAGTGAGTCCCACCATCACAGAACACTTCACTGCATGCACATGTCCTCCTTGGGAGAAGACAGAGAACAAGCTGTGCAGGTACAGGATGTGTTGGTAATGAGCTGCTGGAGGGCACTTGGGCACAAAGGGTCTGTTGGAAGAGAACTTAATGTCTGGCCAAGAGAGGGATCCTGGAGCAGATATTCTCCTGCAGCGAGCTATAACAAGGCTATAATACCAATAATCTGCATGCTAATGAGTCAGAAATCTTCAGATCAAAGCTTTCCCAAGTGAGCTATGAGACAGCTTTATGGCTGTCAGGTAGGACAGTTTTCTTAATGCTCCTTAATAGTTGTTTCCCCCATCTTAATCATGGAGCGGTTCTGACCTCAAAATGAATACTTTTTTTTCCAGAAAGAGAAAAAAAAGTGGCTTTTATAGATTTTTTTTGTTCGCCATTATAATCTTTGGTGTTATGAGGATTTTTGTATCTACAGAAAGGCAGGAAAAAAAAGGTGATGTAGAGTTAAATATTAAAGGTCAATGCTGAATTTTGAAGTTACTTTTAAGCTTCACATTTTTTGTTTGATGCTGTGATAAACAAAAAACCTCTGAATGCTTTGAAAAAGAAAACCATGTCCAATTGTGCATTTTCTCACTGTAAAGGTTAGTTTTTCCATTCTAATCTCATTCTGATTAGCAATGACTAGGAAGCCTTAAGCATCAAAATTTAAATTTATGGATGAGAATATCCTTGAAGATATAGCAGGAAAATTTCATTTTCAAAACCCACATCATTCTTCAAAAAAAAATCCCGAATTTCATGAGTGCACTCTAGGCAGTGGTAATGGTGTGCCCTGGACTTGGACACAGATCATACATAAATTTAATAATCCATGTCCAAAGGGTCCCAGCCTCAACAGTCAAAGTGGACAAAGTATATGTTTATTCCTTTCCATTTAATGGTACAAAAGAGTTTAGAGAGCAGATGTAGGGCTTATTTCAGCTGGTGGGGCAGGTAGGATCTTTATATTACTGAGATGCATAAAACCCACCCTGGAGTTTCCAATGGCTGATTATTTTATCTCAAGTTTAGGGTTCTGTTCACACACTGTCCGTGGGTTTGGTGCTACCTCCAGGGAATATTCATGGCCTGAGGACTCCATGCTGAGGGGAGAATTTGCCAGCATCAATCAGCAGATGCACAAGACCACCACTTACCCCCACCCTCTCTGTAAGTGCCTGGCTTCCAAAGCTGCTCACTGGAGCACTGAATCCTGGCTATGGTCACAGATGGAATACATCCCAGTTCTGTTTCTGAAGCACTGGTACTGGATTAGCACATCTCATTCTGAAGCACTGGTACTGGATTAGCACATCTCATTGTTTTTTGTACTCCAAGTAACCAAGAACAAGCACAGTTAATTGATGTCTCTGCACTCAAAGTAACCAAGCACAGTTAATTATTTTTTAAGGCTCATTACAGCAGCGACTCCAATTCTTTTCAGGCAAGCAAGACAACTGAGGAGTGAGAGCTGAAAATTCTCATTTTGTCTTATTCACAATGCTCAAACTCTGCTTCCTTAGCAGCCCTTTGTGACCTGTGAACTGTAATCTTGGTGAGACAGTAGAAATTTAGTTCTGTTCTCTCTGTAGGATTTCAAACCTCTGTGCAGGACGTTTTTAACTGTCTACCCTCTGGTGAAATAAACTGGAGTAATGCAACCCCATAGAAATGGAAAAATTAGTAACATCTGGATAACTTGGATATAATGTACTGTGCCTGCAGTTTTCTACAAACTTTAACAATCTATCACATTTAACGGGCTGTGTAACAATTTCTCCTGTCAGAAGTACACTGAAACTGCAAAAGACCTCCCACATCTTAGTTAAGTACCTAAAACACTCAAACACAATTAGGAAAAAAAACCTGTACCATGTGAAACAAGAAAGGCTGCCTCGCAAGAAGAGGAAAACTTCATTATTGGCCAAAATTATTTCTCAGAGGCAATTTCAGAAAGACCAAATATGAGATTAATTTTTGTTCTTCTACTATTACCCCAGAAATACCTACATACATAACCTAAGTGATATAAAAATAAAGCAAATCTGGCATCCAGGTTGGCTGGTACCAGTGTGTCATGAGCCCATGTGGGACAGCAGTGGGAGGTCAGATCTGGAAGCCCAGGAGCCCACCCAAAGCTGGCATGCCAATATTTGTGTGCAGCTTGAAGATGAGACAGGTTTTCATGGCAGTGCAAACATGGAGATGTACTGAAGGCACAGACTGGCAAGCCTAGATGTGTCCTGGCCTCTCTGACTTGAGCTTTAGCTGAGTTACCCTCACCTCCTGCCACATTTCCAGTGAAAGTTAGAACAGTTTGTTTTTGTCCCTTGAAAAATGGAAAAAAAAAAAAATCTGACTTGCCTGTCTACTAAGGCCAGGTTGGATGTGGCTCTGAGCAACCTGGTCTGGTGGAAGATGTCCCTGCCCATGACTGGGGGGTTGGAACTGGATGAGTTTACGGTCCTTTCCAAACCTGGGGCATTCTATGATTCCATGATCTATGACTTTTCTTTATTTTCTACCTGCTCCAACATCCTCCTTCAGAGTCATCCAAGGTACAGCATGCCCCAGTGGTTTGAAAGTTTCCAAAGCGATGCTGTTCCCTGGATCCACAATAGTGTCATTGTGACCTCTGGAGCTTTCCTGCCCTCCAGCCCTTCCACTTGCTGAGGTTTTGGGGTAGAGGTGCCAGCCAGGGGAGATGAATGCAGCTCCCCTTTGAAATGAAGCATTCAGGCCATTAAAGCACTGTGGTAGCTGCCTCTGCTCTGCCTTTGTACAGCTCTGTCAAAGGCATCGAGCAGCAGGGGTGACTGCCTGCTTGTCATGTGGGCTGACAAAGACATAATGGTATAAAATAGGTTTTCCTCTTCCATTTTATGTAATAAAGGTAAAGTCCCTTTGCTGACAGCCCCCCTACCAGATCTGTATTGTGGTTAATTTACTATTTCTATCACAGTAATGTGCTGGCTCTGCGAGAGATTGATGTTCTGTATGCAAAGTGCTGCTTGTAAATAGAACAACAAAGAGACATTCTGCAAGCACTTAAACCTAATAGTAAATGCTTTCTACTCCACATGTTCCTTGGTGCATTTTGCTCACATTTATCTACCATGTTTCAGTTGTTAATGTCTCCAGCACTGCAAAAGTTTAGGAATGGATTTCCACGTTTTTCCTCTTCCTCTAAACCTTTGCAACAAGTTTGATTCTTCTCTAGTATTTAAAACTGCCTATAGAGAAAGGTGAAGCTTCTGGGGTCTTTGAAAAGCATGAGGATGCCTTGCTTCCCCATCCCATGCATAGCAGGGAGAAAAAGGACTATCACTGTCCTATTTTTTTTTTTTAATGTCATCCTCCCCAAAAGGCCGTAGTTGTTAACCTGTGAATCTTGGCACTTGAGCAAATCTCCCTCCCCCAGCTTCAGATAATCCATCTTCAAGTTTGTGAAAGAGACTTGGGCCTACAATCATCTGACACACATGGAAACCCCAGGAGACTCTTTCAGAAATGACCTTTCTGGACATCAATTAAACTCAGGTTCCATTTCTTTCAACTACATTGACTTCCTATTTTTGTTAAGTCCTTCTTCTCAAAGCTCAGCTTTGTAGTGTCTCCCCAGCCTGGGAGCAGGCAGGGCTCCTCTGCTCTGCCTGCACAAGTCAGCTCTGCTCAAGCAGCCCTGGGTCAAAGGTAAGAGCTCAGTAACTCTTCCCATCTCTTTCAGTCACAACAGGTTAACAAGGCCATGCTGACTGCCTCCATCTCCTGCCTTCCCCTCCTAAGCCACGGGCTGGGCACAGCCTTAAAATGTGAGTTATGATTCATAAAACCATTACTAGGAGCTCTTAGCCTCAAGTACACAGCTGCTTTGTGCAAAGGGGAGGTATGGAAAATAAATGTATGTTTTCCAAGAAAGCACAGAAAAAAGATAATTGGCAAGTCAGTCATGGAACAGTTCAAACAAAGGCTACCCTTCTCTGTCTGGCTTTGAATTTGCTGCAGGTAGTGAATGTGTTTCCATACACACACTCACCAAAAAAAAAAAAAAAAAAAGAAAGGAAAGTAACTGTCTTCTGTCTAATTAAGGACATATTTTGTGGTCAAATGGAAGCCTGTTTACAACTGCTACATAAACGCATAATGTGAACAATTTCTCTCTCCATTTGCAGTTTTTACAGAACAAGTTCAATGCAGGGTAGGGCTCCTAAGGGTGCCTGAAGTGGGGCTGAGGTGAGACAGAGCTGCCTGACTCTGGAACTGAGATGCCAAAACCCTTACTTAAGCTTGGGTTAAAATGCTAGGAACAGTTTGCACATGGACCTTCAGGTTTCAGGGACTTGGTGCTCTGTGTGACCCAGAACAGACCCAGACAGCACCAAATCTTTTAACACCCTCTTTGTGCCCAAGCCTAATAACAGCCCTCTGCAGTGTCCATGCCCTGCTGGCAGCAACGCCCTGTGGGGGCACTTGCAGCACCTGCTGTCCTTGTCAGACTTCCTACAAAGCCTGAGCAATCTGCTCTAGTGGAAGGGGTCCCTGCCCACGGCAGGGGACTGGAACAAGATGATTTTTAAGGTCTTTTCCAACTCAAGCCATTCCATGGTTCTTCAAAAAGATGGCCCCTATGGCTGTTTCTTTTCAAAATGGAAAGTAGGAAAAGTGTTGTTACTTCCCAGCCTTTGCTTTATACACTATTTTACAGGTTAGACTGATCAATATAGGAAATGGAAGAATGTGTTTCTGGTCCTCCTTGCACATTAGCTGTCCCTGGATCGATGCTGCACATCTCTCAGCTGTGGAGTAAGCTGAGATGTGTTTATTCTCCCTTCCTGAAATCCTGATAGACCTCTGAGGGTGCAGGAGATGAAATGCCATTCAGGAGTCTGGATCTATACCATGACTTGAGCATGTACCTGTAGAGGAGAAAGCTTTATCTCTGATCCCAAGACCACATCAAATTACTGAAATTACAATTCTGGGGGCACATTTGAGATGCAGCAAGCTGTGCATGCAACAGCTGCTGACTGAGCTGATTTTGTGAAGATGTCACTTGGACCCAGCTGTGCTTGAGCTCTTATGACCTGCCTTGCAATGACTCTGATTTCCCATGGAGGTCCTGAGATACTTCCCTCAGAAGGCTGGAACAACACACCAGCAATGCCAAGGCTGTGGGTTTGGAGCTCCTGAGGAATGGATTTGTCTGTTTTGATGCTGGAGACCGCCAGGGCAAAGGACTCTGTGTGCCTGGCCCGTGTTTTTCCTTAGGCAGCCTTTTACAGCCACTGCTGGAAACAGAACAATGAGCTCCACGAAGCTTTGTAGCCCCATGAAATGCCATCCCTGTGTGACTGTCCCCACGTGCTGCAGGGAGCATAACCCACCATGGCCTGGTGAGATTCAGCCCTGGCTCCCAGGCAGAGAAGTGCCACACTTTGCAGCAGCACTAACTTTTAATCATTTATTTGACTTGATCTTTGTTCAGTCATGTCTGTAGGGAGAAGCAGCTGAAATAGCCTGTAATACACTAGAGAGAGTTGCCAGTCAGTTCCCATTTCAAAAAAAGGATTTATGATCTCTTGCTGCTAGCAGCTCCATCACCTAACCCACTGTCCTATTGTGCAGTTTATCAAACTACCCTGCTCCAAATTCTCCACTGCAGCTATAATCACTCCAACTTGGATCAGGATGCATCCAGCTGCAATGTGTGCCATTATGTTGCAGTATCCAGATCCTGTTTGGGTTTTCCCCCGCCCTTTTTTTTTTTTTCTTTTTCCCATCAGAGCTATTGCAATATGAATTTCAGAGAAAATTGCTCAAAAAATTTTACTAAACCTGAACCAAACACCAGTCTGAAATTCTTCCTCTCTGATGCATTCCTCCATCAAATGAACTGAACTGAACTTGAGCTGTGGGGTTTTGAGGTCTTCATTGATCCTGAGCCAGACCTGAACAAAGGAAAGAATGAATTTGTGGTTTCTGGCTCAGCAGGATGGACTGGTTAAAAACTAACATTGCTAGCAGGGTCTCCTTGGCTTGGAGACTTCGGGTGCTGGGATCTGCAGGGCAGTGCAGCACCTCAGCTGTCCATTCCCTCACTCCAGCATTTGACACAAACCTTTTCCTCTGCCCAGGATCACCCTGTACTGCCCAGGATCACCCTGTACTGCTCCACGGGTGCCAGGAGGGGATCTGTTCTGTCTGAGGGCTCCAAATGCCTTCATAAATAGCTCTGAGGCAGAGCTGGGTCTGCCTCTGCTCTCTGGTGCCCTATTTTTCCTATTCTAAGTAGTGGTGCCCCCGCTGGAGCATCACATGGCTCAGTGTTTAAACCTGAACATCCCTGATGTGAGTGTGCAAAACTGGACTCCCAGGGTTGTTTCTGCCACACGTTTTGGTTTTTTACCCAAGCCCTGGCAATTCTGCATGCCTACTATGCTCTGACTTCTTCCTTCAACATGCCAGATTTAGAGTGATGAAGTGGTGGGCATGTGCTGGGAATGTGAGAGAAGAACAGAGGCTAAAACTTTCTTTACTGGTTTACTCCATCCTATGATGCCCTCCATTCATAAATGTTGTTTTTCTCAGTTTTGACTGGTTTCTAAACCCTGTTAGCTCTCAAGCAGCTTTAGTTTCATCTCAGCCCATTGTGGCAGGGAGCAGGAAAATGTGGTGGTTTGTTTCCCTGGAAATGCTCTTTTGCTGTTCTCTTCAGGCATTAATATTATGTGTTACAGCTGTTTAAAAATTCAGTGGTAATTATGCACTCCAGAAGAGATGACTTCATCAGGATGAGGGTAGAATGCTCCGTTTTTAGCTTGTGTCAGGGCAGGGAGATCTCTCCCACATTACATTTATCCTGGGCATACAGCTGCAGCCAGGCCAGGGCTGCACCTCCACCTGGCCCTGGCTCAAGACAGCCCTGGCACTTCATCAGAAGGGATGGACTGCAGTTCCTTCACAAGCCCAACTGTACTTTTGAAT
>JAYDZK010000001.1:108494112-108511431 GCA_034509185.1 Euphonia xanthogaster
TTTAAACATTTCCAGTTATAAATTCAGCAAGAGGATTACTAAATGGCCATAGCAGTCTTTTCCACCATAATTTCTTCCAAAATTCACTCATATAAGCCCAGAATTGATGACATTACAGTATGGATCCACTAACTTATTACCCCATTTTTAACTCCTAACTGCTCTAAAAGAGAGCGGTCCCACTTATTAAGAGAAAAAAAAGTTTGTATTGCTTTTATCACAAGCAAAAGACCATTAAACATCATCACAGAAAGGCAGTTCTTCCCCTGTAGACAGACTGATGTGGTACAGACAAAATGTAATGCCTGTGAAGGAAGCCAGCTCAATCCTGGGCTTCAGGCAGCTTGCTGTGATTCATGAATTCACTCTTGCCTTCCAAACCCCATTTGTTTCTTTAATTTTCAAAAGTTTTGAAGAGCCTTTTCCTGCACCAACTAACTAAGGTTGCAGGGAGTTAGCATTGATTTCCTCCCATTCCCATTGGTAAGAGATGTTGATTTAGTGCATGAACAGGCATTGTGCTGATGAGGCAGACAATCAGGTTTAGAGCTCTGGAGAAATCCAGGTCTTTAGCACAAAGAGCCCCTTGATGACTATAAAATCATATTTTGGATAACAAAACCTTCCTAGCAAAGTGACACAGGGCAGTGCTCCTGCCAGTCAGGGTTTGTGCCCCATCTGTGCTCAATTTAAGCACTCAAGAAGAACACACTCACTGGCTGTCACATCTTCTACATGTTTTCTCAGTTATTCCATCAAACCCCAGCCAGTGGGGTGGATATTGGCAGACACCAATCAATTCCTGAATAATAGCAGTGTTTCCCCTCGCTGAACTTCATCACCCAGCTTCAGGGTGTCTGTTACACTGCAGCTCTCATCAGTGGAGTGAGAAAAATATCTACGTGCAGCTGCTGAAAATCTGGTTTGTACTGGCACCTCGGTGAACATGTCTAGCCTGTGCACCATGTCAGGGGCACAGACACAGTGCCCATTTCGAGGTCACCATTCAGTGGTGACAAGCTCTTCTTCAGTACCCCAAAATGCATCTGTGAGGTTGCCTCCAGGCTTTGCATGTCCAGTCTCAGCATCTCCAAGCATAGAGAGTGTTGCAGTAGAGAGAGGAGACAACAGGGAGGGTCAGGGAGTGACCAGACTGGCTCAGCTCATGCCTTTAAGTTTCTATTTTACTAAGTTAATTTTCTATCTAACAGTTCTGCAGGAGGGCCATTATCAAATCAGCTATTTCTTGGAGACAGTCACAACAGTTACTATAACTTTCACATTATTTAGGGGACCTCACTGAGCCTGAAAGTTCCACAGGGGAGCAGGCACCCAATACAAGAGCTGCAGAAAGCTTGAACAAAAAGACATTACTGACTGTTAAGAAATTTTCTGAATGGGGGAACAGCAGCATCTCTGTCCTTTTTGCTGCAATAATTGTTGCTCATATTTAAAATCAACAGATCAGACTTAGGCTGCAGAGAGGCAAAACCAGGCTTCTAGTCCAGCAGCCTGAAATGAGGCAAGTGATGGAGCTGTCAAGCTTGGCAGCAGCAGGAAAGTGGCAGCAGCAGGAAAGTGGCAGCAGCCCAACCCTGACCATCCTTGCACCCAACAGAGCAGGGGGATCCCTCTAGAAAGGGGTGACCCTTTCTCATTTGGCCATCCTGGTCTGTCTGAAGTGTCAGTGAAGGTGTGTGGAGGTTGAACCTGTCTCTTTGTGCAGGCAGCTGAAGGCAATTGAGGCTTTGGCAGAAGCTCTGTGGTGGTTCAGCCCTTCCTCCTCTTGTGCTCCCACTGTCAGTGTCTTTTTTTCCCCACTCTGTGTGCTGGCTTTATGAATAGAATTTTGATGATGAAAATAATTAGGTGGCTAGATAAAAAAGTATGCAAATCTGACATAAGCAGTGGGGCATTGGGAAAATTGAAGTAGATGAAGGGCAGGAGAGACCCTGCTGGGTCCCTCATCCCTCTTTGTCTTCTCTTTGGTGTGGCAGAGCTGCCAGCTGGGATTCAGCCTGGATCTGTTCCCCCAGACCTCCTGGCTGCCTGCAGAGTGCTGCAGAGCCATGGCCAGCTGTGATTGCAGCACCTCCTTTCAGCAGCAGGGTTTCTTTATCAGCTGAAGGTTATTAATCTCAGTGGTTTGTTATGCTGGGCTTCACAGTTGTATTAAATACAACACAGGCCATGGACAGCAATGTATTTTTATTTTAAATGGAAGGGGAAAGCAGTTGGACTACACTTTTTGGAAGAAAACAGCTAATTTTCTTCACTCATGTCATGAGTTCTAAATGATTTTATTACTGTGTTCAAATTGGCACATGGGTGTATAGCTCCAATCAGCCCAGTGCAGTGCTAATGACCCCAGCACTTCTGCCTAGGGTTAATTTCAAGCCTGCAGGTGGATCCCTCAATGTCCACAAAGTCTTGAAAATCAACAACTCAGCCAACTTTAAAATGCAGAGGCTGTTAATAGTGTTGTGGGGAAAAAGAAGGAGCTGGAAGTTGATGAAGCCTGGGCTGTTGAGCCTGGTTGATGTGTGTACTCTGCTCTAACAGCAACACTAAGCAGAGGAAATGTCAGGCCTGGAGAAGTCATTCTGACAAAGAGTCAGCTCACTTAAAATACAGAATAAAATCCTGAAACTGTTAAAAATCACCATGGCTGGTGCTTACCTCAGGATGCTGTGCATAAACCTCTTATCTCTGCCTGCAGCTTCAACAAGATGTTATTCATAATGACCTCTGGGAACACAAATGTAATAGAAGTCGTGAGACTCTCACTGAAGACAAAGAACAGAATGCACCTATTTATGGAAGGAAAACTTTCAAAAGCACAGATGGGAACACTGTGAGCACCATAAATGTTCTGACTAAATTGTATTAAAACAAATCTTCATGTTGTAAGTGACATTTTAAACATGCTTCTCCTGAAAAATTTCAAGCAATGAATAATGGAGCTGAATCAGATGGAGTACAAGGCATCTTGTAGCCAGAGAATAGTCATATTTACTGTCTCACTCCTGATCTTTGTTTTTTGTTTATTGAAAGCTTCACCTGCAATGAATGTGACCTCATGTATTGAAGAAACAAAGAAAAGAGAAAAAGGCAGCAAATAGTTTATGAGCCATCCAGGGAAAAAAAGATTTGTTAACATAAAACTTTGATTAAACAACTATGAATAATGAATTTGCTGGTGTTTACACTGAACAATTTCTTAGATGCTGTTTTCCTGTTCCCTGCTGGCTAAAATCAACTTCCATTTTCACAAGAAATAAGGAGTACCAGTCCAGAGGGAGGTCCTGACACCTGCTCCCTCTCCCCTTCCAGACTGATTTTGAGCCCTGGTTAGTGAAGAGAATAAGCCCATGAGCTGGTTTCTGTTCCCATTACTATGATCAAACCTAGAAAGCATCCTAAAATTTCACCCCAAAGCCCACATGCCTGGCCTCATGGTCTTATACTGAGGCCACAGTCTTTGGTTGTCGGTTCCTTGCTTGTTTTCTGATCCCTAAAGTACTTTTTTTTTCTTATCATACCATGCCATAACTTCAGCGGGAGGGGTTGGTTAATTTTTGGTGTGTGAGGGGACAGGAATCACAGGCACAACGACAGCCTGTTACTGCTGATGGTTCCTCTCTTTTGAGGGCTCAGATGAGAGAGCCTGGTTTGAGGGAAGGGAGGTGCATCCCTGGGACTTAGAGCCTCCTGAGGAAGATGTGGAATTAAAGTTGCTGTGGCTGTAGAGAAAATGGAGATTTGCTTCTTTTTCCACAGATCAGATTCACAGATGAAAGAGGAAAACATCCTGCCCAACAAATATGCTTAAAGAAAAGACCTGCTCCTCACTCACCCAGGAACCCAGTGATTGAAAAGGACTTGCCAAAATACCCCCTGTCCCAAATGTGGAGTCCATCCAGGAAGGCTGAGCCCCTGGAAAAGGCAGGAGTGAGGGAGAGATCCCTGTAGGTGCTGCTTCCTCTTGCTTTGGTCCAAGAAACTCCTCATTCCGGGGAGGAGATCCAAAGGGAGCAGGTCTGGACTCTGTTTTGGAAGAGTTTGATTTTCTCTGTGGCTGTAGAGCCTGTGTGGCATCTCATTGTCACTCCAGGTCACCCTAGGAGAGAAGCAGCTAGGAAGCCTCTCTTAAGGGAAAGCATGATTGAAAATGTCACAATAACTCCTTGCTGAGCATTTCTTCATTTGGTTTGTTTTCATGGAATTTCATTCTATTTTGCTTCCACTTAAAGCATAATAAATATTCAGAGTGGTGATATTCTGACTCCAGATCAGTCAGTGTTACCAGTCCTCCAATTGCCAGGCTTTGATGGCACCTTAGCACTCCATCAGAAGAAACTCTATCTGTTCAACAGATCAGAGTCATGGGTCATCCTTTCAACACAGGATGACCCAAATATGCTCTATAAATACAGAAATTATAAAAATCAGTTTTGAATTGCAGTCAATTACAATTCAATTCTTTTTTCACTTCATTACCGTACACTGGCAAATTCAGAGACCTGTTGAGCTGCTGTTGCTGAGAAGACCACAATGATGGAATCTTTAAGCAACTTTGATGGTAAACTGAAGATAACAATACATTTGCTTTAAGATTCAATCAAATCTCTTGTTAAAAGATCCCTTGGGCTATGCCAGATTTATTGGAGAAAAGTTTGAGTTCCTTTTGAGTCCTGTGGGAGAGTGAGACTCATTCAGTTGATTGAGTTAACTTAGTTAATCTCTTAGCTTAATTTCAGCAAGGCTGCATTTCAGAGCATCAAAACCCCATGAAAAAGCAATTTCCTCTGTGTTTCACATATTGAATCACACTGTTCAAAACAGTAAGAGTCACTGCAATAGGATAAGAGCAAATTTTGAATATTTGTCAGAGGGTTGGGGATTTTCACTAACAAATACATAGACATAGCAAGTATCCTTGAGAAATTGTTTTAGAGAAGGGGACAAACAACAGACTGACTTGTCCAATTACATTCAGTCTGCAATGTTAATGCTGGAGGCAGCACCAAAGGGACATTTCCTTACAAATCACTACAAAGGAAGACTACAAGACAAATCTTGATTTTGTCATGATCATAAGAGTGTGTATTTAGCTTAACTAGTGCTGATGTACTTTAATAGTAATGTGTCAGCACTTGGTGAGAAGGATAATGTAAACACACAGCCTGAAGGCTGGAGCTAGAGAAGCATGGAAGAAATTTAACTCTGTGTGATGGGCTCCCAGGAGCAGGAATCCACTGCCAGGTCAGATGCCAGGATCCTCATGGAGTGAGGGGGAGAATCTGTCCCTGAGCTGTGGGGTGCACTGGTGCCGTGAGATAATAAATAATTAAACAAGTCCAGAGGCAGAGAGAGAAAAGGATAATGATTCCATAACCAGCAGCAAAAACTTTAGCAAGTGAAGTGAAAAACCCTGTTGAGGCAGTCCAAGGAAATATAATAGGGAAGGTTGTGAGAAGTAATTTGATAAATGTGTGAAACTTCACAGCAACAAAACTTCAAAGGCATCTCAAGACATTTACCACACCTGGGGAGATCCAGAGGTGAACAAGCAATAAAAGCATCACACAGGGAAGACAAAGGCATTGCAGGAAAGCTGAGAGAGTGTTGGGGAAGGTGAATCCCAATGTAAAGAGTTACAGCAAAGCTGGTGCCACATCTTCTGCTGCAGGAGGGCACAAAGTAGCAGCAGCTGCTTCTGGAGGGAAGCAAATCTTCTGCTTGTCCTGCAACAGGTAGAACTTTGATTGCCTTGTTCCTGTGTTCTCCACAAAGAGGTAAAGGAGAAATCTGAGACTGTTGCTCCTTAGAGGATACCTATCCAGAAAACACTTGGGAAGAACAGCTGGAAAGAACAATGGACTAGCATGTGGAACAAATCAATAAATAAAAATAAATAATTTCAAAGAAATGTAAAGAGGTTAAAGGCTTTAGTTTATTCTGAGAATTAACGTAGTTTAGGCTATAGATATCAGAAAAATTATCTTTTTTTTTTTTAAAGCCAGGATTACAAGAGACATGTCAGAAATAAATGACATTATGCCTGGCTTTTTCATTGAGCAAACTCATGCTTTTCCTACCAAGCAAACTCACAAAAACTTCTATAAAATGTAGATTTACCAGACATAGGGAAAAAAATGTGATTTACTGAGGAATAGTCAGCGCAGATCGAGTCAGGCCAGTCATGACTTACAGATCTATGAGTACTCTGTGAAGGTATAAGGAAGTATATGAATAAAGGTGATTCAGTTGATATAGTGTATGAGGGTTTCCAGGAATCTTTCAGCAAGTTTCATCTGCAAAGGTTCTTAGAGAAATGAAGTTGTCGTTTGGAGCTTCTGTCATTTTGAATTTGTATTTGGCCTCATATGGATTCATAACTGGTTAGAGGATTGGAAATAAGGAAGGCCAAATGACTGAGTTTTTCATAGTAGGGAAATACTAACTATGCTGGGTTGTCATCATTTTCTCAGAAGGGAACTTGAAAAGGGGGCTAGGTGGCAAAGTTTGTTGGTAATGCACAAAAATACTTAATATAGCCAAATGTAGATCTGACTGTGAATGACTGCAGAAAGTCTTGGTATACACTGAACAGAATTCAGCTCTGATATGTGCAGTATAGTGAATCTGAGGGGAAAAAAGAAATTCAGCCATGGATATACTGTTCTTGGCTCTGAATTAGCTGTTACCAGTCAAGAAGTAAATCTTGGAGTTGCTTCTGTAAGCTCAGTGCTCAGCAGCAGTCCAAAGGGCAAGCAGGCTGCTAGGAATTATTAGGGAGAAGAATTGAGAGTCAGACTGAAAACACTTTTAACCATCTCTACAAGTGTCTGGTGCAGACATATTCTGGAGACTGCACACAAGGCTAGTCCTTTCCTCATCTCATAAAAAGCAGAGTTGAAAGAGGCCTGAGAAAGTTTGATCAGAGAACAGCCTGCACAGGAGGAAAGACCAAACAGACCGTGACTGGCTTCAGAAAGAGGAAAAGGGAAAGGCATATGCTAAAGCATGAAGGATGCTTTATTGAAGGATGAAGTTATGACAGGGTTAGAGAAAGGGCATGAGGAAGGACTATTCTCTGGTGCTGATCACACAGAAATGAACAGGACTTCAATGCTGAGGCATCAAGCAGCAAATTCAAAACAAACTGCAGAAGGTATTTTCACTGAGTCCATAACTGAAGAAGACATTTGTCACTGAGAGAAGCTGCAGAGGCAAAAATGCAAATGGATTCTGGAAAGAATTAGCTGAACTAAGGCAGGTCCATGGGTGCTCATTAAACAGGTCAGTCTCTGCATGACCTTCAGCTCAGGTACTCTCCAAGGCACTGACTGCCAGAGAGGTGCTTGGTTAAACATCAGCCTGTGCTTATTACGACCTTCCCGTGTGTCTCTGGCTGGGTACTTTGGGATACAGGTCTTGGGGTGGTTGGGCCTGGGCTGACCAGGCTGGTCATTACTATATTCTTATGTTAACAAACTAAGCAATTAGTGCACTCCTTTGGGAGCAACTTCTGTCCCAGTGAGCACAAATATGTCCTTGATTCAGCAAGCCATGTGTGCTGTTCCTGGGCATTTCTAACACATGGACACTGTGAAGGCAAGGGTGACTATGTTCTCTGTGTGTTTGATGTTATTTGTGCCACTACAGACTCACTGTCTGCTGACAAAGGAAAGATGTTTGAAGTACAACAGTATAAATGGAAAACTTGCTCCCTGCAGTCAGAACTTCTGTGTATGCTAAATGAGAGGCAAGGATACAGAAATGTGGATGGATTATAGTGGATACAGACACACCAGCTGCTTTTACATTTTTCTGTTTTAAAATGTATCAGCAGACTAAGACAGTTTCTGAAAATTTACAGCTTCCCAACTAGCATCTATTATCAGTTTAACATAAAATCAGTACTTACACAATATGTCAAACTGCTCCTTGGCGTTTGCTTATGTTATGCTAATATGTTCCAGAAGAAGGAAGCAAGGTATAACAGCAGGTCCTCCCTGGCAGTTGTTCCTCAGGCAAAATTCTAGTGATATTACATGATGGAGGAAATCCCTGAGTAGATGAGCTACATGATAAATCATTGAGAGTGTGAGGAATTACTTGTAGCATTTAGCAATAAAACACAGCACTGTCAGTGTCTTGTAAGACAGAATCTGATTTCAATAGCAGTAATTTAATGTGCAAGAATATCACTCTGTGCTTGTGTGTGTGCTTCGAGAGGGGAAAGAAGGGGATGTGATAAACAGCATTCACACCTGCCAAGAGCAGCTGCTGCTTCTTCTTCTGGAAAAATTCATGCAGAGTGAAGCACATTTCTGTACAATAGCACAGGGATAAGCAGCCATGGGTGCAAGTCAGTGTTGGAATAAGGGGGCAATAAGGAGGGAAGTGGAAATGCTGAGATGGGCCCAGGATGTTTCACTGCCAGACCTCCAAAAGTGTGGAGTTTTTGGCCAGCTTCCTTAATCTCCCTGTATTTTCTCTGAAAAGAGGACCTGCCCTGAGAACATCACAGACAAGGTTTGGCTGAGGAGTAGTCTTGGCAGACAAGGTTTGGCAGAAGAGTATTTGTATCCTTTTAGCAATTTTCTCCTTTTCTTTTAGGTGTGCATTCTCCTTGTTTTAACTTAATGACATAAGGGTTTTCACCACTCCCAGAGAAAGCAAAACTCTTCATTTCAGGTTGGACAAAAAATGCCAAGACCCTTAAAATTAAATAATTTCCAAGAAATAAAACTCTTCAAGAATGTATATTAATTTTTAGTGATACCTTCTCAGCCAGTACATCCTTCAAATCACTGTGGCATAAGTTAGATAGACCTCAAAGGTAATAGAAGTGTTTTACTGGCCTTCACAGAGATCTAGAGATCTGCTGAGATTTCATAGAATCACAGAATCATTAGGGTTGGAAAAGACCTCCAAGATCATGCAGTCCAGCCTTTGACTGAGCACCCCTTGTCAACTAAACCATAGCACTAAATGTGCCCCAGCTAACTCAAGATTTACTTTCTCAGGCTGAGAGTGCAAAGGGTAAAAAAAGACTCCACAGCAGGGATTTTCTGCCCCATGGAAGCATGGGTTGGCATTTTGATTACTTCAACAACTGTATCTCTCTAAGACATGTATGTTGGTTGTTTAAGCCACCGAAGACTAATTCTGAATAAAAACCAAAATGGCCTTACAGGCATCAGCATCCTCACCACCAGAACCAGCAGCAGGACATGACTCAGTAGATCATTAACACTGGGGAAGAATAACACCTTCCATCGAGGACTTCAGACACTGCAGCAATTAGCAGGCAAACACTGCAATTTACAGTAATTCCAAGCAATTCACTTTACCAGTAATGACTTGTTACTCAAAACCACAGAACCCCTGCCTTATTAAAGCAAAACTATAAAGTTCAGCAGACAAAGCCAAACAGACCACAACATCAAAGGCCTTTTGAAGATTAACACATTGACTAAACTACCAGAGATTCATTTAGAAGCAAATGACACAGATGTTCTTTGCATCTCTTTAATGTTAGATTTATCAGAATGTGTTCTTCATTTACAATGCTCTCTATTTCCTAACTTAAGTCTGTAGATGGATAGATCAATTTTTTGGATAGGATCAATTTTTTGTTCCAAGATAGAATTTTGGGGGTCATGGTCTAGACGCCTTTAGAGGAAATCTTCTGAATCTCAAATGACTCATTTGGAAAATGTCCTGCAAGTGAGATTTATGTTTGCTGAGGCATAGATAGAAAAACTAGTGAGAACTGTTGCAGCTGTGTTATATAAAAGGAAGAGACAATTTAATGGAAAATTTCATACTTTGCAGAAATTTGATTGCCTATTTTCTCTATGTAGATATCTTATTAGAGCAGCTACAGCTGCTGCACTGAAGGTATATTTTCACTGATGATGATCAGGATGGGAGTGCCCAAGTAGTGTGTGGAATTTAACATTTTATTCTGTTGCAGAATTATAGCAAACATTTACAAATCTCTCAGCTGTTATTTTTCTTTTATTGGACAGGAGTGAGAATTTGCTCCTTATGGCTGCTCTTTTTTGGCCAAGGGACACAGAGTGTTTGTTGGTGCCAGAACTTTAACAGGCTGGGTGTAATGGCAAAGAAATCATGAATTAAGTGTGTCTGTCTCACCTGCTGGTTTTACTGAATGCAGGATAAACTGATTCCCTTAGCACCAAGTAGTAGACTGTCTCATATCATTCTCCCCTCCTCATCTCCCTTCTTCACTAGCATAAAGAAAAATATTAGAACCCTTTTAAATTACATGTAATCCTACAACCTGGTTTTTCAAAGATCTCTTTGTTTATAAGTAGCATTGGAGGCAAATAGGTCATAAATTCTACATCACAGGATTTCTTAGCTTTATACCTATGAGAGTTACTCTGCTTCACAGAGGCCAAAATAATTCCAGGACTGCTGTCAAGTGGCTTAAGTTCTGCAATTTGGAGTTTATTAGTGTTAACAGGGTAGTGTTATACACTATTTGTGGTGTACAAAGTCCTTCAGGTTAAACATTCTTGGGCTACAGTGGTTCAATAGCCAAAATAATTTAAAAATCCTGTCTACATATTCTTGATGGTATTTTGCCTCATTTTCACAAAACCAGAATTATTTTAAAGCAAGAGATTTTTAGGGGTATTTAAAGTAAAGGGTCCTCTTTTCCTTCAAGTCTATGAATAGTCCTTCAGCTTGAATCACTCTTGAACGTCTCAGTATTTCAAATTGTTCTTAAATACCCACAGGACGAGCCCTGTTGCTCCTGAGACCATTGGGTGAATATCCCAGCTGAAATGCACAACACCTGAAAGCAGATGCTGTTAGCCTGTCTGCAGAGGAGTTATTAGCAATTTTGCTAAGCAGAGGTTATTCCTCTCTCTACTCAGGACAATCTAGTGATGCACCATCTAAAGATGACTTTCATTTAGAGCCATAGCTTGGAACACATGCACTGACATTCCCCTTTCTGGCTTTGTAAACACCTGAAACTTCCCTTTTTCACACTGGGTTACGCCTAACACCACCCACAGTCTCAACACCCACAATACAAGTGGCTCCACAGACCGCCTCAGCCTGGTCTAGAAATATGGCAAGGGGTCTTACACCAAAATCTCCAGAACTGCAGCCTGCCCAGCCAAGCAGGAGGTTGAAATATCACCTTCAACAAAACAAACTGGTGACAAACACTGGATTAAGCATCCAGGATTGCAGCAAACATTGCATTACCAACCTTTTTTGTCCTGAGTTCCCATCAGATGTCATGGTACCACTCCAGATGATGCTTGCAGAAAGAGATGAAAGTGGCACAGAAGCAGGTGGAGAAATGTTTCTCCAAACACTGTGGTAGGTAAACTTGTAAGTAATTTATTTTCCCTGCTCATAACTCACAGTTGAAATCACTAAACTTTAAAATTCCATTCCTGCTGGGTCCAGAGATGGCTTTATTACCACATAAAATTCTGGCAAATAAAAGAGCCACAGTTTAAGCAATGGACTACAGAGTTCAACTTCCCAGCATGTCATTTTTTATGAAAAGGAGCTGATTGTATTGCAAGTAATTTAAAACAATCTTCTTAAGAGAAAGTCCCAGCCTCTGTGACTGGGATTGTAGTGCAGCATCTTTGGAATTGCAGCTGTTATCTCAGACCAATACTGGGAAAGCATTGTCAGCAGCAGGGTCAAAGAGCTGGTTTAAAGCTGTTTTGCTGGTAAGATCTGAGCACAGCTCGCTCTTTTAGCAAGCAGATGTATGGTGGTATGGAGAACCATGTGACAAGCAAGTGAGAGGAAAACAAACAAAACCAAAACATTTCTGCCTCCCGAATGTGTTTCCACTTGGATATTCAGGGTGCTTAGCAAAATAACTAGAGGAAGACAACAAAACCAAACCAAAACTAAACAAAACAAAAACAGACAAACAAAAACCCAGACTCAAAACAAACCAAAAAAAAACCAAAATGAAACAAACAAACAGCAGATCAACACAAGGCCATTACACCAGATAGGAGCAGAGCTTGTTCTGTTCCCAGCTCCTTGACTTCGGTGGTTTTGAAGCGATGCAGAGAGTTTGCACTGTTCCCTGTATTTGGGTGAATTTCAGCCTTTAGGGATAATTTATAATGAGCATCTTACTGGGTCAGTCCTATCTTTTCTGCTTGTTCATGAGCAAGACAAAGCATGAAGCAAATCCTAGTGGATTTGGATACTGGGTTTTGCTGAAGAATCAGAAAGATAAGAGCTCTTACCTTATCTTATTATTTAACACACTCAGTCGCTCCCCTCCCTGCTGTACCTTCATGATGTCTCAATTTCCCTCTCCAGCTGGGCTCTCCCAGTCTGGGAAGGTTGGACAAAACCATGTCCATTCATGCTTTGCTGCTGCTCAAGGGAATGACCAGACAAAGTCCCTGAGTATCCCACTGCTTTTGTCTTCACTCTGCTCTGGTCTCCAAGACCTCCTCCTGCTCCCAGGATCTTTAGCATAGATCTTTTTCATTCCAGGTCCCACTTTTCTCTCCATTCTTCTTCTTTTGGGGAGCTCTTAGTTTCATTTGTCTTCTATCCATAGCCCAAGTCCCCGTTTTTCCTAATCTAAATGGTCTGTGCAGGAGCACAATACATTATCAACCTCCTAACTGGTGCTACTGTCTTCATTAATGGGAGGACTCTTGACATGGAAGGTTTTTTCAGTCCAGAAACTAACAAAATTCAGAACCAGCCTGTAGATCTAATAAAATAAAATTTCACTTAACTCCAATGGCTCTGAATCTGAAACCAGCATCTGAAATCAACTCCCAGAAGAAAGTGAATCTCTTCAAAGCCATATAAATTTTGATTGCCAGCTAGTGTTAGATGTTTTAGTTACTCTGAGGTTAATGGTATCTTGCAAGCTCCAGTGTTTCTGCTTCCTAGCAAATGAACTAAATTAGTAAAAATTATCTCTTGCTGGTTTCTGCTGTCCTAAAGAAGTCATATATCCTGCTTCCAATTAAATTAACTATTAACTCCTTTTGATGAAGCTGTACATGATCAGCACCCAAATGAGCTTCAGTCTATACAAAGGTTTAAGACCACAAGTGGAAGAGTTTACAGATTTCAAAGATAGAGGAGTGAGCTGCAGACTCAGACTGGGGACAAGTACAAGCCTACATGGTTAAGAAGCAAGCTAAGTTGGGTTTTGATGCTCAATGCTCCTTTGGAGCTTTCTGAGCTCATCCTGTAGATCCCATCTTTGCTAAGACTGAACTGAAAATGCTTCTGCCTAAACCTTCTTATCTCAAAGATAGATCACCTGGATATGCATCCTGTGACTCAAGAAAACAGCACGCTGTCTTGATGAAAAATTTTAAAATAAATTTTGTTTCCCAACATAGCTGAAAGTTCAGAGCAGACAGCAGATTTGGCATGTTCATTGCTGGACTCACATGAGCTCAGATGGGTCCTTACAAACATTGCCACACAGATAATCTGTGACAGAACTATGTTCACAAAGCTCTATCCCTGGTGTCCATAGGTGGTGGCCGAAAAAGAGCTCAGTTTTCTCTTGGTAAAGACAAGGTATAGAAAGAAAAATAATAAAATGGGAAAGAAATTATTTATGGGTGCCCAGACAAGCATTTCCTGAGATTGGCCCCTCCAGTACAGCAAATTAACATAACAATGAGGATGATTTTCTTCCCACTGTGTCTTCCTCCTAGTCAGCCAGAAAAATGTAGTAATACTTTGTGTATTTCACAGCTCAGAGTTTCTATTGTTTTCTCCCCTTTTGGTGTTCTCACTGTTGATTGCAGAGTGCTTTAATCAGGTACAAGTGTCGTGGGCTGATGGGCAGCCAAGCCTTGTGCAGGTAGTATTGCTGGGTAATACTTGTCAGCTCCATGCAATCAGCTAAAACTCATTTTATTCTCTTTTAAAAGTCAAAGGTTACAGAATGTGAGGCAGGAAAAGTGTGGTTCTCTTGCTATTGGAGTTTTTAGGTGCATGGCCAAGAGAAAAGCCACACAAGAACAGCAGCATGGGAAGAGGCCAAGGCTGCCCCAGAGGGAAGGCAGCCTGCAGGGATGCACATGGGAGGCCCTCAGCAGGACACAAGGCACTTTAGGCAGTGAAATAATATCTTGCTGAAGGAAGGAGCATTCCTGGCAGTACCAGCAGTCCTGCAAAGTGCTGAGTGGAACCCTTCGCCTGATTTTCCGTTCCTGTCCTGTGCCTGTGGCATGCCAGTGGGTAGGAAATACCTCCTGGCTGATGCTTGTGTTGGCAGGACCCCTAAGGCCCATCTCCTTCTGTAGGAATCTAAGGTACTGTGCCAAGGGACACTTTGTCACTCATCCCTGGCAGGTGCTGCAGTGTCCTGAGCTGACCCTGGGAAGGTGAGCTGGGAGCTCCAGGTGGTATCTACTGAGGGCAGCATGGCATGGGACAGGCACAGCCCAGAGTCAGGGTCCAACAGGTTGGCAGAACATTGCTTTTGGTGAGTCCCAGGCAGGTCTGGGATGTGCAGCGCTCCAGGACAGCCACTGTGCACATGGAAAAAGTGTCAGAGAATGGCTGTGGCTGCACACAGTGCTCTGCCATCCCTCCATTCAGAGTGGAAGAGTGCCAGTACAGACTGGTGGTTAACACAGCATTAGGGCAGGATGCTCAAACAGAAATATAGGCCAAAACACTCTAAAACATCCTGCATTAAAGGGCTTATAACACATTTCCTGACATATTGATGTAAGCAAAGGTTAACCTTTCTTTGGGTTGCTTGCAAGCACTTTCAGAGTTATACTATGCTGATTTTGCAGTCTGCTTTAAGAATACAGGGCTTAGATTGGGAAACTGGAAGTCAGCTGACCACTTTACCTCCAACTACCTCAGGAATAAAGATTTTTGCCCCTTATCTTTTACTTCCTTTGTCACCGTCATATTTTCTGGAAAAATCCCTTTGCCCAGGATTCTTCTCCTGAGAAGATGAGAAGCCTCAGAGAAAAAGGAAAACAATATTATCTCATTGCTTCTCCTGTGTTTTGCTGCTCTGGAATGTGTTTGGAGATTGTTTACCCACAGGTGATTGTTTCATTGGGTTTCATGTGAATTGTTTTGACTTAATGAGGGCCAAGCTGTGTCGAGGCTCTGGAAAGAGTCACGAGTTTTCATCATTATCCTTTTAGCCTTCTGTCTGTATCCTTTCTCTGTTCTTTAGTATAGTTTAGTTTAGCATTCTTTAATATCATAGAGTATAATAAAAGAATGAATTAGCCTTCTGAGAACATGGAGTCAGATTCATCATTCCTACCTTTGTCTGGGAACCCCACAAATACAAATACTTCCTGATTGTTTTATGCTTGGAGGGCCTGCAGAGAGCTCTGCCTGAAGTCTGTGGGCCTCTCTGAGCAGTCTGCCCAGTGTGGCACCATGGGAGGTGCAGGTGGGACAGGAGGAAATCTGACAATTTTCTCCCAGCAACCTGCACAGCAGGCCAGGTTTGAGGCCCCTGTGTGCTGAACCAAAGAGGACAGGTTCCCACACTCTGCAGTGTTTCATTCTGATGAATCGGCGTTTCTCACTGGGACTTGGCTCCACCAGAAGATTTCCAGCCAGATTTAATCAGGGAGGCTTGAAAGCTGTCCAAAACACAGGCCAGGAAAGGAGATAACTACAAAAATATAGCAGCTTTTTCACATTTTCTGAATTGTTTGGTAATTACATTTGTTGGAGATATAATTCATGCACGATTGTTTAGAGCTGTCCCTGCAACATTTATCAGCTCATGCACAATTATCTTTCTTTCCTTACAGAATCTGACTGTAATCAGTTCTATAAACCCTCGGAGATATTTGTTGGAAGACAATATTTTTTGTAGGGAATAAAGATGGTAAAAGTGTTTTCAAAACTGCAGCCAAAGAGAAAGTCAGTAATCACACAAATGGAAAATACAGATTTTTCTAACCTAGTAAAAACGGATTCATGCAGAGTTAATTTTTTCCTCTTTCTGCTTTTTCTTCTTACTCCTTATTTTTTATTTGTCTTGCTAAACTGCACAAAACTCTGGTGCATTGCCATGGCTCAAACTTTTTCTAAGGATAAGAAGTTATATTGGTTTAACACAATGATCGTATACAAATGCTGTATTACATCAGTACAGTTCAAGTGCTTTGACCTTTTTAATTTCAATGCAGCTGCACCAGTAAAAGCTTTATACTAGTCTGGGAAATGAATAAGGGAGATAGCTGTGACAAACTGCTATGCTGAGATGGCCATGCCCACATCACACTCAGGATTTATTTGTGTGAGCCAGTTGGTAGGAAACATTTCCTCCCTGGCACAGCTACAGTGGTTAAAACCAAGCAAACATTGTCTGTGCATCAGGCCATAAGGATGAAATGTTGTCGAAAGTCTCTGGCTGCTTTGTGCTCCTATAGCAATATATGGTATCTATAAATCTGGTTTAGCAGCCTAATTAATCAGAGCTGCAGCAATTTGCATCACTGGGGCTGTTCAGCCAGAGCACGAAGTAAATTCACACCTGGAGCTGGCTGCTGCCCCTTCCTGTGCTGTCTCTATCCTCGTGTGACTCCTCTGACAGCCCAGCTTTATCCTCAGCTCGCCGTGCCAGGAGAGGAGCTGCTGTGCTTCTTTGCTCCTCAGGCAGACTCCAGCATTTTTCCTCCCTTCCTCCAGAGGGTTGTGAGCATGGTCAGGTCCAGAAATTTTCCCTGGACTGATTCAAGCTATCACTGGAAGCTGGGGCTTGGTTTTATCCCTTCAGTCCCACTCCATTCCATGTCCCACCACCTGCCCTTGTCTGCTCTTCTCCCTCTCCCAGGAAGCTTCTGCCTTCAAATGCTGCTGGGGAAGGCTGGGTGCAGAGAGCTGGGTTTGGCTGGAGGGTTTGGCTTTGTTCTGACACTGTGCTTGTGCTTATGTCCCTCCTTGGCTCTTCTTGGGCTGCTGAGTTATCAGGATCTCTAGCTTGTCAGAGTGACACTGAGAAATGTTAAAAAGTCTCTTTTCACAGCCCGGCACTTGAAGAAGGAGCCAGGGCTCTTCATTCCTCAGTCTCAAGGTTGTTTATTGTATCTTATCTATAAAATTCTTTCTCCTGTCCTGCTGAGGTCCACTCAGCAAGACAGTCAGAGGCACTCTGCCTGCCCTCGGGGCGGTGTTATGTCTTTATACTAAAAACTACGTATACAATGTTTACAATTACTTTCCAATACTTATCACCTATGTTAGACAGTGAGCTTCTACTCTAAACCAATCTAAAAGTGCCAACATCACAGCAGAAGATGG
>JAYDZK010000001.1:108523571-108548623 GCA_034509185.1 Euphonia xanthogaster
GTCCAATTTGGGGCTTGTAAGCACAGGAGAGAGATGGAACTCCTGGAGCAGGTCCAGCAGAGAACGGCAAAGATGATTAAGGGACTGGAGCATCTCACTGAGGAAAGGCTGAGGGAGCCAGGCCTATTTAGCCTGGAGATGGCTTACAGGGGATCTCATCAAAATCTGCAGAAAGGTGTCAGAGAATAGACCAGGTTCTGCCCAGCAATGCCCAGCAACAGGACAAGAGGCAAGGGGCAAAAACTGAAACAGAGAAGTTCCCCCTGAACATAAAGAAGAACTTGACAGTGAGGCTGATTGTTGAATATCAGCCCCGTGTCTGCCACAGCTGATGAAGCACTGGCATGGATTGCCCTGAGAGGTTGTGAAGTCTCCATCTCTGGAGATATATTGTCTGGTCACAATCCCCAGTAAGGGGGTCTAGGGAACCCTGCTTGAGCAGGCAACCTGGATTAGATGACCACCAGTTGTCCCTTCAAATCTTACCCATCCTGTGATTCTCACTTTGCCCCCAGCAGTCAGCAGAGCAAGAGGCTGGGAGGGCACACAGCTGGGAGAGCTGACCTGAAATGACCCGAAAGACACTCCATGCCACAGAGCACCACACTTGGCAGTAAAACACAGGGTTTTTTTTCCCAAGGCAGCTGTTGCTTGGGGACTGGTTGGGCATCATCAGCTGGTAGTGAGTGATGGCACTTGCATCACTTGTTTCCCCTGCCTCTTTCATTTATTAAACTGCATTTATCTCAGTCCAAACAGTTTCTCACTTTTTCCTTCCAATTATCTTCCCCATCCCACTGAGGCAGAGGAAGTCAGACAGTGGAGACTTCCTTGGCAGTTCAGGGCCAGCCCACCACACATATCAAAGTACAATTCACTCTCAGGAAGGAGCAATCACTAAACCTTGTGGTATTAAAAAAATACCATCTTCACATTGAATAAAAAGCAAAGCATGGTTCTTCTCTTAAATGGTTTTGGCTTTACATGATACTGCATCTTCTCAATGGTATTTTTTCCCTCAACAAAAAAGAATCATTACCCTGTGATGTAATATATGAAAGATGTTGCTTTTCTTTTGAAAGCAAGGAACATGAGAAGCTGTTCAGGAAGTCAAGTACAATAAACAGAGACCCGGATGCAGTTGCTCTGGAAAGGTTGATACCTGAGTAAGCTGCTTTATCTAGAAAGTGCTTTTGCAAAACTGAGCAGAAACCAAACTCACAGATGTAGTGTGGTTTTACCAATCTGTGGCAGGTTCTACAATGTGGTTCTGAGGAAGCTTCTGGTATTAATCCAAGAAGACTTCTTATCCAAAACAGGTATGCTTGAAAGAACTATGCCACTGCCAGAAAAGGGAGCATTTTTGCAATGCCATGCTCTCTAACCACATTTACTTTGTCAATACCACTGCCTTCATCCCTCAAAATATTGTTGTACTTCCAGACACGCACACAAAAACATCTAACTTAACTAGAGATCTCCAGAAATATAGAAATTCAAATAATTCAGGAACACTATTTCTAGAGAACAAAGTCCTTTATTTTTAGATGAACTGATTGTTAATACCATACCTGATTCTGCTGGAGGGGAGGCTGGGACTGTCCATCAGGAGCCTGGCCCTGGCTATCGTTCCCTCCTACCGGAGAGCCACGAGTCGTGGCTGTCATACTCGACACAGGGCAGATCTTTGCAATTTTGTCTGCTTATGTAGTTGATGTGAGAGAAGAAATTATAGTCCACTTAGTAAAGTTGAAGTACCAGCATATGCTTGCCTTAAAAAGCTCCAACTCAAGAACATGCCATCTTGCAGAGACCATTGCATAATCTGGAGAGGAAAAAAAAAGACAATATCCTGTATTAACATATGCATGGAAACTCAATTCACACCTGGAAAAGAACATTACAGAAACAAATACACTGCTATAGAGAATCTTCTATTTTAGACTTATTATTTCTTTTCATTGAATACAACTTACAAAGTCACATTTGAAATATTTAACATTATTTTAATGTTCTAAGTAAAAATTACACTTACAGTCACCTTTATACCATTGAGAAACTGACACACCTTCCAAATGCGTGTCTGTTTACCCTGTGTTCAGAGTAAATGTGTGCAGCTCTTTGCTCTGACTCTTTTGTGCCTGAATTCCTACAGTAGATTCTCCATCTGAATTCATGGTGCTGCTCAAGGTCTATGTAGAAATGACTTGGTTAAGAGCCTAAAAAGCCAAATTTGTAATCTTTGCAATACTCTCCTCCTGACACTAACCGCAAATGTCAGAGAGAGTTAAGAGACTGTTGTACCTCAGCTGAGACTAACAGAGACCCTGCAGCCAAACTCCTCTTAGCACATCAGTATTCACCCAGGGAATTTAACCTGTATTCCCTTTATCCAGCATGTGCCTATGAAAGCCTGACTCCATAGGCCTGTGAGCCCCACTACGAAGCCCATCACATCCCCACCAAGTGATTTAGCAGATTATATGAAGAAAATTGTGACATCAGATTTGTTGAACTTGTAATGCTATACCAACAGCTCCATATGCACTGTGTTTCAACTTCACTGTGTTATATACAGACAAAAAGAGCTGCATTAAGTTATAACAGCAATTCCACTCTATACCACCAGGCATTGTATAACCATGGAAGCTGAAATGTAATTTCCCAGAGCAACTCAAACATAAGCACCACATAAAGCAAAAACAGTTCCCAGGAAGTTAAAAAGCCAAGTAAGGTGACACAAACAGTTGCATGAGCTTCCAGGAAGATGCATTTGGCAGTACTGAGTTCCTGATCCAATCATCAAAACCTCAAGTTAACAACTGGAGTGAAATTTCTGTTGTAACACTGTGCATATTCATAAGTGTTTTATTACGATGTCTCATCTCAAGTTAAGTTTCAATGCTGTTATCTTTCTCCAAGACACTTTAAAACCTTTTCTTATATTGTGTGAATTTGCAAGGCATTATATATATAATAAAAATTGACTGAATACACTCTAACTCCTCTGCCTAGTCTCTAATATTAACAGCACCAACAAACTTAGAGGTCTCTAATAATGTCATTAGAATAATGTTCACTTTTGAGTAAAATTGTACTGTTTCAAAACACTCACCTGTGATCTATCTCTAGCTTTCATAATTCATATTCATAAGGCTTAGTAAGCCTACTAAGCCCAGAACAAATGCATTACCAACTCAAAACTTTCTTTAAGAAGAAACTGATTTTTGAAATGCAATTTTTGAAATTAATGTATTTGGTATTTAATTTGTGTTTTTTAGAAAATGCCCTCCTGAGTATTAATTGTTTTCTACTGATATTTATAAACATCACTAAGTACAAAGTACCAGCAAAAGTAAGTTTCCTGACACACATATATATATACACACACACACTGCAGTCTACAACAGTTCAATGCAGTCAGTTCTGCACTACCTGATGGAGGTTTGGAGGTACTCACATAAACCAGTGAAATCAAACTGCTGCCAACTCACACTGCACTATTCCGCAGCCCTAAGCCAACCACCACCACAATAAACCTTCTTTAATCACCATCATTCTTCCTTAACAGGGCTGGGTCACAGAACAGCCACATTAAAAACTTGTGCTGGCACAAGGAGCAAGGTAGCAAAGAAGCAGGAAAATGGTAAAACAGCTCATTTCAGCAGCAATCCTGGTCCAGGCTGGCTTAAACTGCAGGCAGAAGCGTCCACCAGCAGCTGCGGTTCCAAAACAGCCGATGCCAAGGGCAAGCTGCTTGATTTCATCTCTTCCCTTTTCTAATGCTTTAGGCTGAATTATCATGACGTGAGCTGGTTCAGACTCCTAAAGGAAACAACAACAAAACCCCACCAAATGTACAAAGACTGATTATTTTTCAGTTTCTTTAATTATCTGAAGTAGTGCACTGCAAGGCCAGAAAGTACTCACCCTAATGCCAGCCAGGGAACCAGGACAAACTGTAGCTCTCCTGCCAGACTGACTGACATTAGTGTGAACTTACCCTCAGATTTGCCTCTGTGCTTAGCTGAAGGATGTGGGCAAAGCATTCTTGTAAATTCCATTCTGCTCAAGGCAAGTAGCACAACTTAAGAAGATACAAGAAAGCTACTACTGAAATAACCAATTTACTCGAAATCTTGCAAATTCATAGAATGAAATAAAATCTAAGAAAAATATTATGAATTTTGTAGATGCCAGTAAATACAAAACATTTACATGAAGGACTCATCTATTTTTTTCTTCCTCTTATTTAGGGATTGTTTGCTTTAGAGTCTAATAATGATTCGCCACGCATATTAGTTAAATTACATTCCCAGGAAAGCGTATTTCAGGGCTTACACAGAATTTCACTTGTCTTAGCCATATGCATTAGACAAGGCTAACTTCCTAAATGAGTCCATCACTTCTTCCTCCAAGTTTATGTGATGTCCTCAAGACACACAATAGTAACTTCAAGTTATGCTGCAGCTAACTAAAAACATTCCATCTCCAATAAATCATCTGAGGGCTTCTTGTAGTCAGAGGCATGTTCTCAATTGCAGGGATATCCTTGTTCAGGTGTTTTCCTTTTAATTGCAGAATATACAAACATACTTTCGTAAATGCAATCATAATCCAATTCATGCACTTTAAACAGCATTAGAAGGCAGTGGTTCACCAGTCCTGTTTTCAGCCACTCATTCACCATTTATGCTTCAGAGAAAACACCAAACTGCATGCCCATGGAGAACACATCACCGCTTTAGTCTCTCTAGAACTAATAAAGTATGAAACTTTGGAATCCCATCACTTCTTTAATTCAGACTATTCAATTCAATTTTTTAGAGTAACACACCAAGGCATAGTTTGGCTCAGCTCAAGAATTGCCTTTATACCTATTTATAATTAATTTGATAATTTATAAACAATGTAAACTGATGCAGTGACATATACGTCTATATAAGGGTACAGACAGCCCAATAGAACAATTCAAACTGCCAGTATCCTGCTGAATTCTAATGAATACTCTATGTTAGTTTTTATATACATCTAATTTCTAATATTTCTGATTTTGGATTCAGCACACTATCCTAGAATCAACAGAATATACCGAGTTGGAAGGGCCCCACTAGGATCATCAAGTCCAACTCCTGGGCCTGCACAGAACCATCCCCAGGAGTCACACCCTGTACCCAAGAATATTCACCAAATGTTTCTTGAGCTCTGCCAGGCAGGTGCTCTGACCACTGCCATGGGGAGCCTGTTCCACTGCCCAGCCATCCTTTGGGGTAAGAACCTTTTCCTGACATCCAACCTAAACCTCCCCTGACACAACTTCAGGCCATTCCCTCAGGTCCTGTCAGTGTCACCACAGAGCAGAGATCAGTGCCTGCCCCTCCTCTGCCCCTCATGAGGAAGCTGTAACTGCAGTGAGGGCTCCCCTCAGTCTCCTCCAGGCTGAGCAGACCAAGTGCCCCCTGCTGCTCCTCACACAGCTTCCCCTCAATGCCCTTCACCATCTTTGCTGTCTTCCTCTGGCCACTCTCTAATAGTTCAATATCTTCCTTGTATAGCAGTGACCAAAATCTGAGATACTCCACAAGACAAAGAGTGTGTGTGCTTTTCAGAGCTGCAATAATGTTTAATAAAATTACATTTAAAGTAATTGTTGTGTTTGCTGTTCCAAGCAGAGACATTTCCACACAATGAACTGAGCAATTGTGTAACATTTAAAAGATGAGAGTCAGAATACTTTATAGAAATTCATCATTGATACTGAGAAAATACATTCTGAATTTTTACATGAGATGGTGTTATAAATTTTACATGATAATATGTTTAGTACCCAGCAAATATTTCATAAGCAGAAATTATCTCTCTTGAATTATAAACTGTCACTCCAAGTACAAAATAATAATCTCACCCACAGTGCTGTTTCTTTCAGTCACTTCTAAACTGAAGCAAGAGGAAAGGCCCACAAAATAATCCTATCAAAGCAAGAATGGACAATTTGAATGCATGGGGAAAACAGTCTGACTATTATTACTGTGCAACTTCACAGGTCCCTTGGATGTTATTTCCTATCAACTCTATAGCTCTTTCACCCAATCCCCCAAGAATTTGTAACAAAATATTGTAGCCACAAGGGAGTTATTTTCCTTTTCATGTCAAAATCTCATGGTGACACTATGAAAATGGTGCTGCTTAACAATCTTTATGTGATGCTGACCATTTGACAGACCTGTCTGTGACCACCTTAGAGAGGATTTACTAAAGCAGGGAGATGAAACAGGAGCTCAGCATCACCTTACACTGAGCTACTCTTGCAAATCAGTCACAAAACAAGGTTTTCATAAATGTTTGCCCAGAGCAAGAAGAGCAGCACCAATATTGCTCTCAGGAGAAAAGGTGAGGGTGAACAAGGTGTTATCTTCTTGACTGCAGCAGTGGGTGTAGCAATTACCCAACTTGCCCAGCTTGGTGGGACTGGTGAGCTCTGTGTAACTCACAGTGCCAGATGAGCCCTTCTCAGGTGCTTGGGAACTGTTTTTGGGATCAGAGGATACATCTGCTCATACTCAAGTCCACCAGCTGAAGCAAAGAAAAAAAAAATAAATAAATCACATAGGCCCTTGGCTAAATATTCCAGGAGAAGCTCCTCTCTCCCTCTCCAGTCAGATGTCCCCTGTCTGGAGCAGGTGCTGATCCCCTGGATGTGCACGTTCCCAGGATATGCTCCTCCACCATGATCAGGGGTCACAATCCAGGGCAAAGAGAAAAAGAGGCAGCTTTTGCATTCTGGAGTTTCCTTTCACCACCCAGGAGCAGCAGGGTGGTCAGAAGGCTTTCCTGTTGTGGAAACAAATGTTGGGATCATACAGATGATGGTAACATCCCACCGGTTCTCCATGGGGTCTACTGATGAAAAGGACGATGGAACATGACACATGGACTAAATTAACCTAAAAAATCCCTTTTCAGGTTGATTTTAGCTCGAGGTCAGTTTTCTGCTTGGTGTTTTCCCCAAGTTCCTTGGTATAGTTAATTTAGGCACGATCCCAGTGAGCTTGTGTGCATTATTGCAGCTGGCTGTGGGCATCCAAGCAGTTTCCCAAATAAAGTCTGGGGCATAAGAAACATGAAAAGAAATGAGAATTTTAAGCTTCTCTCTGAAAATGCCCTGAAATGGCTTGTTTTTCTGTCCTAACCTCTTTTAGAGTGTTTGTAGCATCCCTCCAAAGGCACAGACCTGGTTTAATGGCTGAGGCAGTTTTATTCCCAGTTAGAGCTGCATCAGCAGATAATCTGCACTGCTGGGGGACATTGACTGTCTACCTCACATCTGTGTGATCAACCCATGGCTGTTTATTATTCTGGTATTTTAAATCCCCATCTTCTTTAGCCAGCAAGTAATCTAAAACTACTGCTTTCTAGCTTTTAAAATCAATTGATAAATAGCATTTCTTTTTTCTCCAAGGAATCAATGCACAATTACTTTGAACTGTTTCAAGAAAATGGGATTTTTGAGATACTATATCCTCCCTTTGCTCCCTCCAACAAGTTTGATTTAAAAAGCAAAGAGGGAGAAGAAGAAGAAGTAGCACTGCAGACTTGACAGAAATGTGGATGTTCTGCCAAATTATTTTGTGAAACTGGAATCTTTATTTTTAATCTCAAGTGTTTCTTTCCTTTGGTCACAGACTCCTGCCTCCACTGGAGAAAGTAGACTTTCCAGGGTGTGTTTTAAATCCTAAGATATATATATAGTATGGTATTTATTGGGAATGACCTGTGAAGAAATTCAGGAGAAGAAATTAATCAGATGAAGCAGCAAGTTTAGAATTTCATGTGTATAGAACCTGAAGATCAGAGTGTCTGGGGTAAAGAGTGAATTTATTCACATCCAAGATGTCTGATGAAGTCTTTCCTGCATCTAATTTTTCAAGATAGAAATAAAGGGCTGCAGCACTGGGTCCATCAGTCAGTCAGTGGGAAACTCTGTGGTTGTATTTTCAAAGTCTACAGAAGGAACCAGTAAACCTTGCTTAGCAAGGTGGTTGCATTTGGGAGATGGATCCCTGTAACTGGAATTGGATTCCAGAGGAAAATACACACACAGACTCACACCTGACTATTGTGAGAAATAACATTCTGAAATCTCTTTAGATATGATAGATCACAATGCCATAACATCATCAAGGAAAAGATGCTTTTCTTCTTTTCTTCAGTTTTACAATTAAGCCACTTTGAGGTTACCTGGCACTGATAGCACAGGGTTTGCCAGAGAAGTTAAATCAGGTGTCCTTGCAGCACATTTTCCTCTTTGCAAGTCCAGCTCAAAAAATGCAGAGGAATTTCCTCAGCTGCTTTCTTGGAAGAGCTCCTGTCTAGGACAGAGGAGCTTTCCAGGGACTTACCTTAAAAACACTATTTGAGTGTTTCAAAGGAAGGACAGACTAAAGCCTTAACAAATGAAAAGGTAAATTACATTTAAAGTTTTAGTTTCAGTTCAGGATCTGTCTAGAATCATAACCCTTTTCCAATACTTGATCTAAACCCTTATTTATTTTCCTACTTACCAAGGGAAACAGCCATTAACCCAACAATTCAGTGTATTAGTGGTGGTAAAAGCTAGAAGTTAGACATAAAGAGCAAGAATATAAATGTGGAAGACTTCTTAATGGCAGAGAATTAGGACATTATTAATGGAGAGGATATACAGAATAAAGGGGAATAATGCCACAGAGTCATGATTATAATTTTATTAAGCCTGGGAGTTAAATAAAAGTGAAACCTAAGAGGAAAGTCAAAACAATTGAAATTTAAGGGTCACTTCTATGAGAATAACTGAGATGGATTTGGCTCAAGTGATAATATGGTCTGCAGTCCTAAGGAACACCCAATCTTGCAAACAACCTCAGGGCTCTTTGTCCTCACGCAAGCAGGACACACAGGTCTTTAAATCCAGGGAGCCTCCAGTTTTACCCAGACTAGTTAAAAAACCAGCAAATTGCCCTGAAAATCACTGGGGCTAGGTGCTGAAAGAAAAATATTCAAACTGATAGCAAAGAAGCTACAGCAGAGGAATATAAAATAATGCCCCCGACTGCAGGACTGTGCTCTTGCCTTACATCATTTTGAGCACATTTCTCCTCCCTTTAATACTAAAAGAGAAAAACCCAAGTGACGAGCTGCTCAGAAAGCTGCATCTGGGAGCAGTCAGGCAAAGGACAAGGTAAGGCCATTCCTCCCTGCCGGCATTTCTTGCTCTGTGGCTTCCCCTGCACTCTGACAACCTCCCTCCCTGCTTTCCATGTGACAGGCAGGGAGCACCGCTCCCAGTTTCACCTTGTAAGGCTTTCCTGTACCAGCATGGAAGGAGCTCCTTCATTCCTCCTCATGGGAAGGAAAATGAAGCAATCATTCCAAGGGAAGGAAAATTAAACAATCCTTCCAAGGAATGAAATGCACTGAGTTTGCCTGTACCACTGGAGACCTCAGGAGACTGAAGTAAATGAATAAAGGATCTTCAAATTATTTACGACAACAATTGCTGGGATTATTCTGAATGCAGCAGAGGGGGGAGGAAAGGATGGAGTTGATAAAGGCAATTAAATTAAATTTATAAACAGTACAGACATTGCCAAGAAAATGAGGATAAACACAAAGAAATTCTTTAAAACCCCAAGAAATTTCCAACAACTAATGAGACTTCAAGGCATGACAATGGAAAAGTACAGATGAAACTGATATTACTCAGAAAAATTTTTGTTTCATTGTTCACAGTAGAACTGAAGGTCATTTTCCAGTGATTGAGATCTATTTTCTCTGGAGAGAAAGAAAAATGTTAAAAGGTTTCATGATTACACTGGAACAGATAATTAGGCAGTAAGAAGTTGCACAGGTTGACGAGGCACTGGACTCAGAAGAATTCCAGGCACAGGAAAGTGGCTGAGACAGAGACAAGAATTTGTGAGCTGGAGCAGAGGAGAGGATGTGGCAATTCCACTGCAATAGGGACTCAG
The DNA here is from genome assembly GCA_034509185.1 of Euphonia xanthogaster. Classification (NCBI taxonomy): domain Eukaryota; kingdom Metazoa; phylum Chordata; class Aves; order Passeriformes; family Fringillidae; genus Euphonia; species Euphonia xanthogaster. The sequence goes on from JAYDZK010000001.1 coordinate 108,533,579, forward strand.
TTCTGCCACCAAAACAGCTGCATCCTAAACAGCTCTGTCCAAAACATCTGTAAAGGTCCAGCAGTTATGACAGAGAGCATCCAGACATGTGACTTCCACAGCAGTAGTGAAAGCCAAATGGAAGATTTCAGCCACCTGATGTAGCACTAGATCCTGGTGTTTCTCAGTAAACCCTCTGCAATTTTACTCAGAAGGTGGCTGGGACAACACAGAGATTCAGCAGAGGACAGTGGGCTAAATCAGTTCTGGAGGGAACTGGTAGAAATGTAAATCAAAATATAGACTCGTTTAAAGTTTGTATTAGGCTATGAAGGTAAGAATTAGCTTGTTCATGCTTCCTTTCACAATGCTAGCTAATCCTCTGATACATTAGTCTTTAAATATTCAGTAACAGAAATATTAATTATTGACTTATCCAACTTATCCACTGGTAAGACAGACTGTAAGGTCTTAACAAACAACTTGGAGGAAATATTTGTGAGTTCAGTTCTGAACCCAGCATTTCTTTTTGAGTGGCTTAAGGCAAGCTGTTTGCCCTCTGAAAGACCTTCTAATTCCTGACACAAGAAAATTCCTTCCTTTTCTGATACAGCTGTAACTCCAGCAATATATCTTTAACTGCACTTATAATAGTTTGTCTGGCCTGGTCAGGATGCTTCTTCTGCTCCAAGCCAAATTGAATTTCCCCTCAGTAATGTTAACTGCCATTTCTATTGTCCTTTTCTTAGACAGATTTAACACATCACTCCTAGGACTGGCTTGATGTCAATGGGCAGAAACCAGCTGATGGCCTCTGTGGACATTAGAGAAAGTATAAAAGCCTGTACATGAAGATGCAGTTATTCCTTATGGCCTACTCTGAAAGATGTCAGGAAACCCTACTGTCCTACAGACCTGTTCTGTCAAGGCAGGGCCAGCTTCATACTTCACTGTTTAATCTAAAATAAATTGTAACAGGCTATTTTGGAACAACTTATGCCACGAAGCTGACAATTTTATTTTCACCTTCATACTTAAAAAAAAAAAAGGAGGCTATCTTTTTGTGTCCTGAGTTTTTGGGAGCATCTACAGGAAAATCACAGATTTTCATGGGTAACATTCATTCCTATGGGCATTACTGGTTATGCTGAGTAGGATGGGTGTTTACACCCCAGGGAATGGCAATTAGTTGCCCCTGTACATTTTTTCTCAGCATGTGCCAGGTCAGGACAGATAAACAGAGTTGTACTCTGATGATGATGATTTCTTTAATCCTCATGTAAGAAGATTCTCTCTGAAAACCACATGCTTTGCCAAAATTCAGTGCAAGCCACAGCCTGAATTTTCCTCTCCTGGATGTGAATTTTGCATGCAATCTCACCTGAGTGTCTGTTGTCAGAACAGTCTCTGTTTTGCCAAATACTGTTCTCCAGCTATGGATACCTGAGCATGGTGCCCAGTTTTCATGACTGCCAATCTCTTTTCATTTCTCTTATCTTCATGGGTGCTCTGCAAATATCAGGCCAATTCCATATCTAGAGTTAGACTTCGTAGGCTGGTAAATACCCACAGAAAAGTGTGGCCCACATGGCTATGAGAAGTCATCACAAGTGGCCACTTAATCTAAAGGACTGTCAAACAGCCAATAAGCAAAGATCTTCCCAACAGGCTTTTTTTGTGGACTGAAAACACTGCTCTCTCACTTGTTGCTTTTTGACATAATAGAGAGCTCTGAAGTGTGAAGGAGATGGGTCCTTCTCAGGAGCCTTGTAGGAAGCAGATTGAACAAGTTTTAACAGCACTGTGCAGAGGCTCAGCTTGGGGGCTGCTGATAGATTAGATCTCAAACACTGCCAGAATTTTGGGTCTGACTGGATCGTCTTCAATATACAGCATCAGGATTTATACAGATTGAAAGATACCTGAAGGCATGGGATAGAGCAGCCTGACCCATCATCAATATTGAAGGCACCTAAATAAGGTTAAAATATTGACAAAGAAAGGATTTGTTAATGTCAATTACTTGTGCCACAAATACTGTCCCATGGGCTAGCAAAAAGCCCATGTTTCTCATCTAAGAATAATTATCCTTTCTGGAGGAAAGCAGGCATAGGTTGTTTACCCATAGGAGGAGCAAACAAGCCAAGCTAAACGTGTCCTAGACTGTTGTGTCCATTGCACTGAGACAGTACTTTCTAATGAGTCTATAGCTCATCCTGTGATGATGGACATCTAATTTATTCTATCTTGACATGACAGACCTGGCATAGTAATATCTGACAATTAGTCACACTCCAGAGGCCCTTAACTTAAGCAGTTTGCAGCAAAATGCAGTTTCTGATATGTCACTGCCATTCCCCGTTATTCCTTACAAAAAGAAGTAGCAGAAAAAGCATTAAAATACTAAATCACCTATTGCAAAAGGCTGCACCATCAGCTTCTGAATCCTATTTAGCACTGCTAAATTACAGAACAGCACCACTCCAGTACGTGCTGTTACTGGCTGATTATTTTGTTAAACAGAAAACCAAAACCAGAATTGTTTGCCCAGTTAGAAACTAATGTGGGATTCAACAGCATTTGCCAATAAACAAAGATAAAGCAGAGCTTTAATAGGTCTGATTTGCTTTATCTAACAGGTATTCAACAGATAAAACAAAAGCCTGGGAAGAGCAGAGATATTTATTGCCAGCACGATTCCATAAAAATGGCGCTGGTTGTTTTTGTTTCAGGAAAGCACGGTCAAAAAGTGCAGTGGTCCTGGAGGAGGTGGATTCATGGCCAAGGGCAGTTATCCCAAAGGTGAAGCAGAGCAGTTCTGGTACTCAGGAGGGAGAGGAGCAAAGGGTTTGGGGTTGCTCTTCCAACCCCCAGTGCTAGGTGGCAAGGCCTGCTGCAAGCAGAGATGGCTGGTCCCCAGGACACAGATCAGAATCACAGAATCACAGAATGTTCTGAGTTGGAAGGAGCCCACAAGGATCACTGGGTCCAGCTCTGAAGCTCACCTAGAAGGGTTCATCTTACCTCTGTGAGAGGGTGATGGTGCTGGTACACTCAGGGTACAGACCCCAGCAGGGATTCCAAGCTCTTGTCTCTGTGTATGGGCCTGGGGTGTTTCCCACCCCCCCTAGAAGGAAAGGCTTGGGCATGTACACCTTTTGGTCACCTTTTCCCAAGAATTTGGGAAGGTAGATGGACTAGAGGAAAAAGCAGCATACACTTGGAGGTAATGATTAAGGATGATGAGGGACCTAAGCCACCCTGTGACACTGCTGGAGCAGACACAGCCAGCACAGACCAGCCCTTCACTGTGGCAGCACAGGGCACCCAGGGGCTGCTGAAACTCAGAGCACATTCCATTCAGCACACCTATGGAAGGGATCTGGAACCACGAGTTCAACCTATTTGTATAAATCACCACCAAGTTTAACTGGGAGAGAAGAGGATGGGAAGTGTTGCCTTCAGGAAAGGCTGCTTGAAAGCAGGTTTTGTGCTGTGCAGAGACTTGCAGGAGTGGCATCCCCGGCATGTGTCTCTGTTCCTTGTCTCCAAGGACTGCTGAACCTGAGCCAGGGACACCTCTGCCAAGGGTGTACTCTAGGACAGAGCCTCAGGTGCCCTGACAAGGAAGGACAAGCCCACAGGCACAGCTGAGGAGGAGGATGGAGGTGTCCCACCTTTGTGCTTAGCACACAACAGAGGGAGGGCAAGGGGCCAGCAGCAGAGACTGCACAGGGAGCTGCAATCCAGGGGACAAAAATGGAGAAACTTTTGCTTTCCCTCTGCTTTTTTCCCCCTGGTAAAAAGTGCTACCTGTCAAAACGGTGGGTAAAGCCATTTCAGACAGGAATGTAATTTACAGCTTGAAGGTGTCCCTTTGAGCCTCTAAATTCCTTGGGGCAGGGATTATGGTTTTGATCTGACGTGTTAACCAAATGTAAAGAACTGAGCGTGACAATCTAGAATTTCCTAAAAGATAAAGAGTAATGATAATAATTTCCTGCTTCCCCCATCTCTGGAACATGTATCTTGCTGTTACAAAGTTTGCTTGCAAGAAGAAAGCTATTTATAGGTTGAAACAGATTTGCAATCATTTGTGATAGAGAAGGAAACTGAGGAGAAATATGCAAACCAAAAAAAGCAATGGCAAAAATTTGCATAGTTCTTTAAAGTTTTCTTCAAAAGCTTCTGCAAAATACAACCATCTGTTTTTTCAAGAATATCCTATGGGGGTTGCATGAGGGCTCTGTGTTCTTTTTCCTTTTTTTTTTTTTTTTGCTACTCCCCTCTCCCTTTAGGAGGGAAATGTGTGTAATCGTAAACTATTAGAGACAGACATCTGCACAGTAACCTGTACTGCTGTATTCAATTACTCAGTAAGTATTTTAAAGCAGTTAGTATGTGCCAATTTAGCTCATGATGAAAATGTTTGTCAGAATAATATGTTTTATTCTAAGCACCTGCTATTTAATATTTGAGAGAGCTGGAAGTGTAATGAGGAAAGAGGAAAATATATGCTTGCAGCTCAAACATGAGCTGCAAAGGCAATTCTGGGGTGAGAAGTGGCACAGCTGAATGGAGGCCAGACCATTTTCCCTCCATTTGTAAACGAGGCACAGAATGACAAGCTAATTCCCAGCAGTGGAATGCTACAGGCATGGCCATTACTGGGGCTTGTTAATCTCTCAATCCCTGTCTCCATCTGAAGGAAACAATGCAAAAACAAAAGCCAGAGCAGTTTTGTTGCCTGCATGCCCCACCTCTGTGACTGGTACTTTGTCAGCGCGTCCAGGGAGTCTCTGTGGCTCCGCAGGGTGCCCCAGCTTGGGGCTGAGTGGGGATGGGACTGAAATGTTCTGTGAGGAGACCCCAGGGGCATTCATCCATCCTGTGAGTCCTCTGCAGAAATGGTCCTCAAATCAAATGTAGCTTTGAAAGCACAAAGTCCTCTCCCATCTCTATGGTCAGGCAAACAGCTGGGCCAGCAGTACACAGCATCCAAGGTGGGATTTAAATCAGCTGCTTGAGGCCATCTGGGATTTCCAGGGGTAAGGATGGGCCTGGAGTATGGCATGGGGGGCAGGTGACACACAAGGGAACCCAACGTGCCCAGCTGCCATTCTCTTCATATGAGAATATAAATATCTACCAGCTTTCTTCTGCTGCTGGGCCAGGAAGGGCTGGTGTGCCGTGGTGGAAATGCAGCAGACTCCCAGGACTGCTCTGCAACAGCTCAAGGTAGCATCATCTTGAATAGATTGCTAAGTGTACAAAGACACCTGAATAGGTTTTAAAATAGGGTTTTTGGATTTGGGTACCAAAAACTGGATTTCTGAACCCATCTTGAACCTCATAAGCAAATTGTCTTGGTTCCATATGGTCTGAGAAGGCAATGATTCCCAAAGTCAGTCTGTTAATTTAGATGCTCACTTTTGCATTTGGGAATTAATTTTAGACATTCATTTTTTATCAGCTCCTGGCATAGCTCTGCAGGATTCACATGAAGGCTCTGGTGGATTTCTAAGCTCACACTTCCAGCCGTTTCCTGCCTGGAACAAATCATAAGTTTCAGCCAGCCCTTCTGCTGATGGAAATTTGCAGGGTTTCAAAGGCTGAGATGCAGAAGGGATGCCATGAGACAGCCTGCCAGAGAGCAGCCTGAGCACACAGCATCCAGATGCTCAGAATGCAGTGGATGTATCCTGCAGGATAGAACACTGGATGCCCACAGGGAGGAGATAAGGTGACACCCAGCACTGGCAGGGAGTGCTGGTAGGGGCTGCTCCTCTTCCCTGTGGGAGTTATTCACAGTTTTACCCCAAACTGAACAGCAGATGGAAAACAGGGGCATTAGGGAAGCTGGCAGTGCTAGAAGGGTGCTGTGGTTCAGGCAGTGAAGTTGCCCAGGGACAGAGCTGCTTCTTCAGATTGTGCTGAAGGCCCAGTCAGCTGGGGAAAAAAAAAAAAATCACAAAATTTGGGGTCAGGATCTGAGCTGGAAGCTGCATGGCAGGTTCAGCCTTCAGCAGCTGAAGCCCTGCTCAGGGCCTCTCCTGGGTGGATCAGAGGTGAAAGTTTCCTCAGGTGACAGAAGGGAAAATAGTGAGCAAGCAGCTCACGGAGAGGAGCTTTTCTGCAGGGGAGCTGGCTGTCCTCCCTTCCACCTCAGCCTAAGGAAAAGCATGGAGGCCTCAGCTCTCCTCAAGTCACCCCCTTCCCCACAGATAAAGCAGCTGCCCTTCAAAATAAGTCTCCACTTATCTCACAGAAGCCTGAACCCACACTGGCCCTCTTCTCCTGCCTCCAGAACTAAGAGAGTGGCATCCTTTCCCCCCTCCAGCTAAAATTAAGCAAGTATAGGTATTTTCCAGATAAGATTCCATCCAGTCATTCCATCCTCGATCATTCAGCTAGCACCTGTGGTGGATCATGGGTTGGGGGTGCTATGCTGGGTTTTCCCAGAATATGAGACCATTTAAAAAGAAAATCTCCGTTTTTATATTTTCTTCTGACTTTTCCCTGGGTGTGTAGATTTTTACCCAGTCTAGCTGATGATCTGCCCTCAGTACACTTCAAAAATTGCCAACAACATCTATAGCCGTGGGTGGTTCTACTGCCTTTTAGTTACTTTTGTAAATTCACAAATAAGGTGTTGGAATATCATTTACAGAGAAAGTGTCAAACCAGCTAAGAATTTAAACAATTGTTTTGTCCATAGTAGTCTTCCCCTAACACCTTCCCCAATTTATAGGACTATGGAGCACAAAGGGGAGCTAGTCCAATACCCAATTTAGATCAGTTCATGGTTCAGCTAAAAGGTCACAGTCAGCCAGGCAGTGCAGCTACACTCCTAATAGGGGAAAGGAGTTCACAACAAGTAAGACAGCAAAAAGCTAATATAAATCCACATGGATTAACATCAAAGATCACAATATGAATTAGCTGCTTTTCTTTATGCTAAAATTTGTCCAGTATTATAAAAATAAATGATTCAACATCTTTGTCAGTAATCTAGCTCCAAGCCACAGTGCCACATACCAGTGACAGATGACCAGGCCCTTTATAGAGATAAATGGCAGTAACTACATCAAACCATGAAATTACATTGCAGCAGCAGCATCCCCAGCAGTGGCTGTAACCATTAAATTTCTTAAAAGATGAGTAGGGCAGTTGATCTTACTCAGCTGATTTAATTGTCTAGTCCTCCCATATAATCTGAGGTGTGATACCAGAGATACCAGGTCCTCACGCAGGACTTCCCAGGGCAGGAGGGAAGCCCTGAACACCAGCTTCAAAGTTTACTATTGTCCCTGCTTGCTTTCTTCCCAAGTGTAACTGGGCATTTTATCCATTATAATTTTTTCTTCTCTTCTTTGGTCTGTCTTCCTATTTCTCACCCAAATTTCTGCCTTTTCTCCTTCCTTTTTTCCTTGTTTGGTTCTCTAGCCTTTTCTTTCCCATGGGATGTTTGTTGTTACAGCATAAGGGCAGCCCTGTCCAACAAGCAGGTTTCACCTCCCAGATGAAGATTGTAAAATTTAAGTCTTCTGAGATTTTTGATAACGAGTCCAGACCTTCCTCCCCAGCTGCCAAGACAGGTTGGGAGGAAGGTCTGGACTCATTATCAAAAATGATACCAAGTCTCACCTCATCCTTGGAACCAGCAGCTTCACAGGCCCTCCTCCAGGGGAAGAGGGTTCTGTAGGATATTGAAGACCTGCTCCTTGAAAAAATTAGGAACCAGGATATTCTGAAGCTTACCTGATATAGAATAACATCACAGATCTTGAGCAACCATTTTTCATGAGGAGTGAGTTTGTTGCCGACAAAGAACTAAAGCTAAAACGTGTCTGGTGTGATGAAAGAGTGAAAAATGGGTTCTGTGCAGCCGAAAGCTCTCAGAGCTGCCAGGTGATGAGATTATGTGCCCTTCCCTTTGCAGAAAAGCCTACTTGGTGCAAAAGAGTCACTCCCTGAGGGCTTTGGAGAAGTGAGCAGTGGATAAAGGATGTACCTGCTCCCCAGGCCCCAGGCAGAGGGGGAAGGGCAGCCCCAAAGGTGCAGAGAGAGCCCCAAGCTCTCTGGCTTGGTGTGAGAGGGAAAGCTTGAGGAGAAGGCTTTGAAGGGGGGATGGGGGTTGAGGGATGTGATTGCTCCCCCCACTGCTGGGAGGCTGCTTCCTCTGGTTGTCAGGCCGACATGACCTACATTGTTAATACCAATTGCCAGCAGGCCAGTCAGGAGGGCTGCTCCTACACAAATCTGATTAGGTGGAAGTTATTTTTCCTCCTCACTCTGTGCCTAGGAAATGTCTCTGTTTGGAGAAGTTGCCTATATGGGGGAGGACGAGGCATTGGGGCTGCTCTTGTGTGCTCAAACAGCAGCAGCTCTGCCCTGCTCAGCTCTGTCAGCCCTGCAGCCCCAAAAATCTGACACAGGTCACCAGCCCCACACTGCAGAGTGACTGTGGGGCTGTCCTGCTCCAGGCAGCTATCCCTGAGCTAAAGAGGGAAGAAGAGCCGGGTAAGCATAACTCAGGTCCTGCCTGTGTGTCTATGGAGCCTCCTGCGAGGGGACAGAGGTGACATGCCAGCAGCACACCCACCTGCTTCTTTTACCTGCTACAGCATCCCTCTGGCAGGGACAAGGTGTGCTCCGTGCCCCGGGTGCTGCTCAGCCCCTTTGGGAGGGGTGAGGGTGGAGCTCGGCCTGAGGAGAGCCTGTCCTGCCCTGCCCCATTGAATGCGAATGGGGACAGCAGGGGTGGCACCGCTCCGCTCCTCCCAACATCGCACCAGACACCAGAGGCCACCCGAACGCCTGCAGCTGCTCGCAGCGGTGCTGAGGATGCCGGCGACTGCTCCAGGGTCAGGGAAGGATATTTCTGACAGCAGCCGAGGCCGCTGTGGTGCCTGGGGACAGCGCGGTGCTGTCACTGCAAAGACAGCCGGCGAGGAGCGAGGATCTTCCTCCACCTTCTGCACCTCTACACCTCCTCGCCCATCCACCCCCGCCCTCCTTTTTCTCTTTTTTTTTTTTTTTTTTCGTTACCAGAAACATTTCAACTGCAATTAAAAAGGCGCTGTCAGCATTTAATTGCTTTGGAGTCCTGGCGGTGATGGTGAGCCCGGGTGCTGATGTCACCCCGGTTGTCATGGATACAGGTGAAGAAGCCGCCTGAAGTGCAGCGTCAGGGGATGGGAGGATGGAGGGGGACCAGGGGAGGAACCTGAGCCTGGCAGCGGGAGCAGAAGCAGCTGCATGGCCAGATGAATGCGGCTGGCAGACGGGCAGCAGAGCCAAAGGAGAGTGCCATTCCCGAAGGTGCTGAGGCCAAGGCACTGCATTCCCACCGTGGGGAGAGGTGGGCAGGCAGCTCCCCGACAGCAAAGACCAGAACAGTCCCCCCATGACAGCCAGCAATTAAGAGAAAAGCCCAGGCGGACACCCCTCCATGTGCACCGCAATTAGCAAGACAATTAGCAATTAGTGTGTTTCTTTAGTTCAATCTCTCTAATATGAAAGGAGGGAGTAGTGGAAGGGAAACAATGGGGAAAAGTCAGAAAAAAAAAAATACTTATGGGTGGGTATACATAATATACATATGTGTGGGTTTATGTATGCAAAAGACCAGCTCTATATGTTTGGAGAAAGTAAAAAAAGACTGTGGGACCAGGGATCTGTTCGTGTGCATCCATAAAAGACCCTCTAAAGAACTTTCCAAGTAACACCCATAATAATAATAATAATAATATTAAAGGAATCCCCCACTAGAACACTTGCAGAAAGTAGTTCCTCTGCCTGTTCCCATTTGCCTTCTCTCCATCTTCTCTTGCTGAGAAGGAAATTAAAATGTATTTTTCATACAGTATCTCTAGCACTCTTTTGTGTAATAATCCTCTTTCTGTGAAAGAGGCAGGTCAGCAATAGCTGCAGGCTCCTGCACAATCAGTGCTCATCTCATAAAAATCTCCAGCTTTCCCTGGGATTTTCCAGCCACAACCTATTAAGCATTTGGCTGTGACAAGAAGCCAGCCTGAGGGAGGGGCTCTTTCAGATGATGCCAGGGCAAATTTGTATTTATTTATGGAGTGATTGCATGGATTTTCTTTTAATGGAGAAATTAGACTTTTAAAAATTATCTGTTTGGTTTAAATTAATCTTAATAGGCAGTTAAGGCTTGATACACACTTTAGCTTCTCGTTTAAATTTATTATTCTAAAATGCAAGCTTACATTTAAATTGGAGAGGAAGGCATGGAGTGTGCTTTGCCTATCTTACTCCCCTCCTTTAATGCCTGACTAAAGGTGTGATTTGCCAAGATTCAAAGGAAGGTCAAGTACTGGTCTCTAATATATGAATACCAGAAAAATGAGTTACAGATAAGCTTTGCATTATGTCTGACTGCAAATTTAATATTTCCTGTCAGGAAATTCCTATTCATTTAAATCCAAATTATGGGTTTCAATAAAAATATTTGCTCAGAATGGCGATAGAGAATTTTTGAAACTGTGGAAAATGCAGTTTTCTTGTAATTATGTAACCAGAACTCTATTTTCTGAGGTTTAAAGTGTCTTTGTACTGCAGTTCAGGCTTACTAGAATGCACACACATGTACAAAGGTATGGTTGGAATTGAAATTAAAAGCTCTGATTTGTGTGAATTGATTGCCCTGGTTGGAATTGAAATTAAAAGCTCTGATTTGTGTGAATTGATTGCCCTGACACCTCACTTTTTTTTCCTTAGGAAATATAAGCTTTTTCCCTGTTCAGAAGAGTATATTTTTGGCTGAGACTGATGCCTTTTGTACGACCATGAGTGTGACAAACAAGCTGTTGATAAGATACCATTTTTCCATTTTTCCTTGAAACCACCTCATTTTAGTGACCATCACCAAGCTCCAGATGTGGAAAGCTTCCAGCATCCTCTGCAGGGATCCCTTTGGTTTCCCACCACCACGTTTGCAGCATGTGCCATGTGTGCAGTGTGTCCCTTGGTGTGCCATGTGGGGCACTGGCAGGGCTGGGTGGGCTGTGGGGGGTCCCAGTGACCTTTTTGTGGGAGTACAGGAGGCAGCCAGATTGACAAAACCCATCCTCTCCTGGCAGCCCAAATCTGGGGATCCTCCTGGAAAGATTCTGCTCCAATCTTAGACAAAATTCCCCAAGCTCCTCTCCTTCCCACCTCCCAGGTGCAAGCTCCTATAAACTTTTTATGTAAAACTTACAGGTGAAAATTCCTGGCTGAGGTATGACTAAGGTTGCTGAGCTTCCTGTCCACATTTCATTCCTTTAGTTTGAAACAGAGTTTTTCTCTTGAACTCTAGGGGAATTGCAGGAAAAGTGGAGAGGGACTTCTCACAAGGGTGTGCAGTGACATGGCAATGGGAAATGGCTTTACACTGAAGGAGGGTAGGTTTGGATTAGATATTAGGAAGAAATTCTTTACTGTGAGAGTGACGAGGTGCTGGAAGATGTTGGCCAGAGAGTCTGTGGATGCCCCATCCCTGGAAGTGTTCAGGACCAGACTGGATGCAGTTCTGGGTAATCTGGTCTAGTCAAAGCTGTCCTTGTCCATGGCAGAGGTGTCAAAACCAGGTGATCTTTAAGGTCTCTTCCAACCCAAGTCAATCTATGATTCTGTGATTCTGTCTGGCTGCAGTCTGAGCTGCAGTCCTTCCTCCTACCAAGTAAAATCAAAAAAATGTGTGAATTTGGGGGATGGAATTAATACATTAACTTCCAAGAGAAGAAGCAATCACATCTTCCTGAAGAATGCACAACATGAGGCATCCCAAGGGGTGGGTTCACCAGGACAAGCAGGGATCTCTTCTGCCACGGGATAACCTTGCCAGAACTGTTTATTCAAGCGCTCACAAACAGCCTCAGCTGAGGCCAGACTCTGGTTTAAAACCTCGTGTGTTGCATGAAGACAAGGGTGTCTCTGAGCCTGCACAGACCTCACACTGAAGGGGAAAAGCCAGAGCACAGATTTAACATATTGAGGACCTGGTGCTTGATATCCACTGGCCTTCCCAGCCTGCCCAGCAGTGTGGCCACTGGGAACAGCCAGGCATCTGCTTCTGCACAAGGCTGGAGATCCTGGCAGGTCCCCACCAGTGCTTGGTCACAGCCACTCTCCTCCAGAATGAGATCTCCAAAACCAGCAGGAAGGTGTCAGTGAGGCACAGGACCTTGGACTGCATTGCTGGGAGAGTTGGGGCCAAAAGAAGTGAAATGGCAGAGTTGTTTCCATAAATACAATTTGTCTTGGGATCCTTTCATTCTTCTTCTTATTCTCCACCCACTCTCCCACCCCATCCTCTCATCCCCCCCACCATGATCCTTTTTCTTTCCATAATGTTTTTAACTTAGAGAAGAGTGAGGATATTTTGCCATACTGTAAATAATAGTAGGGTTTTCAGCTCCTGCCTTTCATCCACTGTGTGGAGCACAGCAGACTGTGAATAAGCCTATTCCAAAACAAACATTAAAAGCACATTGACAATTTAAGTCGCATATGTGCCTAAAGATGTTTTATACTCTACTGTCACAAACAACACCTACAATCTGCTAGAAATTAATGGAATAAGAGGATGCAAAGCACATTTCTCTGGTTCAGTGAGCATTTGATGGACACCATGGGTGGGATTTATCTCAAGTCAGCAAACTGCTCCCATTTGAATTTGCTGAATTTAGCTACAGTGCTTTGCTTCATTTCTAGCCCTGCCTCCATTCCCTGCCTTGTGTGAAATGAAATAAGTGATTTTCAGCTGAGCTTCTCACTGATAGTGATCTGTGTCATGGAATCATCTCACACCAGACATCCTGCTTAACTGCAGGTTCTGGAAACCTGATAGCTGAGCCTCTGCTGTAGAGCTGCTCGAGGAAATGTTTATATGTGGCTTCTCCGAGTCATCCTTTCTGCAGTGAATGGTGCTTACAGGTGAGTGCTAAAATAACCAGCTGGGCAGCGTGGGGGAAATTTCTGCTTTTGTATCTGTTGCCTCTATTACTGGTTTCCCTCCCTCAGCACAAGCAAGGAAGAAAAAACCCACCTCAAAACACACACACAAAACCAGGAAAAAATAAAACCCCCATAACAGAAACCCCACATAAAATCCACAAAAAATATTTCACCCCTGAATGACAGTGAAGCCTATAGATTAAGGATATCTCTCATGTATTATTTTTACCATTGGTTGTCACAGCAGGAAAGGCACTGTAGCTTTATAATTGTTTAGTTTCAAATGGGGAGGTCTTTTACTTAGAACTCCTTTTTCTGTCTTTAAATCAGCACTTGGAGTGTTAGTCTTTGTTGCTGCAGCCCTTATCAGCAGGGCAGGAGACAGTGATTGCCTCATATCTGAAAACTACAGTGAAATTAAACCTTAATTAGTTGTTTCAATGGGGTATGGTATAGACTTTGAAGGACTTCAAGATACATGTTCCGAATTGGTTTCAGGTTTACTGTGAGAGCCTGGCTGTGCACACCTTGCATGATTAAAAGGAAGTACTTTCTTCCAGGAAAAAAGTCTGATCATTCACTATGATGTCATTACTGAAATTAGAAGTGGAAAACTAGAGAAGACTCTAGTTCCATGCACAGTCTACCATTCCCTCCCTCTGGGATGACAGGTCATAGCTTATTTATGCACCACAGTCTCTCCAAAGCAGAGCTAAAAACAAACAGCCAAAATAAATAGATGAAAAACGGCAACATAAGCGTTTACTCATTTCTTGCAAACTCTCTTAGGGGAAAAAAAATGAAACCTTATGAAAATGTTAATAAGAAGGGGCAGGAGGAAGAGAGAGGAACAACTGGATGCCCATGGCACCAAAGGCAGATTTAGCAACCAGACAAACACCTGACCAAAAAGGCATGAAACATTCCAGCCTCACTTCCTAGGGAGTGTTTAGCAGCTCACACACTCCTGGGTGAGCTAGGCCCCGAGCCACTGGAGAAGCTTCCAACCCAAACAACTGTCACATTCCATATTTCCCATAAAAGCAGCTCTTAGCTAAAACCCCGTGTTCCGCTTGGCCTGCAGGAACCTGCCAAGTGACTCATGGAGCGGATCCACTCCCTCTGTGCTTTCCACTTCCCTGGAAAGGAGCATCACAGCAGTAACACACACAGTGTAACAAAGGTGCTACAGCCTCAAAGGCTGAGCTGTGCTCAGTTTTGCCTCCAGATGCTATAAAGCAGCTTAGGACCACTGCTGTCAGGAGGACAAGGCATTCAAAGACAATCCACAGCTTCCTATTCCACTGCAATGGTCACAGGGGATGCAGCTGGGCTGGAGTTAAAAGGCATAAATCCATTAGTGAGAATTCTGCCCTTTGCAGAGCTGATCACAAGGTGATTTTGAACCAGGGCCTTCCCTGTGGCAGGTAGATTCAGCAATAAAAGGACAGGCTCCCAGGGATGTGGTCACAGCCCCAAGCCTGACAGAGTTCAAGGAGCATCTTGGCAATGCTCTCAGGTACATGGTGTGACTCTCAGGGCTGTCTTTGCAGGCCCAGGAGTTGGACTTACTGAAGAGATGCTGGTGGGTCCCTTCCAACTCAGGATATTCTATGTTGCTATGATTCTATGACTATGAAGACTTCAAGAAACTTCTCTGCTATTTTTTCTTAAAAACTTTCATACCAAAGTCCCAGAACAGTAGATGATTACAGAAAGATTATTTCGTTTTCTATATACTTTGGAAGCATATTGGAGTAGTGGCAGTATCTCAAAAATCTCCATTACTGTTCATAACATGCAGCTTAATCATGGAATTCCAGGATGGCTGAGGTTGGAAGAGACCTCTGGATGTCACTTGGGCTCCCTCCAGTATGTCTGTGCCTCTTTACCACTTGGGAGAACTGGGCTCAGTGCTTCAAGTGTGGCCTCACCAGTGCTTGAGCAAGGGGGAAGGATCTCCTCCCTTGACCTGCTGGCATCACCCTCTGGGTGCAGCCCTGAGTCCTTGTGGAAACCCAGGGCACCAGGAATATTTCTCTGTCTGCTCTGGGGTGCCCTGACCCCCAGGGGAGCACTGACTTTGACCCTCATTCATGG
>JAYDZK010000001.1:108595240-108610938 GCA_034509185.1 Euphonia xanthogaster
GATGTCTACACTAATGATCTCTACTCATCTCCCCATATACCTATAATGCTTCTGCTTCTAAAATCCTGTCCAAGCTGCAGCCAGGCTTTGTGATCCATAACAAATCCTTGTTCTCCAAAGGTAGTATTATGTTCAGATTGTTGTTACCTCTTATACAAGCTTTGATCTAACCTCAAATGATACCAGCAATCCATGAGCTATATCCAAGCCACTCTTTTATGGATCTGGCAATTAAGGGGACATTCAGTTAATACCACTGAAAGTTCATTTTAAAACCTGATGCATAAAAATTTTTTTATAGTGGTGGTGAAGGGCATGGAGGAAACTTGATAGCAGCAATGACACTGCAGAGTAGAAAACTGCTTCAAGTGCTTTAAATAACATGAACAAAGTCCAGCCCTTGACATAAAGTCCCGTTCACTGGCTGGGTCACACATTGTGCAACACCAACCCTTCCCCCCAAAGGTCACAGGGCGTCCAAAACCTGAAAAGGGAGTCTGGGCAAATCAACAGGGGCTGCTAAGCTAAGAATGGAACTAATTTAACGCACCCTCAGAAAGAGCAGAAGTAAATCAGGTGTCCATGGACAGTCAGAGACCTGAAATGTGCAGGTTGGGTGTTAAACCTATGCCCTGCTGAGGGGCTGAGTCCAGCAGAGGTGTCACAGAAATTTCTCCCAATTCCCAGAGCTCAGGCAGCTCTGCCATGGCTGCTCCCTGCTGTCACCTGTTCCCCTTCTTGGGGTCTTTACGTGACTTTTGAACAAAAATCTTGCAGACCTCTGCTGGCAGCTATTTGAGCAGCATTGAAAGCATCACGTGTCCTGCCCAACAAGGTCTTCCTCCCCCATCAAGATGGGATGAAGGAGTTCCAGAGGTTTGAGGAGTGCCTGGAGCCCTTCTTCTGGACCTCCCTTGCAGGGTCTCCCCTACTGACTTCATATTGGAGGTGAAAGTGTCAGTCAAACAAAAGTTCCTGAAAGATTTATTTAATTAAATCTTGTTGAAAACATCTCAGGGCTTTTTTAACTTGAAAACAGATACAGACATATATTTTTTTTAAATCCTTATTGCAGCAGTCAGTGGCTATATTTTATCCCATAGTTATTACAATAAACTCCTTTTGAAGGCAAATGAGTCATGAAGATGAATTAGAGAGAAAGAGAAAGACTTCATCTGTATTGATGCTGACATTTGAACTAATGCACATAATTAAAGACAAAAAATAGAGAGCTAAAGAGATTGAAAACAAGTTATCAGCATAATCTTTTTTGTTACACATGCTAACTTTAACTTGAATTACCTCTATTTATTTTGTTAGCAGGAGATGTATCTGCAGCTATGCTTCTTTCACTTCTGAAAAAAAAACCCACCCACTCCCACACAGAGGGATTGTACATTTTTAAAGGCAACAATTGTATTTTTGTGATCATTTTGCCTTCAGAAGATGTTTGTCAAGAGGTGGTCTGGAATCTGTTGTTGATACTGTAATGATACTTGACTAGCTATGAACCTGTACAGACATCTAAAAATCATGGTTTTCTTTCAGAGAGGCTGTGTGGGGGGAAGGCTGAGACTGGAGAGAAAATGGGCTGGTTGCACTTCACCTGCTACTTCCTGGAGCATTGTATTTGTGTCTTCTAACACCAGGAAGAAAGCTCTCCTCATTCTGAACCAAACAGCCACTTCTCTGTGTGAGACCTGCCTGGGCATATCTGGCTTCTGGCACCTGGAAACTTGTGCTGTATTTCAGCCACTGATGAAGCCTGCCTAATGCTCATCAATAGGATGCTCAAATTTTGAAGAAAATTGAAACATTTTCTTCATTTAAAAGTATTTGACAATTCTGAGACATACAAACAGGAGTGTCTGGTGCTGTTAAAAGATCAATAATTGTTCTAGTCAGACTGCACAACCATGCAGAGAAGTAACTTTAAAAATTTGAGTGAGGTAATTCTGTCTCCTTCTCAAACTATTTTCTGAATTTTTGTACCCCACATGCCTAATTCTGTGGTATTACACAATTAAATGAAACATAGGAAATATTTTGCAAAATTAAATTATGGATGATATCCTAGCAAAGAAAGAAAACACATACCTAATTCTTTGGCTAAAAAGTACTTAAAATTTTATTCCACATTTCTGTAGAGCCAAAATATCTTTTGGCATCCTGAGGTAGCAAAACTTCATGCAGTGAGTACATGCCAGGTTTCTCTGGGGGAACAGAAAGTTTCACTGCATGTAGCTGAGGGCACTGCTCCTGAGGGGGCAACTCTCAAGCTAGTGGTTTGTTTTTTCTGCTCCCAGGTGTAGAGGAGCACTTTGAAATTTGAATTAATGTTTTAAACACATTCTAGTTTATTTACCTAAGGGCACTGAAGCCATAGTAACTGACCTTTTCTTCATGGCTTTAAGAAAACTCCTGACATGCAGTTGCCTGTTTTCTCCACTGCAGAATCACAGGATGGATCAGGCTGGAAGGGACCACCCTGGGTCATCTGGTCCAGCCTCCTGCTCAAGCAGGGTCATCCCACAGCACATGGCACAGGATTGTTTCCAGAGGGTTCTGGAATAGATCCAGTGAGGGAGACTCTAACTTCTCTGGACAATCAGTTCCAGTGCTCAGTCACTGCACAGGAAGGAAATTCTTCCTCGTGTTCAAGTGAAACTTCTTTCATTTTCTTCAGGTGCCTCCTGTCCTGGGCACCACCAAGAAGAGCCTAGATCTGTCTTCATGGCACTCCCTTTTCAATATTTATATCCCTAATAAAGTTCCCAGGCCCTCAAATGCATTGCAGTCACATAATGATCCCTTCTGCATCCAGAGCTGTAGAGGAGCTGAGAGCTTTGGAGCTGTGTAGGGGATGGAGAAGGGATAAGGAGATCCTGCATCAATCAGGTGCTGAAGCTCTGCCAGTGCTGGGGGCTGACTCAGAGCATCCCACTCCCCTCATCCCTTTCCATGTCCCACTGTCTTGCACTTAGTACAGGCACTGCACCAGGAGGTTTGTGGGATGCTCTGTAAATGAGCCAGGGGGA
Source organism: Euphonia xanthogaster (assembly GCA_034509185.1). Taxonomy (NCBI): domain Eukaryota; kingdom Metazoa; phylum Chordata; class Aves; order Passeriformes; family Fringillidae; genus Euphonia; species Euphonia xanthogaster. The sequence goes on from JAYDZK010000001.1 coordinate 108,598,279, forward strand.
AACACGGGTCAAGGAGAAGGTGGACAGTGAATTTTTGTTGTCTGTGCTTATGTATCAGAAGATTCCTGGTTGTGATTGTAAGGCAAAATGAACTAATCAAATGCTAATAGCCATGAGTGATGATAATTTGCTTCAAGGTGCTTATTCATTAATTAGAGTTCAGCACAGTGCCTGAAATAGAGCTGGTCAGGAAGCATGAGATCACTAGCACTGTTGAAAACATGCCAGTAAAAATGAACACTGATGATTAAACATACCACAGCCATCTTTGTGTACAAACCCATTTTTCACACCAGTGAAGACTGTTCTGCAACATCAGACTGGTGATGGTTTTCAGATGGTTTTGAATACACATCAAACGAAGAAAATGATTTTGAAAAACAAAGAATATACATCCTAGTCTATAAAAACAAAGATTAATGCTCAACCATGCCATCCACAGTATATTAATTTGATTCTAACCAATTTTTTCCAATACATTGAACAATCTGTTTGTGACTCCCCAGCTGGTACCATTCCAGTGGATCTAGATAACTCTGTATTTAGTGGACCAGAGAGAGGTGAAGGGATTGTAGGAATATTCCCTAAGGGACTCACTGAGAACATGGTATCATGATGTTTTACTTTCAAGACCTACTCTGCAGTGCCATGGTTTTAATGGTTCTTGAGATGCCTCCAACAGGAGAAGTTCCTAAACACGAAAGTACCCCAGGCACCCTGTGATGGAGCAGGGGCAGCAAGCACAGCCTGGAGCCACAAGCAATGGCAACTCAATATAAGGAAAAAAGGATTCACTCTGAGGGTGGCCAGACCCTGAGGCCCACAGAGCTCATGGCTTTTCCATCCTCCAGTGCATTCAAATTACACAAGCCCTGGATCTGCTTTGGGCAGAAGGCTGGGTTACCCCTTCCTTGCTGTTAGTGAACATACATTTTCTCTCCTTCCTCTTGCACAAAACCCTTGGAGACAATGATCTGCTGCTGTTTGTTTGGAATTTGTTTCAGAGGAAAATACTCTAAAGCCTGGAACATTTTCTGGAACTTTTTTTCCCCCTACTCCTGGTGTGCAACATTGTCCAAATACCATGTGCTACATGGTATTTTATGATCTCCCTTACTGATAAAGGCCTTGGGCAGGGAGAGGAGAAGGGGAAGAAAACCACCATCTATAAACATCATTAGCGGTATAAATTACCTGTTGACCCTAAATTTAGCTTAAGGTAGTCTAAGATACTGTTCCAAAATAGAAAGCTGTTATTAGAAAATACAGTATCACCTACAGCTGAGTTCTGAAGTTGCTCCACACCACATGCCCTGTTGCCCCAAAAAAGGGCTGCCAACAGAACTACTTTGTCTGATGTCTGGGAGAGTTTATTTTTCACATTTTTTCACATTTCAGTTTGATGCAACTCACACTGCTAACCCTATAATTACCAGAATTAAAACGTGTGCAAATGCAAATTTCTGTGATTTAGGCTTTGCAAAAGGCTCTGGTGCTCCCTGGAAAGCTCATCTTTGTGTGTGCAGAGTTCTAATCAACACAGATGATGAGTTAATGGCAAAAATGTCAGCTGACAATAACACTGAAGATGACAGGTTCTAGGGTAGTTTAGGGGAGCTCTGTTGGTATCATTAAGATACAAGAATTGCATGACTTTAGAGGTGGCTAAGTGGTGGTAATTATGACCTTGGTAATGACAATCAGTCTCCCAGGGATAATGTATTTTTCACTTACAGCATTTAGGTTCTATTTACCTTTCAAAATACACTCGTAAAACAAATAAATAACTAAAAAACTGTACAATATACATAAATGTATAACAAATAATATACTTTATTTTTACAAAAACAATTTATTTTAATGCTAGAGATTTTATCAATGTTTGTGTTCTAATTTTTGGATGCATTGGCAAAATAAGTAACATCGAAATCAGGAAGGAATGCAAAATATCTGTGTCTTTCCCAACAATTATGACTGATTTTACTCATTATTTGGGGTATTGAGCAGATACACAATAACTGAGGCTCTTGATGGCATGATGTGAGAAGTTTGACTTCCTCACATCAGTAGTTGGAAAAAATGAAAGCAAAACACTGGTAGTACAATAAAGAACTTGGTCATACCACTTACTTTTGGATACTTTTCTTCATGTTCTTTGATCATCAAATTGATCAATTTTTGCCCATTCTTCGGGCTACCCAACAATTTTTGTTGTTGCTGACACAGATGTGATCTCAAGTGAAAGCTTTGTTCTTGATATTCCACTGTATTTCTCAGCAGTTTTCAGTGGTTTTTTTCCTGGCAAATTTGAAAGTCTATGTCTGAGACTTTCTACACCTTCACATTTATGATCATGCACATTCTGCAGGCTCAGCAAATTATTGCTACAGATCAATCACTGAGGCATACATAAATCAAATAGAGAGATTGCTAGGAAATGGTTTCAGCAACAGAGGCTTCCTATATTCATCCTTCAGTGTTGTTGCCTTGTTTTTTACACTGCATAACAAAGAGGGCCCACTGGTGAGCATTTCCTTCTTAATCAACTCTTCTTTCTGAGTGACAGCTGATTTATTTCCAAATAAAATTTTATCTGCTTGGAATTTCCTTTAGTGTAAGGTTTGGCATCCCTTTCTTTTCTGTTGATATCTGACACATTTCAAATCTTTTTTTAAAAACATACTCATCACATTTAGAAGAGGAGGATCACTCTCAATACTCCTTCCCTACTTCTTGCATTTTCAGCAAGTCTATCGGGCTTATCCTGTTGTTCTCAAAGCAGGCTTGATTTTTTTCCCAAATCCTAGATGCCTGCAGGTCTGAGCTGAGAGAGAATTATTCTGAGTGCTCTTATTGATGCCAAGGACTAAGCAGTCACATGGCTCTGAACAAGCATCACTACCTCTGGAATCTGCCAAAGCCTGAGGTAACCCTTGGTAACCCCTCAGGAATTTTTTCACTCTCACTACAGTGGTTGAGCCAACAATTTGTATAATTCACACTTGGCTATCATCTCTCATCATTAGAGCTGGTCTAGGTAGAACCACTTGAGTCTCCACTGCCCTTCCACAAGACTCTTACGGCTCCTTTTAGCACTGGAGATTTGTTGGCAAGCTAATCTATCAGCGAGTTATCTAGATGCACACAAGTTTCCTGCTGTTATCACAAGGGATGTTTTTGTTGCTTTCCTCCAAACTTGGCTTCTGAATTATGAGGGAGGTGCCCCTGAGTGAAGCTTTTTATTTGTCAGATTCCCTGTGACCTGCCCACTGGAGCCAGCAGAGCTGTGGGAGTGGGTGTCCTTATCTTCCTCGAGAAACAGAGGCTTTTTTCTCTGTTGAGCACAAAGTGGGTGTTGTACATTGGGTTTTCTCTTTCAGAATCCATTCCACTCTCACAGCCTTGGTCTCTTCCCACTGTGCTCCTTTACCCTGGCATGGAGCAGCAGCAATTGCAGTGATAATGAGCTTCTGTGTCAGCAGATGATCTCCCAGAGCAGCAGGGATCTGCTGTTCTGCCTCGCTACAGCGTCTGGCACTTCTGTGTCTGCAGATATTACAGCACACTTACTGAGCTCTGCACTTACACTTTGTAAAGTACCTGTTCTTATTGGTGAGGAAGATCCATTATTCTGTCTCCCGCACCGTTGCTTAGTGATTTATTGATGTTTCTGCATTCAGCCACTGCTGTCATAGAACCACAGAATGGTTTGGGTTGGAAGGGTCCTTTAAATCTCAGCCAGTCCACTCATCCTGCAAGGACCAGGGGCATTTTCAACTGGACCACGTTGCTGGGAGCAACCTGATCTTGAGTGTTTCCAGGGATGTGTCATCCATTACATCTCTGAGCAACCTGTTACAGGGTTTCACCGCCCTCACTGTAAAAAGTTCTTCTCTATAGCAAACCTAAAGCAGCTCTCTTTTAGTCTAAGCCTGTTATTCCTTGTCCTGTCGTAACAGGCTCTGCTATAAGGTCTGTCCTCATCTTTCTCATAGTCCCCTTTTAATCACTGAAAACCCTCAATAAGGTCTCTCCAGAGGCTTCTCTTGTCCAGGCTGAACCATCACAGTTCTTTCAGATGTTCCTCATAGGAAAGGTGCTCCAAACATTTTTGTAGTGCTCCTCTGGTTCACACCAACAGGTCTACATCTCACTCATTTGGACGATTAAAAACCAAAAGTCCTGTATTTTCTCTATCGAAGAGAAAACTGACTCATTTTGAAGAACACCAGCCAAAAAGTATTACAGTGTTATTGCATTCATTGGTCATACCCAGGCTTGGAATATGATTGCAGAATTGGGCAACTCTCAGAACTTATACCAATATTTAACATGAAACAGCGTTAGGATTTCTCATGATTGTGTGGACTGTATCAGTCTCCTGTGCTTATTTGGAAGGGGATGGACAGGCTCTCTATTTTTTCCACTCCACGGAGATGAGATTTACACTTTGGCAATAAAACCTGTACAAGCTGTAAAACGTATGGCAAGGAATATCACAACCATCCTGTATTCCAGAGCAGTAATGGCAGCTAAGTATAAACAGAATTTTGACAACCAGTTATTATTTCAGGCATTGTCTTTGGGAAGATACAACCGTGGAAAGGTTAACCCCTTGTTCCCCGGCTCATGGGTCAAGTATAACTTGATTCTAGTAAGAGGTGAGGCTTGCAGGCTGCCATAACCCTCTGGCTCCATGGATCTCCTCCTCCCCCGCAGTCACTGTGGGTCACTAGCATGGGGTTAAGCGAGCCTGGCTGGTTCATAGGCGGCATCCCGCACCAGGCACGCTGCCGCCCGCCTGCCTCCATCCCCCTAGCGTGGTGCGGCACGGAGCCGGTACGACGCGAACCCCGGGATGCGGCATTCCCGGTGTCCCCGGTATTCCCGGTGCTCCCGATGCTCCAGGTGTTGCCCCGCATCCCCCGCCCCGTCGAGCCGCACACCGAGCTCCTCGGGGGCGTGGCCAGGTGGTGCCCCTCCCCCGGACAGCTCCCATTGGTGGAAGGTCGGTGGGGCCACGCCCAGGGGCGGGGCTGGGGCTGGCGGGACGGCGCTGCCGGAGCGCGGGGTCGGATCGGAGCCGCGGCCGTGACCGGAGCCGGCACAGGGACAGCGGGGACAGCAGGGACAGCGGGGACAGCGGGGACAGCGGGGACAGCGCCATGGCCCAGAGTTACGACGTGGTCGTGATCGGGGCCGGCATCTCAGGTGGGTCAGGGGGGAACGGCGCGGCCCCCGCCCGCCTCCCCCGGGCATCCCGCCGGGAGCGCCCCCGGAGCGGGGCCGGGCGGCGCGGGGGCGGCGATGGAAGCGCAGGGCCGGGGCCCTGGGGGCTTCAGGGGCGCTCGGGATGGGACAGAGGAAATGATCCGTGTCGTGATCTCACAAACCTCTGCTCCTTGCGTTGGTTTGCTCTTGGTGCGGGTCGGGAGGGAGGCTGGAGGAAAAGTGACTTGGCCGTGCCCGCAGGTGGGGACGAGGCAGGGATGCAGGCTGGGATTGGTGCATCCCGACAAAGGTGGTGTTTTGACGTGGTTTTTTCAGGTTGCCCATGCAGCTGTGGCAGATGTTTTGTTTGGGAAAATGTTGCAGAATAAACATCTGGGAGTATCTCTAGGTTACGTTCTGCTGCTGTAAGAAGAGCTGTTCTAGAGGCAGCCCGATTCCCCAAGTGCCATGGACTCCTCACACTTCACCAGGCAACACTTCCCAAAATACTCTTCAGATCTACTTTCGCACCAGCATCTGCATCATGGCCCCCCTTATGCTTAAAAACCCCGTTAATTAATTATTTTTATGTTACCTACTATGAGGATGTTGCTGTATTGGGGAAAATTAGTGTTTAGGTGTAGGTTCCTAAGGTCAATTTTGTGTTGGCAGCTTTGGCTAGGTTTCAGTTTTCAGGGAATCCTTCCTTCACTAAGGATTCAGAAAAGGTGAGTTTTGTGACTGTGACTAGCATGATATTACAGCCATTATTGGTGTGAGTAAAGTTAGGTTTTATTAGTATTGAGAGGCTTTCCTTTGGTGTAATCTGCAGTGAATTCATGTATAAAACAGCAAATGTTTTACACAATTATGTTATTTCATCTACTAAAATAGCAGTAATTGTTTAAGTAATTATTTGTGCATATGTAAATAAGCAAATTATCCGTAGCATCACAAAACAGACAGGAAGAGTGTGGATCTAGATTTCCTTCCTTTTTAGTTTTACCAGATGTCTGGTAATTTTCCTGCTAGAATGAGACATTTGGTCTTCATCCTTAGGGTTCCTGTGATGCACAGAATGTCCTTAGGGAATTACCACCCCTTCTGTGTGCAGCTGATGGTGACATCCTCTTTATATGGTTTTTAGAGCTCTGACAAGCTCTTGTTCCCTTCGGGGTGCCTCTTTCCTCCAGGTCCCCAACCTGTTGCAGTGTTTCAGAAAATGCTTTGAGCATTTCTATGTGTTATCTTGCCTCACTGCTACAAAAACCCTGAGTTACTTTGTAACACCTGTGCCTTGGACCAAAGCCTGGTGTGGGGACTGAAATGGAGCCAAGCAGAAAATTTCACGGTGCTCACAATCCCTGAAAATTTGTCGGTGGCATGAAAAAGACAAATAAACATGTCACAGCACTCCTGGGGTACAGGAACATTTTTCATGCCAATGGAAACCCCATGCCAGTGGCACAGACATTGGTGTCTGCCTGTTATGAATTAGAACAGGCATCATTTTAAGAAAACAGCCATTGAAAAATAGACAATAAATGCCTTATTTAATAATTAATCCATTTTAACTCTACACTGCCATTCATAGCTGGGGGATTAAACTCTGATCAAACTCTGTTCTGTTTTGCTTTTCTCACAGCTTCTCTGTTACTGCCATTCCTGCACCAATATGCCTACACCTCAGTTCTGCAAGAGGTTAGGCAGTGCTGCTTTCTGGTCTTAAAAAAAAAAAAAAAAAGTAATCTGTATTTAGAGTTCTGCTTCTGGTGGAACACTTTGTAAATCGTACTCCAGCATGGACAGGATTTCCCCTCAATCTCTCTGATTCCATTGTTGACTTGCTGTTTGTATCTCTGAAATTGAATTTGCAGTTGACTCATCTGGTGAGATTTCTGTCTCCTCTCCTTCTATTGTATTTTAAATGCTCACTGCCTGGTGCTTGCAGGAAGGGATAGGAAAATCTGGGATAAATGAGTTCTTTACTACAAATACATGAAATCTGTGTGAGGTATGAGCACAGTGCTTGTTCTATTAAGTGTGAACTTCCCAGCAGTGATGCTGTGGCTTTTTAATTTGTTTGTCCAGTATTTGTGAAAAATGAAGCTCCAATCCTGACAGGCAGCCTTGGAATTGTCTATTCCTCAAAGCAAATCATGGTCCTGAGCGGCAATTTCTGAACAGTGAATTTCTGAATAAGTTCTGCTCATCCCTGATCCTGGCCTCTGCATGTACACTACAATGTGGCCATTCCAGGGATACAGAATTGCCTCTACCTGTAGGGAACTGCAGTCTGTGGATGGAGGGAGCTTCTGCAAAGAGTGATTTGGGGAGAAAAAGCTTTTGGAAGAAATCTCTGCTTGGGTGGCTTGTACCTCTGGGATTTTCCTGCTGTACCCCATGGAATCTCACTCAAACTGTCCAGGCTGCATCAGCAAGTGCCGTTGTACCCTGCAGAGAGGGAGCTGCAGAGGTTGGGATAGATTCCTCTTTCCACTTGGGCTTGCCTGTTAAAAATGTGAGTAGTGGCCAGTAAAAGCCTCAGGCACATGTTTGTGTCACTCTTAATAGATAATGTCCCCTTTAGTACAGTTAATATTGATTACAGCATTTTATACCCAAGCATATTAAATAAACTGGTGCCTGAAGTTAAAGACTTTCCCCATACCCACAGGGAGTTTTTATTTATATGGCTTAAATATTGCTCCTATTGCCTATTTGTAGGGTTTTCTGCTGAATTGAAGGGTGCTGTTCTGGATTGATTTTGACATGATTGATTTTACTTGATTGTGTGTTTGTTGAAACCCAGCAAGCTGATGGCACAAAATGTTGTAAGGAGGGCCTGGGTGCTCAGTCACTCCTCAGGCACTGCCCATTAACATCTGGACAGCTTTAAGTGCTCAGAGAATTTAGACAGAAACCTCAGATACTTCGGCTTGTCAGATCTCAGAATGACTTCTGTGTCCTGTAATTTTTCAAAACTTTCTAATTGGTCTTACTGGGGCATATTTTCATATGGATAACAAAATGTGCCATGTGCACTCCAAGGTTACCTCCCTGCCAAATTTCAAGTTGCTGCTGCAACTTCCAAAATAGACATTAAAAAAGGCATGATTTTTCAAAATCAAAGAATATGTTTTCCCTAGACACTTAGAAATAGACAGTCAGTTTTGACCAAGATTTTCCAGCAGAAAAGAATCACAAAAAACCACACCCTGAAAAACACACTCTGAAAATTCAAGCTTAAATAGTTCCAAATTTGAAAAAAAAAAAAAAGAATGTGAGCAAAATATGTTAACTTTTTTTTCATGGGAATATATTCATGTGCCAGCCTCACCTCGTGTGGAAGCCAAGTTTATCAGAAGATTGCATGGAGAATTAATAATGTTTGTCTACATAATGCAAACCAGAGAGAAGCAGCAGATATGGGGAAGTATGTCCAGAAGTAGAGAAGTCCAAAAAATCTTGTGTGCAAATATGATTTGGAAGAATTTTCAGCACATTGTGTTATGAGTACAAAACACAAGAGAAAACCAGACATAACTGAATCTTACACTTAAGACTATTATTTGCTGACATGGATAGTTTTTGTTTCCACAGAAAAAGATGTTTGTTTTTATCTAGAAAAGAGAAGATTGCCTGGTTCTATAAAATCAAAGCTGGGATTTCCCAGCCATGTGCAGGAAACAGCACTGTTTTCTGCTGCACTTATGGAGGGTTCCAAGTGCCACAAGTCATAGGAAAAGCTGGGATGTAAAAATAGTAGTGATTAGCCTTTATATAGAAATAAAACATATGATATATTATTAAGCCTTTTTTTGTTTTTCTCTCTGTGGAAAAGCACTCTGTGTTGGCATCTCCAGCTCCACAGTGTGTGATCGACAGCCTCACCCCTCGAGCTACCTACGCCTTGGCTTTGGGCTCTGAGTGAAAGACTGAATAATGAGCACATGCAGATTTTCCTTGCTTGCCATCCTGGCAGCACAACTTCTGTTCTACTCTGCCCTGTTTGTTTTGACAGCACGCCAAGCTGCTGGTGGGTGGTGGTGTCAGATAAACTGTCAAACACATAGTTGTTGGTGTGAGATAGAATCAGTCTGACCTGTGTAAATCTGGAGTAGTTTCCAATAATTTTTTCCCTACTGTTACTTCTGTATTTACCTGGGATTTGACCTATAGGAATGTAATATTTGATTCATAAAATGTATTCTCTGTTTATCACTTTGCATTTGCCCTGTGCTGGGTTCTATCTACCTGGTTCCTTCCTTCCTTCTTTCTGGATCCAACCAGAAACCGATAATGTTGCCAATAAGTAGCAGAGATTCCTAAAGACCATTTTTGGGGATGCAGAAATAAATAACAACGTTTCACAGAGCTCTGAGTTCCCAATGTACTCCTAGCAAGCTGTCATTATGACAAAAATTTAGAGCAGGAACAAAACTCCCAGAATCCCGTACGAAGTGTAGTGAATGCTTTTTACAATAATTGCAAATAAGCAGAAGTACCAATTTCCATTTGCCTCCTTCTTCATAATGTGTTCTGCTGGTTTGCTACTGAAATCTTATGAGTGTAATTTGTCTTAACAAGCAAAAGAAATAGCCAAGTCGTTAGGACAGATCCCTAAAAATACCCAAACATAACAAAACCAGGCATGGGACAGGCATTAGGTCTTTTCTGAGAATACCAGCACTGATGTTATTGGTATTTGTGGTGATGACATTGATCATAAATTAGCAGCAACATTTTTTGACATTCTTTTTTAGTTGAAAGTCACCATTTAGGTAACAGGAATTTGTTCTGGACAACACTAACTAAAAAAAATTGTCAATAGTCATAACATGTGTCACTACCTTGGTTGTTTCCATTACTAGGTGGGATCAAACTCTCATCACTTTAACTGCTCATTTTAATGTGTAATTGGAGGACCCTGTGCTTTCCAACCCTGTGCTTATACTCATTAACTTTTTTCTGCCTTTGTTTTGGGGGAGAGCATTACTTTGGGGAAGGAAAGTTTACTGCAAGAAGCTGTGGACATGAAAAATCACAGTGGGTGTGTGTGGCGTGATTTCATCCTTGGAACAGAATTCCCTCTTCCTGCCCACTGCATTTCTGCTAACATTGTCCATGAGAAACTGTCTTTGTGCCCTTCAGAACAAGGCTTGCATCTGTAGGAAGCATTTAGACAGTGATGCCATTGAGACCCAGTAAGTGGCTTGGTCTCATTTGGACAATGTACTCTGTAGTAGAAAATATTTATTCTCTTTTGGTTAAGATCTTTGCTAAATCAAGTGGATTTTTTTTTCCTAGAAGGGAAAAAATACTGATGAAAAAGAGATTAAATAGGTTTACCTGAAAAGGACAAAATACATTAACTCAATCTCTCTCCAGTGCCAAGGATTCTACAAGAAGGGACATGAAAGAAAGTATGGCAAGATAAAACATGGTTTCTGACAAGCAGAAAATTGGTGATGTTATGGTATTAGGCAACACTGAAGTAGAAATAAATGCAGACTTGTGATCCACACTGTGCATTCTTGCTCTTTTGTGTGGATTTAAGATGCTGTTACTGAATTAATAACATTGTTGTCTTGGGGTCTTTTTATATTTTCAGTGGCAATTTAAAATCTTCAAATCCTTAGTCAGTGAAAGGAAACAGTTTTTTCATTCTCAGCTTTCTGTGTGTTGCTGCCCATTAGTGGCTTCTCTTGTCAACCTAATGTAACTGAGCACATTTTAATTGTATTTTAAAACTTAAATAAATGCTATGATGTACACAAAAATTCCAATCAAAGGGTAATCAAGGTTGCAGGAGAAGAATAAAGAGGTGAGGAAGGGAGATTTTACCCCATGGTCATGGCAGAAATGTTTTACATCTCTCATTGACAGGTTCATATTTGCTTGCCGAAGGGATTTCTAGCTGGAAAAATGAGAGCTGATTTTAAGGTGGTCATTGCCAGGCTTAATCACTCAATTGTGTTTAGAAAAAGTTAGGTTTTCCATCAACGAAACAGTAAAAATAATCACAGCATTAGAATGCCATTACATTGGAACTTTAATAATGATATATTGCCAATTCTCTTATTTTACAGATGTGTATTAGACAAAAGAGCCAAAAAAGTCTTAAAATTATTTCCCCACTCAAGATCAGAAAAATGTAGGGATTTTACAGGAAGATTTTCCCCCTTCTTCTCAATTAAATCTTGCTAGAACACTACAGTAATGAGTTAATCATCTTTCTCACAATGTGGCTATCCCATGCTGTGTACAGTAGGGTGGATTAATAAGGATTTTATGAAGGAATGTTCTGTATTTACAGAGCCTAGATTTTGAAAACTATAATTCTATACTGTTAGTATACAATCACTAGGACATTTCCAAGAAAGTCACTTTTTAAAACTCTCACTGTTTGTGTTGTAGAACTCAACTCTGCCCATATGCTCTGTATCAACCGCAGTATTGAGGCAACTTGGAATTATTCTCATAAATCTACACTTATAAACACTTCCCTGAAAAACAGAGAATAATTTTCCACATTACAGGACTCCTCTGGAATCAAGTTCAAGTCTCTTAGGTCCCAGTGTTGTTCACTACCTATGGAGTTGAACTTTTCTTTCCTGTGAAGTAGAGATGGGCTTTGTAGTATTACAAAATTCAGTATTGTTCAGTGTCCTTATGTTTCAATCATGGGGTGTGTCTTGTAGTCTGCAGGTTGGCATCAGTTCATCTTAGTTTCTTTTCACTTTTTTTTTCTTTTTCTTTTTTTTTCCCCTGTATATACATGTTTTGATGCACTTCAAAGGGCTTTGCTTGTGGTAGCATTATGACAATTTTCTGGCATGAAAGCAGCCACAGTATGATCTGTAGCAGCAGCAATTCTGAGTCCTTAATAGCAGTGCAGAATCAATAGGAACAGAGCTTTCCTGCGTGGCATCTTCAGAGGAGGGGAGCTGCTTGTGAGATTTCCATAGAAACCCTTGTGGAGGATGTCTGGCCTTGTTTGTTCTCATTTTACAATAAGTGAATTTCCAGAGCAGACGCTGCGAATGAGCCGTGGTTTTGGCAGGCTCCTTCTGCCTTGCTGAGGCAAGTGGTGTATTTCTATTTCATGGAGTTAGGAGATATTTGGAAGGAGTTTGTCCAGTGATTTGGGGTGGTTTCCAGCTTTATCTCAGGGCTGCACTGGAGGAGGTGGAGGTGACACAGCCACAGGCTGAGCTGTGACAGGGGTGTCTGCACAGAGTCACAGCAGCAGAGCTGGAAAGTTGTCATTGCCTGGCCTGAGCACTGAGCCCAGTGCTCCATTTGGCCTGGAATAATGTGCCTGTAAGGAATGGTTTGCATTGGAAGGGACCTTAAAGCCCATCTCATTCCACCCCCTGCCATGGGCAGGAACACTTCCCACTAGACCAGATTGCTCAAAGCTCCATCCAGCCTGGCCTGGAGCAC
>JAYDZK010000001.1:108623568-108646138 GCA_034509185.1 Euphonia xanthogaster
TTTTTTTTTTTTTTTGTTTTGTTTTGTTTTTGTTTGTTTGTTTGTTTTTTTTTGGTTGGGTTTTTTTTTTTTTTTTTTTTTTTTTTTTTTTTTGTATCTGCTTAAGCTGGGCTCCAGTTTGACTTCACAGTAACATTATTTTTAAAGTTCAAAATATAAGCAGTACAACTGCAGCCCCTGGAGCATTATACTCTCTTTCAAATATTCATAAGTTTCCATATAATCTAGGGCTTTACCTTATCAGAATCTTCAAGCATAACTCACTGTACTCCTGCAAATTCCACTGGTTTTATGTGGTTTTGCAGAATCAAATTTATGTATTATGCTGCACATTTTTTTTTGTCAATAGTACATTTTTAAAAGATTTAGGGATATGGTCGTATCCTCCACATCACATTACTTACATGCAAAGAATTATTCTTAAGAATTTAACTGCCTAAAATATTACAAAAGTATCTAGACATTTTTTCTTACTCTGCAATTAGGAGAGAGACATAGGGGCCTTTGGGTATTTATCTTGGAACTGACTGGAAAAAGAACTTTTCCCTCAATTTCTAGAGGACACCAAGGCAACTAAATTGGAATTGCTTCTGGACAGCTAAAAGCCAGATGAGTTCCAACTCAAGGATATGGTTCACTGGTCAGCCAAAGACGGATTTGGTGGTCATGGTACAATTCATGCCCAAAGGTGTGAATGGAAACTATTCAATTTAGTGAATTTGTTCCAAATTTATATCCATGTTCAGGGGAAAAAAGTAACTCTTGCCCAACATTTCAATTAAGTCTCTGCTACTATGTAGCACACAGGCAATGGTGAAGTTCTGAATCATTTCTTGGACATTTCACCTCTGTCTCCAGATTCCTGTTGATGCACCATGGGATGCTCCACATGCTGAAGAATGGGACAAAATGACCATGAAAGAGCTGATAAATAAGGTTTGCTGGACCAAGTATGTAAATCTTTACCTTCTTTGAAATTCCAGCTGTAGATTGATAGTGTTTTTTTTGGCAGATTCTGTGGGACAGCTGAGGACAGATCAGGAGGTGTTTGAATGGGCTTTGGTTGTCTGGCAGGTGGCATCCAAGGTGCTGGGGGAGTCTGGGGTTTGCTTCAGTAGGTCCCTGCTGTGGTGGTGTGGGCTCTTCCCACCATCCTTTCACTTCCAACCATTGGATCCTTGAACTCCAGCCAGCTCTCCTGTGGCTCTTTGCCTTACAGTGGAGTTTCCCATGAGACACTGACATTCAGAGCCTCAAGGAGGATGGAATCTGACCTTCCAAATTCCAAGGCTGCAATTCTGCTGTTCACCATTCTTCTCTCAGAATCCTAAAGTCCACAATCTCATGGCCACTGCAGCCAAGGCTGCCCTTCGCCTTTGCATTATCCCACAGGTCCTCCTTGTTTGTGAGTAACAGATCCAACAGATCATCCACAGTAGTTGGCTCAAGGTGTTTTATCATCTATAAAATGACCAGAGTGTTTTCTGTGAGGGACTGCACTGTGCAAATAAAAAAAAAGGGAAAATGTTCAATACATTGAGGTGATGACAACTGGAAATTCTCTTACTTTCCTTTCTCTTTTCAATCATTTCTCTTTATCAGGCAAAGAGAAGTGCGCTCCTCTGAGCATTTGTGTCCCCACTTGCTGTGCCAGCCTCTGTGCTGTTCTCTAACATCTCCTCCCTCCTATTCAGTGTCTTTTATTTGTGTGGCTGTGCTCTGTTTGCCCTTTCATTCTGACTGCAGTTTAGTGCTGTGCCTGCAGCTTCCTGACCAAAACTTTCCATTTGAAATTCATTTTTGTGGCTTAGGTCTTGATCCAGCTCCATGGGATATGCTGTACAGCCATTTGGACTTGCTCAGGCTCCCTGTGGCATTGGAGTTTTCTTTGCAATTAGTTTTATGAGCCTTTTACCTGCAGACTTGGTTACTTTGAACTGCTGTTGCAAGTGCACTGTCTCTTCCTTTTCCTTTCCTAGTTTTTTACTGCTGCTTTTAGCCATGGAGCTGGTGGAGCATAAACAGGACTGGGTTTGTAGTGATCCCTCCTTTAATAGACTTCTCTGCTGGGCAGCTTCTACTGCCAATGGTGTCAGTAAAACAGCCCGTTTTAATGGATGTGCTCAGCTGAAATGCGTTCAAAAACTCAGTAAAAACCCATTTTACATCTTTAAGCCAAGCCACATTTTTCTACACACAGTTAAAAAACAGTGCTTGAACAGAAAAACTCTTCCACAGCATTTTCTGTATGACTCAGGGCCAAGATTACAAAAGATTTGTTTGCCTTGTGTCCCAGATCAGCATCTGCTGATCCTGGAGACTTTTTTTCACATTTCTTAGGC
This sequence comes from Euphonia xanthogaster, assembly GCA_034509185.1. Taxonomy (NCBI): domain Eukaryota; kingdom Metazoa; phylum Chordata; class Aves; order Passeriformes; family Fringillidae; genus Euphonia; species Euphonia xanthogaster. Next base: position 108,625,911 of record JAYDZK010000001.1, read on the forward strand.
CTTAACCTGCTGCAACTGTTTAGTGTCTTGGTGCTCTCAGAATTGTCACAATTGTTCTTGTATGCAGGCTGTTTTCTTACATCCTGGCTAGTAAAATAGCGGGGAATGAACTTCATACTTTGGGAAATGAGGTTATAAAAGTTTATAAGTTACGTATTTTAGCCCAGATAACTTGCCAAGTTCCCTCCTTTATCAGATGATTATGAATTCATGTTGTTTCATGAAGCTTCATTGAAGTCAAAGTCCTTTTACCTTCTTTGCAAAATGATTTCAATTTTCTTACAAATCTGTGGCCACAAATGCATGAAATGTGAATAGCCGGATCCTCTGTTGCTGCTGCTGTTTTCTGTTTATTTCAGAGGATGTACTGTGGTAGACAGATGACCCTTTCCTTATTTTTATGGCAATGATTGCCAATTTGGTTCCTCTGTCTGGGTTATTTACCAACTCTGATTCTTGATTTCACAAAGGATCAGTGCAGCAGTGTTACATGCCAGGTGGGGAATGTCCAGGCTGCGTGGCTGCTCAGTCCCCCAGGACCCATCAAACCCTGGAGCTGTTGTGCCCAATGAGCTCCCCATGAGAAATGCAAAAAAGTTTCACTAACAGATTACAAAAACTGTTCTTCTGCTGAGAAAAATATTTATTCTGATGAAATGAATAGCAGCTGGGAAACTATTTAGCTGAGGTGAAATCACTGGGATTTCAAACTAAATAAGTAAATACTTTGGGAGGGAAGGAGGTGCTAGTAGAAACCCATTTAAACAGACTCACTATAGACTGAAAAATCAAACAAATATTAATCAACTTGACTTTTCTGACTTTGGGAAAGCAGCCCTTGTTTAGTATGGCAAATAAAATCCTGAAAGCAGTCAGGAAGTCATGTTTTCTCACAGTCTTTTCCTGGTGCTGTGTCTCACACAGAGCTGTCAGGGACTTCGCCACGGTCTTCGTGAACGTCAACGTCACGTCTGAGCCTCACGAGGTCTCTGCCCTCTGGTTCCTGTGGTATGTGAGGCAGTGTGGGGGCACATTCAGGATTTTCTCTATCACCAATGGGGGCCAGGTACAAAATGTCTCATTTCCTTCCTTGTCTCTTGAAAGTGTAACAAGCAAGTACAGTGTTGTACCCATCAAAACCCTGCAACCCCTGAAAAGATGAGAGCATGTGGCACCAGGGAGAAACGTGTTCTCATGGGGTGACACAGCCCTGTTTAATGAAGGGTTTTATTAGCTAAGATGTGGTATAAATTGGGACTATTTACACAATTGGGGGCTTTCTGCATTCACTTCAGCACTGTTGTTGCAGTTGTGTTGCTTTTTTGCCAATTTATTTTCTATGGGTTATTTGGCACATTTGAATGTTTACAAGAGCTCAGAACAAGTGTACTTCAGAGTGAAATGTTTTCTTGGTGTTGAAGCCTCTAATGACAAGAGTGGGGTAAGCAGCAAAAGGTCCTACCTTCTTGGGTCAGCTCACATGGCAACAGTTTCCATCATCTGTCCATTGTGGTAAGAATAGAAAGCTACATGTCAGGAAAGATGTAAGCAGTGCTGATGCTGTCCTGTGGTAGGAGGCAGACCTGGCTAAGAGCCTTCCTCCTCAGGAGCCCCTCAGTCATGTTTGCTGTCCCACATCAGCAGCTGCTGGATGTTGCAGCAAGGGGTAAAAATAAAATTAATCCAAAGATACTCATAGCTAAATAAAACATGTGGAGAAGGGAAAGCTACCTGGGAAGAGCACGTCTTTTCTTTGTAGCTGGATGGGGAATGCTGTCTTTGTTCCTATCATGCTTCCTTCTTCCCTCACCCCAATCAACTTTAGTTGAGCAAAAGCACTAAGGGTTTCTGGCTTAGTGGCCCTTGCAAGTCTTATAAAACCTGTTTGGGCAGCCATTTCAGTCTTTCCACACAAAACTTTATGGATCCTTTCCTCTCTGCCAGTACCAGCATCTTACATGTAAAAGTGAGCTGCTTTACCTCCTGCTGGTGGCTGGTAGATAAAAGAGGTTTTAGTGCTTCCCCTGGCCCTCTGCATGGACATTGCAGGGAAATGTGTGTCACAGATTGTGGTTTTTTCCTGGCAGCACTGTCTTTGTGTCTTCCCAGAGAAGACACAGGGAGAAAGCTCATTACCTTGAGACCAGACTCAGTTAAAGGCCTGTCTTTTTTTCTGGGCTGGCACAGTATTTCACTGTACAGTTGGTTTCTTTGTCACACTTGAGGGTTTTGGTAGCACTGTTCTGGGTAAAATACTCAGAACCCATTTTGAATGAAGTGATACATTTATTTTTGCTAAAAAGCCTGCATTATATGTGCATGTTCTCTAGGCTAAAAGAGTCTTTAAGCCAGGTCATTAGAGAAGCCATTGCAAAAGTAGTTCAGTCAGTAATCCCCACTGAGGCTCAGGTTTGTGCCCTCACTCTTCTGAAAGTCTGGGTGTCTTTATGCACCCTTAGGACTTGAAGATTTGGCCTGCAATTTCGTGATGGTGAGCAGAAGTCAAAGTCAATGTCATTTTGATTAATGCTGTTGATTTTTTGTCTGTGTTTCTTTCCTCTTTGTTGTTTTAGGAGAGGAAGTTTAAAGGGGGTTCCGGTCAGATATCGGAGAAAATAATGGAGCGCCTGAAAGACAGAGTTAAACTGGAGAGACCTGTGATCAGTATTGATCAGACAGGTGATAATGTCCTTGTGGAGACTTTAAACCATGAGATATATGAGGTAATTCAATCACAATAAAAGTAGAGTGTGCATTTAGTAGGGGAATATATCTGCTGTATCTCTTAGCCAGCTGTAATCAGGAAGTACCCATTTGTGTGTGTCTGTTTCTTGGACTATGCTGACACTCCATGGAACCTGCTTTACAGATTTATTTATGACTGGCTCTCTTCTTGGTGTTCTGCTACTTGGTTTCTATTATTACTCTGACTTCTCTGCCTTAAATTTCTATGTCTTTATATATTTTTACATTTTAGTTCTGCATTGAGACCACTTCAAGGGAAGAAAAAATAACCTTCCTGTTTGTGTCTAAGTTTGTGGTTCACAGCACAGAAAAAAAAAGAAGAAAAAAAAAGACATTTCAAACACCTTTAGTAAGATTTTGCCTCTGGACTGTGGTGCTTTGAAATGCTCCATCAGCACACGATGACCCACATTGGCACCCATGGGGCAGCAGCAGCCCCACCAGCCTGAGAGCTCCTGAGAGCAGCAGTGTTGAGATACAGTGTCCCCTGCAGAGTCCTGCACTGCTCCAGTCAGACCCAGGGCCTGTGAGAGGAATAGAGCACATTCAGGAAATCTGGAATCACCATGAGTATTCCTTGTCCTGAAGTAACATCCCATGAATGTGCACAAATGTGATTTTTTTTAGCATCTTATAACTGGGACAAATGTGGGTCGTATTTTCCTGGAGATGATAAAGGCAGTTTTACCCAGGCCATAGGATGTCTCTTGTGCCACTTCCCCACCTGTTTCCAGCCAAGTTTCAACTCTGGTCTGTTTTTTCCAGCTCCTTGTTTCTGAAATGGCAGAATTACTTTTGTCACCTGGAAATCTGTGTGTGGGAAAGCCACCTAGCAGGGTCAGGAGTGGGAAAGCTGTTAGCAGCTATTAAGAGTGTCTTTCAAACGTGTCCTGTGGGATGAGCTCACGGGGAGGCAGTGCCTTGTGCTGACTTTTTTCTACATTTCAGAGCAAGTATGTGATCAGTGCCATCCCTCCAATCCTGACAACAAAGATTCACTACAAACCAGAGCTGCCACCAAACAGAAATCAGTTAATTCAGCGTTTGCCTATGGGGAGTGTCATAAAAACCATGATGTACTACAGGGAACCCTTCTGGAGGAGGAAGGGTATGTGGGGAAAGCAGAGGATGTGGGAACTCTGTGCAAAATTTGAAGCACTGCTGTCTAACAATCAGGGAATAAATCCAAGGGAGGGTTAAATGTTCAAAACCCCAAAATCAAACATACAGAAAAGTGAAAAGCAAAGCTCCTTAGGAAGCAGAAATCTTTCTCTGAGCTTGAGTGCATGCCTTGTCCCAAAGATGAGTCCAGACCCTGGGAAAGCTTGCTGAAGCCTGCAGAGCACAGAAGCACCAGCTTCCCTGCACCATCAGCTCCCTTCTTCTCCTGCCAGGGACAGTTAGGTCAGCCAAAGAGAATTTACAGCAGATGACAAGCAGAGCTTAAGGTGTAAGCAAGACCTTTCCCTGATTTTAATCTTCTGTTCAGCAGACTTGATATCTCAGAGGACTGGGAAAAGTAGGTTAGCTTTTCGTTTAGCTCAAAATATTTTTTTTTTCCATGCTGTAATATATTGTTTTTCTCAGCTTTAACTGATACTATTTTCAGAACTATTTGTATGAACAGATTAGTTCCACTTTCTTCCTAACAATATTGAGAGTGGTAAGAATATTTCTTAATCAAAGTAATATAATTTTTGCATGTTTCAGGGCATAACCTGGCCATTGAGATTAGGCAGGAATACAGTCAGGTGTATGCATTGTCATCTATATGGGATTTTTTGCATGTTCATCTGAAACATGTCCTGATGTGATCCTAGGTTAGACATCCCATGCTTCTGCTGCATTACTGTTATGGAACACCATTCCTAACAATCCTGTCACCAGCAAAATCAAAATAGTGGAGATTTGAGCCTTTACCAGATGTAATTACACTGGGTTTTGTTTTGGTCAAACTTACTCATGGAATGAATCACCATCATTCTGACTAGATCATTTTTTTTAATGTTTATTGTCCCCAAAATAAAAAGCCAAAGCGACTTGCAGCAATCTACAGAAATTCCTTGTTAGCTAACAATGGAATTTTTAAAGATTTTTACAAGTCTGTGTACACAATTTCCCAGAGTCAGAGAGAAGAGAGAAACTGTTACACAGACACTTCAGGCACGTAGGTGTTATTGGTAATAACAGAATTACTGTACAATTCCTTTTATGGATAATTTTCCCTGCTCATTCCTAGCAGAAACTGTGATCATCAACAAGTTTTTCTAACAATCATCTTGGGGTCTCTTTCCCTTTAGGTTATTGTGGTTCCTTCGTCATTGAGGATGAAGAGTCTCCAATTGGAATAACCATAGATGACACAAAACCTGATGGAACTTTCCCTGCCATTATGGGGTAAAAGCTGCTAGCCCACACTCACAGATGTGCATTTCCTCTTGTAAGAGTGGGAGCAGGAGGGAGAGGGGAAATTACCAGGTTACATCAGTGTTTCCCACTTCAAGAGTTTGCACAGATGGAAGAGAGCACTTCTGCCAAGCCTCATGTGCCTCTCTAGTCCATAGAAACTTTTTGGTGAAGGTTCTGCTACAAACAGCCTAATACAAGGATGTGATTGGGAAGGAGTTGCTGAATTCAGCTGCAGTCTTTTTTAAGCAGTCAGTTCACAGTTGGGTTTTTTTGCTGTGGAGTAGATTTAGAAATAAATCCCTGTCCTACCTATCTGTTTGAGCCTGTATTTGGCTTATGTGGGGCTTTTGTGTTTAGTGCCTGGTTCAAAATGACAATGCAGTTGTCCAAGAAATCCTCATTTGTCTCCTCTCCCCACTGAGCTGAGGCAGGACAAGGAACTACAGCTGCTGGAGCAGGGAGGCAGCTGTGCAGTGAAAAAATCAAGGTTCTGTAGAAACTGACAAGTAAAAATGTTACAGTTTGGACAAACAGGTGGGAAAATACATGACAGCATTGACTGGCTTTTAAAATAGCTGAAACCAAATGAACAAACAATCTTTACAAGTGTCTCCACCATAATCTGAGGTGACACTGCCAAAAAAAGGCCAATATAAATGTCAGGCAACTGTTCCTTAAGTGTCTGGCAGGGAAAGCTCACGCCTTCTGCTGAACTGTGCATGGTTATGGGCATGTTCAAGGCTTGAAAGCTTCCATGACCTGCGAGCAGCAGACCTCCTCCAAGCCCCATATGGTGAACACTTTCCAGCTTTCTTTCTCCTCGTGGATTTATGTGACTTTCTAAAAGAGTGTAGGAATGTACTTTATCCCCTGGATATCTCCACTTGGGTCAGATGAACTAGTTGTCAAATCTGTTTCCTTCAAGATGAATAAATACCAATCCTGGTTCTTGCAGGAGTGATCCATGACACTGTGCAGTGCCTGTCCCAGCAGCAGGCTGCCATCACTTACTCACACAAGTGACACAGGCAGCTGCCTGCTGGACTTCAAAAGCTTAATAATAAAGCTCAGAATTTCAGTCCTTCTGGATCAGACCTAGATAGGGAATGCCCACCCTCCCTTTCAGTTAACTCTGCAGGTTACCCTGCACAGGCTTTTTCACCTGTGTGACCTGCAATTATTTAATGATGAGGCTCGTTACATACCAGGAAAGTGCTTTGCCAATCCCTTTTTAGAGTCATTTCAAGCCTGCAAATCAGCTGGGGTGATGTTCATATTCCTTATTTTTGTTTTCAGTTTCATCCTTAGCAGAAAGGCTTTCAAGCTGGCCCACCTCAGCAAGGAAGAGAGGTGAGTTCAGAAGCTTTAGATATTCAGAAACAAATTGTTTCTCTGGGATGCTTCCCCAGAGGAATGTGTGTGAATATATGTGTGAATGTGCACATTTATACATGGTCAGTGCAATTACCAACACTGGAAATTGGGGCAGAAATTGGGATTTTAGCATAAACAGGTTGAGACACTAAAGTTAATATTCATCCAGTTATGGATATTTCTAAATTTCCAAGTCCTGCCCACTCTTCTATGCTATGATTTACCAATTCTGGGTGTCTGTGTGAACGGAGAAGATTTTTCCAACCATGTTCCCGAACTACATCTCCACTAAATGATGCTTTAACCCAGCAGTGCTGACATGTCTCCTTTTGGGTCTCCTTCAGATTCAGACTGGGTGATAAAATTTTTAAACTTCTGTGTTTATAAAAGTATGGTTTCCCCATTAGTCAGTGAAATGAACAAACAGTACTTTCTAAATGTGAATTTTGGTACAGTGCAAGTGAAAGGGGAGCTCTGCTTAGGAATGTGAGCAGCATTCTTCAGCTCATGTTTTATTCCCAGCTATAGTAAATATGTAGGGATTTAATTGATTTATATTGCTTTTCTTCTGGTCTTACACCCATGAACATGAGGATGAATTGGCTCTGCATCCTAAAATAGCTGTACAAAGATTTATTTTTTTAGAGCTCATTGCCAAAATCAACCTTCGTTTCCCATTCCCTGGGTCCATTTTTGATGTAGCTTTTAGGCATCAGCACTTGAAATATGTATGTTAAGATAAGAACTTGAAATCTGACTTAAAAACAAAGCCTAACCCAACTTTATTTCCAATGTGTTGCAGTAAGTTTGGGTTTTTTATAAGAAAGATGAGGGTGGAGAGGTTCCCCCCACACCCCCTTTTTTTTTTTTTTTTTTTTTGCTGACTCTGATTTTATTTTCATACAGGAAAAGGAAGATCAGTGAGGCATATGCCAAGGCACTGGGGATGAGAGAGGCGTTACAAGTAAGGAATTAAGGCCTGGTTTTGCCTCTGTTGTACAATATTGTTGCTCCTTTGTTCTGGATGATGAGGGCAAAGTTCCTGACACCTAAAATGTGTACCTAAAATTGCATGTTGGGCCATTCAACAAGGGGAGGACAGGACTGAGTACAAGGAGAAAAGAACTGCCAGTCTCACCCTGCACAAGAAAAGAGAAGGCAGTGCATGTTTTAATTTGTCCTGTCATGTGCCCATGGGAGACTGGTGTTTCTGCAAAAGCACAAATATTTGTTTTGTGCAGATGGATAGCATAAGCCAGATGACATGGCACTCCTTTGTCAGGTATTCTTAGCCGGTTTTCCCCCTCTTCAAAAGAAATATGTTTTTTATTTCCAATTTCTCTGTCAGTGTTTCACTGTTTTCTCTGTTGAAACTCACAGCCTGTGCATTATGAGGAGAAGGACTGGGCCATGGAGCAATATTCAGGAGGCTGCTACACAGCCTACTTCCCACCAGGCATCATGCATTCCTATGGAAGGTAAAACAGAGAGTGCTTTGCTTTCTAATTCACATTTCTTAGCTCATGTACAATGCTATACTTTATGCAACACACCCATGGCATATTTGCAGTATCAGGGGAACTTCAACCCTCTTTCCGCTCCCTTACTCCCCAGCTAATGAGGATCTTGCTATTTGCTTTACTGAGAGCAGAGTTTCTCTTCTGGCTTTTAAGGAAATGAAACACAGTCACAAAGGGACCTGCTAAAGCCACGAATCTTTCCCCCTCTGGATTATTTACAGTAGTTTGTGCTATGCAGTATTTGCACTGGATTCTTCTAGAGACCCCCAAGCCCTTGAGGACTCATATCTTGGACAGATGAAGAGTCTCCAGTGACGGTATAAGTGGAGCATCAGGTTCAGGAGAAGCCCAGGAGCTCCTCAACATGTCCAGCATGGGGTTTGACCCTGCCTGAGCTGAGATCACGTGGGGAGGAGTTGTCCCATGTACAGTCATTTATCTCTTGTCGTTTATCCAAACACTCAGGCAGTGATGGGTGAGGTGTCTGGCCTGGGGAAGCTGCTGTCAAGCAGACAAGGAAAACCTAATTGGAGATTAGATGGGAGCCCTTAGACCAGGCACATTCCCAGTGGGAGAGGGAGCTCTGTACCTACAGCTGGGTTGGCTGGAATGCTTGTGCAGCACTGCAGGGCTGAGGGACTGCCTTTATGACCCTGTGGGGGGAATGCAGCTCCCTGAGTGCCAGGCCTTCAGCCAGTCAAGTCCAGCCTCCAAACAGAAGCTGATATTGGTGATCTAGCACTGCAGGAACATCATCCACATTCTGCTGTGACAGCAGGATAACGGCAAAGCTGCCATGCAGAAGGCATAAGTCTGTCAGTTGCACTGCATTGCTGGAGGCTGTTAGGATTATCCCTTATCCCAGCACTAGACTAAGGCCTGAATAACTTGGCATGGAAGCTGGGAACACTGATTTATGCCTTAGGTTTTTCTCTCTCTCAGATCTTGCATTTTGTGTGCAGAAGCAAGCAGGTGGTCCTGCAGGGACAGCTTATCACACGCCAGCCCAGTCTGCAGGGATTCTGGAGAGCTGAAGCCACATGCTCCATCAAAGCCATGAATTGCTTTTAGAAGGATCATCACCCTCCTGTCACTTGTCCCCTGACATTCTCCCCTTGTTTTGAAGGATCATTCGCCAGCCTGTTGACAGGATCTACTTTGCTGGCACGGAGACAGCGACGCAGTGGAGCGGATACATGGAGGGAGCCGTGCAGGCAGGAGAGAGAGCAGCCAGAGAGGTACACACCACTGCTCTGCTTCCAACATCTCTATCAAAAGGCTGGAAAGGATTAAGTACTGCTTGGAGAGTCTGATTTAGTGCAAAGGCTCCTAGAATTGACAGAGAGGGATACTAGAAAACAACTAGAAAACACTAGAAAACAACGCGACCAAAGTTTTTTTATTTTTTTTAACTTACTTAATGAGTTGTTGAATAAAGTAAAGCCAAGAATCTCAACCAAATCAGAATATTACTGAACTGGAGACTTAAAATAAAGCTTATGCCATGTGCTGCATGTCTAGAGGAAAAAACAAAAAAAACCCCAACCTGATGCTGCTTGTAGATGCACCACCTCAATTTCTAATAAATTAATCACTGCATGTTTTAAAACTCTTCTAAGTAATTTCAAATGCTCACAGCTATTTCCTGTGCAGAAATCTGAAAATCTAAACATTGTTCTCATTTTTGATGTGTCCCTTCTACTTCTCCTTTTACAAGACAGTCCTGTTAGCTGAGCTTTATGAAATTGGAATGTGCAGCTCTGATAATGTCTGAATCTCCTCAGAATGACACATGTTGAGCTGGGTTCCCAGTCACAGTGAAATCCCTTCACAACAATCTGGAGGGAGGGGAGAAAAGCCTTAAAGGGTGCACATTGCAGTTACAACTGCATGGCAAAGCCACAGAGTTGTTATTTAAAGGAAAATCAGTCTTTTACTTCCATTTGACAGAATGTCATATTTGCCTTATAATCCTTATTACTTGCTTCATTTCAAGTCACCTAATTTCTCTTTTCTCCATGCCTGTGAGCAGTAGTTACAAAGGCAGTGAGCTGTCTTCTGGAGGCATTCATTTGCCCCCCAAATCCCCATGCTTGTTACAATCAGTTTATTCTCAAGAAAAATCCTTGATGAGCTTTGTACTGCCTGAATAGGTCAGGGAGGGCTCCATAATTCTGTGCTGTGAGAGCCTCAGGGTTGCATCTCTCCTCTTTCTATATCCAGATAAATCCCTATATCTCCTCCTATCTATATCCCTTTCTATCTAACAGGTTTTGTGTCCCAAGTGCATGGCTGGAACCTCACCTTGGTATTTCTCAACTGCCTTGAGAAAAAGCTTTTTTACTTTAACTCAGAAAGAAAACCCAAACAAATAAAAACCTCCCACAAAAATATTTAGAGAAGCTCTAGAAATCTGTAGAAATCATTTTTCTGGTTCAAGAGACTTTCAGCTAGTCATATTTACATCTTTTATCAATGTCACTTGCTCTGACTTCCTCTGTTTCTCCAGAGCTGGAAGTATTGTGGCTCATAATTTTTTCACATGGTACAAATAATTTTTTTCTTCTAGGTACTGCACAGTATGGGGAAGATCTCCAAGAGTGAAATTTGGATGCCAGAGCCAGAGTCAAAGGTAAGCCAGAGTATCACTGTCACCCGGTCAGACACGCAGCCCTCAGTCTCCTGTGTCCCTGTTTTGGTGATTCCTATGCACCCTGCTCCCAGGCAAGGCTTTGGTCACCTCACATGCTGATGGCATTAATTTTTGTGACTTGTCCAAGGAATATTGTTACCCCGTTCTGAAGGACGGATGACTAAGAGCCAAGCACACTGATCTCAGAGCCTGGGGGACTGAAAAATGCAGCCTAATTCTGCCCAGTCCCAGGCCTTGGTTTAAAGCCAAATAGAACCTCATTCCAGCCACAAGTAACTCCATCTTCCCTGTCCTGTGGCTGTTCAGGATGACAGAACACACATCTCACAGCCATGACTCTTCTTCCCTGCACCACCTGGGAAATACCTGTGACCTCCCCAGCCTCACAGGAGGTGTTTGCCACCTCCCTGCTCACGTGGTGAGGGGACACCCTGTGGAGTCACCATCTCCTCTCTCCCCCAGGATGTCCCAGCCCGACCATTCCCCAGGAGCTTCTGGGAGAGGAACCTGCCCTCGGCGCCGGGGCTGCTGTGCCTGCTGAGCTGCACCCTGTGCCTCACCTCCGTGGCTGCTGCAGGGCTCTTGGTCTGTAAAAAGGGACTTGTTTGCCGGAACTAGCGGGGACCAGCGGACGCTGCACGCCCCCTCTCCCTCCCTTTCACCAAATGAGTGTTATTTTGGAGAAAAGTGGCATGGACAGCTGGAAAGAGGAAAAAGTTATTCTCCTTGTGATTTTTCTTTTTAGTCCCATAATTAATGCATTGAATCTACTGCAGTTGCTACCATTTAAACAGAAATAAATCAACCGTGGGGGCATTTTTCAAACTTGTCCATTTGGTTTTGGTTGGACATGATAATATCAATGATATATTCCTAATATAGGAAGGCAAAATGCAGATCACACCTTTTCTGAGTTGCAAAGAGGTCTCGGAGAACACTTTTGTTTCCACTCAGTGCTTTATTTTTCACCACCCAAGATAGTAAATGCCTTCCTGCATTCACCTCAGTCAGCAGCTCAGAACATCTGAGGTTGTTCCCATACCATGCCTGCTGCACAGAAGACATTAGCATGCCAATCAGTCGTAGAGTTGCCAAATTAATTTTCAAATGCATTTGATTAATTATTAATCATCGCAACGTGAAACTTAACCCCAAGCTGGATGAAAGGAGGTAATTAGCACAAGGCACAGCACTGAGCAAGGAGAGAGGAGGCATGGCTGGACTTCATCCTGCCCACTGCCAAGGAAACATCTGTGCACATCTGCTCTGCAGGGTGCCTGCCCTGAGAGCATCCATCCAGCCCAGGTCTGTGCTGCCACAGCACAGTGAAATGAATTAGCAAAGTTGAATTCCCCTGACTTGCAGCAGGTGCTGGCTGTTATTTTCCAAATGGCAGCAGCTTCCTGGTTCCCTGTCCATTTGCTGCCCCTCGTTTTGCTGCTAATCCATAGCCCCTTCTTCTAATAAGGAGAACTGTATTTGAGGCTCAAATTACTGCCTTGTAAATTACAGTAATTGGATGCATCTGCCTGTTCTGCTCCTATTATGTACATGATACACTTAAAATAATCACTTTAGTGTTTGACTGAAGTCTGGAATGTATGTGTCACAATGTGCCATCATTATGTGGTCTTTTTGCCATGAATTTTGAGCGTTGTACATGTCCATGAACTCAGCTGCCGTTCAATATGGGTGAAATGTGCCTTTCAATAGTCCTGAAACCTTGATCTTCTTATAAATTTTTCTTCAGATTCTGTCTTGCTTGGTTTTTTGTGAGTTACATGAAATGCTGATTGACTCGAGGGCTGCCTGCTGAATGTGCTCTCCCCAGCTCCAGCCACTGCTGAGCAGGGATTCCTGTGCACAAGGAGTACCCTGTGCATGCAGCCTGGCACAGCCACAGTGCCTCCTCTGGGATGGAGCACAGGCTGCTGCTGAGCCTTTTGTGGTGTGAAATAGTTCTACACTGCCATACATTTCCCCCAGGGGGACATTTCCTTCACCTGAAAAACACTGCCTGTACAATTCAAAAATAATTTATCCATAGGTGTATTTGTAGCAATTAGAGCCATTCATTTTCAGGCTTACTTTGACACCAGAACTTCTGTGTGCACATACAAAAGGGACCCCAAATCATCTGCAATACACCCATGAGCCATCACTGTCCAGCTTCACTTTTCACCTTATCCACACACATTTCTATAGAAATTAGTTTGGGGTTTGAAATACCAGTGCAATTCAGCTGAATTCATCTCACACTGTTAAACTGGGCCAGGTACAACATTGCCCCTTCCCAGGGAAAGGCACGTCTCACTGCTGTGGGATTGGCAGGCAGCAAGTGAAATGAGTGACTTTGATTAAAATTGGCATTTCTGAAACTCCTGCAGCTCCCAGGCACCAGGCTGCTGCAGACAAAGGGCAGCAATTGTCAGAGATTATAGACCAGTTCCCATCCTGCTTTAATGCCCTTTCTGGCAATCAGACCAATTTCCCTGTTTAAACATTAAAGATTTAGCTTAAATATTAAACAGCCAGGCATCTTTCTTAAACCAATTTTGAAACAGAATGGGACTGAGTTTATCATCACTGACATCTCCCCAAGTGAGCTGCTGCTGGTATTAAAGCTGGGAGTTTGAAGCACCAGGAAACACCTCTTTCTTTTGGGGGCCAAGCAGGGCCCTCACCCAGGCTGGGCAGTGCGAAAGCCTTGGGACACTTCCCTAACCAGGGGTGCTCAGTTTTTAGAGGGAGAGCTTTGCACTCCCTTGGCAGAAGTGGGAAATGTTCTGTCTTCTTTGAAGGACAAAGACATCCTGGTGAGATGGGAGAGGTTGAGGTCTACACCAAGTCCTTCAGCACCAGTGTGGGAACTAAATTGCATTGACACCCCTGGGAAATGGGGTAACCTTAGGTTGCTGGAAGTAAAACAAAGACCAGAGCAAGCCCTGGCAGGAGTAGCAGAGGGAGAAAAAAAATCCTTAATGCTTCATAGTAGCAGTGAAATAAGAAGCACCACTGAGCACATAGATCAGGCAGTCCAAAATAAGCAAATGGGGATGATATATGTGAGAAGATCTGCCTCTTTTTAATCAAGTCCCTGGGTTTGCTTACAGATAGCATGGCAGCTTTGCCCAAGCCCTGGGGATGGAAAAACACTCCTGCGAGGCTCTCCCTCCTCCTTTCTGGCCCACTCCCCTTAGCTGCAGCTCCTGCCTGCAAAGGGTGACATGGTTGTTCCCCCCGGCTGCCATCAACCAGCCCATGGGGACAGGGACCCTGAAACAGGATGGGCTGCTGGGCCAGCAGGAGCTGGATGGGCAGGAGGTGCAGGAGGAGCCACTGTTTGATTTTTACCACCATCAGCCTGGCAAAGCTTTCCTTCCCTCATTACCTGCCCAGCCCACAACCTCCTGGCATGGGAACTGACAACCCAAACCCCTCTGGTTGGAAACCACTGTGTGACAGGTCTGGGAAGGGGCCACCACCCCAAGGAAGCAGTGCCAGGTTTCAGGGGCTCCATGTTTTGGAGCAGTGAATGTGGATGTCCCCCAGGGACACAGCAGCCTTCCAGTCATGCTCCTTGTGTGGGACAAGGGGGAGGACTGACCAGTCACACCCAGGTTGCTAATAAGGTGCATCCTACCTCAAAATGGTGAGGGACAGGAAGCCCAGAGAACTGGGGCGTGCCCCATTCCTGAAGTGTTCAAGGTTTCCCTGGATGGAGCCCCAAGCAGCTTGTTTTTATCAAAGGGAATTGGAATGGAGTAATCTTTAAGATTCCTTCCAACCCAAAATATTCTATTACTATGTGAAATTGCATTCTGGGAAAGCAAGAGGTTGCTGCCTTCACTTGGCCTCTTTGCTAGTCCTTCCCCAGCAATACTTTTCAATCCACGTTTGATTCAGCCCCAGGTTTGTACTTGATCTCTTTTCCTAGGATCAAACATACCCCCCAACTACTGACAAAATTAGCATTATGTATTTGAACAAAAATAGCAGCCAGGGTGATGTGCCAACACAGTCTGACACATCTCAGCCTCCAGTTTCCCACCAGTTGGTTCCCATGTCCCACTGACCAGGTTCTGATGCCTGACAGCAAGGGCTTTCCTCAGACAGAAACCATGGGGTCAAGCTGGGGACTGGTTTTGTGCTCTCTGCACAGAGTTCAGCTCCCAGCTCCACAAAAACAAGCAAAAAACAAGCAAACCAGAGAGTTCTCTACTGTGAAACATGGCTATAGTCAGTTCTCTTCCTTGTGGGCTGATTCTCCCCTGCAACAGTTGCTTTTCACTCACTCACACAGAGAAAGGAAATTTCATCTTGGTGAAAATCCTGGAGGGGAATCAACTGTGCTCTTCGTGAGTGAACTGTAACTTTTTCTTTTCCCACTCAGCTCCTGCACTTGGCAACAAATGCTTTGGGCTCCAGCTGCAATTCCTATTCTGTTCTTTATTTGTAGTGCTTGGCTTTCCAGGTTCTGTTCCCTGTTCCTTGCTCTCTTTGTTTTGGTTTTTTTGATTCATCTTACATAACAGAGACAGAATAACCCAGGACACATAGAAGGAGCAGGGAAAAAAGTTTCCCAAGTGAGAGCCCATTACACATGAGAGGAGAGGGAAGCTTCAGCAGTGGGGCTAGCACCTTGCTGGGTGCCAGCAGTGCCTTCAAGCCACACATCTGTTCTTCCAGAGTCCCAGGGATGTGGTGCTCCCTGGTCTATAATGAACAGATCAGACAGAGGCATGAATTTGCTCTGTCTCTAACCTTACCAAGCACAAGAAAATATAAGACACATGTCCTTTGCCATCTGTATCTTCCCACAGCTCTTTTTTATGAAATATGCCTGCCACTCACAGTACAAGAGGGCAGCTGCCACTTGAATGTGGTTGAAAATGAAGCAAAGGAGATAATTATTGCTTGTGTTGGCATTTGGACTTCTCTGACCAGATCACTCACTTGAAAACTCCTGGGATTATAGCCTGAGCCCCATCATTTTCATCAAAACCTTGGTTAAATCCAGGACACCTGGCTGAATTCCAAAAGGCAGAGGCTGACATTTGAAGAGGACTTCAAATGCCTGCAGACAGCTGAGCTGAAGCATGGCCAGGTCAGCAGCATGGCACGGGCTGAAATAAGGGCTGTCATCTTCTGGGCTACCTCATAGCAATATTTTATCACCTCACAAAAAAATATGTGTCAGGAGCTTCCCACTTTGGTTTGCAGAAAGGTCTCTGTGGGCATTTCTGCCCTGGTGTTCACCCTTCCTGCTCAACTCTGGGAGAGAAGCACACTAAAGGGAAATGATGCAAGTCCCCAGCTTTAAGCATTAGTTCTCACTCATCTCCAAGCTCTGATGTGCCACACTGGAAGAAGCAGAGGAAGTCAGGCTCCATCCCTGCAGCCTCTGCCTCCTGGCCCTGTCCAGTCCCTGGCAGAAACCAGGGCAGTGAAATGGCTGAGGCACCAAGCCCCTGCCAGCTCTGCAAAACTTCCTCCAAAGGGCAACTTGAGTCCTGTCTCCTGCTGGGCAGCATAAAGGAGCTGGAAGAAAAGTGTGAGCACAGATCCTAAATGCACCTGGGCATTCCTCTTCTCAAAGAAGGGAGTTTCTGCAGGGGCAATCTGCTCTGCAGAGATGGATAGAGGTGCTGGCTCAAATATGAACACTCTGAAAAATTGCTCTGGTCAAACTCCATCTCATACAGAATTATTGGGAAATAATATAGTTTCTAATTTAGTTAAATAGTCTTGCTCTGCTTTGGAATGAATTGGCAAGTGGAGGCTGGAGTAATGTATTCCCTTGATTTTGATGAAGTACAAGCATGCATTTCAATTGTTTAAGATAATGACTGCACAGCCCAATGGGACACCTCCCAGCCTCTGACCTGGAATAGAAGTTTCTACATCTGAAATTATAATGTAATTTCTGCTAAATGCAACACTGCTGTGCAAAGTGTTTTCTTACAGCTTGGAGCATATGCAAATTGGGCACAGCCTGAGGGCTGACAAGGATGCCTCAGTGCATTATTGATATGTTTCCTTTTCCCTGCTCCCTGCCAGCCAAGCAGCAGAGTATATTCAAGTGCAGTGTTAAGTCTCAGTGGGGAGAGGGGCAAACAGAGCCACTTGACAAACCAAATCATCCAAAGGTTGGTGTTTCTGCTGGGTGCCACTCCCTCAAGTGCTTTTTGGAGTCTCTGCTGCTGCAGGGACTCAGAGACACTCCCCCTCTCAAAGACACTGCTGAAGTTCCATGACATTATGCCCTTGTGCAGATGAGGCTGGTCTGTGCTTGCTCAGCTCCTTTCTGATGTAGGTCAGATGAATGGATCACTTGGATTTGGATGAGGCTTTTTCTCCCCCACAAAGCTGCAGGGATGGTGGGAAGGAGTCTACAGAGCCTCTAGATGTCAGAGTAAATGGAGCTGGATGGAAATGGATAATTTTGTTAGGGTTGTTCTGCTAAGAAAGGATTAGAAACATTGCTATCAGAAAATTCACTGTTTACACAGCAAAAAAACAGACCTGGAAGAAAGCTAATACCTTCTGCTTCTAAATTAGAAACAGCATCTCACCTTCTGTCAAAACACAGTGTGAGACCAGCTTGGACTCAAAACAACTTGGTTTGCCTCTTTCAGCAGTGCCAGGAGGAATGGAGAACTGGGATGAGCCAGCTTGGCACTGGGTACAGTCCCAGAGGATGAAGCAGTGTGTGTTTCACAGGAATTTTGACATGGACCTGCTGGAGTGGGCCCAGGGGAGGTCACTAAGCTGATGACAGGACTGGGGCACCTCCCCTATAAGAACAGGCTGAGAGAATTGGGGCTGCTCAGTCTGGGGAAGAGAAGGCTCTGGGGAGACCTCAGAGAACCTTCCAGAACCTAAAAGGGCTGTAAAGGGACTTTTTAACAGGGCTTGTTGTGATTGAACAAAGGGTCTTATACTAAAAGAAGATAGATTTAAATTAGATATAGGGTGAAAATAATGGAACTGGTTGCCCAGAGAAGTTGTAGATGACCCATTCCTGGAAATGTTCAAGGCTAGACTGGATGGGGCTCTGAGCACCCTGGCTAGTTGAAGATGTCCCTATCCATGGCAGGGGGTTTGGACTAAGTGACCTAGAAAAATCCCCTTTCTACATCCCTTCCAACCCAAACTATTCTATGATTATTTTTTTAAATTATTTTTTGAGCTTTTTCTAGCCTAGCTTCAGTATAGCTTATTGCTACTGACTGCACAAACCATGCACACTAAAATCAGCTTACAAAGCCTCTTACTCAGGTGCAGTTTTTTACAACTTGTCTTGGCACTCAGCTGCTAACTGAAGGCTTTCCTAGGAAATTCTGCTAATATTATGACTAGAATACCATGGCTCTGTTTCCAGTGACAAGCAAATTCATCTATAGCCTGCCTGGGTAAAGGACAGCTGTGTATTAACACATTATATGTGCAGCTGCCTATTAACATGCACCATGTTAGATTCACAGAGCCCACATCATCCCTGGTGCATTTCTTCAAAGCTAAATGCCTCCAGAAGTTCCTGATTGCCATCAGCAGCTGGTGGGAGGTAGAAGCTGCCCAGTTTGGTACCCAGAGATCATCTGTGTCACAGGGCAGGGCTGGTTTAGGACATTTCTCTTGGGCCTCTGGAAGAGCTGCCTCCTTTTGGGGCAGCAGCTGGAGGCTGAACAAGGTGCCCTTGAATGTCTGAGAGGCACAAGGCCACTGAGTTTCAGCTCATGAGTTGCCCTCTAGGTGGGCAAATATGTGATCTTTGCAGGAAAAGTGAGATGCAAGTCAATTCTATCCAATAACTGAATTTCAAAACCCCATCCACCCCTCCTACATGGACACAGAGAGAGAAGGACGTGTCTGTAGGAGTCCTACAGTACCTGCATGGGTTCAAAGAGCAGATGAGGATGAGGAGCCTCCTTCCACACCCACACAACAGAGCAGGACCAACCTGAGAAAAAATGCGTCGTTTTTTCCAGCAGATACCAAACTGTACTTTGGTCCTGCCATCTGAGACCTATCATTCTTGGATTTTTGGATTTTCTGAGGCAATGCCCCAGGCTCATGGAGAATTTATCCTGTCTTGAGCCAGAAGGCAAAACTCATCCGTCCCTCCAACATTTTGCGATCTGCTCCAGATGAGCAATTGGTAGAATTACAAAAGACAAGAAGAAAAAATTATCCTCAGCTCTTGTAGCTCTGAGTTTTGCATGATTTAGCCAAATAATTTGCACATACATCCCATCCTCTTCTAGACAGTGAGTGAGATTTCTAATTGGTTTCTTGGGAAATCATATTTGTATCTTTTACAGATGTTAAACAAAATTGATTTCTTCTGTATTAATCTGCCCACATTAATTTTCTGTACACTGGACTGATGGAAATAATGAAGCACCCCTTGGCTAGCACAGGCTCTCTGAAATGCACACTGAAGTGTTGTAAATAATTAATTTAATTATAATACCATTTCAGTTATGTCCTCTGGGATGCTCCAGGATATGTGAACAAAGGGTTAAAAAGGTAGGTCAAACCTGACTCCACTTTCCAGCCCTCACCTCTGTGAATCACATATTTAACTATTTAAGAATTGTCATTAAAATCCACATCCATCACACAACCTGCACTCCCATCAACAAAACCAACCAAACAAAGACAAAAGTTCCCCATACAAAAATCAAAATAACATCATCACAACACAGAACAAAAATTGGCAATTCACACAAAATCCACCCTTTGTGCCTTCACAACAATTACAGCAAAAATTCACCATGAATATTCTACTCTCTAACAATGTTCAGTCCACATTTTGCCCAAAGTTTCCCAATTACCACCCTTATCTCAAAACCATCATGATCCTGGGTTTCAGCCCCAAAAACACTATGGTGGCTTGACCCTGGCTGGATGCCAAACACCCACCAAAGTCACTCTGTCACTCCCCTCCTCAAGTGGACAGAGGAGAGAAAATATAACAAATGGTTCATGAGTCAAGACAGGACAGGGAGAGATCACTCATCAAATACCATCATGGGCAAAACAGGCTGAGCTTGGGGATGTTAATTGAATTTATTAGCAACAAAATCAGAGCAGGATAATGACAAGTAAAAATAAATTGCAAACACAACTTCCTCCCATTCCTCTCTGCTTCCCAGCTCTCCTTCCTCTCCCCAGAGGCACAGGAAGATGGGGAATGGGGTTATGGGCAGTTCATCATACATTGCTCCTGCCACTGCTCAGGGAGAGGAGTCCTTCCTCTGCTCCAGTGTGGGATCCCTCCCATGGGAGACAGCTCTCCATGAGCTTCCACAATGTGAGTTCATCCCACAGGCAAGAGTTCTCCGCAGAATGCTTCACTGTGGGTTATTCTTCCACGGGGTCAGCCCTTCAGGAACAGCCTGCTCCAGTGTGGGTCCCCCAGAGGGTCACAAGTCCTGCCAGGAAACCTGCTCCAGGGTGGGCTCCTCTCTTCATGGGCCTCCCATGGGGTCACAGCCTCCTCTCAGCATCCCCGTGCCCAT
>JAYDZK010000001.1:108646412-108671180 GCA_034509185.1 Euphonia xanthogaster
TGGTCTCTGCATCCCTGTGCCCTCCTGGGCTGCAGGTGGTCTCTGCATCCCTGTGCCCTCCTGGGCTGCAGGTGGTCTCTGCATCCCTGTGCCCTCCTGGGCTGCAGGTGGTCCCTGCATCCCTGTGCCCTCCTGGGCTGCAGGTGGTCCCTGCCAGAAGCTTCTCACAGAAACCACCCCTGTAGCACCCCTACAGCCTGCTTCCAAAACCAGGCCATGCAAACCCAGTACAGCAGCAATGTTTTAGAGGCATAACCACTTGCTGGCTGCTTTGTGGGCTGTGAAATGCTGGTTCTGACACATTTCTTAGGGGACAGACGCTTTAGAGAGTGTGAGAAGGATTAGTTGAGGGTGTTTGCTTGCATTGTATTTGTGCTCCTTTATAACTTGTAATGCTGAAAGTTAAGCCTATACAAAGAGCACTGCACACTTCAGACGTTTTTCACATGGATGGTTACACTTCCTCCAGTATTCATGGCCAACAGTTTTGTGCATCACGGGTCCCTACCCCGGAGCAAATTTGTTCTTCAGTTCCATTACCTCTCTAGCACTGACATTGAGCTAGTGGGTGAAATTAAGTGATTTTGGTCTCTCTTCTAGGGTTTTTATGCTTGTATCACACAGTATTTGGTACAAGATCTATTTCTTCTTATGTTCAGTTTGAGCCACCTGCCCTATAATAGTAAAAACTAATTCTTAAGTGTAATAGAATTGGTCATCTACACTACTATCAAATGTGGTATGAATTTTTTTTAAATTCTGTATTTAAGGGGTTGAGTGGGCGTTTTTTGCACTGTTTTGGGGGCGTTGCTTGGGTGGGTTTGTATTTTTTTCTTTCACACTCTCCTTTACAGAGTTTTCTTTACTAAGAAAAGCTGAAGTTACAGCTTTCAGTGTGAAATGCAAAGTGCTGTGTCAGTAAGTACCACTACAACCAAGCCAAAAGGGGCTTCCACAAAAGAAAACCTCAAACAACACATGTGACATGACAATATTTATTGATTCTAATTAAGGTTAAAAAAATTTCACAGCTGTCAGATAAAAATATCTGCAGAGCCTATTTAAAAGAGAGCTGAAGAAGGAAACCAAGGGAGACAGTCACCACAGAGGCACTTTAGAAAATGCTACAGTTATAAAAGGCACAAATTCATCACACACACAGCATATATATTCCTGCAAAGTGAAGTCACTCTTTTTAAGTTTATTTTCCAAAACACAGAGGCAGGCACCACTGAGCACTGAGCTGCACAGGAGCACAGCAGACACGCCACAAGCGGCAGTCTAAGACAACGCCTAAAGGAATTCACTGCAGAGACACTTGGAAAGCCAGGCTGCTTTGGCTGTCTCATTTTTACACTCTGTTCTTCAACAGAAGGAAGATCAGGGTGATCTTAAGGTGGTGGAGACAGGAGAGGGAATGTTAGTTCATTGGAACATAGGTTAGGTTTATTTGTTATCAGGAATGTTTGTCACCTGTGATTTGAGGGGGTTTGCTTCTTGCCCAAGAGCAGTGGCAGGTCTGTTATTTAATCTTGGCTCCCTAGTATTTCTGGAGGTCATACAGTTCCTTCTTCCTCAAAAATATTACTTTTTCATGTCTCAAAAAAGGGGAAAAAATCTTAAAATTTCTGCATATCTGTAAAGCTTACTTCAGTGAAACAACAGTCCCACTGTGGACACAGAAAGATTTCTTTAAGCCCCATGGTTTCTTGTCCAGGCCATGGGTTCCAGTGATGGACAATGCTCAGAGAGGAACTTAATTACATGATTCATGTCTTTGTATTGAAAGCAGATGTGCTATTTGGAATCAAGATCTGCACTGGGGGAAAAAAATGCACAAATTAAAGGGAAGACAAAGGGGCTGCCTCAGATTGCTGATATCCTTGTTATTGTTGAGTAGTCTGTACAATTAGATTTCAAGTACTTTGGTTAACGTGGATTTTTATGCCATGACCCATCATTCCTTGCAATGTACAGTGGCTATCAGAACAGTGTAGAAGAAAGTAAATTTCTTTTTTTTTTTTTTTTTTGTAAACTCTTATGAGCGTTACAAATACAAAATATGGATGGTAACACAGTTCAATTTGTAAGAGACAAATCCAATTATTTCCATGGTTGTTCCTACAGTACATTTTACAAAGCTGGTAAACTCTTGGAACTTTAATGATAGCAGTTGTCTCATGAATTGTGTTAATAAATTAAGAATACAGCATGACTGGTTACTGGTTATCCATTACAACAGACTTCATTCCTCTCTTCAAAGGGTTGGCATGAATTTTAATTTCAAAAATGTAAGCCAGTACTAACAGTTCCTCTACCCACAGGGAAGCAGCTTGATTCTCCACCTCCATTTGTCAGTTCCCTCGTCACGCTGGCATCCATGTACACAAGGTGCCACGTATTCCTTTTGTGTGGAAATGTTGAGAAAACAGTGGCAAATCCTTTTTTAATCCCATAGTGGTGGAAGGTCCACAGAACAATCACAGCAAGACACGGCTGTAAAGACAGAGAGAGCTTTCCAAAAGCTTTGGCAGTCTGCAAGGAAGAAGACAGAGATTTCAGAGTGTTAAAACAGACATCACAATTCAGACCTTCCAGCTCCAAACAGATTTAATTAGAAATCTCAGAGAATCCAAAGTTATTTCTAATAAATTATTTTGAATAAATCCCTGTCTCACCTACTTTAGTTGCGGCAGATTAAGATGAGACATGCTTTGTGGGATTGCTTTATAGGTTTTCTTTCCATTTTTCTTTCACTTTGAAACTAAGAATAAAAAAGGCTTATAAGTATGGAAACTTTTCAATATTTTTTTTAATTGGCCAATCTCATGAAAAGCTTCAGTTATGATTCAGTTCAGTTTTAACTACCTAATTTCTGGTTTTGATTGGAATTTCTCCCCCTGTGTCCCCCGATCTTGTTAAACTGGAAAAACTTCTGCCAGGTTCAGGAGCAAAGAAGAGAGAAATACATTTTGGATGTGAATAAAACCAATTTATCCTCATTAGTTTCATGAATTTGCTCCCCTTTAGAGAATGTGGAGTATTTCTAGGGCAGAAGCAGGACCTGAATTCCGAACAGTTTTGGCAGAAAAATCATCTGCAAATGCAGCAGCTCTTTATATGTAATCTATGTATTCACTGTCTAGCACTTACAAATATTGGGGCCAGGACTTCAAAAATGCCTTCCCAAATTTAGGTTCCTATGTTTATTCCTGAACTGAGAATTGTGTGAGTTACCAAAGCTCTGAACTTCCCATTCAGCTTTCAGTTCCTAATTCATGTAGTAAATAAATCACAGGGAGAGAAGGCCACATAGAAGCTCTCTGCAGTAGGCAAATGTCCCAGCAAATTAGAGCTCCGTGTGATACAGCCAGAGAGGCCATATGCACACTGCTGCACTCCTCCTCTGCCTTAAAGATCTTTATGCCTGAAAAGTTCCCCCATGCATTTTAAAAGGCCGTTATGAGGCTATTCATTTGTGATAAAACCCAAGCTGCTGCTACAAGATGATGTTTAACCAGCACATCAAGTTAAAAAGAACAAAAGGGCCAGAAAAAAAGGGCCAGAAAGCGAGGTGCTGCTCACAAATATTACAGCTTTGCAAGCAGTTCAGTGCATTTCCACGGGACTATTTGGAGAACAAAGTACTGCTCTACACAAGTAAGATCAGATGCTAGCCCAGAAAGTCTGCCTGAGACTGGTGATACAGCTCCTCCACCGTCTGCTCACACCACTTGCTGAAGTTATTATTATACTTCCCTCCATGGCTCTTTACTGCAATCCAATATTTTTTACATATAAATTGCTACTCCTTGAAGGGAGAAGTGCAGCAAACAGGCTCTGAAAAATTCCAGACATCTCCAACTTCAGGTGCACTGGATCTTGTTCTCAGCCACACCTGTGTCTCCCTGTTTCATCTTGTGCACAGGTAACACAGCAGAAATATCTAGAACAAGGTACCAACACACTGACAAGTAGGCACTGAGGTTCTGGTGGGTGCATTTTTATTTTTTTTTTTTACTTCTCCCCCTATCCCTCCATACTGCCTTCTTTCTATCTTCTTTTCTTTCCCCCCGCCCCCCCCCTAAAGTTTGAACAGTTCCCAGCTGTGGAGAGCAGAGGCACTTGCATGTGACTCTCCAATCCACAGTTCTCTTTGATCTCACTATCATTTAGATCCCTTATTAGTTATCAAAAGTGCATAGTCAGTGCAACACAGCACAGCAGGCAGAAGTGGAACTGCTAATCCCATCAATACGGTTGTTAGGAAAGACCAAAACTCTAAATCAGCAAAACTGTGTTCAGCATGAAGCAAGAGTTTGAGGGCAAATAAGATGGGGTTGGTTTTTTTTTGTTTTGTTTTGTTTGTTTTTCTTCTATTTTGTTTGTTTAATGCCAACACTACATTTTCAAGCCCATTTTGCCCTAGCAGGCAAGAGACAGCCTCAAGGTGCTCACAGGGACAGACAGACTCCACTGGACAGGAGCTCTGCTGTGCCAGGCAGCTGTGAACACATCTGGGGAGCCTGAAATTCAACCACATTGCCAAACACAGCAGAACTATTGTCCCTTAGCTCACTGTAGGACATATATGCCACTGGAAATGCCAGCATCCTGTGGTTGCATGGTTAAGATGGATAAATTTAGCCTGGCTTGTCCCTTAGGTGCTCCTTGGGTAAGAAATAAAAACTCTAACAGTTTCTTGCCAGTAATTTGCATGAACTATCTGATTATTCTGTAAGCTCTGGATTTCTTTTCTCAGTCTACCCCACAGAAAGGCAGAAATCCTTTGTTTACAACTAGAGATTTCGTTGCACAGCACAGTACAAATAAAGTCTGTAGAGACTTGGGGTTCAGGGTCTGGTTTGACAGAGGAGTAAAACCAACCAGAAATCTCACGAGAAAAGGCTTAAGAGAGGTATTTTGTCACTTCTGTTCTGAGATCTAGATCAAAGCACAAGGTGATAACACTTGGTACCCCAGAAACTCAATAACCAAGAAGTGGCTGCTGGAAGTAGGCCTGGACTCTAGGGTGTTCTTTACCAATATGGATCCCTTTACTATATCCCTTCCCTCTTGCCTATTTTCTCTACTGTTTTCACCTCTTCCTCAGATTTTGGAGACAGAAAAGTACATGACAAAAAAAAGAAAAAAAAAGTGAAAAAAGAGAAAAAAAAAAGAAAAAGAGACAATCCCTCTGAAAAAAAAAAAAAAAAGAGAAAATCCCTCAATTGTGAGGCATTGAGCTGGCACCTTTCTTCAGTTCCGAACCAGAAGTCCCTTTTTGTAGGCAAATAACCCAGCTGCAGCCACAGAAGTGAAGAAAGTGGAAAATCCAATCAGCTTTAGCAGTCCTGGCACAGATGGCAAGTTCCTCTCCCAGAAGGTTGTAGTGATGGGCAAAGCTGGCACATCCTGTGGGGAGAACATCCATTATCCACATAGCATCTCCACTGTGAGGAGGGATATAAATCAAACAGATTCTCGCAGCAGGAACAGAACTGGCTTGAAGCAGTAGCATCTTATCAAGAAGCAGTATATCCAGATTTTCTGCTCAGTTAAAGGGAGGAACACACACATGGAAAGGATTCACAGCCCAGTTAAGAACTGCAGCTCTTTCCAATCCTGCCTTACAGACTTGTCACATGGGTTTGTATCCTCTTCCTTTTTTAGGGAAGGGAAATTTTGGTGAATAAGGGGAAGTTTATTGTGGCTTTGATTCAGTGAACTTACATAAAAACAGACAAAAAAATTTATCTCACCAGCAAAACAGCAGAAAAAAAACCCAATCCATTTTATCTACATAAATACTTACAAGTGATTCAGGTTCTGGCTTCCAAATTTCACTGTCTGGGATTTTCCTCATAGCAAACAGTATCTGAAAAGAAATAACATTCTCAATAAGTACCACTAATTCTTCAAGACAGGAAAAAAAAACTGGCTTCAATTGTTGTTTAAAAATGGCATGACTGAGCACATAAATCACAGTGTATTCAAATTTTAAAAGAAAACTCAACCTTTTACAACTTATTTCTGTAGAGGGCTGATATTTAATAAGACACTCCTCCTAGTGGAACATAGAAAAAATCTCTTTATGCTTACTTAGTCCATGCAAGATACTGGAATTTGGCCAGTCCCAGGGGAACCGGATAATGTGATTATGACTAAGAGTTAAGCAGACCCTCATGGCAAAGTGAGGCATGAAGACACCAGCTACAAGGAACAGCTTGTTTTGCAAATTTTATCCTGATGTAGGAAGAGGAATAGCATCCTGGGGGTGATGACAGACCACTAATTTCAGGGAGAGAAAAGTAAAATTAAAACTAAAACCTTTGCAATGGGGAAGATCCCATGCAAAGTATCAAAGATAGCAGAGATCACGAGGATAGCAAAGACTGTTTGAAATTATACTCAGGGAAGATAGCAAGATTAGCTTCTTCTACAATGAAATAAAATGGAGATGGCAATTATAATGTTTTCTCTATTCCAGGCACTTGTAGATTTAAGATTTAACATCTTTTACAAGGGGCTTTTAGTGTAGACAAGACTCTTTGACAATGTGAACTCTTCAATGCAGGAGAGTGAGAAGCACTGAATTTTCAACATTTTTCCTTTCATAAATAAATAACAAAAGGAAAACATCAAAATTTTTACCAGTCAAATACACCTATCTAGTCCTCTGCTGAGGAGGTTCTGCTGTAATGTCCTTATATCAGAGAGGTCATGAGACCTCTGGGGCTTTTCAGGAGCACCTCAGGAATAACTTTCTCAAATGGGATAATTTATGAACAATTGACCTCTGTCTCTTGGGGCAGAGGCATGGGCTAGATGAACTCTCCACATTCCTTCCAGGAGAATTTGTGTTCCTTGACTAATTTTTAGCCACAAGGTTCCCCTCACCTCACACAACAAAGATTAAATTTCTTTTGCTGCTCCATAAACTGTAATGTTCTGGAAAATACTCAGGAAATGGGCATTTTCTCAGAAGAAAAATATCTAAGTCCTTGTTTAGTGACTCTGTTAAGGCCGTCTCAGTGTGTTGGAAACATTGAGGGAGGGCCTGGCTTGGTGTGCAGAGCTGCAGGACTGAGCTGGTCCCATGCTCTAACAGCCAGGATCCCTCAGTACAATGATTAACAGATTTGGGAGAAAAATGGCTGGGGGAGAATTTGGGACTTCTGTAAAAGAAGAAAAAAATTATTCCTAGAAACAAGGGGATAGTTTGACAAAATAGCCAGAGCCCTTCCCTTCTTAACATTCCAAATCTAAGTGCAAAACCTTCATCCTTTTTGAAGTCAATCCCCTTTGCAGGGATTTGCAGGAAGATTCAGAACACCTGAAGCTGTCAACCCTCAGTTCTCGTTTCCCCTCCAACCACAAGATCTTTCCTTTTCCACAGGACATTTTACAGTGCCCCCTGAGCATCTGTACCTCTCTGGCTGCTCTTTCTCCAGCCTGGACAGCCCCCTCCATGTATCCACTCCACTCAGTGGCTGTCTCTGTGCCAGCAAAATAAATCCTGCCAACGGGCTGCCGAATGATCCTGGAGGGGGACAAGCGAAAAGTCACATCAGCTCTATCAGGAAAGAACTGAAATAGCTGGGTTAATGCTGGAATAAAAATGTTTTACATGACAGCAAGCACTTGAAGATAATAGCACTGGGTGAGTGGAGCTGGAGGGGGACTCTGGGTTGCATTTAATTTCTTACAATGAACACACCAGTGTTCATATTTTTTAAAGGTTTACACCTTTCATAGGTGAAAATGACAACTACAGGTGAAAAAGACAGCTGCTTTGAGATGAGACTTGCACTATCTCACAGTTCCAGCCCATGGCATAAGTACCAATGCCAGGCATTACTGGCACAGTGCAGCATTCTGAAATATATCCCCATAATATTTGAAGCAATAAGTAAATAAACAAAAAGCATTGTTTTAACTCTATTTTTGCCAGAATCTGCAATAATTATCATTTTAATTACCTCAAATACTAAGGCCTCCTTAAGTTCTTTGTTATAATTGATTTATTGCTCTGAGTTACTTTTAAATTATAGGAACTTAAACAGTATGGCTCTTCTACCAGATTAAAGCCCATGTATCTAAATCAAATCACCAGTCTGAAGTAAGTCTTTTTCTTCTTGGTAAATCTTATTTTCATGCAAAAAGTTAAGTGGGAGAGGACTGTATACAATGACACACTGATGGCTATATTAAGCTTTCACTGCTAAAAAGAAAGGAATGGTTGAAAGAAATCACTCATTACCATCAATGTTGGCAAGAACTAAGCCTCTAAACTAAATCATCAGCTAAAGGAGTGCTTGAAATGGTTACACTGATCTCAAATACCCAAAGCCATTTTTGTAAGCAGACTATGGAAGCTTCCCAACTCCCTTCCCAGAACCTCCTCAGCTGAACTCACCAAACAGCAGGAGTGAATAAAAGCCCCTCATGATACTGTACTCATCCATCATGAAGCCCAGCAGAGACAAGTGGAAGGTTATCCCATCTGTTTCAAACATCCCCCAGTGATCTTAAAGGTATGAAGTGAACAGTGACAGAGGATTTATGACCCTTTCTGAGGATATTTATTAACTTGGTCTTATCTTAGCACTCCAAAGCCCACTATAAATAGACACTGTACCTTCCATACTGAGTCATTATGCCTGGTGGGAAGTAGGCTGTGTAGCAGCCCCCAGAATACTGCTCTTCACACCAGTTCTTCTCTTCATAATGCACGGGCTGTAAAACAGAGATTAATTCACTCAGGGAAAGGACAAAGTCTCGAGGAAGTTAATAACAGAACTGAGGAGAGAGCAGAGAAGAACAGTTTATCATTTGTTGCATGTCAACATCTGACAAGATGAGCACATTTAACAAGTCTCTTAACGCAGCATGAACTCAACACAATAAGCCCTGAGTTTTTAAAAATAAGAATACACTGTCTAAAAAACTAGTTAATCTGGCCACTGCAGAGCATAATCCTCTTAATCTGTCAATGTTAATTTATGCTTTGTGCACACACTTATGCTTTGAGGCACGTGAAGCAAAATTAACCTCCGGTGCATACAGTTTTAATACTTGTAATGTGTACATTGGGTACAAATATACACTATAAAAACTGCAAAGTGTGGCACATGCATGGTTCCATGTACAATATCATTGTGTTGAAAATCATGCGTTCTCCAGATTGGTGTCTACAACTTCTAACTCTGTAAAATTGTTTTTAAGAGTATAAGTGGCATTACTCACATAATCTAAGTGTGAGATCACACCAATCCTGACAGTCATTTGCCTTTACAGGGAAGAGAAGGCAAGGGAAAGGCAAAAGAAAAACAACCCAACACATGCAGCAGTGGATCTTAACAACTAGTAAGAGAAGACACAACATGGACAGAGAGGGAAAGCAAGCCTGTCACATGTGACAGCAGCTGAGGTTTATGGTGACAAGCACTGAGAATCCCAGCCACAGAGCTGGGCAAGAATATATCAACAAAACCACCTTTTAATGTTTCATTAATGTTCATAAAGCTCCTTCTTATCCTCACTGTCAAACCCAACCCAAGGCTTGCTATAATCTTCTCTCCATCGTCTCTCTTCTCTCCACTCCCCTAGAGAGGGCAGCAAATGCTCCCGTAGCAGGTGCCTTTCCCAAAGGTGCCTTTTCAGAGATTTTGTGCTTACATGTAAAGCTTCCTCTGATCCCAGAACCTTTGCATAGAGCTCACACAGCCTCGTCTTCCTGAGAGAGAAAAGCAACAGAAGACTTCAGTGTGAGGAAAGAGAAAACAAATCACTTCTAATATACCCTGCTACTAAGAGGACAAGTATTGTATCTGCTTGAATTTGAGGTTCCAGCTTTTTAGGATCTATCCCAATTCATCAGCCTCTGGATCACTAGAAATAACCCAAGCTCCTGTGCTGCATAAGTGCTGGTTTTCCAGCAGTTTTGCAAGCTGTTCTCTTAAGATAACTCCAGCAGCCCAAATCCTCAAATTACCCAAATGGTCTCCAGCCTGTCAGGAAAAAAGTAGGAAGGCACTGCACTTTTTTGTCGTGGCACATAGTCTAACTTACAGTTTGTTCCTACAAAGATGCAGGTCTCAATATACTGCAGCTCTCAGGGAATCAGCACTTCATTTCTGTTTATATAAAACTTCCTCCTGTTTTATGTTTATAAGTCTATAAATCACTGAATATACTTTATTTTGTAGCAAATCCCAGGTGCAATTAAGTTTGTTCCTACAAGCCCTTGGGTCTTACTCTTAGCCATGCTGCACCAATTCCCAAAAGCAAGAAGATCAGGAAGAAATAACAACTATGGAAAGCAAACACAGCTCTGGAAAGACATTTACTTCTGGAAGAAAATCCAGTGCTCCGCAAAAAGCCATGCTGGGCACAGAAACACAGGAATCCCAGCTCTGAAACTGTGAGGGGCTTCTCTTTCAGCTAGAAAAGCATGTGAGGAAACCACACATAATCGCTGCAAGAAGCAACCCAGATCTACATGAGCCCAGCTATACCCATGAGCAGCTGAACTCAAAGAATGCCATGGAAAGAGGATGAAGAGAAACAGGATGACCTGAAGGGCCTTGAAGGTGCCCTCACATGTAGGCTGGAGCTTGAGCAAGAAAGTGAAGGTGGCTACAGTTCAGGAAGAGCTGTGGCCCTGGGGTGGTTTTGCTGCTGGCTGGTGTCAAGCCCAGCAGCAGCAGGGGGAAGGAAACAGCCCCTTCCTTCTGCCCTGGGGCACAGGACAAGGGTCAGCCTGCTCCAGAAGCAGTGACAGGACAGGAAGGCTCAGAGAGCTCCAGGACCTGATTATGAACATTCCCCTGGAGTCAGGGGTGACACAAATCCAGCAACAGCCGGAAGGAAAAGGGTGATTTCCCAATTTCTCCATAATTGAGGTGAGCACTGTGCCCTGCAGACCACCAGCACCTACCCAGTGCCTGAACAGAACGAAACCATTTTAACAGCAGGGTCCAGCCAAGCCTCTGCTGATGTCTCACAAACGCCACCAATTCCTCCTTTGAGGGCAGGTCAGAAACACCACAGGGCTCCACAGGAAAATGAGTTATCACCTTGGGACCCTTCTGCTCCTCCCAGCACCGTGGCAGGGATGAGAAAGACCCCTCTAGACCTGCCTGTGCCCCATCCTTTTTCCACAATGACTTGCAGACCCTCCAGGGAGCCTGGAAATGGCATACCAGTGGCAGGGAGGTATTGTCACTTGTGGCCAGCTGCAGGGCTCTTGCACAGAGGTGCAAGTTCACAGCTGTGGGCAGAGTACATTGCAAACACAGATTGGTTAGTTAAAGATAGCTGTGCAAAGGACAATATTAAGCTTCAGGTCAAGGGCATCTTCAGACTCTTAAGAAGTGTAGACATTGGAAGGAATTAGTCATCAGCAATAGGGTATTATTGGACAAGAAAAGAAACCCCAAATGAGCAAACAAAGCAAAAACCAAACCAACAGTTTCTAAAGGATTGAATTGCATCAACATAAATCAATCACTGAGGACATTACCCCTAACAAAAGCAGTCTTTGCATCTTGCTGGTATCTCTGCAAGATCTGCATTTTTTTGTCCGAGAAAAGTTTAAAGAAACTCTTATTGATGGACTTTTAGTTAATGCTAGCATGGAACAAAATAGCCCTACATGGAGTAATATGCAGCAAGTAAAATCCTCATTTCTTGGCTTTGGGCTCAGCTCTGAAATTGCTATAAGCACTAAATAAGAGGAATGTTATGCCTGGAGCTACCAAGGTAGGATCCTGTTGAGAGTCACACTGTGCCCAGTGTGGAGGAAGTGCAGACACTCAGCTCTTCTCCTGGTCTCTGACTGCACAGCTGTGTGGGATGCCATGGCCTTCACTGCACAGCTCTGAAAGGCAGGGCACAATCTCACCACTGGCACCTGACCTGGGAAGACCAGCTGGGAGGCAGCAGAAAAATTTATTTCCTTCACTCTGGCTTAGCTGTAAAAAGATTTCTATCCTCTCCCACAGCTTCCAAGTAATGATTTAGGATAGCTGCCACAGACTCTACATCCTATTCTGCATTGCCAAGGATTACCAGAACTCACACCCTGTCCTCAGCACCATGAAGGGAGAGCCCAGGTTGTGTTGGTAGGTGAGCACAGCATCTCAGCAAGGTTCACCCTCTGCAGGGAGTCATGAGAAGCCTGTGCTCAGCACAGATCCCTCCCTGCAGCACCACAGCCCTCATCTAAATTACACAAACTGGTTTTACCCTGAGTGTACTCTGGGAGAAGGTCTGGGTTCATGTTCTGCCTTCTCCTGCACCCCAAATTCCACTGGAAGGAGGGTTGTGCTCTTGGGGAGGACAGGAGCTGTTCCTGCCTTTTCTGGCTGTGGCCAAGACTGCTGGAGCCAGAGGCAGCCCTGGTCCAGGGCACAGCCAGCACATTCCATAACCATTCTTTACCAAGGCAAAGTCACTCCTAGTCCAAGGTTTATTCCTCAAAAGACAAGAGTTCAAAACTCCTGTATAAAACCTGGCTGCTGCCAGCAGCAGAGTCAGGTAATTGTGCCAGTGTTTTCAATGGCCAGGGAAAAGGATGGAGCCTTGCAAACAGCCAGGACAGACCCCAATTTCATAGAAAGAAAAGCTGTTCTCAAGGACTGCAGATGCTCAGTTGAATGAAGGGTATTGACACACCGTGTAAGACACCATTTGGTGTTCAGGATGGCTCAAAATTTTGGGCACATTGGGTTTCAGAACACCTACATGACTTTTATCATCTGGCACCTGCTGGGGCACTATCTCAAAGCCTCAGTGCTTGTTCATTCCTGCCAAAATTAAAAGGGCTCTGTGGTACCAGGCTGTCATTTGAAAAGGCTGGGACATAAACAGCTCCATTTAGACCCATTATCCCCAGACTGCCAGATTATCTGACATGACTGCATCTTCTCTAGTTAGACCAGCTATTACTGTAAAAATGTTTACTTGGGCACACTGCTCCTTTATCATATTTTAAAATCAAATGTATTTTCTCCCTGTCAAACCAAGGCTCTCCTCATAATCCACAGTTTCTACTTGCAGCTTTCATTTGATCAGATACAGTGAGTCTGTGTGATGGAAAATAAAAAATCATTACTTTATAAATTCCATCTTAGTAATATAGCAAAGAGCACTACTCTATGCAGAGATTTGTTTCAAGAAGACAGTAAAATGACTTTCATCTGTGTCTGAAGGGCATTTTTTTCCCCACACTGAGGGTCCAGAGATGGAGGCAGCTTTCTAATCCCTTAGTGATGCTGAGGCTTGCTAATAGTAGCTACAGGTTCAAGTTGCACTAAGTTACAGATACTGAAAGGACTCTCAAGGGTGAACTGAAAATAAAGATAAAATCAAACACAGAGGCCAGACCTTTCCCTTCTGACAAGCTTTCCAAGAGCTCAAGACACCTGCAGGAAGCCAGGGAAGCAGCAGTGGGAGGAGGAGGCTGGTCCTGGTCACTTTTCAGCAGAATATCTACACTACTTTCATATTGAGCACCTTAGAGCTGTTCCTTAGAAAGAGTCACATAAACAGAGAAGCCTTGTGGGAAAATAAGAACCAGGACCAGAGAGTTTCCAAAGGGCAAGAGCTATGTGGGAATTCCCTGGGTCCTTCATCCAAAACTAAGAAAGGCATCTTCTTCCCTAATGTCTGCCTACTGGCACAAGCTTACAGAAAACTTCCTTCAAATCAGGGTATTTTTTTCCTGCTCTGGTAACTAATAACAAAATTTTGATTTGAACTCCACACAGATCTCCAGGGTTTGTACTTACCTTTCTTCTTTGGTGAGACCTGTCAGTCTTCTGCACTTCCGAGCAAGAATGAAGCTGGAAGACCACAAACAATTTACTCCATTATGCTGCTACATCCCCTGCATTATTTAAAATGCCAGTAACTTAGGATGAGATGCTGTGATTCACAGTAATAGCTTTAGGGTCTCTAATAAAAACATCCATTTCACCTTTCTGCATAATGCTCTACCTGCTGCTTGCAGGACTCTTTTAGGAAGGAACTACTCTGAAATTCATGTTAGAATATTTGCATGAGCTGTTTCCCAATTACTTTAATTTTATACAGCCTTGGGTGCAGGCACATACCAATGACACAACACCTGGGATTGAGCTGGATTTTTTTATTATTTTTAAAGTTTCATTATTATTTAATAAAACTTTTAAGACTGATGCTATTCTCTGGTTGCTAAAATAACCAGAACAAAATAAAATTTAATTCTAGAAAACAAATTTTCATTTAAAGAACTGAAGTACTTGGAAGTACATTTTTGAAATCATCCTCTTTTTCTTCTCTTTCCTTTCCTCTTCTCCAAGTTTGTACTTTGCCACACACAGAGGCAAAGGATTACAGTGATAAAAAGTAGAAAATTAGGTAGAATTTAACTTTTTTGAATTAGCAATAAAATCATACAGGAAAATTTTGAAGTAAAACAATGATAGAACATCACCATGCACTGAGAAACTAAACTTTTAATTATTTTTAAGTATTTCCTTTCAAAAGTATCACGTTTTCCACTTCAATTGTTGCCTCTAAGACAAAATAAAAAGCATTACCTAGACAAGACACTTTCTTTGTCCCTTACCCTATTATGGCAGGAAAGCTGCCATCAGGCTTAGTGTCATCAAGTGTTAGACCAATTGCAGCTTCCTCATCTTCAATGATCATGGTACCACAATACCCTGGTAAGAACAAGGTGGAAAAGCAGGCATGAATCAAAACACAGGAGCTTCCAAGAAGTTGTAAAATACTCAGTCACCTCCTGCTGATCCATTCCTTCACTATTAGCCAGAACATGTCAGGATGCAGAACCCTCAAGTTCATTTAGAAAGGGGAGGGGTGGGTGATATTTGTAGGCAAACAGATGTGGGCTCATTACAGCCTTAATTGAGAAGTGGGTGTCACTGCATTGCAGGTTGCCTTGGATTCAGCAACTTCCAAAAGAGGACTCATGATGGGAGCATTCAGCATGTCAGAGGAGCCCAGGATGACTAACCCAGCTGGGGGTGTCTGTGGGAAGACACCTTCAACTACTGCTGACCAGTCCATCCAGAAAGCAGCATTTTTGCAGAGCCTTCCATCACACATCACTTGCACCTTTACAACCCTGCACATGTGGGAGAAGCTCATCCCATACTCAGGTGCCACTCAAGGAGAGGACAACAGAACAACCAAGGCAATAAGCAACAGGCATGAATTCTCCCTTCATGACTACCTCCTTTTTTCATTCCCTCACCCTCCCTCTCCTCCCAACCAAACTCTCAAATTTCTCTCACAAGGGAAGGCAAAAAAGGCATAGAAGAATATGATGTCTCCTTCTAAGGTTTAGCATGCTCTGAATAATGAGTCTGTCCTGTTGCCAGGTAGTCTCTTCCCTCTCTCTGTCACTACCATTCCTTTCCATTAAAATGCATTACCCTTCTTCCTCCAGAAGGTTTCCTTGTAGTACACGATGCACTTGATGACTGAGCCCATGGGGATTCTGTTGATGAGCTGGTTCCTCATTGGGGGCAAAGGTGGGTTGAAATGAATCTTCAAACAAAGAGCTGGAGGAATGGCACTGATCACATATTTGCCCTGGAAAAGAAATTATCCATAAGCCAAATACATTCTCCCCTGTGGCATTCACATTCTCTGAAATAATTCCTTCGCCCAAGATTTTTCTCCTGGGAAGCTAAGAAGCCTCAGAGAAAAGGAAAACAATTATTTTCTCATTTGCTTCTCCTGTGTTGTGCTCACATGTGGAATGTGTTTGGAGATTGTTTACCCACAGGTGATTGTTTCACGGGATTCTGGTGTGAGTTGTTTTCACTCTTTGGCCAACCAGGGCCAAGCTGTGTCAGGACTCTGGAAAGAGTCAGGAGTTTTCATTATTATCTTTTTAGCCTTCTGTAAATATCCTCTCTGTATTCTTTAGTAGAGTATAGTTTAGTATTCTTTAATATAATATAGTATCATAAAATAATAAATTAGCCTTCTGAGAACATTGAGTCAGGTTCAACATTCCTTCCTGCCATGGGGCACCCTGCCAATACAGTAAGTGTCAGCCTGGGGTGAGGAAGAGCTGTTTCAGACCCAATGTCTTCTCTTTGTCTTTGACATGCTGTCAGTGGGGTACCCAAGGCCCAGGTAAAGACCTTAATTCCTAGTGAAGGGGGTTGGGAGCTCTGCTCTGGTCTCAAGGTGATATAAATCACCCTCAGGTTGTGTTACCTCTGCATTAAGGTATTTTCAGGTTGGCTTTTGACCTTTTTGTTAGCAAGGGAGGGTTTAAAAGTGCTGGAAAACATATCTCAGAATAAAGCTCTTGAGCTCAGGGTACTTCCCACAGGCATTTGAGGTAGTTCCTTTAGAGCATTTATTGTTTCAATATTTCGGTTTTTACCCAGATGGGATGAGCTTCCCTGGTGGCAGAAATGCAGGAAAAGCAAAGATCTCAGGAGCAGCAGGTTTGCTGCCAGACCTTTGGGGTTTCTCAGAAATTAAAGAGGAGGAGGAGAACAGTAAATGAATGGAGAAAAAGCACAAAAATAGGGAAAAAGCTAGAGGATGTTGGCTGGGGAGGTTCACCTTGTCAGTGGGCAATTCAGAACCCCTTCCAAGGTCACTTTGGCCCATCTTTGCCCCATACCTTCACTGATTAAGGACATTATTTATTTAATTGACCTAGCTAACCTGGAAAACTCCTGGTGTAGGTGGAATATTGGACTGCATCAACCAGGTGAGACCTGTATCTGTACCAGCAGCAGTCACTGTGTGTGGTATAGACTCAGTAGAAGCTCAGGAATTAAAAAAATCAGTGCTTGCCCATGATGGGCATGCTCCAGGAGCTGTTTCTTTGCAAAGCATCTCAAATGGCCTCAGGTTACACCAGGTGAGGTTTAGATTAGATATCAGGAAATATTTCTTCACTGAAAAGGTGGTCAGGAATTAGAATAAGCTCCTCAGGGATGTGGTGGATGCACCATGCCCTGAAGCATAATTCAAAAATCACGTGTTTGTGGCACTCAGGGTCGTGAGTTAGTGGGAACACGACAGTGCTGGGTTAATGGTTGGACTTGCTGATCCTAAAGCTCTTTTCCAGCCTTAGCAATGCTCTGCTCCTCTGATTCTATCCCTGGGAACCAGAGTGAGTGTCTGTGTGCTGCACAGACCTACCAGAAACTGGGACCACACTGATGAGGGGAAGACTGAGACCTTGGCATGGGTTTTCATTTTCACTGCCTCCCTCCCCTTAGAAAATGTGCAAGTCTGCAGCTCAAAGAGAGTTTTTCCATGGTGCCCTTCTGTCCTTTCAAGGCTCAGAATCACAGGTCAGGGGATCAGTTCACACATATTGAGGCACTGCCTGTGTCTGGGCTGGGAAGCCTGTATTATTATTATTATTATTATTATTATTATTATTATTATTATTATTATTATTATTATTATTATTATTATTGGTATTATTATTGCTCAGGGTATTTGCTTCCCCATCTTCACCCCAGGGATTTTCAGTGGGAGATCACATCCTGTGACGAGTATTTGTTGCCTTTGCATCGACTTCCAAGAGCCTGGAACATGCAATTGCAGTGAAGGATCCCTTGGAATGTGACTGCACCTCTCTGGCTTTTCATGCAGGGGTGACTATCACATATTTTTATTAACCATTCACTGTGATGTGTCTGCTTTTATCTACTGCTGGAGCATGTCTTGAACAAGAGCTGCAACAACCAGAGCCAGGGTTTGTAACATTCTTCCCCAGCCAATGGCTTTTTGTCTCACAGTGCCAACCCAGAGTTAAAATGTCATGGATCTCACCTTTGGTCACCAAGACAAAAAAGAGAGGATGAGTGCTATGGCTTGCACAACAGTTTTTATTTATTTTTGGTTTGCCATCCTTTCAGGGTTACCCTTTAAAAGACTGTTTTCTGCAGGGGCTAGATCTTGGAGCTCATTTTTCAGCAGTAGCTGACATTTGTCCAGAACTGCATGATCCCAGGATCTGAAACATGTAGCAGTGAAATCACATTGTGAGGACTGGCTGCTGCCACTTTACCACTCTGACACAAAATATATCCTGGTTGTCCCAGTTAATCTTCCTTCTTTCAGACAGAAGTGAAACAACATCTCCCCTTATGCTCCTGTGCTGGTACCACAGCCCCAGCCCAGGCTGTGGGTTATCCCTGCCCTCTGTCTGTGGGGTGGCATCCGTGCCCAAAGCTTACAGAACACCAAGTTCTGCAGAAGAATTAATTCTCTGAAGTGAGAGATGCTGGACACTGTGTGCTGCTGGCGTGCCAGGGCTGGCCAGAGTGTGCCCTGGCAGGCTCCTGCTGCCTGTCTGCATTCCCTCCTGTTGGCCAGGAGCTTTTCCCAAACCCTTTGGTCTTCTCCAAGAACTTTGAATATTTCCCCCCTGCAGCTGTAGAATGGGACATTTTCTCTGCTAGGATCCACTGGCTCTTTCACTGATCCATTTCTGGGATAGGAACAGGGTTTTGAACCCACAGGTGTTTACACTTCTCACCACACATTTGTGTCTTCAGGATAACAACAGAAACCTGACCAAGGTCTGTTGTGCACAGTCCATTCTGCCTTTACATCAGGAAGAATGCTGGACTTGGGAAGAAAAGTGCTTCTGAGCCTTTACTTGTCTGACTGAAAACAGATACACTTCCACAAAGCACAATAAAAACTCATTAAAAAAGTGTTGTGGCCAAAGCTTGAGCTGATGCTCTCTAGTCCAAGAACCCCAAATCCTGGGAGCCCTTCTGAGCTCACAGGCAGGGCAGTGGCAGCTGCTTGTGACACAAACAGGGTATGTCTCACAGAGTCAGCAAAGGAAAACTTGGCTTCAGAAAGCAAATTCAGCACGTGAGCAATGTTCATGGCTGCTGGAATCTCCGCTCCCCTTCCCTCCCTCTGCTCCCTCCCCCTGGAAGGACATGGAAATTCTTAGCTGGGGAGTCACCTGCTGAAGATAAAAGTGACATTTCTGAGACACAGAACGAAGGGGAAGCTGAGGTGTTTTGATCCATCTTAGGCAAGGCTGATGGAAATTTAAAGGAAGTGGTTTTGTATGTGCTGGGATGTCATAGTGCTGGGCTGATGGGCAGGAAAGCTGCTGCTGGAAAAGCAGCCTCATACAGGAGTTCTCCTGCAAGAGAGGCTGTGCAGGCAGGAGCTGATCTTTAATTAACTCAGATATCAGAATGGAAACCACAAATACTTGCAAGAGGTTTAACAAAAAAACCCAAAAAGCAGCTAACACATAAAGTATTGATCTGAACCTCACAGTTCTTCAGTCCATTGCCATCCAATCTCTTCTGCTTTAAATGCAGACATTGATTGTTAAATATGTATTTCAGTGCTTTAATATAAACAGTTCATGCAATTCAATGTTACAATGCACACAGCTAGAATATATTAAAAATGATGGATGTTTTCTAGCTAGAGGTGATCCTGTGCTGAGTCAAAAGAGAGAGTGCAGCTAAGCCAGCACTGGTGCCTGGCTCAGCAGCTGGTTAGACCTTTCCTTCTGCATCTTTTTTCCCAGTCCCTGCTCCAGTTTTACTCTGCAAGGAGGAAATCCAGCAATATGTCATCTTTATATGGCCTTTGAAATTCAGAGTGAATTTGAAACAGGACAAAGCTCCTGTATCCTGAGCATGAGGTGCTGCTGAGCCCCTTAATGCTTCACAGCTCATTTTGTTTAATTCAGAAATAGTTATGTGAGACTGCAGTAGCAAAGAGTCAACACTAGATAGCATTTTATGTTTGTTTTGAGGAAGAAAAGCCTTTTGTTCTCATGTTTAGGTAG
Source organism: Euphonia xanthogaster (assembly GCA_034509185.1). Lineage (NCBI taxonomy): Eukaryota > Metazoa > Chordata > Aves > Passeriformes > Fringillidae > Euphonia > Euphonia xanthogaster. The sequence goes on from JAYDZK010000001.1 coordinate 108,666,247, forward strand.
GTTCTGAAAAACTCCAAGCACATCTTTTAGACATAATTAATTGCCAGTGTTTTATGGTGATCTGTGCAATGTCTTCTATAAATTCAAAACAATAGGCAACAAAACTATCTTTTTTTCTGTATCATTTACTTGACATCATTGCATCAGTATAGAATTGATGTGCATTTCTAAGGTGATTAATGCTGTTTTGCCTCTGGCTGCAGAGGTCAGAGGCTTATATCTGCCCTTTGCATGGGCCATGTTCCTGCTCCTGTCAACATCAGTGTGAAACCTCCACCAGGCTAAGGTGCAGCCCACTGTGCACTTGCAAGTGCAGTGCAGGGAAATCATGGCACAAGCAGCTACCTGAGCAGCAAAGGAACATTACCTGTGATCTGCAGGACAACAAAATCCTCAGGCTGGGATCTGGCTCACGCACTAAGGCACACTCACCTTGGTGTCTGTGTCTGGGTGTCAATGAGGAAAATGTTGAGTTGCTGTTACATGAGGGGGATCCAACACTCAATCCAGTGTCCTTATTAGGCATCTGTTAGCATCCAATACATCCCAGGATATCTGAGACATCCCCATATAACCCGTGGGAGAGCCATGAGCTCCAGAAGGGACACCCTACAGCATTTCAGAGTACACCAGACTCCTGCATTTGGGCAGTGGAGTCACCCTGATGTCCACTGACAGTGGTGGGAATGAGAGACCCCGCCCACCTCGGCACCTGAATGAAGATTCCTTGACTCAGGTCTCTTGATCTTCAGGATGAATCTCATTGTTCATGAAGGATTAGGTCACCTGAACCTGGGCATGCATTTGAGGGGCCCTAAGGTACCTTGCCCAGCTTCCAGGTGTTGACCCAGAAAATTATAGGTTTCCTACAGCTTTTCATTAAAAAGCTCTAAGAAAATGTCTTGGATGCCCTAAGATCTCTCAAAGGGCTCTACAGCTCTATGCTGTGGCAGCTGCCTCCTGTTCTGCACATCTGAGCAGACACCTTCAGGCTCCACCAAAACTGGTTATAGGCAGGGGCTTGATCCACATGGCTGCAGCACTGGGTTTGGGTACTCTGTGGTGGAATTGCCCTCCCCAGCACAAACACAAGCAGAATATGACCCTATTTGCCTGTATTCTACAGAAGAGCTGCCACTGTGGGGTTCTTGATGGAAGGTGGAGTGAGAACAGGCAGGGAACACATCCTGAACCATCCCAGAGGCTGCTGGAAGTGAGAGGCTCCCACATTGAGAAGGAGATGGTGGAGCCCAGCTGTGGCAGGAGGTGTGCTGTGTGTCCCCAGGGCTCTCCTGAGATTGCAACATCCAGGAACAGCACTGCAAAACTCTCCTGAAGATATGCTGATCCCACAGGAACTGGAGGCAGCTGTGCCACAGTGTCTTGTGGTAATTACTTGGCACGGCTTTAGCATATGAAATTGGTTTGGGAGGGAATGACATGAGGCTGTGTCAGGGGAGATTTAGGTCAGATATCAGAAAAATGTTCTTCACCCAGAGGGTGGCTGGGCACTGAACAGGCTCCCGGGGCAGTGCTCACAGCACCAAGACTGACAGAGCTCAAGAAGTGTTTGAACAATGCTCTCAGGCACAGGGTGTGACTTGGGGTGTCTTGTGCAGGGGCAGGAGTTGGACTATAATGATCCTTGTGGGTCCCTTCTATCTTGGCATAATCTGTGATTCTGTGCTCTTTTTGTGCAGGTCTAGTGAAGCCGAGCAGGATTTCAGAGCTTTGAAGCTTTGGTTTCTTTAAACACAGAGTTTAGAATTTCTTTGGTAAGGGTTTGTAGCAAGAGTCATTTCTGACCATCATTGCTGCCCCAAGACCTCATTTTTAGCATTAATAGTTAGAGCTGATATTTAACATGAATCTGAGGTGTCTGGGGTGCTCTAGCACTGCTCAGAAACCATTGCTTGTGCTCACACCCTCTGCACAGGGAAGCAGGTGGGCTGGAAATGGCAGTACTTTGAGGATCAGCTGAACACTAAGGAGCAACCTGCTCCTCACTGGGACATTATGAGCCCACCCAGAGTTCAATCAAAATTTTTTTGAGTGCCGGTCTTCAGTGCTGTGCCAGAAGAGCCCAGTCCAGGTATCTAGCCTTGCAAGAGCTGTGTGAAAGCCTCTGTGCCAGCCCTGGGGGATGCTGGCATTTCCACCTTCAATATCAGAATTATGGCAGTTTATGTGGGAAAGGAAATATAAATAGCAGTAACAACAACAAACCCAAGAAAAAGTCCCTCAAGCTCAAATTAAAAGTGTTCAAATGTTTCTTTTTGCTCTTCCTGGGATCTGAATATTTTGATGCTTACCCCAGTCCAGGAGGTGAGACAGTTGCAGCCTGAGTGGCAGAACTGCTGCTGGGACTGGAATCTTGGTTTGTGGTACAGTGTTTGGCTCTCTCGGCCCTGAGCCTTTCTGGAAGGATTAACCTGTGAAGGCACAGATGTGCCCATACAGGTCTTTCTTACCTCTGTGCTCCTCCTTCAAGCTCTGCCCTGCAAGTAAATCAAAAGCACCATGGAGAAATGTGAGATTCCTTGCAACCAAATGTTTAGATTAATTGCACCTGGGCATTGCTACCAGGGGTTCTGTAATGGAGGAGAAAACCAGATGAGTTTAAAATTTTGAATTCTGATCTATTACCTTAATCTTTTTTTTTTTTTTTTTTGAAGCAGAGTACTTGCTTTAAGCAGTGCTGTTTGCACAGCAAATGCTGTTATCTGTCCCATGAACCTCCAAATGCAGCACCTTGCAGAAACCATCTTCATGTTTTGGACAGAGAATCTGCCCTTCCTTCCAGACAAAATACTGCAGAGTCTGATGCCATAGCTGAAAGCAACCTGCAGCCAAAATGGATTCCTTGCTGCTCAGTCAAGATAAGGTGCTTTTAAACCAAAAATCAGATAGCCCCGAGCAGAGGGCTGCAGTGATCTAAGCAGATCCATTAAAAGCTGTGTCTGCAATGGCTTTGCCTGCAGCTTTCCACTTCCAGCAAGAAGATGCTCACAGGTGTCATCTGGTCTGTGCTGATTGAATCTAAGTATGGCTAGGGGGGCAGCACACAAGAAATTATTCCAGAAAATGAATTCTTTGGGATTCTTAAATACACTTTTAAGAGCAGCTAAGGGAAAACACAGAGTGATCAGTGCTACATTTACTACTCTTGACCTAGCATGCATTCAGATTTCTGATTGAAATTCCATGGTTTCTGTTTAATAATCTTCCAGACCTCTGTTTTTCTGTGAAGTTATCACTCTTGGCTGAGGAAAACTCTTGCCTGATGTTCATATGAACTGAAATTTGTGTGTGCTGCACTGCAAAATGCAACACTGGCTCCTCTCTGATGCTGCCACAACCCTCAAGGTGTGTTTATACAGAGCTGCTTCCCTTCTCCATCAGCACAGGGGAGATGATGGAGTCCCTTACCTGCTCAGGATGGCAAGGAAAGTGACTTCACCAGTGCAGGTTTCCATGTGGGATGGGCAGGGATGCACCCCCTGCACATCACTGGGGCATTGGGGCAGGCTTTTGGGAACAGGGGTTGGAGACTCAGCATCCTCCTCCTCCTCCTCCTCCTCTTCACCTTTGTGTCACTCCAGGACTGGTGCCTGGGCACTGAACCTTTCAAAATCTCTTGCAACTTTATAGATAATAAATAAGCTCAAGCATGTTACAGCAGTAAATTATAAACTATGAGGAGTGGGAAGGTAACTGTGTGTGCCCTGGCTGTCATTGCTTTGCTGTAATTCTACCCAGGGGTGCAAATGACCCCCCCAAAAAGGTCAAATTCAGCTTTTACAGAGTCAGGTGTCTGTGCTGCATCATCCACGTTTAAAGGCAGCACTGCCTGAGGTGTTGCCTTAAATTTAATACCCATTTACATTTAAAGGTATTTCCACCCCATTTTAAAGGTGCTCTGGTTTTCATTTGTGGTATTAAAAAAATAAATTAAAAAATCCACTATTGTGTTTCCTCATGTTTAGGAAAATGTAAAAAAAGGAAAACAGGATGAGAATAGCCACTCAGGAATACCTCAAGCCCTGCAAGGGCCACAGGAATGGAACCCCTGAGACCTGCAGAAAGTGTGGGACATCATCCCCGTCAGCCAGCAACACTGTAGTTTCTCTTTTAAAGTTTGTCCTTAATTAAAAAGAAAAAAACAACTTTGAAATAACTTTCTGTATAAGAATGTATCTTTTTCTCAATAAAGTTCCCATATCTGAAATTTCACATAATTTTTCCACCTTATAAGACATTTTATGTCTTTCTCAAATAGCAGGAGATAAGGTGGAAAAAAAAATCGCCGTTTTTCTAGAAAATGTGTGAACAAAAATCTGCAAGTAAGGAGAAAGTGCAAATGGGAAGTCACTTCAGCTATCAATGTTTCTTCAGGATTTATTTGCAGAAAATAATCTTTGCAGACTGCTGACTTGCCTGCTCCTTCTACCTCCTCCAGGAGTTTCCCACACCTGCACAGGTTTAATTGATGCAAACTAAAGTAAGAAGTTTCCTCGGTGGTTTAAAATAAGCCAAACCCGGTGCTGTGCGGAGCTTGGAGAAGGTGGGAGCCCCGTGATGAACTGTAGGGGGTAATGTTGCTACACACACTCTGCCTGCCAGCTGCACAAGGCAGATAAAGCCATCCACTGCTTGGGTTATTGTGTGACACTCTGGATCAGCTGGGAGAGAATAAAAACTTGGGATGATTCACAGAGACCTCCTCCCCTTGCCCTCACCCTCGCTCCTTTGCAGGGGCACCTCAGTTGCCAGTTCTTGTCGGGACCCAGGACATTCCTCTGGCTGCCCCGTGTGATTCGAGACCCTGGCAAAGGGCTCAGAGACCTTGGCACGGGGTCAAAAACACCTGTGCCTTTGATTTTAGCCCATGGAAACAATTACCAACTTCGTGTGAAGATTTACAAGCCACAAGG
>JAYDZK010000001.1:108674810-108694452 GCA_034509185.1 Euphonia xanthogaster
CAGTTTAACTGCATTGTAACTGATAGAGATGGAGATTCTACAGATACTTCATATGCAAGGCATCAAACCCAGCAGCCAGAATCCAATTCTGGTTGCTTCTTTCTTTTTTTCAGTCTTCAAGCTTCAAAAAAAAAAAAAAAAACCCTAACTCTAGCATACTGTTTCAAAGAACACTAGATCTTTACAGAAAAAGGAATCTCCTTTCTAAAAATGCAAAGTCCCACTCAAGTACAAAGCTGGTCCATTTTCTGAAATATGGGTGCATTGTGAATTCATTCTTGACAGCCAAAAATAATACAGAAATTTTTTATAAGTTTTTCATCTGTATAAACACATAGTTTAAAATGTTATCAAACCTATATTTCACCTAATGTGCATGTATTTATTACTATTTTATAAGCAAATGCTATTACATGGTGGTTACATTCTACCAGATTCTGCTACCTTCTCCCACTGCTTTTCAGTTCCTGATGTTTTGTCTAGAAATGGCAGTATGATTTAAACCAAGAGCACTCAGGATATTTCCAGCATGCAGCTCTAGCCAAAAGCAAACCTGTACAGTCTATTAGGTAAGAGGAAAGAGTAGAAGATTGCCCTTCTGGATCATTACCTTCCAGGGTGGGACATTTCTGCAGCATGCTACCTCAGTCTTGAACAAACAGAGCAAATCAAGCCAAGATGCACATATAAAATCTGAAAAGCATCTTCAGCTTATGCCAATATTCAGGTAAAATGTCAACTCTTATTCCATCACAGCTGGAAAAAACATGACTGTAGTCTCATGAGCTATTGGATGTTGAGTGAGCACCAGAAGATTGCAAGTTTTGGACAACAATCTGTTGTCCACTAACGACCACACAACTATAGAATGGTTAAAGAACTTTAAGTGTCCTTTATCACTTCCAGTTCCAACCTCCCTGTCATGGGCAGAGACACCTTCCACTAGACCAGGTGGCTTCCAGCCTGCCCTTGGGCACTTCCACAGGTGGAGCAGCCCCAGTTTCTCTTGGTAACACGTGCCAGTGCTTTATCACCCTCATGGTAAAAAAAATTCTTCCAGATATCAAATTCAACCCCACCCTCTTTCACTGTAAAGCCAGAACCCCTTGTCCTATTACTACTGTCCTTGTTCACAGTCCCTCTCCAGCTCTCCTGTAGTCCCTTTAGGCACTGGAAGGTGCTCTAAAATCTCTCTGGAGCCTTATCTTCTCCAGGCTGAACAATCCTCTCAGCCCATCTTCACAGCAGTGTTCCAGCCCTCAGATCGTCTTTGTGGCCTCATCTGGACCCACTCCAACAGGTCCAACATGAACAACAAAGGCCATGTTGCTCTCCAGAGGCTGCCTGAAGCCAGAAAAATGTCCCATAAAAATGTCAGTGGCAGCACCAGCCCCAGTAGGCACTAACAGGTTTCTTCACCAAGCTCCAGCTCACGACAGCCACGTGTCAGATACTCAGCAATTCTGAAGAGGTTGCTGTAGAAATCAATCTGCTCTTCAGCAACCAGGATTAATGGGCTTTCTTTTTTCCCTTCAGTGAGAAGAAAAACAATCAAACTGCTGTTGAATGGCAAGTAAAGAAAAATTGCTTTGATGTATACATAAAACCAGGAAGCATTTTCAGTTTCCCTATAGTGCAACAGCTGAACAATAGAATGATGAGATCTAAAGTGATTTAGTGCTACTGAAAGACAAATGTTATCTTTACAGCACTTTGGTAAAATCAGCTGGTCCAGCACAGAATAAATGTGTGCTGTTCCATCAAGAGTTTGATTCAAAAACCTGCTGTAACCATAACATTTTTCTCTGAAAGGCTAAACACACAGTAAAGAGCAGGAAAGTGCACATAACAGATTAGGGTACTATCCATCTCTTCAGAAATAAACCTTCCCAAATATATTTTATTTTTATTTTTGTCTAAAAAGTTAGGGAAATGTAACAGAATCTACTGAGTGTGCTGACAGGTGTCATGGTCCATTATTACAGAACTTTCTCACCCCTTTTCTTTAAAAGGGCTGTTTGAAAGGCAGTAATGCTTATTTAGCTGTAAAGTATATAAATATAAGCCATTATATTTCACATTAAAAAGTTCCTTACTTTGTCCAGCATATTTTATCTATTAAATCTTGCATAGTCATTTTGTCCCATTCTTCTGCACGTGGGGCCTTCCATGGAGCTTCATTGGGAATCTAAGGAGACATAAAGAAAAGCATTTATCAGCAAGTGAATGAGTGCCAAAGAAATACAAATAATCTTGTCTTAAAATGTAAACTTAGCCTTCAAATTGTTTTAACATTATTTTTCTTTTTAGATTGAAAAATAGAGAACAGTTTTAGAGTTAAGAAATGTCTCTAAGTTATTCCATATCTCTCACAATTATCTAGACAAGTAAGAGCCACCTCTTCTCAAATTTTGTAGCTCAGTCAATGGAAAACTGGTAAAAAACTAGAACAAGACAAGAATGAATTCTCCACAGGTTGAATTTTAAGGTAGAAAAGGGCAAATGTTTGAGTTCTGCAAGTCTCTTAAAATATTACTTACCAAATCAGCAGGAAAAATGGTAAAAATCAATCACAGGCATAAACCTTGACATTCCCATTACCAGAAAGCAAAGGGATGTGTGCAGACAGCCTCAGCAGCACAGGATTCAGAAGAGCTTGCCAGGAGGCCACTCTCAGATGTGCTCTGGCCATCAAAATATGTGGCTGCTCTTGCCAGCACTGGGTTTGTTCAAGGCAGAGCAGCTTTGCCTGTCTGAACCCCAATCCCTTCCCTCTGCCCCTCATGGAGACAAGCTGAGCTGATTCAGCTGCAATGCTCATGCCATACCTCCTTTCCCATTTCATCCATGGTCCTCCATAGGTTGTTGTAGTCCAGGTAGGCCAAGGGATTCCACATAGGAGGGAATGGGCCTTTAAAGGTGTAAGATTTACCCTAAAGGATGAAAACCAAACAAAAACATCATTAAAAACCCTGAAAGATAACCCTAATTATGGGTTCCATGCACGGGAAACAGCACTAAAAGGTTAAGTGTTCACAAAAAGCACAAATTTAATCAATCCACGTGACAGCTTCTGATGGGTCACTGTCTGTGTGTGCAGGACACAGGACAAAAACACAGGAGGTGCCTTCTGAACATCAGGAAATGCTTGTTCATCATGAGGGTGCCTGAGCACCAACACTGATTGCCCAGAGGAGCTGTGGTGTCTTCCACCCTCAGAGATACTCAAAGGTTACCTGAACATGATCCTGGAAACCAGCTCTAGGGGGTTATTCTGTTATTCCTGTTCTTCTGCACGTGCAATTTAGTGTGACACATAGCTGAATTAGCAAGTCAAACTTCAGCAAGCCAGTGCAGAACTGATATTTCACCTTCAAAGCTTCACATTTGGCACTTCTGGGCAACCAAACTAACACCCTGCAGCAGAGTCACTAATATCAGACCAAAAAAATGAGATGAAACAGCATTGTTTGACTGAGTTGAAAAATTGGCTGTTCACTACTGAAAAGGAGATTCATTTATTTATCTATATATTTATTTATTTATTTATTTTACTTATTTTCCCCTTCTAATTGTTCATGAAAACATGTGACTGTTAATTGCATTTAGCAGTTTGGGTTGTTTTTGGTTTTTTTTTTCTTTCAAAATCAGACAATAGTTATACTAACCTTTATTATACACTAAATCATAGCTCAGAGACCTCCCTGGGAAAAAAAAACTTCTCAAGTAACCTAAAAATTACCAGCACTGCAGAAAATGTAGCATTTACTGAGTAGACATTCTTCTAGCCCAAGACCCCTAGCTGTAAATTACAGAGTGGGACAGTGTGAGCAATACCAATGTCCTAATTACATCATTACATATCCAATCATTACATATCCAGACTTTTTGTATCTAAATCTCCATTACTAGATGTTCAGAAAGTCTAGCTTAATTAAGAGCAGAAGACAATGGGTAATTTGTAGAGCTGTTTTATTTACATAGGATTTCCCTCTCTGACTATATGGATGGCAGCCTAACAGCTTTAAAAATTCACAAAGAAAGGCTCATTAGCATTATCTGGGTACTTGTTTTTTCACAATGCATTATGGAGTCCATAAAATAGATAAATAATAAAGGCCATATTGCATGCCACAGCTGATGTTTCAAAATTTATATTAAATTATATATTTAAGTGTGGACTGCATGAGCATGAATGCCAAACAGTAAAGTACTAACTTTTAATAGATATTTGATGCAGTGCTACACCAATCCATCGTTTAAAAAGTATTTACACTGGCTTAACAAAATCATACTGCACCAAGATTTAATATTTATAACCAGGTAATAACAACAACAATGTCTTTTTGAAGAGAAGTGTCCAAAGACCACTTACTCAAAGAAATGTCAGGCCTGATTTGATTTAGGGTCTTTATTAATACTGTGAAAGAAGGGACAGAGAGCACATTATTCAAATCTGTAGGTGTCTGCAAGCACCAGAAGATACAATAAAAGGCCACAAAGGGATCCTGAAACACTCAAAACTTGGTCTAGAAATAACAAAATGAGATATAACTTTGAAAAATGCTGGCTAATATCTTTGAGGACTTTCAATTAAAAATAAAAAGGATATTCAATAGGTAAGAAAAAAATCGAACCTATGAATAAGAGAAAATTAGTTCACAAAACTCCCAAACAGGTCAGAGAAAGTGAAGAAGAAACTGTTTTTTCGCCATGTCTTTATGGACAGAAGACCCTAATGGAATCCTTGCCAAAAACACCAAGGCAATGAAAGTTAGGAAGAAAGCAAAATGGAGAGGAAAGGATTTAATTCTTTGGTAAATGGACAAGAAGCAGCTACAAGACAAAAAAAATTAATTCTGCTGTGCTTTTGAGGATAAATTATTGTTTTTACAATGCCAAAATCAAATTTTTAGGAGTTTTCAATCAGAAGTTTTGTCATAGCCAGAGTAGATCTCCAGTCACTTCATGTGCCAGAGGCACCAAGGTTGAAAACCTTCCACTAAACCTAGCACTTCCAGTTTCAGGATGGACATTATGGCACATGTTTACTCAGAAAATGGAGGATTGTCTTTATTTTTATTTTTTTTTTCATTTATCATGAAGAAAAATGTGCATTTCTACATTTTTTGTACTCAAGTGTATGAAAATATTGGAATCAGGAAAACAAAATCTGGAATCAGGAAAATATATCCCCGTAGATGGAGATGAACAGAAAAGATTTGCCTCATCAGAGGCATTTGGTTCCAGCATGAGCATCTGGGTATTACTATGGAATCTCTTCACATGGAATCAATTTACACTGGGGCACACATCAATTCATACTTGGCTGCCAAAGGGCTGTGAGAGAAGAGCAAAACGTCTCAGACCAAGTGCCTTCCTGTCCCACATGATAACATCTGAACCATGTTGGAAATGATCTTTTAGATATTTGGGGAACATTAAAATTCCATAACTGGCCCTATGGCCTCAAAAAAATCAGTTTTACTGTGGCTTCCTCTGCACTCTGGAGCCTTCACTAGTGTCAGCATCCTGTAAGTATTCCAAAGCCAGAGCTTATCAGTTTGGTTTCAAGTACCTGCTATTTCCCAAATTTAGGTTATGAAACAAGCATACTGAAGTGCTCAAGAAAACCAGGACAGCATCAGAATGGGTTATTCTAATTATTGATTTTGTTCTGAGCTTCCTGGTCTGCCAGAGGCAACCCTAACCCAGTTATCCCCTCTGAGTGAACTCAAGTCTTATGAATTCCCTGCGGTGCTTCCTCATGAGTGCACAGCTAAGAGACACACAAACCATATTTCTGTTTTACTGTTCTTCTATTTCACTGCATTTGAACTGCCAAAAGCAAAACCTTGCCTATGTCTCTTGTGTAGGAACCAGTGGTGTAAGTCTCATAAAGAACACAAACTTCTACCCGAAAAAAAAATAAAAACAGCCATCAAAGTTAGTGAGTTTCCTGTGAAAGTTATTTTCAAGAGCTACTAAGGCATCTCCTAAGGCCTGATCCTTATTTCTTGCACAAACAAAACTCCAGGAGCTGTCAATCAGAATTTTGTTTGAGAAGAGACTGCCAGACTAGGCTCTACACAGAAGAAAAATTAGCAGCAGCAAAGAGAGACTACAGATGGCTCTGAGTAGTTACCAACAAACCAAAACATTTCAGCTTCACTCATGCTGAATTTGCATTTTTGCAAACACAAAAACCTTTTTGATATTTAGGGAAAATTTGCTTATTTACTGGGAATAGTATTCTCTGTGCCTCCTGGGTGTGTAATCTCTAAAGAATAACAAGGCGCTTGCGTGCCCCAAGATGCACAAAACATTTTCTTTTCAAATATTTTTATACCTAAATCAGAGCTGTATAAAACCATCAACAATAACCATCACTTCCAATCATTTGACACAGTACTTCCACACCAGTTCTATGATGCTCAGAAGTATTTCTTGCCCTTTTTAAATTTGCATATAAAATTTTAGAAATGGTTTCATGATGCCACTTGCAATGCTCCAAAAAACCCACAACAGCAGCATCAGCACTTGCAGATCTACCTGCCATGGCATGAATCACTTGCTGCTCACAAAGGCTGTTGCTGCAGTGGGGGCTAAAGCTCACTGAAGAAGATGAAACTAAAGGGAGGAAACTCTTGCAACCCAGCTGTCCCAGGAATAAACCAGCAGGGAAATGAGAAACCCAGTGTTTGTCACAAACTTTACAATTCCCAGTAGATTTTCCTCAGCCATCTGTTTCACGTCAACTGACATTTGAATTACGATGGACCTGTGTAAGTCGTGCAGAAATAAGATTTCTTTATACACCAGGTCTTTTTCAGTTCAAATAGTTGACTTCAGAAATGGATTATTACAGGGGGAAAAGCCCCACAACATGACAACTGAATATCAGCAGCCCCTTGAATATCAGCCCCAGCACTCAGCAGGGCACAGGGACCAGATCTCATGCGCCTTCTCCTGTGAAGGTGACAGTGAGCAAATGCTTGGCTGAGAAAGGACTGCCAGGAAATATCAATATCTCAATGCAGAGTGGGATTCTCAGGAGAAAATCTGCTTTTGCAGGCCCAGGACAACGTCAGGCTCCCCTAAAATTATGCACCCAGGTAGTGATGGAGTGAGATGCAGCACTGTGAACTGAAACCCCTGGTGACAATGATCCATGCATTTTTCATAGCACAGTATAAACATCTTATAAATAAAGTCAGCTCTTGCTGAGCACAGATATTCCCTCAGCTAAAACATCTAAACCTTGGACTAACTGAAGCTCACTTCACCAAGACTGTCACTCTGCATGTTAATTCACAGCCAGACAGGTTTATTGGCACGTAGTGCCCTCTGCTGATTCGCAGCACAGGTACAGCACACACCCAGTTTTCTCAGATTAAAATCCCAGTAATGTCATTCATACAAAGCTCAGGAACCATAAAACCCCAAGGTGTGACAAGAAAAATCAGAAACAGAAGAGCATCACTTCAGGCTCTAACTCTGTACCTGTCTCAGATGCTGTTTCCCATCTGCTGCCTTATGGAAAAGTATAATTTTGGTCTGTTTTATTTGAGGGGGCTTTCTGGGGTGTGTGCATGTGTTTGTTGTTTTTTGGGTGCATATGTGTTTGTTGTTTTTTGGGGGTTTCATGGTTGGTTGGGGGTTTTTTGTTTTTAATTCTAACTAGACATTTGTGAGACTAAGCCTCTTTTATAATCACAATTCTCAATTAAAAAATGGCAAGTAGCTGGACCAAAATTAGAGGGATTTTGCAACTAACTTAGAAACTGTAACAGAGCTGAGCTTCAATAGAACTCCCTTCATTGCAAAACTGTTCAGGACCTTAAATGTTCAGCTGGTTACTATACTGACAGATATTCTAAAGGTAGGAAGATTTATAGGTTAGAAAATTTAATTGCAGCAGAAAAAAAACCTTGTAACTGATGGTGCAAAGCTAGAACATTAAAACATGCCAAAATTTCATCCAAATATCTTTCAATATTTAATTTGAGCTCATCAGTTGTGGATGCCAACACATCTTGGGAATTTCATTAAGAAAACTAATTACATTTTAAGTGTTACAGAGCCAGACACAGTGGCTTGAAACATGCATTCTAGGAAGGAAAGGAGCTAATTGGGAACAACTTGTTTCTGTTGTATTATGGAAATAAAGTCCATCTTCACTCTGCTGCATTGGTCATGTAATCTGTTAAACACTTGTCATACTTGAAAAAAGCAGAATTAGAGAAACACCCTTGAAGTGATATAGAAAGTAAAACTGAGGGTCTTGAGGATCTGCTGTGAATGTAAAGTCTATCTATAAATATATATATACACACATACATAACTATTTGTTCCAATCAGCTCTGAAAATAATTAACCAGCTCTCCTTCCTACTAGAATGAGATTTTTTGTTGTTGTTTTCAGACTCTGAAAAACACCTTTAGGAAAAACATTAAGGTATCTCATGAAGCACAGATTTATAGGGACTTTGTTTCTAAATACTCTTTGATATTGGGCTTGTATGTGGCTTTCAACACCTGAATTAAAGCAGTCAACAAAATGGATAAAATAATTTGAAAACTACTCAGTATTTCTAGAATTAGTCTCAAAAAAATCTTCCTTCCCTTCCAAAAAGCAGATAAATGGAGCATAAATAAATGAAAACAAAAGAAAAGTGGGGATTCATTTGAAAGAAAGCCTTCAAAAGAGCATCTGCCCACAGCATAACAGGGCAGACACACTGTCCCACAACTAAAACACTGGGTTTATGTAGGACGTTACTGTGGGGTCACTAAAAATATGAAAACTTACATAAAATTTTACAGACATGTGAAACCCAGTATGCTCAGCCAGTTGTTCCAGTATTTAATATACATTTATTTATTTCTGTCTTCCTGTAGACATTAATCAGCTTCTCAAGGGAAACAAAGATCAGTTCTACAATCAGATGCAATGAAGTTTTTCTCCCAGCAGCCTCAATTAAATAATCTAGGTGGGAGCACAAGTCCTTTTCCTTGTCTCCTCACCAACAGACTGTGGAGTCTGGGAAAGCTGACTCAGGAAGACTTTTTTCCCTTCAAATTTAATTAAGAAATGCATACTTTATTCACAGTTCATTTTTCTTACTGCTTTCATCCTCATGCTACCATTTGGTCACAGTTTCCAGCCTTCCATTCCATCTTCCTGATCAATAAACACCCTTTGCAAGACCCTGCTTTACAGCCCCCCTTAACAGAGATCACTTTGCAGATTCCCTGTCCATAATTGCTTCTTTTAAGCTACTTTAATACAAATATCTATATTTTAATTTAAAAAGTCTTAATTAGGAAATTTCTTCTTGCAAATACTGCTAGCTGGCTGGCATGGAGAAAAGGGAAGATGCCCCTCTATTTACAGGGCAAGTCCAGTGAGACCAAACAAGTCCAGCTTTTCCTATACTCCTGCCAAGAGCTGCTCTTCATTCTCTGACTGAAGGATATCCCTTCTGGGAGTCTGGAGGATGCTTTCACCAACTTGAGCCTGGCCAACCTCAGACTCACTTTTGAAGATACAAGTGGGTGTGACAACGACACAGCATCTTGTGGCAGGAATGTCTGCATCCTCATCTCCAGTAAAGGGTTAAAATAACATAGATCTGTGTTCCAGTAATGACACATGACACTACCAAGGCCCTGCAGCAATTTAAGTGTCTTTGAATTTACTTGGCTTCCCTTTCAAGAGAGCAGATGCCCAGCTTCTTCAACATTCAGATGTTCTTCTTCCCACTTCCCCAAATTCTTGTTCACAAATTGTCACCAAAAAGGAGAGAAAACAAAAGACACAAGGCTATTTCACCTCACATAAACTGACAGCCACCGAGTCTCACAGACTTTCCATTCTCTGACTGCCCTCTAATTGGCATATACAAAGAACAATGAAAGCACTTTTATCAAGTCACTCAAAAATGCATTTTAAGCAGTTACGTTCTGTAGTACAGACTATGCCAGAAGATACCGCCCTTAGACTTGCAGACAAGGCAGGTGAAAAGCTTAAATAAATCATATTGCTTAGCTTCAGTGCATGTATCACAGATACCACAGAAGAAACACCACTGAATTCTGCAGCTTTAGACACAGCAGTCACTTATCCAGCTGCTAATTAAATCCCAATACAACACCACCATCATATTTCTAATTCATGAACAAGACCACTGCAAACTACATTTTAATAAGCACAATAGTGATGAAAATGAATGACACCCAAGAGGGCTGTAAAATTTTGTTCTGCAAGTCTACTTGCAGAACAAGTAAATCAGTAGGCAACCTAGCAAAATCAGGGCAGACTTGGGATCCTGGTTAAAAGTACTGTGTGCATAGGATTAAAAATTCACCTTCATGAGGTGCTGCAGGCAGGGTTCCCATTATCCCTCTCCCCAGAGCTGTCAATTATTAATCTTTGTATGAAAGTGGTGCCAAACTTCAAGTGGGCATGACATGCACTCAGACACCTCCAGCCAGCGCTGCTGGCAGAGGGATGAGCATGAGGAAACTCCATCCTCTTACAGGGAACTTAACTGAGGTAATGATGGGGTGGCAAGTTGCTGTCAAGAACTTATCCAGTGACTGGGGAGGGGATGCTTCATGCTTCCCCAAGCATCTTAACCTGAAAGACCCCCAGGATGGGTCCTGGGGCCTTTTTGGTGCTAAAGAAACAACTCAATTATAACCACAAGAGGAATGTTTCAGGTGCAACAGGCTGTGAAAATAGCCAGCTACCTCAGCCAGCTGTTAGCACTATCCACAGCCTGCCCTGAGACAAAGCAGAGATTAGAAGGAACAAGTGTTTCTACCACTTTTTATACTATGGAATTCGCAAGAAGCATCCATGGCATTATCCCATAAAAAGATCTGATAGAAAATAGGATCAGTGGATGTTCAGCTGGCACCACAGCTGGACAGAGAGTGGATCATCCCCACAGCACATGAAGGAATCATGTAAAAACATTCACTGGGCAAGCCATTCATACAAATAAATGTTTCCTCACAGAGATTTGGGATTGCAGAGAATACCAGTTCCACAGTTACCTCAGAGAATGAATCTGTGTTATAACTGAAAATATGGTAAATTTGTGTTTTAAAGTGCAGAAAGTTGGCATGGCTAATGAGACTCCACAGAAGTGAAGTACAGCTTGAATTAACAAGGAAAATTTGTTAATTAAACCCCCACAATAATTGGCATGTTTTCATATTTCATTCTCTCCAGAGAGTGTTACATGGTAAAAATTACTGGGATTATGTGCTCTTAGCTTTGCTTTTTTAAAAGAGAAAAACTGTCATTTTGGTGAGGAAAATAAACACCACTAGTCAAAAGTAGCAAATGTGCATATCTAAGGTAGGACCCTGAATCCTCTCCTGGCCAGCTAAGAGGTTATCCCATTTTAAGAAGCATTTTTACAGATTTTTACATCTTCCTACCAGTCCAGTGGGAGAACTGTTAGGAGATGATGACTTCTCAGACAGTTCTGCTTTTGCTTCTTAAATCTGGATTTATGAACTTAATTTCAGTTAGGCTATTGAAAAATCAATGGTGTTCAGGCAGCAATTTGCCTACCAAATACTACTTACAGAGCTATACTAATTTTCTACTAAGGCTGATGAATCAGTATTTACAAAAATGAAAAGAACATACTAATCTCTTTTCAAAGGCCATGAAAAAGGCTGCTTAACAAGTGGAGGGAAAAGAAAAAAAAATGTAGGGCAAGAAACATAATTTTGAGTTCCTGTGAAAATATCAGACATCATATAAACAAGACCAAAAATAATATCACAATAGAACCTGGCATTAAAAAGATTAAAGGAAAAAAGAACCATGCAACCCAATCAAGCTGGTAAAGTCTAATTAGCAGAGACCCACCCAGAGACCAACAAAATGCATTCTTTTCATTTTGTAGTACAAAGAAGCTGCATATATTACTTGTATTAAAAAGCTTCTAAAATGAATTTAATTAACTATGAAAGGCTTTCTTTTGCCTTTGGGTATAAGAAAAAACAGTGGCTGATTTTACAAGGTGCACTGTGATGCCTGATTTTTGTGCAGCAAAAAGAAGAATTAAAACCTTTAGGTTTCATTGCCTCTCTGGGCTCAGATAATTTTGTGGTCCAGAATTTAATTACATTTGACCACAGTCACAAAGCTTGGGTCAGAATGGGAATTCAAATTTACACAGGGGACACAGCCCTTTGTGTACTTTGAATCTACAGCTTGGGAGCACTGCCCAGATTTCAAGGAGCACATGAGCACTGTTCATTTTCAGGGAAACCATGGACTAGCCACATGGCTCAGAAACCTGCTGGGAATGTGCTGAAGAGACAGGAAATGCTGAAGATTTGGCCACAAGACAGTGTATATGTTTACTATATAGTGCTCACATGCCAATTATTTAACTGTGAGTAACTCTTCAACTATGTTAATGATTCCCCACAATTGTATAAACACAGGAGAAAAATGGAAATAAAGGATTTTAAATTAATGAAATCACAAAATGCAAAGGATGTGCTGCTGACTGTGGAATTATCTCTTCTCTTTACCTCTTGCTTGGCTACCAGGGATTTCTGGCACACAGTTCTCTCCCTTCTCTCTTCAGGAACTCCTACAGGCAATTGAGCCTACAAACTGTTTCCATATAACCTTTGGGGTCTTAGCATGGCTTGGGAGTACTCAGCCAGCAGCTGGGATCTCTCTCTTTGGAGACTTTCAACACTTGACTGGGAACAACCCAAATAAACAGTGATTTCTGGTAGTATTTTGGAATGCCACCATGCTTTTCAGGACAGCAGGTTGCCCTGAAAAGCTGGGCATCCTGACTGGCCATGTCAAGTGCTTCCCCTTGTGGCATGACCTCCTATCACTGTTAGGGAGATGTGAAGGCTAAATACTGTGACCAAACAGAAAATACGGTGAACAAACAGAAAACTTGGCTGTGAAGATGATGCCAGAGGCACACAAAACAGAGCAGTGTGGAAGAATCCATTAGTTCTACCACAGAAATGGTAATTACAGTCACCATAGCAAATCACTTTGAGAAAACTCTTTTTTTTTTATAACAATTGAGTGGAAAAAATAATGGCAAACATGACAAGACATCTTTTCTCTATTTCTGTTTTAAAAACTGTCAATGTCCTTAACCTTTGATCAAACATCAACTAAAAATATTTTGCCAGTCATTGCACAATGGCTTCTCCTAAGCAACCAATGAAACCCAGAGATAACTTCCCTGGGTCTAACAAGGAAAGTTTCCTTTCTTGCAAGTGCAGCACTGGTCTATATCAGGAAAGGAGAAAGGATGCTCTTTTGGAGAATGACTACTGAGAATACGTGGGCTTTTTAACAGCTTTGCTACAGCTGTTCTATTTCAGACCATGTGGAGGCTCAGATCTTCCTCCACAAGACTGTCTGGTTCCCAGAGCCTTTTGCAGTTACTATTTTGCTACTCTGCATGTCAAGTCTCCCCATCAGCACAACCAGACATAGCCTTTCACGTTTCTTTCATCAGCATAGTAAATGTCACTGGTTTAGGAAGCTCATCCTGAGAGACTTTCAGCCCCCGGAGATACATCCAGGACTTCTGAAAGGGATTTTCAGACACCTTGGGTGGTGCATATCAGAGCTGGCCTGCACAGAAGAGTCACAGTTGCACTGTTCATAAACAAGGAAGTTTTTTGAGAGTTTTCAACTAAGAGGTGAGACCTGAACCAAGGCACGAGCTAATAGGATGCACACACAGAATATACAAATAAATATGTGTATGTGTCATAATTTGTACTAGTATAGCAATTTGTTGATGATTTCATTATCAACACACTTATTTTTTTAACCAACAAATTCAGATGGTGCATACTCAAACAGGTATTCTCCACTGCAGCAAGAGTGGGAAACAAGGAGAAAGGACATCACTACAATGTTCATGTTTACAGCAGCAGCTGGGGAGCATCTCTTACCTTGACATGGTGAATCAGGTGCTCAACTTCATTCACTTTGTATGTCTCTACTCCCAGCTCTTTAGAGAGCCTCAGGAGACGATTCTGTGTTGGCCCCACGTAAGCCCCTCCAAGGTCCACATATTTAACTTGCTTATTCTGGTTTATCACACAACACACACAAAAGGGAAGAAAAAAAAACAAAACCAAAAGATATAAGCCCTTTGTAAATAGCACTCAACTTAAAAGAGCAATCCAGAGGAATGAAATTAAATTAAATACTCCAAGAGCATTTTGGCTAAGATTCTTCTCTCCATGGAAAACAAATTCTTTGGTAGAGTTCTGGTGTGGTGAATACCGAGCTCATAAGCAGCATGTTGATTATAATTTGGAGTTCATAACCAGAATAAGTGACCCATTGTTACATTACAGCCTTAAAAAGAGGAAAGAGCCTGGCAGGCAGAAAGATGAGAGAGTCAGAGACATCTGTGCAGCTCTTGCTCACTCAGGCATCTCACCAATGACCAGTTTAAAACACACTATCCTAGGAAGCAGCACAGGCAAGATTTTCTAATGGGCAGAGTGAGAGGGGGTGTCCCACACCAAGACAGAGCAGAAGAATGGAGTGAAGGGAGTTGTTCTAGTTCCCAGCCAGCCCTGACACTCACAGAGTGAGAGACACTCACAGAGTGGCCCTACACCACTCTGTATGGGCCGTGCCCCAGCCCAGCTCAAGACTCTCCACAGCATGGTTGGCCTCGTGGGTGTTTCTTACATAGAGACTTCTGCAGTGTCTTTCCCCAGGAAATTATTCTGAAACTTAGCTCATTGTGTTCTCCATCCCAGGTGGATGACTCCAGAGGTTGAAGATCACAGAAATATTCTGTCCCCACCGTCATGCCAGTCTTTCCCTTCTCTTATTGGTACAACATCAGGCAATTTCCCACTTGCTGGTACTCTAGAAATTTTCCCCCACATGGCACACACTGTAAATATGAATATGTAGCATACAAATGGCTCTGGGGATAATTACCCTTACGGTGAAAGTTCTTCCACCAACTCTGTCATTGGCTTCCAGCAACACCACATTCAAGCCTGACTCAGTCAGTAGCTTGGCTGCTGAGAGACCTGAAAGATAAAAAGAAAAGCAATTAAAGCATACTTCTGTGTATGCACTGCACAGCTCTTGTGACTTGATATGTAAATACTCTCATAGCTGTTCATCCAAATCCTGAATTTTTCATTCAAAGGCTCACCAGAGTGGTGAGGTGGTGGAATTAAAACCCTCAAAACCCAATAATCATTAAAAGGAACTGAAGCCACCTAATTAAACAGTCTGTTGTCCAATTTCACATGTGCTGAGCAAGTTTTGCACCACATGCTCAGGAACTCTGATGCATCAGCCAGCACTTGGTACGATGGTCACCCAGCCAGGCAGAGAATTTACCAGCTTTACTGTTTGTACACAGAAAGCTATCCTCCCCAACATTTCATTTTTTATAACCCCAACAACAACAAAAAAGGAAGAAGTATTCTTAGAATTGTCCTAAATTCGTGAAGTTTTCCTGACACTTTTTCTATGTCCCTGCTTTCCAGTTCTGAATATTCTGAAGTACAGCAGCAATGTTCCCACACAATCAGGTCAGAGGTTTCATCTCCAGAAGAACACGTGGTCTGACTAAGAGATGGAATGTGCAGCTGTGTTTGGCAAGAAGAATTAAAAGTATGGGTAAATCTACCCCAAAAAGCTGCTTTTTTCTCATCCATTTTTTAATACATTTTATTTCCATCTCGCAACTCTTGAAGCTGGGACATCCAAGTGAAGGAACAGTAAAAATAGAGGAGGCAATGGCTCTTTTTAGTTGTGATGTCATAAATCCTCACAATTGAAGTGGAAAATATCAGCCAAGCCCTGCAGCAAGTGTGTCAAGCCGTTGTGGGAATGAAGAGAACTAGAAAGGGTGCACATGGAGGGAATCCAGCCCACAACCTCTCAACTTCCTAAGAACATCTCTGCCTTTTACTTCAGCACACAAACTGAGATTTAAATAAACTGAGGTTCTTCTTTTGGCCACATGTGAATTTCTAGTAGGAAAAGAGTTATATTCTAGCAGGTTGTATCATCCTTTTGAACCAACAGGATGTGTTGAATAAAGTTCAGCAAGAGGCCAGGCTGGAAGCCACATTCATGCATCATAACTTATCCATCCTTTCTGGCTCCCTGCCTTGTTACCATGAGAATGCAATCAGCTCCCTCTGTGTGTCCTAGTACATGCAGTTTTTGAGTTGTCATCCAAGCAGATTGTTCCAAGCAGAAAGCAAGCCATGGAAGAAATGGCAAAAAGCACTGACAGAAAAAACAGATGGCCCAAGCTAACGTGGCAGGACTGAATGAAATGAAAATGAAGAAAATATAGCAGTTCTGGGGAGAGGCTATAGAACATTCTGGTCATCAAGTTGTGGACTGGGGGTAGGAGAACCCAGTCCTGTTCCTAGCCCTGCAGTGAAACTGCTGCTATGTGCTGCAGTTAAGTTCTTTCTTTCCTCATCTGAAAAAAAATAATAAAAAATAAAGGAAAAGAAGTAACAATAGTGTAGACCTATCTGAAGAATTTGACATTTTCTGAATAACAGCTGCAGATGTTTCCATTAAAACATCATACCCTCCTGCCTGGTTTTTTTTCCTAGTTTCATGGACTTATTTATCTTGGATTTTCACACAAGTGTTTTGTGAGAAAACCAGTAATGAAACTGATAAAGGTCTTTCCATACTTCCTACTGAGGAAATTATATTGCAAAAACATCTGGCTGGATCAGTGGCCTCAACTACACTCAAAAATATTTGAAGATACCAAGGAACAACAAAATACAGAAGCAGCCATGGTATGTAAACATGGACAACCCCTTCAAACAACTTGCAAAGCGAGATTGGGTCCTGGAGAAAAAATAAGAAATAACTCTCCTAAATAAATCTGGCTTATCTGTCAAAGAAAAAAATAATTTATTTCTCAAAAAAGACAAACATTTCATCAGTTGGGAGAGGATCAGTAGTAGTTATTAATAATTTACAGAATGAATGCATAAACTGAAGGCTGTTGTCACTGAAGGTCTCTGCTGGCTTTTCATGCTAACAGGTATTGAGTAATCAATTAATAGCATTCAGTTACCAACACTGATTAAAAGATATGAGATTTGACTCTCTTTATTAAAATCTAATGAATAAACATTGCAGTGCAGCTGAGAACAAAGGCAGTTTATTCCCAGGAGCTGAACCAACAGAGAAGTTTGTAAAAGGATAACTCTCTAAATTCCACTGAACTGCAGCTGATTGGCAGCCCAGGTAGCACCTCCTGATTTCCTCCTGCACCTTTCATCCATCTGATTGCACCTACCTGGTATTTACTCCCCATTCTGGGGCACGTGCCAACTTTCCCCCACCCCCTGCCATATTCACACATGGACCTGTTAAAGATGAACAGGATTTTCCTCTTTCCTGAAGCAAAAACAAAAACCAGAACAGTGCTGAGGAAAGGATAAAACCCATTAATATCTCACTGCCCTGTCCATGCCCATCCTCCAGCAGATCTGATCTCATCAGGGGGAGGGATGTGTCCTTGGGGCTTGGAAGATGTAGTCTGCAGGGTTCCTAAACAAAGCATCACCTGATCAGTTTAAGGGCTGGTGATCCTGCCCCTTCTTCTGAGCCACTTCACAGCTCTGCTCTGGTCCCAAGTTTGCTACAGAAATCATCACAAACAGGTAACAGGAAAAAGATGGAAGAAGCAAAGGCAGAGGCTCAGGAGGGTCAGAAGGCACAGGGAAGGACCAGAGTTGGTCTCTCAGCACACACAGAACAGGATAACTCAAGGCTGCTGGTGACAGATACCACATCACAGTGCAAGTGTCAGGTGGGAATGCTGCTGGTTTTGGTATCTCACACACTGGGAATCGCTGTACTGCCACATCACTCCATACCTGTTCCTAGAGCTGGACCCAAGGCCCCAAACGGGCTCTTGGGCTGTCACTATAATAACAGTGAGGGGAGTGGATGGTGTGGAGGGAGAGCTCTAAGCCAAAGTGATACAAGGGCAGGGAAGGCACCAGGA
The DNA here is from genome assembly GCA_034509185.1 of Euphonia xanthogaster. NCBI lineage: Eukaryota > Metazoa > Chordata > Aves > Passeriformes > Fringillidae > Euphonia > Euphonia xanthogaster. Next base: position 108,692,872 of record JAYDZK010000001.1, read on the forward strand.
ACAGCAACAAAAGCATATTAAAATGGAAATAAACACTAGAATGTGAATAATGGGGCATGAGGTTGAGGTTTTTATTTCACAAACTAACAACTGCTGCAGAAAACCCCACAAACCACAACCTCTTTTCTGGGCAAGAGTCAGAGTGGTCTCTCTGTGCCTCGACTGCTGCAAACACACACAATACCTGTGAATCAAAGCCTGGAAAAATCAGTCACACATGATATAAGGTCTCCTCTTGAGAAGTTTAACCCTTCACATGTTTCACATTCCAGCTCTGCCTCTGGCTTACCTGCCACTCTAACACATCACTAACAAAAGGCAGATCTTTGAGACTGCCCCCATTCCTCACAAGCAAGGCAAAGAGCTGCATTGAAATGCAAAAACCATCCCAAACTGTGACTGATGCTATTATTGCTCCAATGCACAGTGCTCTGGCACCCAGAGGCAGCTTTCCCTGCTCCCAGGAGGATTTCAGTAGAATCAGATCTGAATTGCAATACAAGGGCTTAGCCACTTTTGCCACCACTTCACAGAAGATAGAAATTGGGTTTCCAGCACTGGTCAGCTTTCTCCCAGGGGCCACAGAGAGCCATATATAAATATATAGAGAGATATAGCAGAAATCAAACAGTTAAGCAGCCTCACCTGCAGTTCTGCTCAAAGAACCAACAGGCAGGTAATTAATGCAAACAACAAAGAAGCAAAGATGATTATTTGAAGCCCCAGACTGAAAACACAACCGTGTTTAGAGGATGCTTAACCGGGCAAGCCTCCATCTGTCACCATGGCAACCTGGTACCCAAGGCAGCCACCCAGAGATGCTGGTGGGAGATTGCCTCCCCCAGAATCTTATAACACAAGTTCAAGTCACGAAAATCATTTCTTTCCCCATCGTGCAGCACTCTGCATTCACACAGATTGGACTGAAATGTAATCATCACAGTAATTATTTCATCTTCAGTTCCAACTTCTTTCTTTCTTGTTTGATGTCTCTGTACCTACTAAACACGTTAAATTGCACCATTTCACTAAGCAGCTTCATTACAACCTCACTTCCTAACATCAACAGGTCTTTTATCCTGAGAGAATGACTAATTCAGATTTTTAATTGTTTTTTAAACAGAAAATTTTAAATATTTATGCTAGGGAAAAATCCAAACTGTAATTTCATAGAATCATACAATCATTAAGCTTGGAAATATGTCCAAGATCAGAGTCCAACCTTTATTATATATACTTATTTATATACATATATAAATATGTGTGTGTGCGCACGTTTATTTGGATTACATATACTTGCATTATATATAAATATTATATTTATCATATTTATACTTGAGTTGACAAATGTGAGAAGATTCTCATTTTTCATCTGACCCCCATGTGCCCTACAATGTAGCCCTATGATCAAATACATTTGACTATCTAAAGAGTATTTTAAAGTATATTTTCTAAAAACCCTGAAATTTAATAACACCATTCTATTCTGTCTGGAATCAGCAATTTTACTGAAACACCCTTTAATCTTAGCATTAAAAAAAAAAAAAAAAAAAAAAAAAAAAAAAAAAAAAACCCTAAAAA
>JAYDZK010000001.1:108698757-108733734 GCA_034509185.1 Euphonia xanthogaster
ATCCATCCACCCATCCATCCACCCATCCATCCACCCATCCATCCACCCATCCATCCACCCATCCATCCATCCATCCACCCATCCATCCATCCATCCATCCACCCATCCATCCACCCATCCACCCATCCATCCATCTCTAAGTGCAGGCAGGAGGGGGTTTGAGCCAAACAGTTCATAAAATCATACTGCTATGAAAGAAAAAATGCTACCACTAGAATTGTACCATTCTGACAGAATGTGTAGGGACAAAAATGGTGAAGGAAACATAAAAGAAAAGATAAATATCTAAAGTGGAAAAAAAATGCATTTACACCCTTTCCTTTCCTCATTTGTGCTCATTATTTAGCATAACTCACTGATTCAGCATCTGGCCAAGCTACCTCATAAAAAATTAATTCATATTGGAACAAAAGAGGTGTCTTGCTCCGATATTTAATACATTCAAACACAGATTTATCACTCAAGCAAAAATGAGCCCAGTTTATACTCAAACTATCCTAGTAATCCAAGTAATCAAGGTGCACAGCATGAACCTGCTGTTTGATCAGCTGTTGCTGTGTGCAGTCAACTGAACAGACTCAATTCAATGTTTTATATATGAATTATACCATCAAGATAAACAGCAGCTGCCTGGGAGGCAGGAGGCTACAGGGGCATCTTTCCTCCCACCCTCCTCACTTCCAGCTGGGTGAAACTGAAAAGCATGAAAAAGTTGAACAGTATAATGTAGTATCTGTAAGATGAGCAGCTTTAAAATCAAACAAAACTTCAGGGAACTTTATAAACACCTGAAAAATGAAGTGCCAATAGAAGCCAGGTCACCACCATAACTTAATCTTTGCAAGATGCCCAAGCCTCTAATGAGCCACAGCCAGACTCTTCAGTGGCAAAAATTAATCTGTGATTTATTTTGCCAGATGTGCCAGCTACTAGAAGTAACCCACAAGGTCTCAGACTTTCTAGACTACACCACCCATTCTTCCAGGGCTGGTTTTCACTTTGCTTTCCCCCATCCTATCCCTTGCTCTCCTTTCTGCTACACAACCACACACAGACCCCCTACAAAAATCCCAATGCCCGCCATTTCCTTGCTCTCCATCTACTGCTACTGCTGCCCCTGATGCTATTAAGAGCCCACAAAACTCACACAGCTGAGCCCTGTGGGGCTGTGGGTGACATAGGAACAGAAGCCTTCTCTTCCCACAAATAATATTATCACTGTTTCTTGACTAGGTCAATGCAACTCATCTCTGGCTTGACACTTTTCAGCACCTCTTTTATTACTAACTTGTCCAGAACTCAGGGTCTCCCCAAATGAGACCTTGATGACCATTCTTCTTTCTCTTCCCTTCCACCCCAAGCCAAATAATGGTTTGTGCAGAAAATACAGTTTTCTGAGTGAGTTTATACTGGCTTTTCTTTAAAGCAAGCTGTTTGAACAGAAAACTGATAGGACAGAGAAAGTTGTGCAAAATACAAGAGCATGGGTGGGTTATTTAGAAGAATGCTACCTATTCATGGTTTAAATACCAATGGACTGAAGTGCAGCCTCACTGACTACTGAAAACAGCAAAAAAATGTTCAACAAGAATAATGCAGCATTACAAAATTATAAACCTTAGACATGAATCAGTCCACAAGAGAAAAAAAAAAAACAGTGGATGAGATGAATGACCACATTTTGACCATCCTTCAAGGCAGCAATGATAATAACATCTGACATAAGTTTACAAGGATGAAATAGGTTATCTGCCCAGAAGGAAAATCACTTTAAGTTCAAAAATGGCTATATAAAAATTAAATGATTGAAACTTTAATGAGATGAATGGAATTTCCTCAAGAAACCAAAGTCTGGCTGAAGCCCTGGAGTCCTCACCACAAAAAAGACAAGGACCTCTTACAGCAGGTCCAGAGGAGGCCCACAAAGATGATCCAAGGGATGGAACAGTTTTTCCTATGAGGAAAGGCTGAGAGAACTTGGCTTGGAGAAGAGAGGGCTCTGGGAAGACCATATAACAGCTCCCAGTGCCAAAGAGTTTTATCAGAAAGATGAGGATGAAGTTCTTAGTAGGGTCTGTCACAATAAGACAGGGGATAATGATTTTTAGACTAAAAGAGGGTAGATTCAGATTAGATGTAAATAAAGTAATTTCTTACAATGAGGATGGTGAAAAGCTGGAACAGGTTGGACAGGAGAGGTGGTGGAAACATTCAAGGCCAGGCTGGACAGGGCTCTGAGCAACCTGATCTAGCTGAAGATGTCCCTACTCATTGCAGGGCAGTTGGAATAGAAGAAAACCTTGGAAGAATGGTCTTTAGAGGTCCCTTCAAGCCCAAACTGTTCTATGACTACAATTCCTCAGGAATGATGACTGATTTTAGAATCATCCCTGAGTGGTTTGTAAGGCCATCAAGACACATTGTCAGCAGAGGAAATCCAAGGAAAGGTCTTCAATGATATAGGACCCTGCTCAGTAAACTTTTATAAGCATGATAAACTTCAGTGCTGTATCAGTGCACTCTGTGAAATAACTGCTGCAGAACAGAGACAGAACACAAAGGCAAACAACTCCTCTTTTGGGAAGGGGCAGAGAGACAACATGGATTTTTATAATGAAATAACATAACTATTTAATTACAGTTGTCGGTTGTGTTATGGAGAAGGAAACCATGGCAGTGGGAAATGTGCCAAAATCCCCCAGATTGTTTACATACAGAATAATAACTTCTGAAGAAGAAAAGCCTTCTGAATTGATTACATTAAGCATAAGGCCTAATTCATTGACATTAGCTGCTGTGGGTAAGATATGTAAATACAGAGGAAACTCTCTGCTGGTTTATGATAATACAAGCAGCACTGGAAGCTTGCCTCTGGGACTGTCAGGGCTGCGTAAGCCCACACTGCTCAGGCTGCCTCCTTAGGCAGTGCAAACATGAATAAACAGCTTTTTGGCACATCTCTCCAGCTTTGGATAAGATTACATATATACACACCAGTGAGAGGACCTCCAGTAGTCCACAGCATCCTTGTCAACACACTCCTGAGATCATCTTAGACAGCTTGAACACTCCAGGATGGAGCCAGAGCAGAGGGCTGCTCCTCACAGCCACTGGGACCAGAGGCACCAGTGTTTAACCCAGACCTGTGTCACTGTGGTGTCTGACATGGTGCTGCTTGCTGGAGACTGACACTGATCACTCCTTACAGCAGGTGAAGCACAATGAATTGCATTTCTCTAAAATAACTCCTGAACTTGATGGTGCCAAGGAGTAAAATGAGCAAATCATGATTCATAAGTATGCAGAATGTGATCTTTTGGCAACCTCTTGATGCTACAAGAAGATGAAAGAAAGAAGTAGGCAAGGAGAAAGCAGAGAGGATGGACATAGAGGATGCAGGTGCACATCTCTGGTCCAAAGATGACCAAGTAAATAATTTTTAACTGTGTCTTCATGGAAGAAAGAAGAGCACAAAATTGAAATACTCACTCTTTCCATGTCACTATCTTTGATCAGGGAAACTAAGTTTCCCAAGACAACCAGCTGGAAATGTCTATCTGAAAAAATAGTGCAGAACATCACACACTTGATCTTAACCAACTCCCCAGTGCAGACAAACACCACTCACCACCTCCGGTGTGATTAGGTTCCAGTCAAGTACCAGATCAGTCTCTGAAAAATCTCACCAACTAAAAGAACCCCTGCAGGTGGTTGTCCAAGCAAACAATGCACAGAACTTGCTTACAAAGAGCTTCCAGTCCCTCCTGAAAATCGTTATTCAAAGAGAAAAATAAGGCAATTCAGCAGCACAGATAAGAAAATCCTGTGGACTCTCCAGTTTGTAACTTTAACACCCACTGCTGCACATAAACTTTGGTTCCCTACCAGTTATTTCCTTTAATAGCTTAACATACTTCCCATAATAAATGCAACAGCAATTCCTTTCCCAAAGTTTTGCCATCCTAACTTACCTCTTTTCCCCTTCCATGGTAGTTTTCACATTTTGCTGAGCAGACTGAATGAACTTTCCCTAACCAAACCCTTTCATAATGGTTAAATAAGCTAATGGAAAACCTTTCCTTAATGAAGCATCACCCTGAGCCTTGTGAGATGAGATGGCTCCTGCAGGTAGGCTGGAAAGCCTCTTATCAAATCAACTCTCAGACCAATTAGGAGGTCTCAGACAGTGAATTACAAGAGCTGTCCCTGCTGCCTAGGCTACCAAACCATTTCACAACATTATGCAGCTGCTTTCTGTTCTGTTTACTGTGCATTGCCAAGGTTTTTTTTCTGTGAAATGTCTAGAAGTCAAATGCAGATTCCACCTAACTGTCTCATACTGCTTTAGCCATGAGAGTGGTTGAGTACAAAAGGAATAAATTCCTGCTGTCAGATACAGAGACAGATGAGTGAAAATGTGAACCAAGAGCTTCATCATGCCAGCTGACAAGAAAATGTCTTGGATTCCCTTTGCCAGAGTGCATCCCAGAGAGGGTGACATTCCCTGGAGAGGGTCAGAGACCTCCCATTGACCAATCCACTCTGGATTCCCAGACCAGTAATGTTCTCCAAAAACATTGTCTTGTTTGGTAAACCATCTTTTCAGAGGAGGAATATTGAGACATTGTCATTTACTACCAGAGGGCAAAAAGAAACGAGTATCTACTGAACAATATGTATTTCATCTATAGTTTTCTTACAACTTGTCCCAGATTTGTTTTAAAAAACAATCTTGCCCTCTGCATCAGTCTATTTTAAACAGATAGAATACCATCAGATAATAGCCCTCAAAACACCTGGTCTGTTTTGGGATGTTTTGGCTTCATTTTTATTTTTAAAGTAACTTGACAGTGGTTCACAGATGCAGTGACAGCTACTGTAATTATACAGCAAATTAAATTGTCACACAAATTAAAAGTGAGCCTTAAGAAGAGTAGAGAGCACAATGGCATCCATATAATGCAAGAATAGGTATGGAAATATTTTTAAAACCCACATAACAATAGAACTACTTTATCTTACAGTATGTTTTGGTTCTAAGCTTACAGGAACATGGCAGGTTGTTTGTGAACAGCAAAACACCAAGCATACTTCAAATAACACTATAATTAAGGAAAGACTTCACCTTTAAGGAAAAAAAAATCAATTAACCTCACTTTGATTGTAAAATCTGTGCACTAGAGATTTAAGAAAAGCATTTTCTTAAGTAGGACTAGCATAAGATTAGGATAAAATCTGATCATTTACTTGAAAACAAAACAAGGAAAGCAGTTCCCAAGGCAAAACCAGGGACAGAAAGACATTTTCGAAAACAAAAGGAGAAAGTCGGTAACTAAAATTTCTGAGAGAATTTCAAGATTTTATTTGAAGTCATTGGTGTCTCAGTTAAGATAAACAAGTTTGATGATGTCACTTCATAATTTTCTCATAGTTGTTTTGACCCTCATGCTACAGGAGCCCTTCAAAGTAAAAGAGAGGACTCCAAGCAAAGAGAAGACTCTGTCACAATGCACATTCCAGCTCTAAGAGGGTCTGTTATGCTTCTGATCTAAATAGTCTTTAGTACCAGGCATACTGCATGCAATGTGTGGCTTAGCATTTTTCATATAAGCTTTTTGACTCTGGGAAATTTTCTTTTAAAATATTTCTTTTTAATCTGCGCCATTTGCAAAAAAAATTTCAAAAACTTTTGCTGAAGTTTTATCCATAAAACAGAATCTACCCTTAGTAAATCCTCCTGTTTCTCCAAGGTCTTCATTATCATCAATATTGTAGAGATTACCTGACACCTTCAGAAAAGCCACAGACCATTTCTTTGATTTGAAAGAAATGAAGACTAATTTTAAGTAGATTTTCATTACATAAAATTTAAATTGTTCCTTAGTTTTATTCTTCCCTTTTATGAAACCTGCAGTAAAGGACACTAAAAATTATTCAGCAAAGGAAGTGGCATCTTCAGATAAAATAACAGAGACTGCCAGGGTTGTGAAGGCCTCTGCACTGTTATTTCATGATCAGGATATCAGTCTTTACATTTTAAACACTACTAATTGCATCTGGATAAAAAAAACAGGCAGAGCTGCTGCCAAAGAGGGTCTGAGCCTGCAAAAGGGCAGCTTGCTTTACCTGCAGAAATAAAGAGAAAGGAGATGGCCAAGTGGCAGCTCTGTGACACTTGTTTGTGTGCATCCTCCTGCTGGCACAGCAAGTCTTTGTTTGCTCTGCAATTCCCTGCTTTGCTGGGGCTGGAGCAGGTGGCTCGAGCACACCCCAATGTGACAAGAGCCTTCTGCTGTTTTCACAGGCAGCAGCCACAGAGCCTTGGTCAGAAGAGCCTCAGGCAGCTCAAATCCAGAGACTTTCTGAAGGAACACACACAAATTGTGGAGCAGCAACAACTCCAGTCTCCAAGGGGTGCCTCTAAAAATCATACACTTCACTCTCTGGTGGACAGGAGCAGAGATCTCAGCAGCAGCTGTGCATGTTAGCAGGGGTTTTAAATCAGTGTGAGGAGATCTAAAACCACAGTTCCATCACCTGGCTGCAAGTTCCATGATGTACAGACAAGGGCGAATCAGAGTTGAGCAGGAGCTGTACACAACAGCTAGAGGAAAGGGACTGAAGAGGGGTACTTAGTCAATAGCAATTTTTGTGCCTGTATATTTTTCCAGTTTTGTGGGAAGACAGGAGAAAAGTTGCAACAGCACGAAACAGGAGCATTTTGGTGGGTATTTAATGTAAAGGGAAGTAAAAAGAAAACTGGTTCCCCCTGCCACTTGCTGCTGTCTACAGGTGGCAAAGAGTGGAACAAACAATTGACCAGAGCTTAGCACTGCTCCTCTGTCCTGATGCTCTTCCAGAAAAACCTAGAGTGGGCTGTGCAGGCTTGCCATGAAAATATTCCCATGGTAACCATGGATAACAAGGGTAGTTTAAAAGCTATTACACCGACTCTCACTCCAACTCATTCAACAGAGGGAATGCAGCACTACTGCTGTACAAAACCATGCCACGGGAAATGTTTTTGTTTACAAGGCATGAACAGATATTTACCACGGGCTAATTACTTTAATTAGTGTAAGTGTAAGTTAAAAATTGTGTAAGTTAAAAATTAGCCATAGCACTGTGTTCAGGATCCACTGTGCTCTATAGAAAAGCAATGGTTAATTTTTGCTGTTTGTGTAAACATATTGAAACACTCAAACATTATTCAGCAGTTTGTTATGAAAGAATCGTCCTTAGGAAATAATGCCTATGATTTTTTCTCTGCATTTTGTATATAATTCAAATTATATGCTACACACCTTAACATGATGGTTAAACAGACACCTAGAATTATACATAAGTAAATAGTGGAAATGAAAAGCCATATGAAAAACAGACAAAATCACATTTTGTAACAGATCTCGAGTAATTGTTTGTGTTTTGGCAGGAGATACTGCTGGATCTGTGGATGTGTGCACACTCCTCATGCTCTGAGGAGATCACCAATGGGACAGGAGCTATCACTCCATACCTCCCTATGCTAAGGGGCCAAAATGCACTGTTGACATGCCAAAGGCACAGGGGAAAAAAATCTACTGCCCACGCACAATTTGTTTGGCACAGGCATCTCAGAACAAAATGCTCAGGGGAGAGATTCACTGTGGGCAGGCACAGAGGTTTTCTAGCCCAGACTGGGTTAAAAACAGCTGATTGTCACTCAAGTGCAAGAAGGCTCCAGGGCCCCAGTGCTGTCTGTCCATCCTGCCAGGCTGCTCATGCTGTCAAACCCATCCCTGTGCTGAAAGGGGAGCTAGAAACTTCCTATCCACCCAGCTGATTTCAGGCATTTTTCCTTTATGCCTCTACCTGCACTGAACAAAAGGCAGCCAAGGATTCAAATTAATCACATGTGACTGAGGGCCTCTACCTAACACCCCTGGACTGGGTGCAGAGGATGCTGAGTGCTTCCAGCCTCGCTTGTTCAAAAAATCCAGGGGTACTGGAAAAAATTGCACAGGTTCAGTGGATGCCAGGAGTGGACAGTGGAAGAACCAGAAAAATAAAATGCAAATCTATAAAATAAAATTGAATTTTTAAAAAATTATTAAAATGAATAATAGTAGTGAAAATGAATGGTAATGGATATAAATGATAATAAAAATTAATTATTATAAAATACAATAGAATAAATAAACATTATACATATAATAAGGAAATAATCGTGGAAATAAATAATAATTGAAATAATTAATAATAGAAAATAAATAAGGATAATAACGAATTACAATAAAAATGAATAATAATAAAACCAAATATAAAGTAAATTATAAAATAAAAATAAGATAAAAATAATTAAAATAACACTACAATTGACATTATTAATAGTTTATAATAATAAAATACTGCCTGCACCATACGGCACCGAGCGATGGGGTTGTGCTCAGCCGGTTTTACCGAGCCGGCGGGGATGCGCTCGGGCCGGGCGGGGGTCGCGCATCCCCCGCCGCGCTGCCCCTTCCCCTCCCCGCCGTCCCCGCCGTCCCCGCACCCACCTGAGATGCCGCCCCCGACCACGACCACGTCGCATCTCTCGGCCATGGCGCTCGGGGCTCGCTGCTCCCGCGGCGGCTCCGGCCGGGCTGTGCCGGTCCCGCCCCGCGCTGGCACCGCCCCCGCTGCGGGACCCGGCCGGTGCGGGAGGTGCGGGAGGTGCGGGCTGCCGGTGCGGGAGGTGCGGGAGGTGCGGGGCTGCCGGGGCGGGAGGTGCGGGAGGTGCGGGAGGTGCGGGGCTGCCTCTGCTGCCGGTGCGGGAGGTGTGGGAGGTGCGGGAGGTGCGGGGCTGCCGCTGCTGCCGGGGCGGGAGGTGCGGGAGGTACGGGGCTGCCGCTGCTGCCGCTGCTGGTGCCGCTGCCGGTGCCAGGCACTGACCCACAGCCAAGGGGGTCTCTCCTGCCTCCCGCACCGGCTGGGCAGGGAATTCGGCCCTGGTGGAGCGGCGCGGCTCCCAAGGCGCAGCAGTCGGGGGTCTCTGCTTGGCCAAGTTGGAATTCACTTCTGCAGCCACCCTGGGACTGCCAGAGGGGCCTGTGGCTGCCGAGGTAGGGACTCTGAGATGTGTCAGTGCTCCTGCAGACCGGCCTCCGAATACAGAGCTGAGTGTGAGACCCAAGAGGCTCACAGCCCCACAGGGCTCGTCCAGAACCACCAGTGTCATCAGATCTGCCGGGATGCTTTAGGCCGGTCCCCTAACCCTAACACACCCAGCAGGGCCTTCCACTGCTTAGGTTTCTGTTTTACTGCGAGGGCAGTGCCAGGAGAAGTGGGTTTGAGGATGCTCAAAGCATGGAAATAAGTTTGGTCTGGTGTATCTGCAGGGATCCCATCCAGCAGTGATTTCAGTCATACCTGACCTCCCACACCTGTCGCCCTGTTTTTTCCAGTTTTTCTAAGCCTGCTGATGTTTACATTCTTGTAATGAACTTTCTCATGCACTTTATGTAAATAACTTATTGTTTTGCATTCTTTTATGGAGGAGAAACATTTGATAGACTGTTGGTTTGTCCAGTGTCATTGGAGAAGTAGCACTGTCACCCTCCAATCCACTGTCACTTTTGGAAATCTATAAATGTTAGAGTCAGAAATTAAACTTCCCTCTTTTTTACCTTAGAGAGTTGCGTGTCCTCATCGTTTCATTTCGTGTCCTATAGCGACACACACCCGGCAGGCTCCAGGCAGAAGGTTCCCAGCTCCAGGACATCCTCTGAGCCAAAATCACTTGCTCAGTTTCTGTCATTCTCCATGTCCTGGAGCTGTACCTTGCAGAAAGCAGGCCATGAGAGTCTGGAGAGGGTTTCCTGTCCCTCTTCCATAATACCTCAAGTGAGAGTTTATGGCGCTCAGAGATAGGGGCATCTGTGATGGAAGTCACAGATATTGACTACAATGGGTACAGTCCTGCATTTTTAGGCAAAATGGGGAGGGAAGAAAATTAAAGGGATGGGAAATAGAATAAAAATAGAAATACATATTCTTGCTCTGATTGAAAGAATCTGTCTGATTAAATCAAACCCCAAAACCTCTTTATCCTGAGAGAGACACAATTATCAACTTATCAGAAAAAGTGGTTGCCAAGACATGTCAAATCCCATATGAAACACTGAAAATTGGGGAAGGCTATTCCAAAAGCAGATATGGGTAATTTTATGGACTCTTGTCAAGGGTAGCTATGGTTATATTTATGTATTTAATGCCAGGTGCCACAACCTCCTAATGTTCTCAATATATAACACTTATTCCTGGGATTCTTCTGGTTCCTGTTTTTCTCTTGGGGCACTTTCTTTATTTATTTTTTTTAAGTTAATAGGTGTGTTTGAAACAGAAGGCTGTGTTGCTTGCATTTGAGGGTATGTGGTGAAGGACCTAGGAAGGCACAAAGCCCTCCAAGGGCTCCTGTTAAGACACAACAGAGCAAAAATCTGTGCCATTAAGTCTGTTTCTGTATGTTCATGGACACATCATATAATCCTGGTAGTGAATAAATCCAGCACTGTCTAGAGCAGGCCAAACCTCTCCCAAAGCCAGGTTGGTGTTTTTTCCCTCCTCTCTCCTGCAATAAATATGGTTCAAAGGTTCTTTTTTTTTTTCATCTCAATAGCTTCTGCTTCTGAAATATTTACACCCTGTGTGTTGGTAACCCCAGCCAGTACAAAAGCTAGCACACCATGGTACACTTAAACAGGTTCTGTATTCCCCTCTTTGCTTTTCTGTTTGCAATGCTGTGGTGCTTGTCAAGAACTTTAGGATCCTCAAATATTGGGATACACCTTTGCTGATCCTCATAACGATTTTATACACAGATCCCAGTCCAAAACTATCTGTTTTTAACAGGTATGAGCAGAATGGTGTATATAACTCTAATAAAGCCTCTTTGATGGCATAAAGACGATTTTTTATTTTTTTGGTCTGGAGCCCTCAGGTCTAATCACATTAGGATTCAGTTCCTGGATTTTATGGTTCCATTACTTCTCTCATGTTGGTTCTAACTAATTAAATAGATAAAGTGTGTTGTGTCTGGATTTTGGCACATTGTCCTTTGAAAGCATGATGTTAAAAGCAAGGCAAACTTTCTGTGAAAACACAGCAGCTGAGAGCCTCCACATTTTCTTACCTCAGAGCAGAGCTTGTCTGAGATAAAGTACATTGTTGTCATAAATTTTCTTAGGTTCTGTGACACTGTGGCAATGAAATGGCACAATAGCTATGCTGTCTGGTAGAAAATGTACTTACAGCCAGGGACTAAACTTTGAGGACTTAGTGGAAAGTTGATGGAGTAGGGGTCAAAGCCAAAGATCTCCACATTTTAAAAGTGTAAGAGGTAGAATTTAGGCACGATTCATCACTGTCTGGTAAAACCACTGTGCAGCTTTTTAAATTACACATCCTCTCAGTTTTTACTCCTTAAATAGTAGTGCTTAAAAAAAAAAATAAAACAAAACAGTTTTTTGTTGTTTATGTGTTACAGTTTTTCTTCAATATGTTCAGGAGGGAAATCTCCTCTTCGGGACAAACTGGTTCACATCTCTGAAATTTCCTGCTGGGAAGTAAACGGATGTTGACATCACCTTCAGTCAAAGCATCCAAATGCATTCCTCTGTTACCTGCAGACTATATTAGCACCTGCTTCAGGGGCAGGGGTGTGATTGAAGCCAGGAATTCTTCTAAATTCCTGGTCTGAATGCAAACTCCCACTGTGCCAGGTCCCTGTCAGTGATCCCTGGGTGTTCATCCTCCTCCCACCCTTTTCCATCACTGTCCTGACACGACCTGAGCATGCCCTGAGCTTTGGAGCTTTCAGGCCCTGAGGGAATCTGGTGCTTGCACTTCATCCCTGGTGGAGGATCCCTCAAAGGAGGGGTGAACATGGCTTGACACCTCCCTCATCTGCAACCAAGCCATGCTGCTCTCTTGCTTTGTGCCTTTGTGCTTGCTGAATACTGATGCTGCAGACGACAGGCAGATTTAAATACCTTGCTAAACATATATTTTACACAGTTTCAAATTTCCCTCATTTAATCAGTGCAGAAATTGTGAAAGCACATCAGTGCTTTTGAAATACTGCACAGTTAAATGAGCAAAAGTTGCATGCCAAGCTTTCCACTAAGGGAAAACTGCTGCAAGGTGTCTCAGCAGATTGTCTGCTCTGTCCCTGCACTCCACAGTGGCATCAGCCATGAATGAAGTGTATCCTGATTAGCAGTGAATGCTGACTGGAGAGGTAAATGTTAATAGCCAAGAGTTTTAATCCAGCTTACGCAGTCTGACATTCACCTAGAGCTAATAAGCAAAACTTGAATATTTTATCAATCAGATTGTGTTCAAAGTAGGACTGATCATTAAATGTGAAACCTACAAGATTAGCCCTATTAGTAGAAGCAATGAGTGAATGTAAACATTGGCATTCTGAGCACACACAGAGCCACAGCACAAGAACAGAGCATGGGTCTGACTACCATGATGCAGCCAGGCCTGGGGATGGGGACAAGGATCATGGGGACCCCCAAGGGAGGGTGACAGCCCAGGCCTGTCCCACCCCCAGGCTGGAGCAGCTCCCAAAATTAGGTCCCTACTGATGCCATGATTATTTAATACAAGTGCACAAGTTTTTAGAACAAAATAATTTTAGCTTTCTTATTATTATGATCTGTCTGTGTGGATTTAAGGATCTTCCTGGTCAAAAGGGTATAGAGGCAGCTTCCCATTCAGTGGAGGGAGGCCATGTAGGCTCTAACACAACAAGGAGTCAGTCACATGTGCCCTCATCAGATCTCACAGAGAAGCCATTCATCAAGACTGCTTGTGTAACGAAACCCCAAGAAGAAGTGGAAGAAAACTGATGTGATGTCTCAAAGCATTCCAGATATCCTGCTTCATAGTCTCTGGTTTCTTTTCCATCTGTTTATCCTAATGAGCCCACTTTTACAAATCTGCAACTGGTGTAGCCACCATTCTGATGGAAGGATAAAAACAATAATGGTAAGTATGCAAATATATACATACTTACTAATAAAACCAAGAAAGGAAAAGCAGGGGAAAACCCTTAAACTAACATAAATTAATTCCCCAGTGTCAAGCTCACCCTTGCACTGTGCTGATCTCTTCCTGACAATTAGCTACAGTTCAGGCTGATCCAATTTCCTATTGCTTCTCTTTTTTTGCAAAATTTTCCTCCAAAAGAAATTCATTTTCAGGTTTGTGGTGGTGTTCACTGTTGTTATTAGCATGAATACCTGCATGCAGAGGTGTTTGGCACTGCCATGGCATCTGTGATGTGGACTTGTGACAATTTGTGAAGACATGTTTCATTTGGTCATGGGCAATGTCAGTTCCTGCCATGCAGAATTCCTGGGAAATGGGCCCACAGGTCATCCATACAGGCAAGGATAAGATCAGAATGGAAAGCAAGGTTTTATGTAAATGTAAAGGAGTTAGAAAATTAAAGTACCTTAGAAGGTACCATATTGCTGCTTCAGACAGAGATAGACTTAAGACTTAATCAAAGGGTGTTGCTCAAAAATAATCAGTGTTTTTAAAGTAGTGACCAGAAGACATGTTCTGAACTGAAAACCAACAGTCTTTGCTATGTAATACCTATTTTTTTACTGACCCTTATTTAAAATCTGTTTGAGCTCAGTCCTTTTTCTCTTGAACTAGGTGAGCAAAACCTAAAGATGCAAAGCAAATGAGAACAATGAAATTCCATCTCCTACCTCTAGACAGACAATGTCCTGTGCAAATGCACCAGCGTGCCTCAGAATACATGAGGAAATGGAACACTTTCATCCCTTTAACAAAAAAATCTACCATGGCCTTCACCAATAACCTAATCTGAAGAGTTCTGGAAGAGACAGGTTATGCATGTCACTCATGCCAAATGTTTTCTTGTGAATAATGGCTGGTGACATTTTATTTTCTCTTGATGACGATGGTCCTGCTGCTTTGCATCTGTGGAAGTCACAGCACACTGTTTCCATCTGTCTCTTGAAAGAGAGCCCCCTTCCAGCCTGTCCAGCACCAGCCTTCATTATTAATTCATTGCTGGTTTATTTCACCTTTATGGGAGTCAAAAGAAGCTCCTAGGTTTGCATTCCTCTGGTTCCTCATTCTCTTGATCTTCCTCCCCACATTTCTTCTGCCTCACTTCCTAATTTTTTAGCTGTGGTGAAATAGCCCATCATCAGTAGCAAACCTCATGTTATCCTGAAGGAAAAAACACACAGAAAGATATTCCAGAAGCTCCTACAGTGCAAACTTGGGAAAGAATTAAAGTAATGAACAACAGGACCCAGGCTATCATGTATTGGTAAGGAGGTTATTGTGCATGTATTAGGTGTTACAATGTGTGTACATGGCAATGCTGCTGTGAATAATGGGGGGATGTTGTTCCCTGCACATTTCCTCAGTCCAAGATGGTCCTGTATAAATTGGAAGGGCTTCAGTGAAAAGCCCTGAAAATAAATAATAGATTAGGAAATATGCTTGCTAGTGAAAAATCAGAGAAGGTAAAGAGGTTATCATTTGTACAGGTGGGATTCATTTTATCTTATGCTGCTCATCTGCACTGGCTCCCAAGATCCCTTCTCTGGGCCATGGTAGTGACAGGTAGTTCTAGAGACTGATTTATACTGCACTAGAGTAGTCAATCAAGACAGGCAGGGTGAGTTTCCTCCTGAGATTCCTGGCTCTCTCAAAGGACACCTAATTGACCTGAGCTAAATAAACTTTCAGATTAGAACCAGTGAACCAGGTATGTGCTTGGGGAGCAAAAAGCTGCTCATACAGTTCTCCAGTGAAGGTGACAGAGGTGTATCTAATACTTCTACCCTAGGAGAAAGGGTGAAACCACCTGGAAACTTACCACTGGATTTATTTTGTACAAACCATGGGATCTTTGCTCCTGAGAAGCAGCAGGGGGCTGTGAGCTCAACATGACATGGCTCCTTGCTCCTCCAGGAAGGTTGGGACTACCTTGCGAAGGTCTGTGTGGTCCTGCTTATCCTCAGTGCCCCTCAGTACCCTGGGACAAAGCTGGAACACCTTCCTGGGTGGGCACAAAGGACCCTTGAGCATGGGAAGGATGGAGCCTTGCACCTTTTTATTGCCATTGCACAGATTTTATGCAGCCGCAGACACAAGCAACATGAGCTGTGTGCTGGACCAGAATCAAGCTTTTATCTTATAATTGCCCTTTGCACTCTGTGTTTTCTAAATACTCAAAATCCCAGCATTGCCAAGTGCTGATTTTAATCCAAATCTTTCTGTGCTAAATCATCTGAGGTCAGGGCTTGATCCCGTTCCCTGAGGTTTGATTTAGATTTTCCATGCACATGTTATATTTTTTTATTCTATATACAGTTTTCATTCTTTTCAGGCCTAAACTTCATCCAAAATCTTTAATTACCCTATAAATTCCAAATTCCAGCTCCTCATCAAATTTTCCTTGTATACTTCTTCCTTTAATTCATTTCCATAAACACAGACCTCCTCTAAACAATTAAAAATAGCATATGTATCCTCTTACTAGATGTACAATAGTTTAAAATTCATAGAATCTGGATCTGACAATAAGCAGGGCTTTTCATATTCATGATATTTTTTGTCTCTCAAAGCGTTTAGGGCTAACTTTGCTTATTGTCTTCCATTTTGTAGGTGTCTCCCTTAGAGGTCTTTGGTTATTTTGATAAGCTAAACTTGCAAAGGGGCTCTGTTTATATTAGCACTTCTGTGTTGGGCAGCTAGGATCACACATAAGTCTCTTTGTTTTCTGCAAAATGAGGCTGCTGTATTCATTTTATGTTTACACATCTCCTGCTGAAGCCAATCTTCTAGTATCAATGTAATAAAAATGAGTTTGGATACATCAGAATTTTAACTACTGTCCATACAGACACTGAACAGCAGTTTTCAAATTGAAATATTATTCAATCTTCTCCCACATTTCTCATGATCAGTATTTTAGTTTCATGAGGTAGCCAGCACATAGTGTTACTGCGGCTTGTATTTTACAAATAGCAGATTTTAGAGGAGATGATCAGTACCAAACGAGGCATTTTAAAGTTCTGCTACTTTACAGATGTCATCAAGAAGCCAAAGAGCATCAGGGACCCTTGTTGTGTCCCATTCTTCAGCTCAAGGATCTATAGTTTCTTGTTGTTGGTGACTGCATTGGATGGAATTGCCTGGGCCAAGGGCAGCTTTGACTATTTTACTTAAAGACCTCACCTGGTCCTGGCTCTGTCTCCATGAAGTAGATCCTTGAACCAGAATATCACCTAGAATCCAGAATAACACCTAGGATCTAGAACATCAACCATCTAGGTTGTAATGTGAAAACAGAAGCTTGTCATGTTCAAATACCTGACCCTACTGTCTGCAGGCTTGGCAGAAGGATTGCAGAGATCCTCCATCTTCTGGCAATTATCATTTCATGGCAGGTGGCAAAAAAAAAAAAGACCAAAAAAAAAACCAAAAAAAACCAAAAAAAAAAAAAAACCAAAAAAAACCAAAAAAACCCCACCAAGGTGAGCCTTCTGCATTTCCTCTGTTGGGATTAAAGTCTTGGTCCTGAGCCACTGTGTGCATTTTTCTGATTGACTCCTTTCTGCAGGCAGTGGCCATGGCTTTCCCTCATGCCTGTCTAGGGAATGGTTGATACCTGATGGGCGTGTGCCAGGTAATCTTTGTGCTCAGGCACTCAGCAGTAGGGTACTCTGCAGGGCTATTTCCATCTACTTTTCCTAGTTCAGACACTGTTTTATTTTTAATCTTAGAATTGTAGTATATCCCGAGTTGGAAGGACCCACAAGGATCATCAAAGTCCAACACCTGGCCCTGCAAAAAACAGCACCAAGAATCCCACCATGTGCTGAGAGCATTGTCTAATGTTCCATAAAAACTCCAAATGATGCCCTGGGGTCAGACCATGCACTGATTTGGGTCTGTACTCTTTTTAAAGTCTGGCCTGCTCCCCTAATGGTCTGTCTTGGTTTGCATTATTTACTTCTGGTTCCACATTATTGGCATTCTCTCCTTTTATTGTGTGAGCCTGACCTCCTTCAGTCTTTGCTCCCATTCCCTGTGTGTGTCTGCAACATAAACTCAGTGGCTGGGAAAACTGCTGTGGCATTTTGCTGAGAACAGTGACACTCCTTACTGCTCTGTACTTGTGGGTTGTTCAGCTGAGAGGTGATTCATCCACTGTGTTTCCACCAGTTTGGAGACAGGGCACAAAATAAGATTCATTGTTGAGTGTTTTTAGTCCTGCAGACTGTGGTGGGAGGGGCTGGTTTGTCTGCTGCTTCTGCCACATATTTTTCGTGACGTGTTGCAGATCACTGATGTATTTTGCAATCTTGTTCTGGTGGCTGTCAAGGGTCAGTGGAGAGATTCCTGCTGCCATCAGGGACTGCTTTCTGAAAGCCTCTGTTGTGGTTCTTTTTGCTATTCTAAAACAATTGGGTGTGAATTTTTTTTTCTTTTTTTGCTTTTCAGGTATGATTTTAAATGAAAAGAATCTTAACATGTGCAAGCAGACAGACATTTGTCTAAGTCACAGTGCTTACTGGAACTGGTACCTGTTCAAAAATACTTGGACAAAGGTACAAGAAATATCTCATCTGGTAATGCTTTTGACTTTTAATCTATGTCAGTCAAGTGAAGAAATTGAAGCATTTCTGTCAGTCAAGTCTTTTGAATTCAAAGTCATAAGTTCCCTAGCACTGAGGTAAGATTTTAATAAACCAAGTGTATTTGCATACTTTCATACTTGAGGAATGTGTATAGACAACACCAGAAAGAGCTGGCCTTTTGAATACTGGTTAGTGATTGCAAATGCCTTGAGTTCATTAGAAAAGTCAGCATTTCACCTGGGATTGACTGACCAGTGAAAACAGTAGACATAAGCAAAGTAAACACACTATGATTAATTAGCAAATATATGTGGTATTTTGTATTTCTGAAAAAAAATCCTGACATTTTCATACGAGGCTCTGGGATTGCACATTATATAACCACATGGCTTGCTTAATGAAGGAAGGTATTCTGAAGAGATACTTGGATGTGCCTGTATCTTTTAAACTGAAACAGCCACATCCCCATGAACACTGGCCTTTGCTACATCATGAGATATCATTCCCTTGAGAAGCAGGTGTAGCTTTTCCCCTGAACCAGGGGTTGCACAGCATGGAATAGCACAGCTCCTGGAGGTCACTATGCATAAAACTCTCTTCTAGGTTCAGCACCTCTGCAAACTGTGTTGCAGAGCTGGGCTGGCCAGTAGTGCCTGTATTTACTCAGGCTGATGAAAAGGTCAGAGATAAATTGACCTTTAAACCCATGCAGGCTTCATATGAGCCCTGTGTTGGTGGAGCACCATGCCTTAAACCACAACAGACTCTTTCCAGGGAACTCTGTTTTGCCTAAAAGTTTGGCTTTTCTCTCCCAAGTTATTGTCTGGAATTTTCCATAGCTGGTTTCCCTTTGTGCAATTCTTTGTAAACTGCAACCGTGCCTTCTAAAGTGAATTGTGAAATTTTGGTGTCCTATTTGTCATCCAGAACCTACACTTAAATGTGCCAAGTGTTGCCAGGCCTCTGCAGGCTGTCCTGCTCTGTGGAACAAATTCACAGTGTATTTACTTTTTCTAAATACTGTAGCTCTGCTGTCTTTTTAGCTCAGTTTTGGTGGCAACTTGCAAGTGATTCTCCTTTTCTGCTTCCCACTCAGAGTCCTGTTGCTGTAATTTTTCTGCAGCAGCCCGTCCACCGAGGACACAATCCCTGAGCTCCTCTGCTCAGTGTAGTGGCACAATTGTTTAACCCTCTCCCTGGAGGTCATGTGTCATGAGCTCACCCAAAAGAAAGATATTGTGACGAAATGGTCATGATGCACACCAGGGCATGGAAAGAAACCTGAGGAGATCTTTTAATTAACTGCACCATCTGGAGGCAGGATGGGCCATACCTAAACATTTACCTAAGCTTCTTAAAGGCACCTAAGGGTGCGTCTTAACAGCCACCTACTGTATTTCCATGTTTTCTGTGCAAGAATGTTTCTTTCATTATGGATACTGTGAGTTTAATCCCTGCAGCTGTTTATGTTAATATTTTCAACAGATTTTCCCCTTATCCTTCTCTTCTCTAGACTGTACAGCCCAATTCCTTCAATTCTTTCTTGCAGACAATGTTTTCCTGCTCTCTGATTATTTGAATTTCTCTCCTCTTTACTTTCCCCAGATAGTAAACATCTTTTTTGAGCCCTAAATTGATCCCACTAATCTGGTTGAAGCATCACTAACACTGAATAAAGTGAAAGGGTTGCTTCAGGTACCTCACAATGCTGCCTAGTATTGCATTTAGCTTTCACATAACAACATAATGCTGACTTATGCTCTGCTGTGACCCACCATAATCCCCATATCTCCTCCTGGAGAAGGTTTGTATTTGTACCACTGATTATTCTTTCCTGTCTCACTGCATCTTTCAGGTTTCACTTCTGTTTGCTTTAGGCAGTGCCTTCCATATGTCAGGATTGTTTTCAATACTAATTTGTATTTGCAGCCTCTCCTGCTTAATGCCACATGCAAATACAAAAGGCATCCTCTCTATTCCATCATCTCAGTCAGTAGTGGAAGTGGGAAGGGCCTGAACTGAGGCAGTCTCACACTTGGACAGTGTTTGTGAGTAGCTCCTCCTAGTAGGTGCTCTAGGTGTTACTCACCTCTCAGAAGATCCACCTAGACCATGTTTCCTCATCTTATTTGTGAGGATATCAGCAGAGAGACTGAGGCATTAACAGCATCTCTGTGATTCCTATTGATCTCCACAGCTGCTGTATGGCTGTACATGGAACTGGGTTCTTCGAGTTAAAATTCTCCTTTTTTTTCTGTACTGTATATTGATCTGCACCTGTGACTTTCTGCTACAAGAATGATAGTAAGAGAATAGATTAGAGTGATGGAATTATTCCTCTTTTTTTTTTTTCTTTTTCTTTCTAGGAAAGAAATAGGTTGATTCAGCTTGAAGATTAAAACTGGAGAGGATATGTCTACCTCTGCAATAGGTGTCTAATTTCCTGTTATAGACCACAAGCATCTAGTCAGAACAACCAGTCTAAAAGGTACTCAGCTCACCCAGAGATATACACTGAATGTCTGCTCAGCTGAGTGGACTTTAGGCTCAGTTCTCTCACCTGGATCTTCTCCACCTAGACCTGATTCTGGGCCCCTTAATTCAAGAGCCACATCCTGCCTGCTAAATTCTGTGTAACACAAAGGATAACAGGCTGTCTTCAGGATGTTCTAGTCAAGTTTTGCTGAATATTTTTAGAGTGTAGAAGAAAGCCAGAGAAAGAATAATATTTACAGTGCAAGTTGGAGTAATGCTGCTGCACTGGAATTTGTTATTGCTGATCTCAATTGATGTTTACAGTGGTGGGTAGTGAATCTTCCTAACTGACCTATGAGATCATCTTGTATTACTAATGATGCTTACAGGTTCAGTAATTAGGCATTATCCTGTAAAAAAACCAAGGGGCTGGGGAGAAAAGTAAAGTAGTGGCAGAATGAGAAGCAACACTGTTAAAATTTGTTTCCTTTGTAACTGGATTTCCTTTCAAAACATCTTCTCTTGGGTACATGAGAATGAGATCAGGATGCTGATTGTGAGAGATCACAAAATAGTGAAGAACTTCTGGCACAGATGCAGTTTCAGCTCACCTAGTCTTTATGGGAAATGTTACTAAACAATCTGCTTTTCCACATATCTTCAGAAACATTTGGCTGTTGGGGGCTAAAAGATGGGACTTGCACTTCCTGCCCAAGCAAAGAAAAAGATGAGAAAGTTATGAGAATCCAACTGAAACAAGCAGGCACTAAAAAGCAAGAAGGGAAAGTAGCATCTCCTGATCAGTCTGTGATATCCATGCAAGGTCCTCACTATCCCACAGCTGGCAGCAGGATGCCCTCAGTGTAAAGTTGCTTTTGTATAAGTTTGCTGTCCCAAACATCTTTTATCCCAGGAACCCTTGAGTGTAAAAACACGGTAGGCAAAATCTGAGGTCACATCATGATCTTCTGTGAGTAGGGTGTGATGCTGCTGGCAGCTTCATGTGTAAGAAAAGTGGAATACAATGATTTGGCCTTTTCATATTTTGCAGATTTAAGGATCATTCCTGTCCCCTCCTGCAGTCTGGAACTTTCCCCTGATGCAAGCAAGGGCACTGTCATTCTTCATCCTCCTAAGCCGACACAGGCCCTGCCTGTGATGCCTGGTAGCACTCTTACAGTGTGCTACCAGTTTTACATTTTACAGTTTTACTTTTACTGTTAAATGGGCCTTCACAAGCCTGGCTATGTTCAACAAAATGTGATAATTGCAGTCCCCAGTTGATGTGGAGTTTGCTGCTAGCACGGAGCTTTCTTCCACTTATTCCTGCTACTGCTCTCCAGCATGCCAGAGCTCACAGAAATGGTGGGGCAATTAGGAGCCACACACTTTGCAGCTGATTCCCTGTGCTGAGCACAAATCCTGCCCTCCTGTCCCAGTCACAGAGTCTGCCCTTCCTGTCTCACAGCCCGGTGCAGCCTTCTCCAGGCATCCAGTGGAACGTGCTGGGTGCATCTGCTGTCCTGTGCTCCCAAGCTCACAACACCTCCAATCCCATTTTTAGCTTGTGAAGAGCCTGGCTAGTAACCCGAGCTGTGAAAATCAGATTATTTCTGCTTTCTCTCCTTGCAGGGCTGGCCCAGGCCAGCTATGTCCAGCAGGAAAAGCAGTGGTAAGTGAGCTCCACCTAAAGGCTTATCCTCATCTCTCTCCTAGAAAGGAAGGAGGGATTCACAGGGATTTCATCATGCCTGAGCCTCACACTGTGCTCCACCTCCAGGGGAAGGTGTAGGTTACTCAGCAAAATCCAGGAGCAGTCAGTAATGCCTTTTGCCTGCATTGCAGCCAGGTGTGCTGCTGACCTAGCCTCATGTTGTATCTATCACCTCTTATTTTATTGCTTTCAAGGTCATTCGTGCAGTTATTTTGTTTGACAGCCATGGCACTATTGAGGCTTAAATGCAAAAAAAAATACATTTATGAATATGTAAAAGTAGGGTTGTTTCTCTGTACGTTTCTCTTTTATAACTCATCAAAAAACTGTAATATAAACAATGTCCAAAAAAGCTGTGATTATCCAAGTAAAGGCTAGAAACTACAGCTTTTTGAATCCCAGAACAAACACTGTCTCATCTTCCCTGTGTGTGCACATACACATCATATTCCTGTATCTATCATTACAGTTTAAGGGGAAAATATCACAATGTTGTGCTCTGAAATTCCTGGTGCCTGCAGATGAAAAGCCACAATTAACACATATTTCCCCCTTGAGGCTGTTTCCAAGCAGGAGAATACAGATGAAGAGTGTTGAACTATCTGCTCCCCATTGTTCAAGGCCTTCCTTAAAGGAGGAATCAGATATAATCCGAGAAACAGCACAGGAGAAATCAGGGAGCACGGGGTTGGGTTCTCCCAGTGCAGGGACTCTCTTGTGCATCAAAGGGAATGAAATATGTGAGGAAGTAGCAACTCTAGGCCCTGGAGTGGTAATATTTGAACATATGTAGCTCACATAAGATTAGAATTGCTGTAAAGGTTGCACAGTCTTGCTGCAGCAGGTCACACTTCCAGTTACTGGGAGTGTTTGGGCAGTGTGGAGATGGGTCTGACATCAGCAGGGTGATTGTTCCCACATGTTAAGAGGTGCAGGGTAGGTGAAGAGGAGCAAGGTGGGTGAGAGGGATGAAGAAAATTAATATATCTGTGTTTTCCTCAGTTATGAGCAGCTGACTTGTGAATATCTGATGCTGAGGGCTGCCAATATCCTGAGTGGGTTCTTTGCAGGAATGGATCCTTCCCTCCTTGCCTCCCCACTCAGCCTCAGGCAGGAGGCTTTGCTGGCCAGGCTTTGCTCTCACTGAAGTTTCTGATTGCTCCTCTTCTGTGTGAATGAGAGCAGAGTTATGTCAATATTGAGCACCCTTGAAAAATCCCACTCAGAATTCATGTAGTGTTTATTCAATTGAGTGTTAATGGTGGGATTTCTTTGGCTAAAGAAAATTCTTTACTGTATTTTCATTGAACTCTACAATATGGTGTCTTAGTTCCCCCAAGCATCCTCTGCTGTGCTTCATCTCCTGATGTATTTTTGCCCACAGTTACAGTCTGTAGAAGAGAACTACCTTTTAAAATATTGCTCCAGATTTAAGAAATGGCCTAAACACCATAAAACAATTTTGTTGAAGTTCCAATAATCTCTTTGTCAATGCTCTAAAGCAGAACAAAACAAGAGTTGGGAAAATCTGCATTTAAAAAAAATCAAACCCATAAAAAGCACAGATGGGAAGAGTAAACAGAGACATGCAGTTTTGCATAGGATCACCCTGATCCCTTTTCTACAAAACAATATGTCTGGAGTATTTATTTGGCTCCCATGAGTGACCCCTGATGTGGCCACAGAGAGGATTTGGGCATCAAGTGATGTTTCACTTCAGGAGAATGGTGAGTGATTCAGGCCACCTGCTTCCTAAAGTTTGTCCATCTGGGAAATAGTGGTGAAACACAGCTGCTTTCCAAGAGCAGTGGAGAGGGTCTAGTAGAGGTCTTTGCTCTTCTCCAGGCTTTCAGAAATGGTAGAGGGCTGTGAGGCTGAAGAGAGATGTCTGTGAAATAGAGCCTTGTTCTGTATTTGAATATATACATATGCACAGGAATATGGCACAAAGATCAAGATTAGTACTTCTAGTACCTTTCCTACAGGGACTACCTGGGAACATGCATCTGCAGAAAACTCAGCAAACTCAAGGCAAAGAGCAGCTCAACATTTCTGCCAAGCTGGGAGCCTGCTTTGCTCACCCAGACTGCATTACTGACAACTGCCCTGGTGATTTTACCTCCTCACTTATGCACAGCCTCTGTGGGAAAACGTGATCACCCAAGACAGTGGAGACTCATCACAAACTCACTCAAGTGTCCACTCAAATGAGGGGTTTTGATCCCCACCTATTACAGAGTTGGTGACTGAAGATTTCAGGGTAGAGGATTCAGCTCCAAAAACTATTTTGGAGGCAGAACTAGATCCAACAAGTCAGAAGCTTTAGTGCATAGGGTAGGGAGTTGGGGTAATTAATCCTGGCACACAACTTACTGCACCTCCCCAGATTTATCTTTTTTATACAGTGATTGACTACAGTAAAATATACTGATATAAATCATCTGTGCAGAGATATAAAATATCTGTGCAAACCTCCATTATTTTTTACATCTGAAAAGCCTCAAAAGAATGGAAAATTATCAAGTCTTGAGATCCATGCAGAGCTTGGAATACCAATTGTGCATCTGAATGAAAACAGCTGTAACTCAGGATTTGCTCTTTAATTCTTTCAAGAATAAAAGATCACATTAATATATGTAGATTAGCTGGGAATATGATTAACTCTTTTAATATTTCATGGGACGCACTGCTGGTTAACATCTAAAGGAAGTATTAATTCTGACTCAGACAAATTATTGATGTCCTTTTGTATTTTCATACATGTTTTTAATTCCTTGACCTTTTCTGAATGGTCTATTAGAAAAAGGAAAAAAAAAAAGACAGAACAAAACACTTTGATATATCATTCTTGGTTCAGCCTAGACAAGATTACTTCTTCTCCTTAATGAACTCTAAATTTTCTTATCTTGATACACAGAGCATCTTTTTTGCATAGAACCAGCATTTTTTTGTGTAGGAACCATTTCCAGTGCATTAGACTGCTTACTAACAGTTTGCAGTTTACTGGTGATTGGCCTCTCTCTTTTAAACAATAAATAGAAATTGTGACCCTTTTCTTGCAAAATAAAATGAATAGACTCACAATTTGGATTTCCAATAATTTTATTTGTACACAAGTTTGCAACACAGCAAACTTAACTGGGCTGCTCATTTCCTTCAGCCTGCTGGACTTTTGTAAGAATATCAGTCTCACTATCTGTTAGCCATAATGTAATCTATCTTAGAAAGCTGTCAGCTCCTTGTCTTTCAAATAATTACAGTCGAAGAAAGCAAGACACATCCTCCCTCTCCCTCCTTACACCTGTTTTTTTAATGGCATTTGGATTTTTCAAAAATATTTATGGCCCAAGTCAGAGGAAAAATGCTCTGCTAAACAGAACTGTGTTTTGTAGAGGGTTTAATCCTAGTTCAGGCAATTTTTGTACGAAGCTACTGTCACTAAACAAGTAGAACTAGACACTGAAAAAACACCCACAGGAGGGAGCTCAGGGGCTTCTCTTTTTCTCACATCAGGGACTAAGAACTGAGTTTAGACACAGAGCAGCAGAGCATTGGAGTGTTCCTATGGGATAGTGACCTCTCCTCTTTTATTTCCCTCCTCTTTCCCAGAAACATTCTGCCTGCAAGTCACACAGTCCTGCCTGAGCCTCAGGGCTTTGTGGTAGGTCTGGAAGGGTTTGGTGAACAGGTTCAAGCTATGAAAGCCCACCACAGACTGTGGTGTACCATGGATGTCAGGGAGTTTTGCCTCTCCTTTTCTGCAAGAGCCCTGTGACAGTAACTTTCAAAAGCTCTGATAAAGGCCCCTGGGAGACAGCCAGGCTCAGGAACTCGTGGCCAAATTCTTCAAGGTCAGCAGGCAAGGTGAGGTGTCAGGGGGGATATCTCCAAGAAAGCAGTGAATAATTCCATTTAATGATTCTTACAAAGGTTGAACCAGTATAGTGGCTTTGAAACTGGGAGCAAAATAATTAAAATTTACTACATCATGGGCTCTTTTATTCTGGCAAATGACAGGTTATTTCTGATAGGCACAAGCTGTGGAGGCATTGTAAGGCTTTTCTTACCAGAAAAGGACACCTACAAAGCTCTGGTGTTTGCCTCTAGTCTGTGTGTGGAAAAATGACTGGAGATTAAAAGATAATGGTATAGACATTATAAGGGAAAATACAGCTCCTTCTCCCTGGACAGAACATGGTCAGCACTTCCAAACTCCCACACAATCTGGGGGGGACTAAACAGGGAGTGGAGTGGAGTGGAGTGGAGTGGAGTGGAGTGGAGTGGAGTGGAGTGGAGTGGAGTGGAGTGGAGTGGAGTGGAGATGCTACAGCTGGGCTCTGTTGAAACCCTTGCAGAGGAGGAAGCTTGGTGGTACTTGCTGATAATTCACACAGCATCTGAAAACTGAGGGAGATAAAGATGTCCTGCAGTTGAATCAGCAACTGTGGGGAAACCCCTCTCCTTGCGTAAGAACTCTACTCTGTGCACGTTGAATGATCTCGAGCTGGCTTTTACTGGGACTGGAGTTTGTTAGGATATTGCTTTGAATTAATATATTGTTTGAATAGTCTTTGCAGTCAGAAACAATCAGCTGCAGTCCTCAAACCTTACCCCGTCACTGTTTTATTAATAAAATATTACTCCATAAACTGTTATGTGAGTCCTTCAGGGGTGCTGATAGTGGGTGAATGTGTGGAGACCTAGAAGGAGGTTTTTGTATTTGGTGTGTGACCCTGAACAAGTCAGCCAAACCATCCTCTGGCACAGCAGGACTGTTTCAGAAGAGTCTCCATAGCAGGACACGGACAGACTGGTTGGCCCAAGGGTCTTGGCTTTCCTGGGACACTGACAGATTAATCAGACATTAGGGGTTTGAGGAAATCTCCCCTTTTCACAGACACCATGGAGACAATCCAGCTGAATCCAGTCAGTCCAGCTGAAGCATAACCCCAACACTGCCAGGACAGCTGACTCTCACAAATAAGTCAAGCTTATTTCAGAAACTTCATCAAAAGAGGGGAAGGCATAGGTAGGTGACAGTCAGAAATCTGTATCACCTCATCCTGAGCAAACCACAGGGGGATCACAGCTCAACCAGCCTTTCTGTGGGGGAAGATGGTGCCTGAAGGGTGAGGTGCAGTGAGGGGGGAAAGGGACAAAGCCTTCTCATTCAAATCCCAGCAAGAGGATTCTCCAGCAAAGAACAAGCCCCACATTATCTGGAAAGCTGGGCATTGTCCTCCCTGTTGTTTAATTTAAGAATCACTTACACAGTAGTCTGACTTGAAAAACAGAGCTTTAGTATCCAGAGTGGTGCCTGACCAATAAATCAGGAAACCAGCTCATTTCCAAGCACCATTTAGACTCTTTCTCACCATGAGCTAGATGCTGTGGTTTTTTGTTTGAAGCCTCATTTTTTGTTTGCTTCAATACACCATCTGAATTTAACATAGGTGGCACTTGTGTGCTTCATTCAGAACTGAGTTTCCTAAAATAATGACCAAAAAAGGTATCAAAATATGGATCTATAACTGACTTTGGGAAATTTGCTTATGAAGAATAGCTTCACCTTTTCTTAAATGTTAGTATGAAGATTGCCTGACAAAGCCAAAAGAATTGGGAAGCCTGATTCATTGTTTAATATCAAGTTGTAGATATTTACAACTGTTTTGTTTTGCCATTTATAATTTCTGTTATACTCCTTCCATGCATTTATTGGACTCAATAGTTCAATTAGATAATGTTGAATTCACTTTGACATTTATGCCTGGCAACAGCCTTTAAGGTCACAAGGTGGTGATTTCATCAGAGGAACCGAGCAAAAGTGGAAGGAAGAGGTTGCGGGGAGAGGGGAAAAAAAGGTTTTGTTGAGACACAAATTTCTTTAGTGAGGCTGATTTAAACAGTTACAGTTCTGGGTCTGTGTTAGTGAGGGGGGTTTGGGTATAAATACCAGCCAAGCTCTCCTCTCACTATAGATATTCACTTTTTTGCTAGATTGGCTCGGGCATGGTCTCTGCTGAACCCTGCTGTCTCTTCTTACCTGAGGACCTCAATCAGTGCCCTGCTGTTCTGCCAGGTCCCATCCAACCCTTTTAGGCACTTGCAGCACCCAGATTTTGTGTCACAGCCCCCCTATTCTGCACTGGCAAAGGAGACCAGTGGCAGCACGGCCTGGGGGGTGGTGATGCTGGATATAGCAATTATCCCTCAAACATTCCCCTTCCTTAGATAGCTGCATAGTACTGCTGCTGGGCAGCAGTGTCTGTGAGCACACTTAGAGGTCATGCATATTTTGCAGTGTAGTTATTTGGCTGTCAAAGGTATGGCTGACGTTTTGAATGAGGACTGGAATTTGCTATATATAATTAACAGTAGGGGGTGGTGCTTTTTTGGATAATGGGATCTTTAGATGCTGGAGGTTGAAAGAGAGTGGAAAAGGGATGCACATATCATCTTTTACATAAAGTAGTCTGGTGATAATGCCCAGCTCACGCTCCCTGGACTGGCGCTTTGATGTTCAGAGCATGTATCAGATGTGAAAGGAATGACTGACAGTCCTGGGACAACACATGGTGCCTAATGAGCTCACTGGGGCTCATCACTCCCAGTTCTGACATTTCAATCTGAGCCCCTCAGCTTCTGGGGCTTGGATTCACCCTTTAGTTTGCCCACAGCTCTGTGTCTTTGAAAACTGACCATCTCCAAGTCACCTCCAGAAGACAGAATTCTCCCCATGTACCCCAAACTTCTCTGAACGGTGTCAGTGCTCTCACCATGTCTTTCCACTGCTGACTGCCATCCTGCTCCGGGGTTTGGCTTGCAAGGCCAGTGGCTGTCACCTCTGCATTCACATCCCACACACAGGAGGCAGAGGAATTAGGCTTTGCCTGAGCAGCCACAGAAGCTCCTGTTTCTGAGCTCCCTGGGGATTCCCTGTCACACACAGCAGTGTGCATCCTCAAGCTGCTGCACGGCACCTGCTGCAAATAAACTGGGTGGAGTGGAACAGATTGGTTGGACTCTGGTCTTGGAAAGGACTCCCCCTCCTTCCATGGGACCCTGCCAGACATTGCTGTGCCAATGGGAGCCAATCCAGCCTATCCCAGACAATAACTGTAGGACTGTGTTCACGGGTGCTACTGATCCTGAATCCTTGCACAGCAAAGATCCTCTCAACACCCTCATGACTTCTGCCAAAACAATGGCTCAGCCAGGTTTCTGTGAACAGAACAGACTTGCTGCTGGCTGACTGCATATGCTGACATTTAGGAACAAAGAATTTTAATATGAGATAAGAATAAGAATGTTGTTCCCTTGAAGTCACAATAGACAGTGACTGAACCTTCCTAAAACCTCATATTGATGGAGGAGGGACAGAGTTTCTCAGCAAATACCAAATAGCGTTCCCAAACTTTCGATCCCCTGTTGTTTTGAGATTTAGAATTTGGAGATTGCCTATCTTTAAAAGGCAAAATGGTATTTGCTCAATGGCCTAAGAACTATAGATGGAAATAATTCCTAGGTTTAATCATCATTCTGGTAGCTCTGGTTCTGTACATCAACAGGTCTATTTAAATTAAGAAATTACTCCATCTAGTATGTGGCATTTTAATATTTGATTAGTTTTTAGCTTTTGAATAATGGCTTTTTCAACAGATATGATGTGTCACATTTCCTGGCTTTTAGAAGGGAATAGTGAGTCTCATGACCTTTCCCTTCCCAAGAGTTGCTCAGCCGCTGAACTCTGATGACACATGGTGCAAATAAGTGTTTCAGCTAGGCTGGGTATTCCAAGCATGGCATTTCATATCCAGTTCACTTTTCAATGGTTTATTTGTAATTTCTGCTAAACCACAGTTAAAGTTATCCAGCATTTGGCCACTAGGTCAGTAACAGATGACCCTTGCCAACAGCACAGATTGCTTTGAAGGCCAGTATAACTAGAAAACTGAGAATAAATTGATAGGTTAAGAGGGAACTTGTTGCCTGTGTGAACTGATGCCCATCCTCTGTCCAAGTGTCACTTTCCAGACTGCAGTGCTGTCATCTGGCTGACCTTCTTCTCTGTTCCTCTGCTGCCCATGGCCTAAAGTAAAAGCACCTCTCTGTAGTCAGAGCCGAGTCTGAAAAAGAAGAAACTCTCAAAAACATCCTTTCAGAAAAAAAGAAAGGCTTCTTAAAAACAAGTCCTCGTGCTTTTGCCTTTGTCACAGCCCACAGTGCGGCACCAGCACCATCCAGCAACCCAGGATATTTTGTACTTCTGCTCTCAGATTCAATCCAGCCTGGTTAGTACTGTCCTCGCTGCAATCCTGTGCCTTGGGTTGTTTCTTGGGGCTCTTTCCCCACAGCAGCACCCCCTTGTCCCCCGTCTGCCATGCCCCCTGGTCCCTAGGAGTTGCACTCCTCGCAGTGGCAGGAGAGGATGTAGCGGTAGGTGGCCGTGAGCCGCATGCCCCCCGAGCAGCGCAGCCTCATGGCCTTCAGCTTGGAGGTCTGGGGCCGGCAGCAGTGGCAGCTGGAGCGGAAGGGCTGCTTCAGGACCGTGCTGAAGGACACCATGGGCTCCGAGCGCGACGTCTGGCTGCAGCGGCCCTCGCAGCGAGCCAGCAGCACCATCTGCCAAGGAAAGCACAGAGGTTAGGAAAAGCGTCCCCAGCACACAGCTGGCACCAGCAGTGGGAGCCTCCTTCCAGCCTGGCTGGGGTTTTGTCACCGCATCCCAGCCCCACAGAGTGCTTTGCCCATGGGCTGTGTCTGGGAGGGTGGAGGAGATAAAGTGGCAGGAGGAAAAGCAAGGCTCCTCCTGAAGTCCCTGGCACTGACACCAAGGACTGCAGGACCTGGGCTGACCTTAGGGCTCCAAATGATCACAGCCAGCCCTGCTTTCCAGACACAATGACTGCACCTGTGACTTGCTGACTCCAGATCCGTGGCAGTCAAGACCTTAAATCATCAACCAGGCTGATTGTTTAGTTGGGTATTTACCAGTGTTCTCAGTATACACACCAACTGATTCTCATGTCTTGAGTTTACATACATGAACATGTAAAGTAGAAATCTAAAGAAGATGCTCCATTTATTTCTTTAAAGAAATATGTTTCCAGCTCATTCCTTTGTTAAAGATCACCTTGAACCTGTGTTTGCAATTATATGTGTACCTATATATCATTGCATCCATTTATCTATGTATCATTGCATCAGTTATATCTATATAAAATGCACAGCATGGCATAAAGCATTGAAAATGAAAAAGTTGAACTGCTTGCCATGAAGATTCCCTAGTGAGATTTTCAAAAAACAGTGCAGCTCTAGGTTTCTTCTTCTGAGTTCAAATGTGAGCTGTGACCAGAGCAGGGTAACTTGTACAGCAGGAGGCACTAAGGAAGGAGAGTCCCTGAGCAGTCACCTACTCCCCAACCACCCCTTGAGCAGAGGAGATACAGCATTAAGCACTACATAAATCTTGGAAAAGACCCTCTAAAGCTCAGCAAATGGTGTGTTAGAAACAGCTGTTACCACCTTGATAACAGGTGTCGTAGGAGTTTGAACACTCCTGTACTTTCATGGGGAAGGAAATATTAAATCCATGTCAGCTAATTTTGCTTAACCAACATAAACTTCAATATCAGCTTATTATATCATCTAAAGTAGGCAGTAAAACAGTTGAAAGTCTTATAACCAAGGGAGAACATTACATTTTAACCATCCTACATGTATCTCATGGTTTTTTTCCAGAAAATATGAAAGAACAACTAAAAATGTGACAGCAAATACTTTACAGTGTTAAACCTTTGTGGGCTTCTTGCACTACACAAGCTCAACTGGCTGCAAATCTCTAAGTTATGCAAGCAGGTACATCAAATATTTAATTTTTTATTTAGTCAGAGTTGTAAGGAAAGATGAGATAAAAGAGAGAGAGAGAATATTCTTGAAATCAAGTATGAAATGCCAGCACTGTCTCTGTCCGTGGGAAAGGTTCTTATCATCCATTGTAAAGGGCTTAAAAATTACTCTTGCAAGAGTGCTTGCATGCTAAATGTTTTGCTTGAAAATGTATTAATGTATTAATATACTAAGAACTACATTTCCAGTCAACACAGGTCACAAAGAAGATGTCTTCATGAGCTGATGATCTGTACTTGGTACCATTTTGCTTCTTAGTTAGAGATGGGCTTTTGTTGCTCTCTGACAAATCTGTCATCCTTTAAGATTTGTAGCACAAATTTATTGTCTCCTTCCTGTGGTACTGCATATTCATACATAAATTAACTTCAGCTGTTTGTACTAATATGGTGGGAGGGAAATTTCAGTGTACTGTTGAGTGACACCTGAGGTTTAGACCCATCAGCTACGCCAAGCTCCTTAATAGCAGAGTCCTTAGTGTAGAGAGAGCATGAAAGGGACAATCACTGCAGTGCTGTCACCCCATTACTCACAGATAAAGATCCACTTTTTTCCCTTGCTAAACAAACCTCACTTCCCAGGCAGGCAGCTGGTGCAGGTATCTAATTAGACACCAGCTATGCAGGTATTTAATCCTGCCTGTATTGCAGAGGAAAGGAGCAGACTGGGACATTTGGCCCAGTAATTTCCTTCCCAGCATCTTGACAGCTCTTGTTAGGTCCCCTGCTTCGACCAGTTCACCAGGCTGTGCACTCTCTGTCACAGGCTGTTCCCAAATGTTTGGCTGAACCACAGAATCACAGAATTAACCAGGTTGCAACAGACCTTGGAGATCATCAATAAATTTTGGGGGTGAAGAGTAATCCAACAGCAGCTGACAACTGTTTGAAGGCTTCAGAGACAATAGAGTTGAAATCTCCTCAGGAGTGGTGCAGGGGGATGTACAACAGCCAGAAATTGCATTTTGGGAGGTTCAGAGTGTCCCTAGAGTCCCTTCCAAGCAATCATTTCTATGATTTCAGCCCAAATGTGACAGCACACACTGCTGTGTGGTGGGGCTGACTTCTGGTGGTTGATGCTTCTGGAGCTGGAAAAATCAGTCAGGTTCTGGTACTGTTACCCTAAGAATTTTTATAATGCACGTCTGCTCCTGTATCTGCAGGTATTTTCAAAAATACCAATAAAAGTAAAACATGCCCTCAAGAAACTGGCAGGACTAGAGAAGAGTTGTCCAGAGTAATTATAGGGTAGGATTATCTGATGTGCCAATATCTCTGTCTCAATATCAACAACTGGCTTCCTAATGCAAACCCAGCCAAGATTTAGTCAATGTGCCACTGTATTTATAATTTACAATTTATAATTTCTAAGCCTTGTCTTTAAAAACTTGTTTTAATCTGTTGAGGCTCTAATTTTAATCTGCAATTTTGCTGACTACTTAGTTTTCCATAAGATTAAGGTCAGTATTTATATAATGTAGAATCACACAGTGTTGGTTTTATTCCTTGTTTTTGAAGGACAGTGTAAACTGTTACCAATGGCACAAACACAAGGTTATCAAGTTGAACTTTCAGGCTAAAAAAATATCAAATTTCCCATTTTCATACCTTTCTAACCTTCTGGGCTACCTAAAATCCTAACCAAAATTTACCTTCCTCTTCATAAATCCAGAACAGCACCAGTGGATTTTGGCAGGTGTGCAAATGAGCTGGAAATAGCATGTACTTTGAAAGCTTTGCCTTTTAATCAATTGCACTGGCTGCTTATTGCTTCATGTACTATAGTGCAATAGAGATTATCACCTAAATAATTAGTAATGCTGTGATGCATTGCACAATGATAGAGTGGGTGTGTAAATATAGTAAAAACATGTGGATATTTTATAACCTGACACCTCTTGGCTCCCCCTGGCCTCTGCACATGTGAATTTGTGCATGTCACCTTGCAAGGCTGGATCCAGAAGAACAGTGTCCTACAACAAGGGAACCACGTGGGTCTATGAGCAGCTAGGGAACAATATTATTATCATTATCATCATCATTATCATTATCATCATCATCATCATTATCATTATTGCTATAATTATCATTATTATTTAAAGTCAATGGGCTCATAGGTACAAAAGAGAGCAACCTGAGTCTGAGGCAGTATTTGATTCTGATCATTTGAGCTGCATTCTGGAAATCCAGAAGCTGTGAACCAGTGTGTTATTAATGGTGCTTGCAGTCCTCTTTTCTGCACCTTCAGCAACAAGCTGAAGCCCAAAAGCAGATGGGCTGAGATGCCTGAGAACAGATTTTCACACAGTTCCTGTGGCCTGGCTGCAAGCAGGCATTACTGAAAATCTCCTGAGCTACCTCAGGAGTAAATGTCTTCAAACATCTGCTAAATCTTTCTTCATCTGTTCTGTGTCTCCCTGGGCTGGATTCTTTAGTCTGAGACTGTCAGTGGTAGCACACTTCTGGCACATCTGGACTAAGCTCTTGTGACAGCTAAAACTGGAATTTAGGAGGCTCTGGGAGCAGTGAGGGAACCCAGCACATTGATGGAGACCAGTGGGTCTCCATGACAGAGGTCAGGGTAAATCCAATGTAGTCAGGAAAGGGAATACCTCATGAGCTGATACAAACATTTCTTTGAAGACAAAGGAAAACAGCTTTTCTGAAACAAATGGCCTTCTTCCATCTCCCTTTTGTCTCCCTCTTGTACTTTTTGTTACTATAATAGACAATGTTTCCAAAGGATTTGGAAAACTGTTTTCATCGCCTGCTTGAGGCCACGAGCAAAAGGGATTTTAATGATTAAATTATATTGGCTGGATGTTTAACAAATCTACTTCCCATGTGGGTGCAATTGGCAGCCTCCACAGAGAACCACAGCAGACATAATCCTTTTTCAACCAGGGCAGACAGCAAAAATAATGTGTCTTACAATTTCTGAAGCCACTTTTGACTTCTGTAACTCTACGCTGCACCAAAAGGGAAAACATATGGAGTGAGAAAGGATATCTCAGTGAAACCATTACCCCAAAAAAGGGCAAAGTCTCTGCTTGACACTGTCATTCCAAGCTTCCACAATGGAAACTTGGTGGAAACAAGAGATACCACAATTCCCACAGCTACTCCCACAGAACTTTCCTTTTTTTGTCCTGGTTGCATTTTATCACTATATATATATATATATATATATATATATAAATATATAAACAGA
>JAYDZK010000001.1:108733834-108865259 GCA_034509185.1 Euphonia xanthogaster
GCTCGGCGGAGCAGGCGGCGCTTCCGCGCATGCGCCCGGCAGCCCGAGGGCGGCTGCGAGGCGGGGAGACACTGGGGGCGACCCGGCGCGCCCACCCGTGTCCTGGTGCTCATTGTCCTGGTATCCCTGTTCAGAGCTGGTTCGGGTATCAGGGGCGCCGCAGGGTGGCCATCGGCCCCCTCCCCGGGGCAGGGTGATCCTTTCAGCCACCCCCCGATCGGGAGGTGCACGCGGTAGCAGCCCTGGGCTCAGCGCTCCCCGGTGATCAGGAGCGGGCGCGGCCGCCGTGGCCTCACCGAGCCTCACCGCCTCTCACCGCCTTGGTGTTTCCAGTCTTAAAGTTTGTATCGGTTTGTATCCCGGAAATACAGAATCAGTTTGGTCGGAAAAGACCTCCGAGATCATCGAGTCCAAGCTGTGACTGAACACGACCATGTCAACAAGACCGTGGCCGTGTCCAGTTTTTCCTTTAACACCTCCAGGGTCTGTAATTTCACCACCTCCCGGGGCAGCGTGTTCCAATATTTAATTACCATTTCTGTGAAGAAATTCCTCACAGTATCCAACCTGTACAGATAGACACAGTGTTTTCTTTTAGGGAAGCCACAGACAGACACACACGTGCACACTGGTGATTGTGGTCTTTGATGGAGACCTAAAAATGGTGCCACAACTGATGACTTTCCCCTTCCTTGTCCCCAAGAGTGGCTGAATGGAGCTGTGGGGTTCATTGCCCAGAGTTCTGAACCTTTGAGTGCACTCAGACCTCACCCCCTGGAAGGTGCATTTCAGGAACCCTAAAACATCATGTTCTACATTAAAAAGTAAAGATTGGTTGGCTTTTTGCACAGTCTAGAATTAATCTGAAACCAGAGAGTTTGATAGCTTAATTTTGTTTGTGGCTGGTACCTTCATTTTCGCCTCTATGACTTTTAATGGATGTGTTTGGAAAGAAGATGAAGATCCTCAGAAAATTCACAGCAAATTAATAATCCCTACCTGACTTCAAAGGTGCTGTTGTCAGTGGTGCCGTGGCCTGATTATAAATGACTTAGGAACAATCTACAAAAAATAACAGCTTGGCTTGCCAGAAGAGAGATTGAGGTCTAAATGGTGTGGAGCATAAAATACCATTTATTCTGTGAAAATGGAATTGAAGTTCCCTATAAATATGCAGTGAGCTTTTTTTTTTTTTTTTAAGTTTACATTGCTGCTGTCTTCAGATTCAATGAATATGAAGAATATGAATATCAATTTTGTGGCTCAAATTTTTGGTGGGTTTCTATGCTGTATACCAGATCTTTTAAACTTTTTTTTATATTAAGAGACAGCTGACAATGAGCAGAAAATGAATGAGGTAGCTCTACAGTCACAGAGAAGATGAGGGAATGGAAAGACAACACACAGTTTGCAATAGTTCAGGCCATGTCTCAGCTTCTTTAATCAATCTTGTTGTACAATTAAAGTTAATGTTTCCATATATGTTTGTTGAGAACTGATGCTGAGATCAGGTTTTAAACAAAAGAAATTACATTAGTGTGTCTGACAGTTCTTTGACAGAATTATCTACAAACTTCAATGCCTTGAATCAATGGGAGACAAAATACTTCTGCTCTTTGAAAGTTTGTTGGGGTCCTGACGACAAATGGTCAGCAGTGACCATGGAGGGAGGCACACACCATCAGAGGCTGAGTTTCCAAGAGAATGGAATTTACATCAGCTTTTCTTTGGAAGGCAGGGAGCTTTCCTGTAATAATTTACGAATACTTGCTAGAAGTTGTTTGCATTTGCAATATTCAACCATATCTGTTTAACTTAAGAGCAGGTGGTTGGGAAATAACCAAGAAAAGCAATAGATGAAAAAATTCTTTATAAGGGTCAGGAGACAATATTTAACTTAATAATTATGCAGCACTTTCTTCCTAGATTCCAGGTGCATTGCACAGTTTGTTTGTGAAGGCTTAGGGCCAGAAGATCACAAGGGCAATGAAAATGTTAGAAAACACTGTGAGCAGAGGACAAGAAACGTCATGGCTGTATTGGAAGAGAGAAACTGGCATTGAGCCTGCTGAAAGGAGTGGAGGCATGAAAACAGACCAGCACTTGAGTAAAACTCATTGGGGAACCTTACTGTTGCCAGTTTTTAAGGATATAGTTTAATAAAATTTGAACTATTTGTCCAAGGTGGAATTTCTGAACAGAGAGAAGCCCATTAGTATGGATAATAGTTTTGCTGTGTTAGTACTTCCCTTGGATTTTTGAAAATGAGTCCAAATTCCTACTCTTCTACTTTGCATACATGGGAGGAACGTTTGGGTCCCACTTCTTGGAGATGTTACTCCATATAAATACTTAAACATCCATGAGAACAGCAGCAGCAAACCCACTGGAAGGCTCTAGCATCCTGTTGCTGAGGGTACACTCAAAGGCTTTGTCTGTGACATTAATGAAGATATCAAATAACACTGGCCCCAAAACTGACCCCTGAGGAACACCACTTGTCACTGATGCCGCTGGGACTCTGAGCCACTGATCATTGTTCTCTGGGTGTGACCATCCAGCCACTTTCTTATCCATCTAACAGCCCACTCTTCAAATCTATCTTGCTCCAATTTAGGGAGTTTGAATGACTCTCAATTTTCACATTTTAAGCCTCATTTCTTTCCCAGTTTCTGTCAGGGTGCAGAAATAATTTTAACATAATTAATATTAAAATATAATTTTTAGGTCAAATCTGCTTTCCTCTCTAAAAGTAAATAGTCATTTGATTTTAGAAAGATTGTCATAGACAATTACACATTTGCTTCTAACTCCAGGGTACCTTCAGGGGGTCCACTCCTAAAACATGAAGAAATAGATACAAAAGTGAGGATTCAGACAGACTTTTCTGGGGTGAAAAAATTTTCTTTACAATGCAGCCCAGGACCAGGACAAGGAGTGGGAGAAACAAGGTTTTTGGCTGAAAAGAGAAGAAAGTTCAAAAGCTATTGCAGTAAAAGAACTGACAGGACTTAAGAAATGGGAGGAAGCAGAATTGTGTCCCAGCACAATAGCTGGGATACTCTACCTTTTTTTCTAGAAAAATATATTGTTGTATTTACCCTAAATTTAGCACAGAGTGCACATATAAAGGAAGTGTGCCTTACAAAATCTCCTTATTTTTTGTGTGAGCAATATGTTAAGAGTAAAGATACTTACAGAACTTGCTTGAAATGGGCAAAGGTGGAAATTAATATAAAATTAATATAAAGTGTGATTTACTGTCAAGGATTATTATGAGTGCTGCCTTTCAAACTCACATATGAGTTTTCCTGTTTATGCTGTGCATTATGTTTGCACAGCTAATGTGTACCATGCACTGGACCATTTCTCAGGCTATCACACTTTTCACATGAATGTAACTGGTTTATTGTTTCTTTGCCATCAAACAAAGCAAACAAATATTAAGCCAAGAGGCTTCTAAAGTGCTGTGTCACACGCAGATCCAATGTCCTCACTACTTGGTATTTCCTGCTCTGGGACTTTTTCTTTTCTGACAAATGAAGAACTTCAGCACTGAAGGGGTTAGTCTGATGACAAGAAAACAACACAGATTTTCTGTCCTCCTTTTATCCCTTCTTTTTGCCATCCAGTTTTGAAACTTCTGATGTTTCAATGCAAGGATGCAGGATGCAAGGAAACAGTGACTGCTGTGGGGAATTGCATGATATTTTCCATCATATTCATTACCCCCCTTCAGTCCCTCTGCCCTAGGATCTGGACTGAGGCAGGATCCTCTCAGCCACATAGGGTAAATTAGCTGGGGTTTAGAGCCCATTAAAGGTCCTTTTTAGTCAGGG
Organism: Euphonia xanthogaster; assembly: GCA_034509185.1. Lineage (NCBI taxonomy): Eukaryota > Metazoa > Chordata > Aves > Passeriformes > Fringillidae > Euphonia > Euphonia xanthogaster. Next base: position 108,737,674 of record JAYDZK010000001.1, read on the forward strand.
GGGGAGCTGGTCCCTGGTGAGTGATGTTCTCTGTCTCATCATGACCCCGATGCTGCTGCTGCACCCGGCAGCTCCTGCTGCACTCTGGGAACTTAACAGCTCACACACAACTTTTACACTCTTGGGCTGTTTTCAAGCATTTAAATATCACTGTGTAATACATTAACTGGATTCAAATATTTTGGATTTTTTAATAATCTTTCATTATTCCAGCAAAGCAACATAGGAATGTTTAGTTTTCTGAATGACTGCTCACACCTAAAGGGCTTTGTTCCTTCAAAAATTAATTTTATGATTCGCTCCACTCCCTCCCCAAACATTGACAGGATTTGATGTATGTTCCAGTTGTTTTGTGAATTGCTCAGAAGGCACCAGTTTGCATCTGTGAAGGTGTTCACATGAATCACTGTAGATCACACGAGTGTGCAATTGATCTGAGCCAAATATTACGAAGTAATTGCAAACTTATTTCTGTTCTGTTCTTAATATGAAGAGCGGGCTGAATATAAGTCCTATACCATTGTTTTTGTAATGCGTATTTTAGTTTGATGGGTAGCCTCCATATGGCACCTGGGAAACTGCCATGATTATTTTTCTGATCCTGATTAATCCTGTGTCTCATAATTTTTTCTGTGTTGAGAAAAAAAAATAAAACAGGAAAAAGAAAAACAAACAAATAGAAATATTTAAGAACAAGCTAGGTCTTTCAGCTGTACAGTTCTTCTCTACAGATTAGCAACTACAAATCCCCAGTATGACATGAACCTGCAAGTTATTTAAGACAGTTGTAGACCTTGGAACTGAAGATTATGTGCCCAGATCCTGGCTAGGGCAACAGAACAAGCAACTTCCTAATCAGGGCTTGCAATTAGCTTTGTTTCTCACTGAATAAAAATGTTAAAATATTCAGAATATTCTTAACATCTAGAAGAAAAACAAATAGCTGATGAAATAATACCATCCTTAAAAGAGAGTCTGAAAACTGTTAGGGAAATCCCAGTTCCCATGATATTTGTGGAAATAAGTTATTTGGTTTCCCTCCTAAACTCTGCCCTGTGACTTTGGAATGTATTTCCATAGTTTTAAGAGAAGAAGTGTAGGAAATAGATGAGTGATTTTTTATTTTATAACACTGTGCAAAGCTTTTGAAAGCCCATTTGATATAAAAAAGAAATATGCAACTATATTTAATAGGCTGTTCTAGCAATCTCAACATCTCTGTAACATCACAAGCAACTCAGATTTCCTTTCTGTAGTTTGTAGTGTCTTTCCAGAACATCTCAACAAAATAGAACCCTTGCTACATTTTTTTTTTTCTTAAAGTCTGTTGTGCTGTTGACAATATAAAGCTGATATACACATTTAGTGACAAGGCACGCATATACAAAAAGAGCAAGTATCCCAAATATAAAAGGCAACAAAAATGTGACTGGAAATTGACTTATTTGGTTTGTTACTTCATGCTGTTAGAATTCCACTGACATGATCTCATAAAATGCAGACCTTTGTGCTTTCTGATTGTAAATAAATGTCTAAATCAAAGGACATTAATTCTGTAGGGTCCTCAAGTACATATCTTGAATTTCCTCACAACACAACACAGACAAAATCTTCTGTTGTGCTATAATACTGTTAATTGACAGATGTGATTTAAAGGCCCCAGATCTTTTCTGGTCTTTTCAGGTGAGTGACTGACAGACCAGATGGGTGTCCTGCAACTCAGAGGGACCTTGGTAGGCTGGAGGGAAGGGTCAGCAGAAATTTCATGGAGCTGAACAATGTCAAGTGACAATTCCTGCCCCTGGGGAAGAATTACCCTGAACAACTGACCTCTTGGAAAGCATCTTGGCAGAAAAGCATCTGGGAGTCCTGGTGAATGCCAACCTGACCATGCCATGTGCCCTTGTGGCAAAACATCCTGCTCTGCATCAGTCAGAGTATCCGCAGCAGCTGGTGGAGGGTGATCCTTCCCTCTGCTGAGCCCTGCTGAGACACAGCTGAAGAAGGCCCATGGAGATAAATGAGGGCCTGGAGAGGCTGGGAGAGCTGGGACCACTCCGCCTGGAGAAGACAATGCTCAGGAGGATCTTATCCATGGGTACAAATATCCAATGGGGTGTTTTTCCCCTAGAGGACAAAGCCAGACTCCTTTCAGATGTGCCTGGAAATGGGACAAAAGGCAAAGGTGCGAACTGAAATACAGGAAATTTCATTTAATTTCTTTTATTTTTTTGTAATGAGGGTCAAACACTAGAACAGGCTGCCCAGAGAAACTCTGGAGGCTCAGTCTTTGAGATATTAAAAATCTGTTTGGACATGACTTTGACCAACCTGCTCTGAGCAGGGTTTTAGACTAGAAGATCTCCAGCATCACCTCCCTGCATCAGCTCGTTTGTGCCTCTTTCTCCAGACCATCTCCATGCAAATGTGAGTTTTGCAAGGTTTAGGACAGTAGCAGTGGGCTGGGCCAGGTCCTGTGTTTTGAACCAAGTTGAACGACACAAGTTAGAAGCATGTTGGGGAGTGAGGGCCATCTCATGGACTGCACCCAGGCCTGCATGGAATCACAAGGATTGAGCTTCTGTATCAGCATCAGTGATGTAAACATTCACCTTTGGCTTATCCTGCTTAGCACTGCAAAGAGCAAGTGACTTTCATGTGCTCTTTCTCTGCTTTGAAATGTCTTAACTATTGTTTCTGGATAGTCAGGGGGATTTATGGGCTAACCCTGGGGGATTATTGCAGTTTCAGTATAGCTTGTTTCTACATAGCTAACAGCATATTAGCAAATAACTGATGGGTGATTAGGAGCAGGAGGAAAGGTAGTTTAACCTTCAAGCTAAAGATGCACCCTTTTCACCTTGTTTTAATTTTGCAATATCCAGCAACCCTGAGAAAGGTCATTCTTTTTTCACTGGAGCTGGACCCAATGGTCAGTGCTGCAAGCTGTTCTGACAAGCATCCCACAGTTTGCATCTCCAAAATTGATTTAGAAAACTGGTCAGAAACCACCTTAACAAAATCATGAACTCTTAAAGACAAAAAGAAAATAGTACAGAAATAGGAAACTCTGTCAGATGAGTGAAGATGAGTACGAAAAAAAATGGTGTATGTGAGGAATCTAACCAAAAGGTTATAGAGCAGCAATATGCAGAGTGCAAACAACAAAAAATGCAACCATGTTAATTGTTAAAAACGAGAGCAGGCTCCCGGTACTGAAGTGATTTCAGCATTTGTTATAAGAAAAAGAAAGGCCTGAAGCGTGGGGCCCGCGGGCCGAGCAGGAGCGTTCCCGCCGAGGATGCTGCAGCGCTGGCGCTGGGTTTTCTTTTCAGCAGCGATGTCCCTGATGTCCCAGGTGGAGCAGCACAGCTTCCCTGGGTCAGATGCCCCTTTTTATCCTGTTTTTCGTCCCTCTGGATTGGTTTCTTTTTGGATCTTTCATTTGCATGAAGGTTTAAGGCGCTTGATTGGCCCATTACAGTTCTGCCCAGGCTGGCTGGGTTCGCTTGGGGGGTGCTGCACTTTGCTGAGGTGTGCTGTGGTACCTTGAGTACCACTTTTCTTATAACAACCCTTTTAACCCCTTTTACAACATGCTAACCAAACTAACAGTACATGCTTAACAACTACCAAGTATTTTACAACAGTTTCTCACCTATTTTTAGCAGCCTTACCTTGGAGCTGCACTTGTAGAGAGGGTGGCTGATGGAGTCGACGTAGTGGTGCCTCATGCAGCGGCTGGGGTCGGAGTCGATGAGGAAGGAGCTCTCTGTTTTACTGTCCGTGTCTCCCATCATCACCAGCAGCGAGAGCATGGAAATCGAAGCTGCGAGTACATGATTTCCCATTGTCGAGGAACTTCTCGCTGGTAACAGCAGAGGGAGGTAGAGCATCAAAAACCCTCCGAATTCTGGAAGCCAGTTCCTTTCCAGGATGGTGGAAAGTCTGGATTAAGTGTCTGAGCTGTCATTCTTCTTCTCAAGTTGGAGTCTGACGAGATTGTAATCCATCAAAGAATCTCCTGCACAGCTGGAATAGAAGCAACATAAATCACAATCCTGAGCAAAAAGACCTCTAGAGAAAATAGACATAAATAGTATTAAGGTACTCAGGACCTTTGCTAGCCAAAATACCTGCTCAGAGTGAGCATCATCCCCACAGTAGGTAGGGAATATGGCCTTAAGGAAGGAGATGTAAGGCCTTGTTATTTTAGCATTGTTCAATCATTTCAGGGGGATGAAATTACTTTTGACTTTCAACATCACAAGTTGGTGCAATGCCACTCTTTTCCACTTGGTGATGAAATTCATCAGAAATTCCTGCGAGTCGAAAGGACTGCGTACCCACTCAGAGTGTCAAGGAGGGGCAAAGCTTGGCTGCCTTCCACACAACAGATGGGAATGTCAGGCCCAGGCAGCACATAGAGAGGCTGGAGGCAGGTTGAGCTGTGGCTGCCTGGCCATGCCCTGCAGCTGCAGGGACAAGGGACATCCCCAGGGTGGAGGGATGCTGAAGGTCCCAGCCAAGGCATGAGCAAAATGGTCTCCCAGCGACCTACTCTGCATGAGGAACCACCCAGGCCTCTGGCTGAACTGTCCTGCCCTCTGAGTACCAAATTCCCATGCACACACATCCAGGCTGTTTGCTTACTTGTCGGGCAGCACTTTCTGGGAGTCAGTCTCTTCCCAGCTAATTAAAGAGCAGCATCTGAAAAATATGTTTATTATTCCATAATATCCAAGTACTATCCCAGCTATCAATTGGGAATAAATATGTTCAGGTGGAGACATATGGCTATCTACCCAGGCATCTGGATTTCTGTTTCATGTTGGAGATCAGGAGATTCTCCAGGAAACAGGTACAGGACAGCCCCTGAAATGCTGCCCAGAGCTTTGTGCCTGCAGGGGAAGGAGAGTATCTCCATTAGCTGCTTCTTCACAGTCCCTTGATCCTTCTCACAAAGCCCATAGTCCCAACTGGGTGATTAATTTCACTTTTACTACACAGACATAACTTGAAAGAGCTGTGAATTATCCATCTAAACACAGCCCGATGAAGGATAGTCAAAGGATACTCATCAGTACAGTTAAAAGCGCAAAGACTTTCTGAAGAAACTTAAGATAAAACAGTTCCCTACTCACAAAGAAATGCTCTGGCAGAGCCTGTTAAGTATTTAAAAAGCTGATATGTGCCTTTGCTGCCTTATACAAGCCTCTTTCAAAATTGTTTTCTGGTTTGCTGGCAGTCCTCTAAACTGACTGATTCTCATCTCCCAAACAGCCTCCCCACCAGAGTGCTTGATGATTTGTATATTGGTTTATAGCCTCCTCCAGCACTTCTGTGAGAGGAGTGCCTAGCAGTGACAAATACTTCCAGAGTTCATCCAAGTTGGGATGGGGCTGATGTGACAGCCAAAGTCTCATGCTGAGAAGAAATGTTATTAGGGTTGCTCTGTGTGTTAGAGAGACAAAGATGCTCTGTGTATTAGACTTTTTTGTTGTTGTTGTTGTTTCAGGCTATTATCCACGTGCTTAAGTAGGAACGGAAAAAATATGTGACTGTGGATTTAAATGACAATACCTTTTTTTTTTCCCCCAGAGTCTGATATATGACCTGTTATATTTTCCTCAGCAAATGGGACATTAAATACATAATATGGCTTTGCAGTATAAAGAACTTAAACAAACAACACTAAACACTTAGGATCACAGATGCAATTATACACAGCCTCATTCATGTCAATAAATATCCCTCCAAACATTTTAGCAGCATAGGAGAGAAATCTCTGGGTCATGGGAGCTGGGACAGAGTCTCTCCTCGAAGTGAACTGTGCTACTCCAGTTCACGCAGATGATGCCCAAGGATTAGCTAACAGGAGGAGGGATGCACTATTTTTTTCTCCATGTTTAACCTTTTACCTACATTCCTATTCTTTTTTATAAAGAGGCTGACCAAAACATGCTGCTTGGCAAGGTCTCCCTCCAACATAGTTAATCATTATTACACACCCAGTAATTCCCTTTCTGTCCAAATAAATTTACTTGATATTAGACGGTCTCATTTCATGTGATACTACACCCAGGGATCCCCATTTCCCATTCTCTCTGTCCCACTGTTAATTCTGGGCTTCTATATCTTTCCATGGTTTTGATCAGTATGATTTAATACAGTGAGAGAAATCTGAAGTCCTGGCTCAGTTTTCAAAGGCTTATCTCCCTAGTTTTCTTCAGGAAATAATTGGATGACACAGAGTCTGCCTCATGAAAACTCTCTGAGAAAGCTGGAAAGGCACAGGGAAAAGTGTGAGAAAAGGAACATGGCTGTACCTTCCTCAGGATAAGCGCAGAACAAAAAGTATTAACACTTCCACAACCTTTTAAAGTTGCCCTGATACTTCACTAAGAAAGAAATGTAGCAGGTTTTGGTAACAATACTTTGAAAGGAGTAAAAAGTATCACATACTTGTAAGAAAAAAGAGAGAGAACCATTGTAAATATGATCCATCTCTTGTGAAATAAGTGGTTGTCTATAGACACACTGGTAAAATGGGTAGGTATATCTCCTGACATACCTATGGGAAGCAGACACATACATTTTCAAGCACATATGCTATGTATAACATATATAACATATGTGGAAGAAAAAGTCTTAGAGGGACATTAAAACACATGGAAGTTAGGGTGTAGATTTTTGATTCTGTTAAAAAAACATCAAAATATTTTCACTTAGGTACATCACCATGATGAGGTGTGTTGGCTTGATATTTTCCATTCCCAGCTGATATTGTGCAATGGTGTTTTCACTTGAACTTAGCATTATTATTATTATTTTCAAGTTAAAAATTGCATTCCTGTTGAAATGCTGTCTGAAATTATAAACTCCTAGATAGCACATGCTATCAGGATTGCCATAAGCAATTTCCAGTCTATACTTCTGTCCAAAGAGCAGAAGCAAGTACAATTGTGCTCATAAATCATCATTACAATGACATTTTGCTTCATTTGGAAATACACTTTTTTATGAAAATCAACAATTTCACAGAGCAAATTTTCCTTCTGTTTCAGCTGTTTTTTCCTCACTTTCTTTCCATGCAAAACCTGTGGTAGATAGCTCGTCTGCCAAGCTAACCAAAAGGAAACCCTCCCACTTTACACCATGCTGTAAAGAAAAAGATGAAACAGATGCAAATGTAACTTTATATCCTTAGGCTGAAAATTTGCTACAAAAATATATGGCCTAACAGTGGATGAAAATCACTACTTCACATTTTCTTCAGAATTCACTGAGATATGGGGACTACATTTTGTTAGCAGTGGCTTCGTTTCCTTTCCATATACCTAATTTTCAGTATTTCATAGAGAGATAACATACTAAAGCTTGTTACAGCTGTTACCTAAAACTGCTACAGCTGTTAGCCTAAAAGCTTTGTGGAAAAATAGAAGATATCCCAAAGAAAAAGTGTATTAACACACAGTCTAAGAGTGTATTGCATGTGGACATAGGTGCAAAGTTAGGGTTATTTTTCCAAATCCATGCTCATATTAGCTGCTTTCTGAATAATAAAGATTTCTTATCCTAGTTTTAATATTATTTGGAGACCGGTGAAGGCTAAGGTTTTGTTTTGCTTTAAGGACAGAAGAACATTCCATCATCTGGAATTATTTAGCCAGTCACTTTGTGAGAACGTAAACAGAAATTCCCTTTTTTCTATGTGTCTTGGAAAAAATAAAGAGCTGAGCAATTCTCCCAAGGTCTATTGGATCTGCACAGCTTTTACTCTGGGAGGTGGGAAGGGAGCAGTGGAAAAGCTCATTTATGGAGTATCTCAAATTCCCTGAGCCCCCCACATTATGCATGCATGTATGCTCAGCTTGGCCTTCATTTGTTGGGCATTTTCTGTGTTTGAGACTCCTGCTTGAAGATGAGGGCGCCTCTTAAGTCACTCAATGCCTTTTGGGTTTTGGAGGCTGCCAAAATCCCATTGAAGCAGCCGTGTGTGTGTGTGTGTGCATAACTTAAGCCTGGCCTTGCATGCTGTGCATATTTAGTAAACACAATTACTTGGATCCTACCATGCGGTTCCCTCAATCTGAATTTGTTATATAAACAGAAGAGTTGCAAGACTACTCAGTTTCTCCAAACTCCAGACCTAAAAAAGTGTCACTAACCACATATGTGTATATATGTGCGTGCGTGAACACATTGCTGCTGTTCTGACAAAAAAAGCTCCACAAAGTTCTTCATGAGACAAAAATGGATTTCTCAAGAACTTTATCAAATGTAGAGAAGGTTCGGTTTTCCAGGAAGATAAGGATTTGGGAGCTTCACTCTTCAAGGTCTTGAATGAAGTGGAAACAGCTGTGATGGGCAAATTACTCATGCAGGCTCCACAAGGGCTTGTTCTGCAGGGTTAGATTCTCCTCTGCCATGACAAAGGCAGCATGGTCTGTTCCCAAAGATCCTTCAGCACCCGCAGCACTCAGGTGGCTCCCAGCCCACACAGCCATCCACACCATGCCTGGGAACAGCTTGGGAAGTATTGTGGGGCTGAATCTCACCAGTGACAATCTGAGCCATTCCCGAGGACAATTCAGGGAGCAGGAGAGGCAACCCCAGATGAGAGGCTGACCCTGCTTCCTGTAGAACCACCTCAGAGCCTTTGTCAGTTCCAGCATATCTTTTAGCTCCCTAAGTAAATGCAATCATCTTCTTCTCTAGGTATTTTACTGTGGTCATTTCTGTGCCAGCAGTGAAGGAGCTGGTCTCCTGTGCATGCTATCAAAAATCCTCACTTCACTCTGCAGCTGCCTGTCAAAACACCTGACAGAGCCACTGAGTGGCCACATGGCAGCCAGGCAGCAGCAGGTATGTTGTGTGGAGGCATTTCCCAGACAGCAGGCAGCCCCAGTTGTCTGAGAAGTGCCTCCACACAACATTTGAACAGGTTTCTTCCCATCCTGAGGCAAGGCAAATACTAAACCAAATATTTTGAGTGAGATCCTTACAGCTCTAAATAAGTGAATGCTCCCCATAGGCCTTGTTGTGCTTAAGAGGTTTTGCTCTCCTGACATCCAGCTGTGCTGGAGCTTGTCCCCTTCCATGCCAAGGGGAATGTCTTCATCCATGGTCCAGGAGCTCCATCCACCTATCACACAGCAGGGCAATGTGTGCCTGCACGGAGGGCACACAAACAACACACACTCCTGGCCAGAGCTGGCACCAGCCGGTGGGCAAGAGGAGAGCCGAAGGAAAAAGGCAGCAAGAAGGAAAATAAGCTCAAAAGAAGTAAATTTAAGCCTCTTTATCTGGTTGTCCATGGCAGAGAAGTCCATCTTCTGGTCCTACTAAAGCTGTGATGAGAGAAACTCCTGGAAACCATTTTTTACTATGAGACTTCCTGAAGTCTTTTAATATTTCAGGAGATGAACGCCTGTGACTGAAAGCAGACTGAAAAAAGAAAAAAAATAGGAAGACCATGGCATGTGAAGCATAAGAAGCAAATGGCAATTGCAGCAAACATCATGGAAGCACCCTGGGAGCCTCAGCACACATGGGATCAGAATACATGGGACTGGTTCCCTGGGCTCGTTTAAGGCCCCAAAAGTGTTCCTGCCATGGGACCTGGTGCATGAGGTGGAACAAATCCAGCTGAATGGCACTTGAGCTGTCTGAACTTCCCTCTGCTTTTGAAGTTCCCAAGAATATTTCCAGCCCTTCAGGTACTAGGAGAGGGGGAGCAGGAGGTGCCTTCCTGCTCAGCAGTTGAAATAACAAACTCCAGTGGGTACTGCGGGCTGGCGCCCGGCCAGCAGACAGGCACCGGCCAACACGGAGAAAAGGGCTTAATGCACTCCCAAAGAATAACTACTGGGGGACAAAAGACTGCTTGTATTTTTATTCTTTCCTTTTCCTGCTTCCAGGAAGCTTTAAATAGATTGATTAGGGGCATGCATGGGATATCTCTCTAATGAGGGAGTAGAGCCTTTTAATGGTGAGGTGATGCCAGCCTCAGATTCTTTCTTTATTCTTGTGTCTCACTGAATAGCAGAGTAGTCATGGTCTCGAGTCTCAGACGGGGGAGGAATACAATTTTCCACTTAGTCATCCATCCAGAGGGTGCTGGATGGGATTACTCCTGGGTGAAGCACCAGGTGCAGAGCTGAGCAGTCTGGGGCTGCCCATCCCTCTCAGGAGGCAAACCAGCAAGGGTGGCTGCTGGCTACAGTGGGAGTGCTCCCAGCTAAGCATTAGCTATAAGATTTGCTTCAGTAATTACCTCTACTTCAGTCTTATGACCCAACAGGAGGCAAAATTACTCTTGGCCAAATTACAAGTTGCTGAGAGTTCTAGAGCATTCAGGCATGCGTCCTCTACCTGTTGGAGTGTGTTACAAGCAGGTGGACAGTTTTTGTTTTCTGTCTTTGCATATTTTCCAGCGAACTCAAAGGCCTGTGGTTATCAATAGATGCAGGAGTAGGAATGGCTCTTTTTATTCTTTAACATTAAGCAAACACATCCCTGCCACTGGGACCAGCAGAGAGTGTTATGCATGCCGGAGACAGCACATGATTGAAGGGGATGTTCCCTCTCTTCTGACCCCAGGGGCAAAATCCTTTCCTCTTTTATACACGGGCAACATTCAGACCACCATCCATATACCTCATCCTCTGATAATTAGGGAACCTAAATATTTGGCTCATGGTAACAATTCTGTGTCTTCTAACAAGGGGAGCAGCGTTCCCCTAGGTCCCGCTCCCTCTGAGCTGTGCTGCTATGACAGCAATGTGATTGTCACTGCCATGGTATGCTTAACCTTTGCCAAACCAGAGCTGAGGCATTAACTCAGATCCTCAACCCACATGTCTTAAAGGGCAATGTAACCTGTGCTGCCTGGGCCCGACACAGTCTGCAGCTCAGTAATAACAAGCACGAAAATGTGACAAGCATGAGCCGTAAAAATGATTGATGCAGCTAGAAAAATAACAAAGAGAAGCTGAAAAATAGCAATGAGGAGGAGGAATTCCTGGGACCAGTGTCTCCATGGCACCAGCAGCCCCCTACTCTCACGCCAGAAGAGAGGCTACAGTCTAGTAGAAAGGATCTCCATACCACAATGAAATTCCAGCAAACAGGACAAGGACTGATGGTGTCTGGAAGTGGTAGTGCCACTGCTACCAGGATAAGAGTTTGAATTAGATTATGTGAGAAAAGGAGGAATATATAGACGACCAGCTGCTCAAAGGCTTACTACAACCTTGCTTTTATTGTTCTGCTAAGTTAGAGGTGGGGCATCAGAGGGATTCCTAACATACCACTACTGAGAAATTTTAATATGCTCCACACTGACACATATAAAAAGGAAATAACAGCTGATCACAGCCAGCAGAGACTGCAACATCTCTTTATATGCATGCACAGAAGGGTGGTCAAAGTGGGGTGCTCTTGGCTCAGACACCTGAGCTAACCTGACCCAACTAATCCATTCTCCTGCCACTGAGTTGAGTTTCAGCAAAAGGACTGTAAAGTGTGAAGTCAGGCAGCAGAAAAAAAGGTGATCTGGACATGGCCATTCACCCCATCCTGAGATACTAGGACATGGAGAAGGGCAGGGGAGCTGAGAGGCAGAACTTAACACTGATGAAAAGAAACACGTGTTTACACAAGCGACAATGGTCCGGGGGAACAAGATATCACAGAGGGCAAAAGTTTAGCTGGGCCCAGCGAAAGGACCTGTTGTGTATGGAGGGTTACAGACACAGGGGTTTCATTTCTGAAGAGTTTTCGGAAGGGTTATAAACCCTCAGGACTCTGAGAGCTCACTGGATGGCATTAGGGAAAAATCCTTTGCTCCAGGAAGTTACCCCATAGCTGCTGCCACAGAGACTTTGTGTCTTTCTTTGATGTAGCCACTTCCAGAGGCAGATTGCTCAAATAACAGGGGACTACATCTCATGTAGTAAAACCTTCCTAAAACTCATAGAGACAAGTCTCTCCAGGAGCATGAGACAGAGAAATTTGTAATACTTAAAACACAACTATCAAATATTTATAATTGTGATTAAAATAGTGATTGGGAGGTGGGGAGGGGGAAAGAGAGGATTTTGTTTTCTTTCAGTGAAACAAACAATCCACCAGACAAGTTGCAAAAATTAATGTCTCAGTGGTTTCATGCAAGCTTTTACCATAGATAGTCAATTTTCTCCAAGTTCCAAGGACAACCCTGAGCAATTCCCAGTGCATCTGAGAGCTGACAAGCCAGGCAGGGAGCAAAGTCAGCCCCAGCAGAAATGGGAAATGAAGTCAACCACAGGAGGATTCCCTGTCAAATGAGTCACAGCAGGCATCAGTGTGAGCTCCCAAGGAGGTGGCTTTTTTCCCTCCCACCTGGGCAGGAGAGACTGCAGTCCTGGCCAGGCAAGAAGGCAAAAATATGCAGATGCTGCCACAAGCCTCAAAGGTGAGTGAGGGATGGTTCCAGTGGGGAAGTTGGCTTTTGTGGAAATCAACCATCGTGCCTAGGGAGCTACCTGGGTACTGCTACTGCAAACTGTACCCAAGACTGTCCATAACAAATATCCTGCTCTGCAAAGGCCAGTCATCAGCACACATTAATCTGAACCAAACAGGCACTGCACAAACCCAGGAAACGTACATGGGACACCTTCAGGTAGAGAAATGAGCCTGTAACTAATAATCAGCAGCCCCTAATTATACCCTGTCCCTAAATCAATTTGCTTTTTACTTTGTAAGCTTGAAATACCTACTCCTTCCACATTTGTTTTTAACTGGGGAATCTTAAAGCATTGTTTTATAATACAAAATAGGATTTCATTAGCAGCAAGAGTATATCAGTGCATATATAAGTCACATTGGGAATCCCCAATTCAAGCTGATAAGTAGTTACTCACCAAATAGCTCTATTTAGGTGCAGGAAATTATTCATGTGTATAACTACTCACAAATAAGAGTAAGGTCCCACAGCAAGAGCAAAAGTGAGCATTGTTAGTAACTCAAAAGAAAGGGGGGGGGGAATAATAGGTACAGGTCCTAAAATGTAGATGTATTCTTTCAAGGAGGAACAAATAACAGCGCTGTGATTATTACAGACACACTTATTGCCACACCAGGCAGCTGGATTGCTTCTATTAGAAAATAACTTTGCAATAAAGTACTGATTTTAAGTGAGTTTGTCCCCATTGTTGGTTTTAATTAATCATTTGCCTTCAAGTATGTTTGTCCCATTACTGGTTTTAAAAAAATTTTTGGCTGTCTTTTTTTAGCAGGCAGAGTTCCTTCCTCTCAGCCATGGTTATAAAGCTTTAGGAACTGTAAGTACCATGTTAGGAAATATATGTATTTCCTATTCCATGCATATAGGAAATACATGTTTCATCTCTAAAGAGCTGCAGAAAGCTTAAGGAATTACTTGCCACGCTCTCTCTCCCCCCCCGGCAGAAAAAAGTAAGATGTATTACAGGGAGGCTGTGAGAGAAATTTCAATGAACTTGCAGGGTAGGATCAGAAATCTGCCTGGCAGTCCCACAAGAGTCGGTGCACACACACAGGCACACACACACCCACCACATCTTGCAAATCCAGATTTGTCACAAGAAAATCTCTCCCCCACTCCCCTCCGCCCCAGCACACACGCTGTGTGACACTGCAGCAGCAGCTAACCCGGTCCTGAGACTGGGCTTCTTTGTCACTCTGTTCTTTGCTGCCTGACCCACTGAACTTTTATAGGATGAGTTCACTCACCTGAGTCCCAGCAGGAGCCGGGGCTCTTCCTCCGGGCAGTGTCCCCGAGCCCTGCTGTTCCCCTACCCTGACACTTGCTCACAGCAGCGAAATCCTTCCTTCGTCCCAGAGAAGCGGAGAACAGTCATGCTCGTGCCTCTGGCGCTGACACACAGCGAAATGATCTGCCGGGAGCGGAGGAGAGCCTCCCTCTCTCCTTCAGCGGGCGGTCTGGGGTCGCGCAGCATCCTCCCGTGCCAGCTCCGGGCGGCACAGCCACCCGCGCTCCGTGTCACCGGCCACCTACCAGATATACCCCGGGCACCCCAGCAAAGCCAAGCACCGGCGCTTTCCTCACAGCTCTCAGCCAATAAAGAGTGCGTGCTAAATCTGTCCTAATCCACAACCAGCGCTGTCCGGTCCATTGGAAAGCCTTGCGGAAGTTTGGATAAATAATAACGTGCGAATTATGAGTGCTCCCGCGAAGCGTGAGGCACAAAGCTAGAAATAAATATAGCCTGTTGTTTCAGATTATTCTGAGCACTCCAGCAGATGACTGGCAAGAGAACAGCAGGCGTAAGTAGTGGTAGAAGTAAACAGTCCAACTTTAAAGCAGCAGGCTTGCCCGTGTTCATAGAGCCCTATTGTAGCCGGACAAAGGGGGTGCTGGCGATACCAGCGCTCTCCCGGTGATTCCAGGGCAGAGCCCAGCGTGTCCACTCACTCCGGAGCCACAAGCTATGGCCAGCACTGAGCTGCGGACTGGAGCTCAGCATGCTCACAAGAATGGGTGTTTAACCAAGTTGCTCAGAAGCATCCCGGGCCGCCTATTTGACCACATACAGGCAACCTTCAGACAGGAGATAAGGACACAAGAATAAGGAGACACAGGGACTAGAGCTGTGTTGATTCCATTTAAACACGGTTTAATTTAAAAAATGGTACAAGGAGAACATGTCTTTGTCAGATAAAGACATTAAGCACACGGTTTAAGTCTGTGTAACACTCAAAATCTGTAGGAATCTCCTATTTGCATGCTTACCTTTGGAAAATGCACCACTCCTTCCTTCCCTCAAACCCTTTGGAGAGCTGAAAGAGGTCCTGTTACTTCCAAATGCTTTTGTTCTTCTGTCCCTCCGTCACATGGCTTGCCTTTTATATTTGCAACACACAAAAGTTAGGGCTGTTGTTTAAGAGAGAGAGGGAGAGAGAGGGAGAGAGAGGGAATGTCAAATGGAAAAGTGCCATTGCAGTCATATATCAATCAGGGCAGCAGCAGCAGCTCACTGGCAAATGGGAATTCCACAGAAATGTGAAGCTCTTGTTATCTGAGAAATCACAAACCAGCACCAGCCAAGCTCCCCTCTGCAGGGACTTCTTATTATTGGCAAGCCAGGAAACAGAAGGAAATGTAGGTGCTTTTTTAATTGCTGTTATTGTTTCAGATCTGGAGATAAGGACGCTGTGGCATGTGTAAACCAGTGGAATATAAATCCTGAATCAAATTCCTTCCTAAACAAATGGACCATGTGCAAGATAAAGCAAACCACTGAGAAACAAGGTAATGGAGCTAAGTGAAGAATCTGACAGTAATGATTTAAAGAATTTGATAACTGTTTGCACTTGGAAAATATCCATAGAAAAACTACCTGCTCACTGGATTACTCATTAATCTACTTTTTTGTTTTTCTGACCAGTTTTTCTTAGGCTTTTTTTAACTGTGATATCTCAGATATCCTTAATTCAAGATATGCTGCTTCACTACAATAGGTCAACTAAATCATCTGACATTCCCTGGCTCTCCAGTTGGGTAAGCAGGCAAGCATTTTCTGTATAAATACTTCTCTGCAAACCTGCAATTCCCTTGCTTCCAACAACCTGCCCTGAAATTCTGAAGTTTCTGTCAAATAGATGCAGAATTTTGGTCAGAGAAGAAAACATTGTATTTATACTTTATACACCTTTCTCTGAAGAAGGCCAAGTTTGAAAGAAATTACCCTTAAAATATTAAAATATCTTATAAAATATTATGGGTGTATGCAAAAAAAAAAAAAAAAAGCCCTGAGAGGATAAAGGCAGGCTCCATCCACTGGAAAACCCCTCTTACAACAAACACATCACAGCTCTGGATGTACCAGACCCTCTTCTCTGCAGAGGAGGGTGTTTCCCTTCCCTGTGGAGTGCCCCCTAGTCATCCTGCAGGATTGTGTGAAACACAGATCTAAGCTGGTTAATTAAAAAATAGGCAACATAGCTGGCCATTCACAAGCTGGATCTGTTCTGGCCAGCAGATGGACAGGGCTTTGTGTCGATTGTGTTTGAACTCTAGAGGCAAGTTGGTATTTGATGGGTGATGTTATTAGCTAAATTCTTATGTGGTATAAGACATTTATAAGATCAAAGAGCAAAGATTCTCTATTAAAAAAAGATCAAAGAACAGATGGGAATTTTGCCTTAAAATAGAATAATCTAAAAGGGGGATGGCTTTTAGATGAGTAAGCATCGTGGGAACAATAAAGGAGACTTTCTTTGGCTTGCTTTGCTGCACAGCCAGGTTTGACTGGTAGGTTAAACAGCAACCCACTTAGGACCAAAATTCTTAGGATGTCAGTTCTGCTGCACATTTCTCCCTTCATATGCAGTGTTTACATTGTTTTGCCTCTTGAGTCAACCTTGTGTTTCTCTCCCTGACCAAATGTGTCCCAGCTCTGCTTCCTTGCAGATGCCACTGAGGTCACCCAGCATGGGTGGTGGCAAAGCTGAGCAGCACCTTCACCTCACTGTAGCCACAGACTGAGACTGCTGCTCTGGCACAGCTCTTACCTTAATCAGAGAGACTACACACAGCAACCTTTTTTAGTTCAGCCAACACCCTCCTTTAAAATGAAGGCTATTGGTCATTGTACTGCTGTGTTGTCTTTTTCCACTGGCAAGAAAGTGAATTAAATACTCTGGTTACTTTCACTAAGAATCTCCCACATGCAAGACAAAGTAGCTTCTGGATGAAATCCTCCAGGAGACAGTAAATATCCTACTCATGGTCTTCACTGAAAATGGTACTTAAAGGTTTTTTTCTGGCACCACTTAGGCTTCTTATCTTTGTGTCATCTGCAGGTGAAAATATCTGCATTATTTTTTTGTTGTTGTTGGGTGCTAAGCATACTAAATAATTATCAATAATTCCTCAAACAGTGGTGTTTTGGAGATGTAGTGCTCAGCAGTTTGCTACCACAACACAAATCCTTAGCCCAGAAAAATCAGCAAAAGTGTCTTCCAATTTTTTCATCTTCAGCTTCCAGGCTCCGTTTGGCAGCCAGTGGAAGTTAATCAGCAATTAATTGACTGCACAGCCTGGTGACTTATAAACTGACACTCTCATTTGTGGCCTTCTGAATGAACTTGCACATGATCACAAGCTCAAAAGTAGAAACATTTAATGTAGCCTCCCCCCAACTCAAGAACACTGTGGTCCATAACTTTTTCATAGCTGCTCATAAATCTTTAGCCTCTCTCAAAAGCTGTGCCTTAATCCCACCCATAAAACCAGACATTTTGAAGAAACAAATAAAAGCAGAAAGAACAGGAGCTCAGAGCTCAGTTTTCAAAGACCACGGGACATCTGAGATAACCCCAGATACAAGATAATATTTCCAGAAGATTTAAGGTATTCTGCACCCATCAGTTCTGATCTGAGTTCCCTTCAAAAGAGGCTTATCTCACTTAGAAGTATTGGCCTGAAAACTAAATTTAGGCTCTTCCAGAAGCAAATGTAGAGTTTCCATTCCAAATTACTTCCAGTACAGGCCCAGTTCAGATTGACATCAATAGCAGTTTTTCTTTCTGTGAACAACCATAGATATTTTGCTGATTCAGTTGAACTAAATATATGGTTTTGGTTTTGTTTTTTTTTTTTTTAATAGAGAATCAAGGGAGATAAATCCCTTCCTTGTAGTCTCGGGATGTAATTTTGAAGAGATGGAGATCCACTACTTCATAGAGTTCTTCCAAACTCCCTAGTTCAATCCCCATAAAGTGCATTGGAGACCTGCAACCCCATTCTTTATTCCACCACCACTATATGACCTACAAGACTCATGTTCATCCTCAGAAAAGAATTGGACTGCCATTGGCTGCAGTTCAATGGGACCCAAATGTTTGTCCTGCTGGCATCATCAACCCCATGTTCCTTCTTCAAAGGAGCAGGATTTCACCTCTCCATCCTGCACGTGTTGTGAAATGCATTCAGACTTGTGCAGAAAACTCAATATTTCATTTTCATCTTAAGGATTTCCCAGTGCTGCCACTTTGTAGTCTCCTCCAGGCAATTTTGACATTCTGAGACAGCAGGTAACAGACCTCAAAATCATCAAACATCCTGTCAGAACAGGCATTGCTTGGTATCTGTGGTGGTTGTGTCTGCAAAGACCAGGAAAGGAGTACAAACACAAGGACAACCTTTAAATGTGGATACACACTCACACACAGTGACATAAACATTGCACCCTTTGCTGGAAGCAGTTGGAGGGAGTGGGATGCTCAGGAATGCAGTTCAGGGAAAGGCCAGGCTTTGTTCCATTATTGAGCTGATGAAGGAGGGTTTATATCTGGGGATTGGCCATCAGTATTCCTCTCATAGCTGTGAATGTAGGAGGAACCGAAAGCATTGTAATGGCAACAAAAAATGTAATATTATAGAATGAATTTATACTTTGTAAGAGGTACTCAGAATTCTTAGAGGAAGCTTTTTTATCATTTTAATAATAAAAATAAATATTAGGCAAATAATATTCCCATTAATAAAACTACATAACCATATACAGCAATGAAGGAGCAGGTGGCACAGAAATCTGTTTAGACACTCAAAGCTTTTCATCTTTCTCCCCACGGTGCTTTATCTCAGATTTGTTATGCAAGGATTTTTAAATACCTAAACACACATAATCTTCTGTAAACTAAATGGGTCTCTTCTTTCAATGTTTGTATGTATTAATGAATGTGTGCTGTTAAGAAACAGTAAATTGAAATGTTTATTCAGTAATTTACACAAATACTGTTATTACAGCAAGGCTCCTGTCGTCTGGGGATAAGGCTGCTATGGAGAAGTCAGTGAAAATTAGGTCTAAATTATATGCTTATTAATTTTAGGACAGAAAGACAAGTATTGCCTGTGAACAATACTTAGCCCTTAGGTTGACTTGAAAATGCAGCTGCAGGAGGACCAGAAGTTGGTGTCCCCCTGGCCCCTCCAGCAGGAAGAAGCAGTTGGCCAGGTAGGGTCACCTCCTCAGAATTGTGCTGCCCTCAAGGCACAGATTACTGGGGACTATCAGTGCTTAAAAAAGACCAGCTGAGGAGCCTGGCAATGCAAACAGGGTGCAAGGAAGATCCTGGATGAACAAGGTCTGGGGAGAGGCAGCAAAGCTGAAGCATGGGAAGGTTTTCATGAGTGGTTCAGGCACACAAAGTCACAGCCAGGCTGCCCTGCACTCACCAGGAGCCCTGATGCACAGTTTGTACCAGACAAGTGAAGAAACCTGGATTCCTACATATTTTTCCCTATGTCCCTCATGGTTACCCACTCAGGTTTTCCCCTACATAACCATCAGCTCCTTGATCCCCACATCTCCTGATAATGTGGATTGAAACTCTTTGCCCTTTGCTCTCTTCCACAATTTTTTCAACAGCTTTTAAAGTCCCCACAAGACTGCTGGCCGAGCAAGGGGCAGCACACCCTCACTGAATAGCAAACACATCCTGTGGCTTCTTGCCTCCTCATGCTGCAAGTTGTGGGTGCTTTGGTTTCCCTCTGCAGGGCAGCAACAGGATACGACATTCCTGCCCAAGCACCATGCATCCTCACGTGTCCAAGAAATTGTCCAGAAACTTAGTTTCTCTGTGAGATCTCGGCCTTGCTGTTAAAATTGATTTAATTTGAGCAGCTGGATGAAAAGCAGCAGGGAGACACTAACATCAGGGCCAAGAGACAAAAAGTAACTCAATTCTATGAGAAACTTGTAAATAAGAGAGTAAAAATGTCTGTTTACCTTCAGGGTGCTGAAAGGTGGAGTGCCTTTTCCCTAGAAGAGATTGTTGTCACCCTGATCCTAATGGAGAAAGAGGAAAGCTGCTGTGTTTCCCTGAATTTTGACAACACGGATCAACAGTTCTGCAGACACTGGTGAGGTTTATCCACCCTCCCTGGAGGCAGCTGCCTCAGTCTCAGCTGGGATCCTCTCTCTGTCAGTGGAAACCACAAGCAGGCACTGCCTGAAGGGCTGCTCATTCTGGTCCTGATGGGAGGTGGAGCTCCCTTTTGGCAGTATCTGTTTATCTCTATTGATAACAAAAGGAGCCAAGAGTCAGCTTGATTTAGTCACCCAGCTGTTGAACACCTTGGTTAGGGCAGATGAATTCCACCTTCAAGGTTGTTTCAAATTATCTTATAAGCATGTGCATGTGCAGTAGATGCTTCACCCACCAGCTAACAATCCACAGCTGCACATAGGTCTGTGTTAAATATCACACTTTTTTCCAAGGCTGCAGGGAAAGTTTTGCATCAAACACTGTGGGATAATGACACCTGATGTGCAGTGAGCAATTTGCAGCATATGTCTTCCACCTGACAGAGAGAGAAAGGATCTCTATGAAAACTTGTGATATGTCAAATATTTATCAGAGTACCAGAGAATGTGGAAGCTTGCATGTGGAAATTTCTCCAGTGTTTGTATCTCCATGTCCCCACGTGGGTGATGTGTGGTGCACCTTGGGCATCAGCACTGATCTCTCTATCCACTATCCCAAACCACAAACAATAACATTTCTGCTGATTTTTGCCCTCGGTGTTTCTGAAGAAGTCTGAGTTTGTCAGAAAGTCCTAAACAGCACCCAGTGGCACAGCTGGAAATTTTGCATGAATACAAACTGGGGGTTAAGGACTCTAAATGAGATTTGAAGTAGCTTCCCTCAGCAAGGGTCAGATCCTGAGGGCTCCCTGCAGTCCTGCATGTCAGTGAGCATCAAACTGCAGCTTCATTTCTAGGATGCTTTGCACAGGACGGAGAAAACTCTAAGGTAGCAGGAATATCTCCACTCAACGGAGAAAAGCATCGTTGCCTTCCTCAGGATAGCACCAAGTTATGATTGTGGTTTGAACAGCATTTCCATAATGACAAAAAAACTACCCATAAATTTGCTTGGAGCTGTAAAACTGACTTGGCAAGACACAGCTAGCTACTAACAATAGCAATCCTATTTTATTACAGCCTCCTGCCAATACCCACACAGTATTCTTTTTCTTGCAGTAAAAATGCAATAAGCAAAGTGGAGAAGATGTTTTTCTATGCTATGTACTATGAAAAATTAAAGTAAATTCATTTGTCTATGACTCAGGTTTGTGTGGCCACTCCCTGTGCAACACCTCATGTTTTAAAAGGAAGCACTAAATGAAATTCAGTCTCAGCTAGCCAGTTTGGGTTAAATTTGCGGGGCAACTTATCATATGGGAAATTTCTGAGAAGAAATGCTATTTAGAGCAGGAAATTGGTGATTCATAATTGACATTAGCTCCAGTTACCCTCCAACGTTCATGCTGTACTTCATGCGAAATTATTATAAGGAAAGAAAGGCCATTCCCTTGAGCAAGTTCAAGTTAATGTTTAGGAAACCATTTAAGTTATTATTAGGACAAAAGTCATTACAGTGGACTGGTCAGATGCTCAGACTGCGCCCCCAGCTGCAAACCTGTGCATTTTAATGCCTCTTTGCAGGTAGCTCTTCAGATGTTTGGTCATTTTGGCCAATTCAGAGCCAGAAATGAGTCCTTTTTTAGCACTAATTGCACTGAAATCCATGCTGGTGTCCAGTTTTGCACACACCAGTCCCTGTGATCCTGGAGGAACTCCTGGAGGAGGTGGGAGCTGAGCTGCAAGGACGTGCCCACACATGGGCATGAGGACCTGGCCTCAAGGCAATATTGGGCCCATGCTGGCAGATACCAAAATTGCAGAATTATGCAATTCAGCCAGTGGAATGAGCCAGCCCAGGGGCTGGATCCTCAACTAATGAGAGCCAGCCATGCTCTGTGTCTTTTGCTGTAAGCTGTGACCTTGCACCAGAGGCAAATCTGGTGCCTCTTGGTGTCCACAGCAAAGGTGAAGCTCTCTGAAGTTCCTCAGAGTACTGCTCTTTATTCAGTCTAAAAGGACATATGAACTCAATTTTCCCACCATAACATTAGCCTAGAATAAGGAATTAAATAGACCTTGTTATGGATTTTGGTGTGAGTAAAGCTTTGGCATCTTATGCAATTTTTTATGATTTTGTTTTTTTCTGAATAGAAGCAGAAATATCTTTCTAATATAGAATATGCCTTAAACTGCAAGTGTAAATCAGGGGCAGGCTTCAAGTAAAGAAAGAGATTAAAGACTCATACAGTTATAAATTTGAGTGCCTTTGAGCTTGAGAAAAGCACTTTAAACCACTGCCCCAGGGATCTGGATTGCTCTCTACAAGGAGAGCTGCACTGCAGCCCCTGTGCTGTGCATGACCAGGGACTCCAGAAGAAAAGCCAGTCACTTTCCCCACCTGGTCAAGTTCCTGGAGCACAGAGAGGTGACAGGTGATGAAAAGCCAAAGCATCCAGCATCCTCCTTGAGCTGCTGCTTGGGCTGTGATAAGTGAGACAACAGAAGGAGTTTTTGGGGGGTAGCAAGAGCATCAGCACCCAGCCTCAGGAACAAAACAAACTAAGACATTTTTCATGTGAGACCAGAGGTGCAAAAAGTCTTGGCAGGGCTGAAGCATGCTGGAGTTGAAAAGGATACCAGAAAAGGGTATAAACTGTGGTGTATAAACTGTGGTGTGCTGAGAGTGATCATGGTAGAGGCTGAGAGAGTTTGCAAGACAAAGCCAGAAGAGGCTGGAGAAAGAACCATTCATTGGTGGCTCCAAATAACCTTCAGTTCTGCTGGGCAAAGGAATCATTGTAGGAATGTGAGTCCTGTCCTTCATCTGAAAGCTAAAAAGATGAATAAGAGGTTATCAAACAGAGGCTAGAAACAGGAAAGTTTGCCCTCACTTAGCAGAGCCGAAGCTACAGTACAGCTCCAGGAGCTTCAGGAACACACCCCTGGCAAGAGCCTCTCTTGGAGTTACTGCCTGGGTTAGAACTTGGAGGCTACTGCAAGAAGCAGAATTAACCCTCAAGCAAGGAACCGGGATTTCCCAAGCAAAGGAAGTCAATCAGAACAGGCTGAGGCTGATGCAAGGCTGCACAGAGACTGAAAAGAGCCCTGAAATGGGAGGCAAAGCCCAATCTGCTGCAGTGGGAGACACTGAAAACCACATATTGTGTACATACCTTGGCAAGCCACAGCTGAGCTCAGCATTTGGGAAAAAATTAACAACAGATTACCTTTCCTGGGAAAGAATCCACATGAACCTGTGGTGCACAGCATGGGAGAGGAGGATGGTGACAGCACCATTAGAGGCAAGGGTCTTATTTACAGGAGCCATGAAAAATGCTGTGGGGCCAGATAAAAGGACAACCAGCCCATAGGCAAATGGCAATAATCAATTTTCAGCTGGACAGAGCTGCACAAGCTGATAGGGTCTGACAGGGTTACGAGCACTGAGAGAAAAGCTGCAGGCAGCAAAAGGAAAGAGAAGAAAGGGCTCAGGACTGTTCCTCTCTGAAAGAGATAAAGGCAAATGAAATAGAGAGCTCATCATAATGTCAGAGATTTTTAAAATGTCACATCTTTGATCTCACCCCCAAGGTGAGCAGACCGGGTCAGAACAGCAGAAATGGCTGGGGAGCTCCTTAAACTGCAGAAGAGAGCACAAAAACACCTCAATGACCCCATCTCCACAGGAGTGGCTGGAGCCTGGCACCCCCAGCCCAGGGTAAGGTTTGAAGCACACTGCTGTGAGAATCAGTGGTCCAGGGAGAAATTCAGCCCTGGAGACACTCCACATCCATCCACGGAAAGAAATGTTACTTCCTTGCAAATAAGGAAAATTAAGTCATTATTGAAGTTATGAGGGCAAGTTTTTGTCTCTGCCCAGAGGGAATGGCTTCTGGGAGACAGCTGACAGCACATACAACACCTGACACACCCAGGAGGGCTCTGGTGTTGAGAGTCCAGAGGAGGGACATGAAGATGGTAAGAGGGATGGAACACCTCTCACAGGAGAAAAGGCTGAGAGAATTGGGATTGTTCAGCCTGGAGAAGGCTCCAAGGTAAGCTTATTGCAGCCTTTCAGTGCCTGAAAAGAGATTTAAACTGGAAAGGAACTTTCTAAAGGGCATATAGGGTTAGGACAAAGGGTGATGGCTTTAAACTGAAAGAGGGTAGGCTTAGATTTTATATTAGGAGGAAATTCTTTGCTGTGAGGGTGGCAAGGCATTAGAATATATTGCCCAAAGAAGTTGTGGGTGCTTTATCCCCTCCTCAATTGTACCTTCCTTTGGCTGCACTGAGACTCTGGGTAGCTACAGCTTCTCTAAGCCTTGGTTTTGGTCACAGTCTTCCATCAGCCTGGAACATCTCTTTGGGATGACTGCAGTGATCCTTTGGAACTGGATGGACTCCTCCAGTTCAGCTCACCCTTTCCATTTCAAAAGGCCACTCTGCACGTTTAAGCAGCCAGGCTTAGCTTGTTTGCAAAACTGGAGGCCTAACATGAATTTCATCAGTGAGTCTCCTAAATTCACACCAGCACTAAATTTCCCCTTCCAGCCATACAGTGATAGGACCTATTTTGGTCTTTTCAATACTTATTGATCTAATGAATCCAGTTAATGGGATGGTGCAATTGCATTGTTTCAATGCTTAAAACAGTACTGTAGGATGCTGATTTCTCATGGTAATTTCGGGAAGGAGTCATGGCTAAGCTCTGAGCTTCCTAAAACCCTCTGGAGACAGGGAATATGGTACCTGCATGTACCTCTGTTCTGTTGTTGAACATAGAAAAGGGATGAGAAGTTTGTAGGAATTTTTTATTTCTTTTGTTTTTGATGTTCTCACTTAAAAAATGAGAGGTCTTTAAAATCAGTTGTCAAAAGAGAGATGCACTCATAACCAACAAGACCAATCATTTTCATGCCACAGAGCAGACCATGGTACAAGGAAGGCTCTGGGAGTTGTGCACACAGTCAGTGCACCTTGGTCCCTGCTAGCACAGCTGCAGTCCCTCTGTGCCTGAGCTGCCTGTCCTCAGATCTGCCACCTGTGAACAGCCATACACACTCACCTTTCTGGTGCTTCTGAGGTGGGAGTTAAGGCTGTAGGGCCACACTGGAAGTAGATCAAGCCCATACAATTATGTGGAGCACAAGGAGCTGTAGTGTAGACAAGACACCAGCATCTCTGGAACTGTGTCTTCTGCTCACAGGCAGGGGAAATCCCTGTCCTCCTTTCTTCATCCAAATCTCTCTCCTGTCGTTACTGGGGGTGAGTTGCACCTTCCAGATCCAGCCTGCAGCTTCCACAGCAGTGAAAAGTCATGGTGTCAAGCCCCTCAGAAAGTGCTGAGGGCAGGAGGACTTTGCCACCACGGCAGGGCAGCACAAACACCAACTCTGGCGCTGCATCCTGCAAAGGCTCCAAACCATGAGGCTGCTCCCAGGAACTGCCCTCTCCCTGAGCTTGGCTGCTCCTCACCACCAGCATGCACTGCTGGTCAGTGTGGAGCAGGATTCTGGCTGGGGGAACATCTGCCTGGTTCAGCACAGCCACACTTAGGGCTCTGTGATTGATGCAGTAGGATGTGTTGTAACATGGCACAATTGTTTACTGAATTAAGAGAATTAAATAGTGAAGCCCAAACAAAATGGTTTTGCTTCTTCAGAGCAGAAATTCTCAAAATAATGAAAATCAAGCCTTCTGATACAGAAATGCAATATCGTGGTTTGATGACTGTTTTTTTAAGGATTTGGATTGTGGTTTTTTTCTGAGATTATTACATTTTCACAGAACATTTCATTTGCATTTATGCTGTACTTCCTCACAGAAAATGATGTCATTAGAAAACATAATTTATATCTTCTGGACTTTTGCAATGGTAAAATTGCAATTCAGATTGTCTGCAGTTGTAAATCAAACACACTTAGTTTAATGGCCTGGTCTGCAGAGCTGGAGGCCAGCTCCACCCATCCAGTCTGTAATGAATTGATGAACATCCCTGTTCCCTGCAGCAGTCTCAGACTGCTCATAACAATCAAGCATTGATGTCTCTATATGAGCAGTTTCTTTAATTACCATTGCCAATTCTGATTTTCCAGGTAGAGGCAGCCACCTTGCTCAAATGTTGGAATCATTTATCACTTGTCATGAAGGAGAGAGTCTCTTGGCATCCTCCTGTGCAGTAAGATATGCTTTGATCTCAAAGCATTCTATCTACGGTGTAGTAAGACAAAGCACCACCTGCTATGAAGCTTGACAGACTATATAAAATATAATTTATGTACATTACCATCTTGTCTGACATAAAAGAATCACATAAGAGAACAAGAAGCAGAAAAAATGTTGTAACTGTAGTCGCAGGCACAAATATCTTTAATTTATGACAGACTTAATAAAATAGGTTTTCTCCCAAATACATGACTCTTTCCAGGAGCTGTGCAGTGACTTCATTGATATGGTCTTAAATGAAAAGAATGCCTGTAGTCAATACAGGTCTACCAAATGAAAAATAGAAAGATTCAGAAGATCCAGAAGAAACCTGTCTGGTGTCACATGTGTTCAAAGGACCAGAAATCTAAAGACAAGAGCTAAACCCACCAGTCAATATGTAATTTATTTTCAGATCTTCAGTTGGTAGACCTCCATTAGCAGCAATAGCCCAGCACCCTCTCAGATGCACAGGGATGAGAAGGAATATTGTCAGAAAGATCAGTTCCAGTTCCCACTAATGGACATCACCACATCCAGGTCCCTCAGATGATCCTGAGGTGCCATCCAATTCCAATGGGAAACCAAAATCCTTCTGTTCATTAGCAGATTCCAGTTGGGTAGGGGCCACCTTATGAAATGGGCAGAGGAACAGGAAGTGTTTGCTGCCAGAGGAATCTGGTGGAATGGCCTTGGGGGCTGCAGTGTCAGGATGGGGCAGCCCCAGCAGCACTTTGCAGTCACTGCACTGGCAGGGTCCAGGCACATCCCCTCACGACATGCAAGGCATCAGGATCCTGCACTTCCATTCCCTTGTAGACATGGCATGTTTGTGGGGCACTGTCTTTCAGCCAGACCAAAGAGGTACTGCTGCAATTAATGCAATGTTCACTCCTCATTTAGATTCAAGTACAGTGCCAGAAACTGGTAGCAAGGGTTACTTAACCCTGCAAAGTCGAGTTTTTTCTTGTTTGCTTTCTAAACAAAAACTATTTTTCACTCCTGTTTTTGATGGGGAAAACCAACACATCTGTCTCCCCTTCCAGATTTTTTTATTCCCTCAGTAGTAAACATCTGTCTTAATGCAAGAACTTCAAAGAAAGCCAAAGTGATTTTTTCATGTTATGAATTTGCCCAGGCACTAAACACGTTTAAATGTCATCTTCCATTTTCTGTTATGTCCTGATAAATAAGATTATCCTGCTACTGTTCTGCAAATTTGTTTACAGGAAAAAAATTCCATGCCCCATTTCTTGCTTTCTACTAAAGTTTGAAGCTTGTTCTTAAAACTTCCTGGAACCAGAACAAAAATGTTTCAAATTGTCACTTGGTTGGAAAGAGAAGTGCTTGGGAAAAGAGCAGGGAGATACTAAGAGCAAACAAGGCTAAATAATAGTCTTGTACTTACTGAGTCTCTAATTTTTGAGTGTCCAACTTACAACTGCTACTGCCAGCCAAGCCTGATGTTTCTACATTTTCTTTTGACATTTGAAGATTAAGTAAATCATGTTTATGTGTGATAGTACCAGCACATACTTGACTCCAGTCTCTCCCCACCTCTGCAGAACCTGTCGCCAAAGGGATGGTATGGAAACAGCATCAGGTGGAGATGGCCAGGAACACACACCCATGCAGGAGACCACCACAGCTAATTAATCACCTGATTAAAGGGAGCATTGAGAACATCTCCAGCTCTTCCCTCCTGTGCTGAGCAGTTGCTATAGGTCTATGTTCATGTGCAAATCTACCTGATAGGCATGTGCTTGTTATCTCTAGATTTGTGTTTATTTACCTCTTCAGTTTTTAGTGAGGGTACAATTAAGGATACCGGTTCTTGGCTGCTGTTTGTTTTATAAAGTAAACATGAAGCAATCGACTGTATTGAGTCTGCAGTGCTATACTGAGCTCTGATTAGAAAACCACTAAAATCTCCTTAAAGGCACTCCACTTTCTAAAGGTTTCTCAAAGGCATCTGAGACTGCCTTGCAGAAACAGAGTATTGAGCTTGCCTTTATTGTCATTTACTGCTGATCCTGCCTCACGTGGCTACACATTCATTTCAGCAACTTTTGCTGATGATGAGAAGAGACTTGAGCTCTTGTTCCTGAGGATTCATTCCCATTCTGTATGCAGAATGAAAACAGTTGAGTCAGACATGGATGAAGAGAGGAGTGGGAGGGAGGGAGGGAGGAAGGAAGGAAGGAAGAAAGAAAGGAAGAAAGAAAGAAAGAACACAAAGAATTGAAATGCAGAAAAGAAAGTGCAAACTGTTTTATAACCTTGATTTAACACCCAGTCTGAGCCAGACCTGCTATACAGAATGTGTTTCCTTGGGGGTTTATAATGCAACTACTGCAGAGAAACCAGCATGATCTGACACAGCATGAGCTATTCAGCAGCCTAGTAAAAATATGAATAGCTCATAATGACAGGAGAATCAAATTGTTGCTGTCTGGAATGTGAGATTGTAAAGCGTGAGATGATAAAATATCATGATCCAGATTGAAAATCAATATATTTGTTAAAGTTGCTAGCAAAGGAACACAGATTATTGGAAAACAGTCAGTGCATTCCCTACAGTTGCTACCAGCATTCTTTGGATAAGGCGAGAAGTTGCAAGTTTAAAGTAGAAAATAAATTAAAGGGTTCTTAAATCAATCCAAGACATTCAAAAATAGAAAATTTAATGGGAAGCAAGTAGAGAAAATCCAGAGAGGAGTGCTGAACAAGGGCAACTGCAACACTGATATCTCAAAAACAACAGGTCCATTACCCTTACCTGGAGGGGTTTTCAGAAGGTGCTTTGTTGTAACGCAATGCCCTTGCAATATTCAAAGGGATTTCCTGTTAGAAACTCTTCGATTAGGAAATTTTACATACACCAAGCAAAATATCAAAGACAGAACCAGCCAGCCTGCCTGGTTATTCACTGGGGTTGGTGCAGGTAAGTAATAGCAGTGAAGTATCCCTGCTCAGGTAAGAAATTAAACAAATGTTTAGACTGTGCATATTGCTCAAGTGTTTATTTAAGCAATTTAATACAACCAGGCCACACTAATGAAATTCAGCTGCTATTCATCCCACCACACAAGAATGTCCTCCATAGCAGAGATATGAAAGCAAATAAGATAAAAGGAAAGGTGAAATAAGAGGTGCTACTTACCTGTGCTAGGCATTTTGCCTTTTTTCTTTTTTTTAATGGAGCCATTTGTAACCAATCCTTAGCATGGTTTGTATTAAGTCTGGATCACAAACGACACCTACCATGCAGCTGTTGACATCTGATTCACAGGTGTGTGGCTGGTGTTTGCCAGGGGCAGATGGATGCCTTAGAGGGACCTTTCAGTGCAGACACAGAGAGGAGGGAAGGGTGAGGGTCTTTACTGTTCCCTACCTGTGCTCCCTCCCTATTACTCCTCCTGTTATGAAATAGAAGTCAGTTTGCATGGAAATACTGATTGGAAAAATTCCAGATTTTCCTCTGAAGTAGTGAAAAGTGTAGTAATAAATACATGATGGAGCACAGGGCAAGTTGGCTAGAAAAAACAATATTGTTTGGCAATCCAAGTAAAGCTTCCAGCAACAGGAACCCAGGGTACAGCTGTGCTGGGATTGCAGCTGTGCTGTACTTTGCAGAGTCCATTGTCCTGGGTCCTGCCCCAGGAGACAGAAATGGGTTCATTAGATTAAAAATCAGTCAAGTGCTCCCAGATATCTGGCACTGTGGTTTATACATAACCAAGGATCCCTCCACATGGGCATTAAAAACCCCTGTATGATGCAGAGCTCAGTGCTCCTGTTCCCCACAGGCTGAGGGGCCAGTCCTGCTTCTCAAAACCCATTCACCATCATCTGCTCAGAAACCAAGTGCTGGGTCTGACACAAGGTAAACCTAGAGGCTGAGGGGAGACCTTAATGTGCTCTACAACTACCTGAAAGGAGGCACCAAGTTGCACTGGGGGAGGTTTTTTTGTTAGACGTTATGAAAAATTTCTCCACGGAAAGTGTTGTGAGGCATTGGAACAGGCTGCCCAAGGAAAGTGGTAGAATCACTGGAAGTATTCCAAACATGTGTGGGTGTGGCACTTGAGGACATGGTTTAGTGGTGAACATGGTGGTGGTTCCAGGTTGGCAGCTGGGCTTATGATCCTAGAGGTCTTTTCCAGCCTTAATGACTCCGTGGTTCTGTGCAAACCTGAGATCAGGACATTTGCACACCTGATAAAGTGGGGTCTGTGTAACACACAGGCTGCAAGGAGGATAAACCACCGTGTCTTTCCTGCATTCTCCCAACCATCATGGCCTGAGGAAGTAGAAAGCTGCAGGGCAGAAGGATGCAGGAGGCAGGATGGGGTGAATGAGCAGGAATTCACCCCTTGCATTACCAGTCTGGCACTTTCAGAGCCAAGTGCATCAGGGCTTTGGCAGGGGAGTTTTGTTGGAGAGGAACAATGCCACAGACACGGGTGTAACAAAGAGATCTTTGTGAACACCACTGGCCTGCAGCACAGGATCAGGACTTCTTTTCAGGCTGGCTGCCTGGAATACTGAAGGAGGACAAACAGCTCCCCAAGTCAGAATAACATGACCAAAAATCCCAGTACATCCCCCGAGCTCCCTGCCAGTGCAACTCCTCAGCCGTGCAGCAGCTTCTTCCTGGGTGGGAGGATTTGAATGGAAAAGAGGGGGAGATGTGGGGGCTCAGGCAGTGGGCAGAGCAGGAGCTCTTTGAACTCATGCACACGTAGCTCTGGAGCCTGGCTGCCAGCAGAGGCTGCAGAGTTTGGGAAGCCCTGCAGCACACAAAGGTTGCACTGAGACAACAATCCTAAATTCAGTGCTTTTGCTCTCCTGAGCCAAAGAAAAAAATCCATGCCCCAGCCCCCCCCATCCCCAACTTTTGGCAGATCAGCTGGTTCCAGAATTCCTGATGAATTATAACAAGGAAGAGAAATCATCCTCAGCCCTTCCTCACTCAGAAAGCTGAGGATTTTTGGATTTTTCCTGTGGTCTGTAAAATGAAGCACTCCATATTAGCACCATTCATGCTGCCACAGCCAAGAACTGCCTGTGCAACTATATCCCCAGTAAGAGTGTTGCAGCCTCTCTTAAGAACCTATGAAATGAAATGTACCCACAGATTCCCAACTCAAACACACCACCAAACTCACCCACTGCATCTCTGACTTCACCAATTTTTTTTTCCAATAAATTTAGGCCACAGGAACCTGGTTTACCTCAAAAGATTCCAAGTTCTTTATAAACCAACTTCACAGAAGATTTTTCTTTTTAAATAACTATGTCACCAAGCCTATGTTTTATCCACCATTCAGAAATCACGTGCTCGCCAGCTGGATTGGAAGCATGTATTTTATTTTCAGTTCCCATCACAAATTCGGTCATCAACAATGCCATCAAGCTGTCTCTGAAATATTCTTACACCTCTATCAACTTCAGGGACGCTATCATTGGTGAAGTGAGACCCTGAATCTTCCATGCACAAGCATGCATGCAGATCAACACAGATATTGCCACTGAACTTGCAACCAAATATACCCAAAAGATATCACACTGCTGTGCCTTAAAGGAGGCTCTCAGGGGCCACTGGCCACTTGGAGGAGAGCAGTGATGGCCCTTGCTTTGCTGGTGTAAGACTGGGCTTTGCCTTATCAGAAGAACTGCCCTTATCTCACAGTGATTTCATTGTGTCTCCAGCATCCTCGTGAGGGGAAGCAGAGGGGCAGGCACTGATCTCTTCTCTCTGGTGATAGGACTCGAGGAAATGGCATGGATCTGAGTCAGGGGAGGTTAAGGTTGGATATCAGGAGAAAGGTTTTCACCCAGAGGGGGGTTGAGCACTGGAACAGGTTCCCCAGGGCAGTGGTCACAGCACCAGACTGGCAGAGCTCAAGAAGTGTTTGGACAATGCTCTCAGGTACATGATGTGACTCCTGGGGTGTCCTGTGCTGGGCCAGGAGCTGGACTCAGTGATTCTGAGGGTCTCTTCCAACTCAGCTTATCCAATATGGAACCAGAAGCTTGACTCAGTGCAGAAATCCAAGCCAACCAACTGCCTCCATCCCTCAGGTTTCACATACTAAACCCTAATGGGATCCAAATGGAAAATCATCAAGTAACTAAAACCAGCAATAGAATGCCATATGTTCTGAAAGAAATTTCCCCCAGCATCTAACTTTCTAACTTTTAAATAACTGCCACCCTCAACAAACTCATAACCAGAAGTAAAACAAAATGAACCTGCTCTCGAAAAAACAAACAGCAACAGGCAGAAAATAAATAGTCTGTAAACCCATTTCTGCAGCCACACTGCCCTCCAAGCAGCCCCACTGCAATCCAGGGAGCTTCACATGCTCCCCATGAAACCTGGCGCACACCACACCTGTACACCACAGGACTGATGGAAACCATCCAGTGGAACTCTGGAGCTGTCAGCACAGCAGCAGTGAGTCCCCTGAGCTGTGAGAACCTTGCTGCCAGGCATGGCAGTGCCAGGCTGGGTTCACTCATCACTCTTGGGCCATGCCCTCAGCAAAGAAAGGAACCCCTTTTCTGACAAACAAGCTGTGGGCAGGGTGCCAGCTGCCTGTTTCTCAAGAGGGAAAGGCTGCTCCTTGGAGAAAGGCTGGACCCAGGCACTGGAAAAATTTAACTCTTCCAGGGCTGGTTGGTTTTGCAGAATGTCACAGGGGCAGCTGGTGTGCCCAGGGTACCAAAACTCACCAGTGACAAATCCTATTGAGCACAAGCTGATAAAGATCTTTTTCTGGGCATCAAAAGCATTTATCAGCACCTCCAGACAGACTTCTATTTAATAATTTGCAGCATGGTGCCAATTCAAAGACATGACAGCAGCTGTACTATCCCCAGACATTTAGACACTCACCATATTTCACCCAGTGGTGTTGCAGTCTCCATAACTCTATGCAGCTGTGTGCCCCATACTGCTCACCAGGGCTGCTCAGCATTCCTCATTCTAAAAAATATGCATCCTCTTGCAAAAAAGAAGTCAAGGACAGCTTGTGTAGCGCTGCCAGTTTGCTTTTCCTCTGCAGCCAAATGCAGCTGATCTTCAGTGCTGCTTGCCCTGCACCCCCACCCCCAGTTTATTTTTTTGTCAGATGTGTAAGGTCATGCCTTGATTTTCTTACTTTTTTATCTATCCACAGACCACCCATCTGCTGCCTCACAGACCAGCACAACATGATGTGTTCCACAGACTTAAAAGCACTTTCCTCTCCCTTCCATAGCCTTGGCATTACAAATTGCTGAGCTAAACTACAGCTTTATGTTAAGAAAAAGCAAGTATAAAATCCTTAGAAACAATCTAGCAGGACACCTCTAACCTGTTATAAAGGTAGCAGTTAAAATACAGAAGGGCTGAGGAATATTGCCTACTTCAGAGAAAATTCAAAAGAAGGTTCTTCTCAAATTGCACACACTTTGTAATAACTTGTGTGAGCAGGAGGGGACTGAAGAAGTCTCAGGAGATTCCACTATGATTTACTATGGGTTTGGAAGGAAATGCATAAGTTAGAAATGTTACTGGTCAGTTTGTCAGGTCCTGCTAAAGGACATGAGCATCACACAGTTGCTACAGCTACGAAGAAGTAACTTGGATAAGAGTTGCTTGATCCCATGTCACATCCTACAATTGATCTGGTCCCTTCAGGCTTGCCCTGGTTCCTGACCTTTGTCTCTGCTGTTCCCTGATGCCCTCACAGCATCTTTTCACACCACAGGAAGCCTGCTGAGGGGCAGTCCATGCATTATGGATGACACATTCCTGCACTGTGCATGAGTGCCTTGGCACTCGCTGCTCAGGGAAGCTCACAAAATGACCCCTTGCCCTTCTGTGACTTCCCAATAAAGCACTCATCCTTCACATGAAATTATAAACTCTTGTGGCTCCAAAAATGGGCAGTGTCATCTGGTTTGGAGTTGGGAATCTTAAATCATTGGCTTAAAAACCAGGGAGAGGCCTGCTCTTCTCCATTAATATGAACAAATAATTTCCAGGATGAAAGCCTACACAGAGCAATTTGGCCTCGAAATGCCGACATCCCACTTTTCTTTTAAATGCAGGTGATTCTGGTTTGAGTGGTACCAGTGCAGCAAATTTGGGAATAGTTAAATACTAATGTGTTGTTTCATCCCCTTTTTTATATGGCTCATAGAACAAAATTTCAAATTACTATAGCAACAGGCTGAAACAATACTCTGGAACTTGTCGATATTTATCCCGTGATCTAACAGGGGTTTGTTGACTGTGCTACTCTGCAAAGCAAGGGCATTAAGTCAGAGCTTTATTCTTTTACCATATGGTCCCCAGGAAAGAAATTTTCTCTTACACTTCGTACTCTGCACTACACTGAAGTGCACTAACAATAAGATTCATAAAGAAAGCCATTAGTTACCTGTGATTAAATCCCACGGCCCAGGTATGGATTTAAAATTTATGGAAATAAAATTGTAAATGTAAAACTGAACTTGCATAGATCCAGATGAGTGTTAACAAGTGTGAAGGACTGTGAGAGTAATGTGTTATTTTACTGTTATTGCAACATATGTTTATCTTTAAAGAAGGTGCCTGTGAAAGGTATTGCACAGGGATTTAAGGCATGTGGGTAGGTGCAAGTCGCACAGGATTAGGTGGCTGGGGGACCAGGCTAAGATTAAGGAAGTTGCGTCGTTCCCAAAATCAAAAAACTCAGGAGTGAATCTTAAAGGAATGGGGAGAATTCCAATAGAAAATTATTTAAAACAGAGGTGAATGAGAGGATGCTGTACTTATTTGGTTAGTGGGTTTTTTGTTGTTGTTTTGTAGGGGTTTTTATGGGTTGGGAGGTCTTTTTAAGCTGTCTTCCTATGAGACTTTCAAAAAACACAGCAAGACAGACAGTGATTCTGTTGGTCAGCTCAGGGATCACTCCCAGACCTATACACAGAGCCCCACCTCTTGTGGGACAAATTCAGTTCACAGAATTACACAGAAGTTTTTGACTTGACTAATTTGCAGTAGTGTTTCTTCCTATGACATCATTTTTGCAGTGTTTTTGAAGGCAGCAAACTGCATTTTAGCTCATTCAAAGCTGGTTAGTGAGGGCATGTTGATCTACCTAGGGACCGGCCATGAACCCCTTGAGTGTTGCCAGCACTCCTGGCAATCCCAGGAAGAGTGCTTCCAAAAAGTCAGGCATGAATGAGTTTTGAGATGTGGGATTCACTAACCAAAAGGAAAACCACTGTACCTGGCTTTAGAAAAGAACAGAAAGTCCACATGGACAATGGTAAAATGGTCAGTGGAAGCTCAACACCATAAAAAATACTCATCTGAATTATTAATCAGTCAATGACTCTGAGAGCATAAAGGCAAGGAAAACAGCTGGTATGGATTTGTGAAGAGCAAATTGTGTCAAACCAACTGAATTTCCTTCTCTGGCAGGGTCACAGGGCTGGTGGGTAAGGGCATGCTGTGGAGGTGGTATATCTTGGCTTCAGAAAGATTTCCAACAGCATGAGGCTGGAGAGGTCTGAGCAGCACTTTCAAAGATAAAACTGGAATTCAAAGCAGCCCTGATAAAATAAAATGGATCTAAAATCAGCAGGGTGAAACTCAGTGGGAGGGCAGCATTCAGGAAGGAAAACTCAGGTGCCCAGAAGAAAGCCAAGCTGGGCAGTTGGACTGGGCTGCTGCACAAACCAGTCCGGGCACCAGAGAAAAGCAGGGATCGAGCATGAATTGACAATGTGATATTGTTGGGGAAAAGGCAAATGTCATTTTGGGACATGCCAGCAAGTGCTGTAAACAATTACTCCACTCTGCTCTGCTTTGAAGGACCCTGAAGAGCAGCCCTGGGCCCAGACCTTGGCATCAGGCTCTGCAGAGAATTTAGGCAGATGGGAACATGTAGGGAAGAGGAGCAAGAGAAGCTGTGAGGGACTGAAATGCATTCTTTATGGGGAAAGGATGAAGGAGTAATTTGTTTAGGCTGGGAAAAGGATTCTGCCGTAAATAATGCACAGAACAATATTAAATGAGGAAATTCATGGGGTTGCTGGCATGGGGCAGCTACGCTGGTGATCTGTGAGAGACATCAGGCACAGAAGTGGGGAACTGGTCCAAAATGCTTGGGAATAAACAGGCTGCCAGGGACAAGGCAGATACACGGGGGCTTGCTGACCTCCCAGGCTACTGCTTCATAGTCCCACCCTCTTCCTGCCCAAGATCCAAACCCACAGAGCTACCAACTTCTGTGGAAGCCCAGTCTGAGTTGATACCTCTGGTGAAAGGAGCAAAGGGGACCAAATCCCATGGTGTACATTTCAATGTATGGCTTCCTTGAAATGCTGAGCCCCTGAGGATGCTGTGATGGGCTTTGGGAATGCAAGGTGGGAAGGACAGGACCTTGCTGTCAGTCTGTCTTCTGCCACATGGCACCCAGGGGTAGCTGGGCTGGAGCGCAGCAAGCACACTCTCCTGAAAAAAAAAAAAAAAAACCAAAATAAAAGCAAACAAAAAAACCAAAACCAACCAACAAATCAGCAAACAAACAAAAAAAAAAGCAAAATCAAAAATAAAATCAAAACTAAACCAAAACCAACCACAACAACAAAAACCAACAAAACAAAAAACCCCCCAAAAAATCCCCAAAACTCCCCAAACCCCCAAAAAGCTGAATCAAGCCAAACCACCACCAAAAACCAAGAAAGACAACAGCAAATAATTTCTGAACGGGAAGCAAAGGGCATCTACAGGTGGGTTAGCTCCATGAAAAGAGTGAACTAGTCAGCTGAGGGGGATTCAGCAGCAGGTTGTTGCTCTTGTCCAGAACTGTCTTCCTAAGAGCAGACATCAGTCTGGAGGGTGAGGACAGGGCATGTCCCTCCCAGCAATACAGTATGGGGTTATCTCTGCCAAGTACCACTCATTTTGGGGTGGGAGGGTGAGGGGCAGATCACATGTGTCTCTGGCAGTTGCCAAAATTAGGCTTCCTTGCCTTCGGAAAACCAAAATCTCACTCACCTCTCCTGTGCTTCATCTGACAGCCCTCTCTGCCTGGGTCTTTTTTGAAAGATCACAAGGTGACCATGAACTCAGTTTGCTTTGCAGACCATGACAACAAGAGCATGCTGTCACTATTTGGCTGGTGCTGCACTGTACAGACCGACATGTCCAGGGATTTTCTTTCTCATGAGCTGCACCTTGGCTGCTTGTACACTGCCCTTTAGTCTTCCCTCACCCATACACCTCTCCTGGTGAAAGAAACTTTGTGAGAAATGATTCAAGACCAATTCTGGAACTGAAGAAGGCTTTTTTTATTGATTTCTGGATTTTCCATCAACCTTTTGTTTTCAGACTAATTTTATGAGTAGTTGTCCTCTGTAGTCCAGGATTGGATCACATTAGAGAGTTCCACTACCTTCTGACAGTGGTCCAGCCCTAGGCAGGTGTGAACCTTCCCCACCTCCACAGCCCAGCTCATTCCAGAATACTCAGGGCGTTCCATGAACCTGCCCCGACTGAGCAGTAAATCTGCAGCACTGAGATCTTACCCAGGGTAGAAATGTCTTTCCCATCAAAGGACATGATTTAATGCACGTCTGCCAAGCTGTGCAAAGCCTTGTATTTTACTGCTAGCACATCTCCTGGGACTGTGCATCCCTTTGGATCCTCTTGGAGGGGTCCCATTCCAACTTGGAGAAGGGCAGGGGGAAATTTTTTCCTCAGGGAACTGAAAGATACCCCCGTGCCCTCACCCCCAAGACTTCTTCCTCAAGCAGTGTATACAACCAAGCTTTCTGAGAACAGAAGAGAAGCATGTGACAGTGCTCTTAATGTCTGCTCTTTCCCCCAGCCCTCCCCTAAGTTTGTTTCCTGGGGTTGTATACACACAACACCAAAGAAAAGATTTTTGAGCAACTCTTTGAAAATCCTTCTCCACTTTGTCCAAAGAAATTTTCCTGTGACACAATACCAAGAAACAAAAAGCATTGTGGGCTTCAAAGTCTGAGGAATACTCTTCAGCTTGAGCAGACGTGTCCATGGAAGGTAGAGATCAAATGAAACAGCCAGAGAAGCATCTCAGTTATTCTAATTAATGCAAATGCTGACTTTCACAGAGTCCTCATTTCCATGGATGGAGGTACAGCCTTTAACTCACCAGGAACTACGAGTTTTGACAGCTGCTTTGTCAGGCCTGGCAACATCCTACTGTGTTCATGTTCTGGGTTGTGAAACTCTGCAGTTGCTCCAGGCTCAGTGGGTTTGCTTTGTTGTATTATATTTTGGACTTCATAGTATGCTGTGAATCGTAGAAGAAGAAACACAAACCAAAAAGTTGCTCAATATTAGGGCCCAATATTCAGAAACTGAGGCTCTGTCCCCCCTGATGTGCATTAATATGTCATAAAGAGTTACGAAGTTGGTAGATCTCTTCACTCTCCATTATATGAGCCTTCTGATCCCATACAGGCTCTCAAATGCAAAGCAGCTATCACGGATAGGGAAGCTCTGGCTCTTCAGCATCCATGGACATTGGTCTAAGTGCTACTGAAGTCAATGCAGTGTTACCACAGGTCTACACAGAAAATGACTTGGAATATGTGCTGCACATAAAACATTAGTGTGAACAATAGCATGCATTTTCAAAAGCTTTCTGTATAACCTCAGGACTGGATGGTAAAATCAGTCATATATAGAATTTTAGAAAAAACCCCATTGTGTTGGGAAGACTTCCCAGGATTAAAACATGCTGGTTGATTACAACATTCAGGAACTTGTTCACTTGAGGTCTATAAACTAAATCACGCCAGGCAGCCCTAGCAAATCCCATAATTCACATAACTGCATGAGGGATGGAGTTCAGGGAAAAGCCATCTCCCAGCGAGGTGGCAGAGACCAGTGTCATCTATCTTGTCTTCAGTACAATATTACTGTCGGAGGATGAAAAACTAGGGGTCTCCTGTAAGGCTGAGAAGTTATGATCATTTCCAAACAGTTGCATGTCATTGGTGAATCACACTTGTCATACAAATTAGAAGCAGGTAACATCATGGTTTCTGGCTGGACAGAGGAATGTTGTTTACAGCTATAGTTTATTTCCTGGAAAATGCTGGCACAGATTGACAAGAAAAAGTTCTAATTTATGCCCAATGTTGCCTTGGGCTGGCCAGATAAATAAGACTCTAAAAAGGCCTGACAAAGTGCAAAAAATAATTAAATGATCATATTTTAAGGATGAAATGCTATGCTTTCATATCTGAAAACACAGTTCCAGTTTCAGTTAAGTACTTGTAATGTTTAATTTCAGGCACAAAAAGTAATTTGTTCCACTCTTTGATTCATCTATAACACTTTGAATATTCTCATTTTGGGGCAACCTGAAAGAAATGGTGGCTTCATTCCTTCAATGCTGTCAATGAATTGAAAAAATCCCTAATTATCCAATCTTTATTTGCAGGTCCCATGCTCTGTTTTAATCCTTCAAAGTCTCTCTGTTTTCTAGCAATTATGGGTGTTTCAGACAGAGCATGTATGTACATTTATATATAAAATAAATTCTGGCACAAAACTTCAGTTAGATGGGAAAAGCTTTTGGATTTATGAGCTGCTTTGCTTTGTTTTGTTTCTTCAGCACCTGACTGAAAAGTAAGACTAACTTAAAGAGGACTTGAGAAGGATATTTTATTTTAACCTAGGATTATAGTCACTTCAGCTAATGATGTACAAGAAGATCAAAGTCTAAAGATGTGCTTTCTGTCTCTGTCTGGAAAAAAAATCAGACGTCATATTTCTTCTAGAAGTTCTGATGATATTATGGATGCTTTTATTTGTCCTTTACCCATGTCTGTGAAGTGTCAGATGGTTTGAGTCCTTAATGGTTATTTCCATAAAGAAGTAGTCACTGACTTATGTGAGCACTGACAGAAGCCAAA
This sequence comes from Euphonia xanthogaster, assembly GCA_034509185.1. Classification (NCBI taxonomy): domain Eukaryota; kingdom Metazoa; phylum Chordata; class Aves; order Passeriformes; family Fringillidae; genus Euphonia; species Euphonia xanthogaster. The sequence goes on from JAYDZK010000001.1 coordinate 108,777,762, forward strand.
ATCAAAACAGTCTGTCACCAGAACAGGAGACAGACTGAAGTGACACTGGGATATCTCTTCAGCAGGGGAGCATTTCTGGCCCAGTGAAGAGCAAGCCATCTGACTGAGCATCTCCTCCCTTAGAGCTGCCCTGTGGTCACTCTGGTTTTTGAAATGCCACCACTTTTCCAGCTGTCCCACAAAGGCAGCACCTACCAGGAATGCGAGATGAAGGTGATTTTTTGATTTGTCAGCTCCAGAAACCACATGAGAACTGGGGCAGTGCCAAGGCTTTGGGATCCAAGAAGATAAAAAGGCTCAGGCCAGGGCTTTGCTCTCTCAAGGATTACACACAGATCAGCTAAAACTTGTCCTTGTAGCTATGGCTGAGTGAAGCAGCAGCCCCTGTGTGCCCTGTCCTCCCCTGTCCACTGCAGTGTCACCCCAGCATTGCCCTCTTGGCCACTCATGTCCGGGCTGATGCTCCCAGGAGCAGAGAAGGAATTGCCCAGCATCAGTGCAGGTGCTGTAAAACTTGGCCACGCAGAAAAAATAAATTCTTTATAAACCAGAGCAAGGCTGATGTTAAAAGCTGAGGCTTGGAGGGTGGTGTCTGTGAGAGGGGAAGGGTTCAAGAGTAGTTATGTATGGTTGTGTCTCACCCAACCCTTGATCTCTCCAGAATATGCACTTTTTGCAGGGTATTTTGTAGGCCAAAAAAAAAGAAGGTAAAAGATAAACAGTTTTAAAGTGCTGGTGTGTGTACAGGATGTCCATCCCACCCAGGCAGCTCTGCTGGGAACATAGATTCATCCACTCATCTCTTTCACTAACAGATAAAAATGAATGCTCAACAACGTAATGATATCTCCTGCTGGTGATTCTGACATGAAAAATACGTGATGTGTGTGTCAGGTATTCCCAAACAACTCACATTCCTGAAAATAGCCAGTGGAAGTAGAGAAGCAGATTAAAATGTGATGGCTGAACAAAAAAAACCAAAATCTTTTCCTTATCTTTTTGCAAAGCTGTTTCCATAGAAGTTATTTCCCCTAACACCCTGCAAAGTCATGTTTGTATTAACACATATTGTGGACAAGCATTTTCCTTCTCTCCAATGGTTTCAATGACTGTATGGGACACAAGAGTGTATTTTCCTTAATCCAGTTCTTCCTCCAATTTAAATCCAAGGTTTACAGAGATAAAACTGCATTTGTCTTCCACATACTTCTGCCTTGGCAATGTCAGCTGTGGTATGAGAGCATTGGCTCCCCAGTGGAATATGTTTGTGGCTCTGAGTTAATGATGTCTCAGACCAAATATCCCACTTGTGCTACTAGTAAATTCAGCAAGAAATGTGTCAGATGTGTTGGATGTAAAATTTACTATATTAGTGTTAAATAGTGGGTGAGATTAATCCTGGTTTTCCAAAAGTCTGCAGCAAAGCTCTTGCTGTCTTCTGGAGGGCCAAGCTTTCACTCACTGTGGTTTTTCTAATTAATGGACAGACAGTGCCACTCAAACAGGTTTCTTTCTGTCCTTACTCCTCTCATAGGAAAAGTCCTACATCCCCAAAATGCCACAGAGATAGGAGATTTATGTTCTATTTCTTTGGAAAAGGTGAAAAATAATAAATAATTTATTTTATTGCCTCTGAATTGTGCCACATGCCCCGGGGTGGCAGAAGAAAAAGGCATATTGTTACTCAACTCAGCAAACCCTGCTTTGAAATGATGCAGCGAGACACAGTGGCTTCTTGGAGCAGAATTGCACATTGTCATTTATCCAGATGAATGCATGACAGAGAAAAGTTGTTCTTGATTAAAAACAAATATCCAGCATGGCAAGAAAATGAGTAAGGATAAACAGTGATTAAGTGTGATGTGTCTGAAGGCTTCCCACAGTATAAAAGCCATATGTGGGAGGCAAGAACCTTAAATTAATCTCCTAACAGTGTGAGTTAAGGTTTTTGAAAGAGGCACCTGACACAATCCAAGGGGGAAAGTTTGAGTAATTGGCTCATCGAGGGTGGTTCTCACCACTTTCCCATGATCTTCACCTTCTTTCTCCCCGTGTGCTCATCCAAGCAGGGAAACACCATCCAGGGGTCACCCCAGACAAGCTGACTTACTCATCCCTCCAGCCCTGCCCATCCAGAGGAGCTCCTGTGCAGAGCTGAAGCAGAGGAGCAGCTGTGGGCAGCCCAGGCTAAGCCATTCAGGGCTACCCCAAGCCCTGGGAGGCTGAAGGTGGTACAAATGCTAAAGTCAAGTCATCCTATGGCAGCCCAACCAGCTAAAGCCCTGCACCACAAGCTCCAGTAAGGGAGAAAGAGCCACAGTTTATTGCAAAAGCAATTGCCTGGGACAGCAGTAATTAGCACAGGCCCTTCCTTGCAAACAATGAGCTGGTGGTTGTCTCTGTGGTGGTGCTGTTGCCTCAATGCCCTCGCAAGCAGGAAGGAAGAGAGGCCTGTTTTCACTTGAAGGTGCCATTTCTTGTTCCCTTGATGGCGCTGCAGTCCTGGATTCCACAAAGAGCTTGTGATCCTAACAGGAATCTTATCTGGCTTTTCTGGCACCTGGTGGTCTCAAGGACAGGCAGAATTCCCAGGGTCTGCCATCACTCTCCACCCTCTGCCATGGGACTGAACGCCCTTCCAGAGGCTCCTTCCCTAACAGCAGAGGAGAGGGAGCCTCTGGTTATTGGGAATGTGTCTCCCAAGCGTTCCCAAGGCTTCATAACAAACTGTTTGCACTGGTACTCACACCATGTTTTGAGGTAGCTGCACAATCAAGGGCTCATTCACCCAGACCAAGCTCAATAACTGCAAGTTGCTTTAGCTTGTTAGACACAGTATTCAGATGCCTTTCCTATTAATCTTCATTGCAGACCCAACCAAAACCATCTTCTCCTTTCTCCACTAAGGAAGAAAGAAACCAGATGGAGTTAGGGTGTATTTGTTAGTGACTGGGAAATCCTGAAGCTTTGGTTTCTCCCTGTGATGCTGAAAGCCTGATTCCTGCTGCCAACACCTTGTCCCAAGGCCTTTGCAGAGGGAGGCCACAAAGCAGCCTAGAAACTTTTCCCCTCCCTCTGGACATGCTCAAGGAGTGAGACTGAAATCGCTTCCATGACCACCCTTGGCCACACAAAGACCTGCTGTGACCATGGAAGGAATTCCAGCTCAGGCAGAGCATAAGGAGCCTGCACATAATATGTGTTGCAAAATAAAGGTCTAAATTTACTCTACTGAGAGAAACAGTGGAGATACAAACGCTGAAGGGGCCATTATGACTCCCAAAATGTGAGCAAAAGTTGCCAGATTTTGTTACTGACCCCTTTGCCAGTTAAATTGCTTTCCTCTCTTTGGGTGGAGAGACTGTGCCTAGTCAGGGTCACACACTCAGGGAACCCTTGGCTCTGTTTGGGCAGCCCCAGGGCCCAGGCTGTGGTGCCTGGAAGGATCCTGCACAGCCCTGGGAAAGGCAGGCAGCTCCCTGGTCCACACCCTGCTGCAGGATCAGCCTCCGCAGTCTGCTCCCATAAGGAAATGCAGTGGCTGGATTTGTTATTTGAAGCTATCACCCATCCTGTGTCAGGCATGAAATTAATAAATTTTATAAGGAGAGCCTTCCCTCTTCTCTGCCTGTGGAGGAGCTGTCTTCATCCAACTCTACACTGCTCCAAGATGAAGTAATTTTGGCTTCCTGAGTTTTAGCTATTTGAGATAACAAACTCAAATTCCTTAGTCATCCTAAGGCCAAACTGTCTTTATGTTATGGCTTCATTTTCACTCTGACCTGTGCTCTTGGATTAGCAGGACACAGAAGATGTTCCCACATGAGTCAAGTTTCCTGAATGAGATGTTGAGGAAGGGCAAGAGGTGAAATTCAAGCATTATCAGTAAAATTTCCATGCAGTGCCCACACAACTGTTAACAGGAGAATTTAATTACTGTAAAGTACAACCAAACAATCAGATAGAAAAGCGTGCTGGGGTTTGCATTGTTGCTCACAGGCTGCCCTCTCTTAGTCATATCTGTTTATTGAGGCTAGACACAGCAAAGGGATTAAAGGGAGGAGTTTCCAAAGGTTTAACTGTTACTAGAAACCCAGAGCCCCAGCATGCTCCAAAATCCAAAAGAAGCATGTTTTTTTTCCCATCCATGTTGCACATAAAATTTTTTCAGACAGGTGAGTGCACCTTTCTCTGCGTTACATCACAGATGTAGCTGGGTAAGAGATATGGTCACTAGAAACCTGATTTTTTGAGCTGCACTTCCTTAGGCAGAGAGCAGAAGTGTGAAGCACAATGACACACACAACCAAGGCATTTTAAGTATCTACTACCCAATGTGGCCTGCCCTATCCCAAGACAGCAAGAAATATTTTTGAAAAGTTATCCAGAAAATATTGTTGATTAATGAATGTTTTCAAAATAATGAGCTCTCATGGACATGCATTCAAAAGAAAAAAAAAAAGATAAAAGACTTTTCAGATTACTTTTTGCTGAAAAGTTATTAAGACAGCTTTTTCAAGTAGCAACAAAGGACTGCATGGGCTCCTTCCCTTTAATTGTCCTGTAATGGCCTCTTGGATTCCCAGCTGTATAGAGAACTTTTTCTCTTCATTTGAGCTTAAAAGAATCTTCCATCAAAAAGAAAAAAAAAATGGATTTGAGTTGGTTAGCCTGAGGATGATTAATTTCGATCATCATTCATCTTAGTCACAGTGGTCAGCCAAAATTTGAGATGCAGAAGACTGTCAAATTAAATAGATAATAATAGTTGACTTATTGAAGGCATCTGTTTGCCTAACAAATTAGGCATGAAGAAAAAAACCACCAAAACTATAAAGACCTGTTCTTCTCAAGGTAGGGATAATCAACATCACGAGTGGAGCTCTTTGCTGGTACCCCTCACGTCTCTGAACAGCAGCTGTTCACAAAGTGCTTGGTCAGAGCTGTTTTGCCTTTCCACCACCATCATCATCATCATCATCATCATCATCATCATCATCATCATCATCATCTCCTTCCATAGTGGTCTCTCTTTCAAACATCAGTTCTCCCCAGAAAGCCCATTTGTCCATAAGGTTTAAATTGAGCTAGTTGTGACTCTCTGAGCATCATAATTGATACATCTGCTGTCTCCTGAAAAGTTACATCACCCAAAATGTGCTTTCTGTTCCTCAAAAAATGTTCCCAGGATTAGCTTTATGGAGATATAGTAAAGGTTTAACTCAGACAAATTGAATTTGCTCCTATTTGTGTTGGCCATACAAATATGTGCCAAACTCTGCATGTGTGTGTGTACATGTGTATTTACATATATATATATATATAGGTATATATGTATATATATGTACCTATGTATATATACACACAAATCCAATACACATACATGTTTCTATGATCACACAGGACGTACTTCCCTACAGTTACACCCATATACCCCAAACAGTTGAGTCTGTCACTGTTTCATCTACTATTTTGCCACCAGACAGAAGCTTGCAGATGTTAAAAATCTTCCATCCCTAGAAGAGAGGAAACTGATGAGTCTGGGCAGATTAAGACACCCACAGCTGGTGAGAAAGCTGAAGGTTTGTGAAGTTGCTGCTGCCAACTCCGTGTGTCTGCAAGACAAGGGGGAGAGATCATACACAGAGGTGCTCCAAAACAGGAACATTAACAAAACCTGAAAGAGAAAATTCTGCTTTTTCTTCAGGGCGAGACCATCACATATCATGAGGTTTTAATTAAAACTATCCTCTGGGGATGATCCTTCTATTCCCCAGTCTCCTGCTATGAGCTAGCTAAGATTTTATGACCAGCTAATGTAGTCTAGGATGGCAAATGCCCATATTCCTCACTTTCCCACCATTTCTTTTCTCTGTTCTAAGGAATCAGAGCATGGACAAATCACACTGATGCAAATCCTGTGGTGTAAGAAGAATGTTTGCCACCAGGCCATGCTTTGGAATGACAAATATGCAAGAATTAGCATCTATAACTCTCTATAAACATTGGGGTTAATCTCCAGGGTTTACAAGACTCTTTAAATGTGTTTTAATAGGACAATATGTTTCAGAAAAGACCCATCCAACACTTCACATATCAGCAAAGTTTACAAGAAGGTAAACTGAGCCGGGGTAACAGTTCAGATGTACAGCCAGGGCCCTAATGAGAATGCCAAAGTCAAAGTAATAAATTGATTTGCAAGTCTAATACCTTCCCAAATTGCTGAAGAGCATTCCAAGTCTGGCAGGACATTTGGAAAGGAAGACCTGTGGGAATTCCATTGCTGTCTCTCAAACTCTGAAATGTAAGAGGATCAAATCGCATTTTCAGCACACAATGATGAGCTACCTTAGACCTGCTCTCTTCCCCCCTTACCCAGCTCAGACAGGACTCTGCTCCTGGGACAGTCCTGTTGAGGGGACAGCAGTGCCCCACAGAGATTGGGGCTGTTGAGAATAAACAGTCATGGTTAATTAAAACTGAAGGCCCTGTGGACACCTGTGTGGGCACTTGTTACAGGAAAGGAAAACTGAGACCCCTGGCAAACCTGCCATTCTCCACTGATGACATAAAATTTTCCTTCCAGCTTCCTAAAACCAGGTGAGATAAATCCTGCCCTGGGTTTATTTCAGCCTTGAGTGCCTGCTTGCTTCAGGTAGATTCCACCTGAATCTACCTGAGCAAGACATGAACCCCAAGTGGATTTATTCTAGAAAATGGTTCTTTAGAGGCCCAGGCTCAGCCTCACCACTACCATCCAACTTTTGTATGTACAAAATGCAGAATAAGCATTTTGACCAGTTTGTTTCAAGTTGTATTATTCTTTCTGTGTCTTTCACCCAACACTGAATATCAACAAGAAATTAATGTTGAGAATTTTAAGTGATACAATCCCATGAACACCAGCCAGATAATCCTAATAAATAGGATGAATGAGACACTCAAAGAAGAATGACTTCATGTTTCCCATCTTTATCCTAATTATTGCAGAACATTGGCCTAACCTTGACTATTTTTCCACATCTTTATAAAGACCTGAGGGGACTTTCTGGAGGGAGTCAGCCAATATTTTAGCTGTGTTTGCTATTGTTTCTGTTTATCACTTGGGTAGACTTGCAGTAAAAGGAGGATTGCTTCATTATAATAATTCAATCTGCACTGAGACAGGCTGTCTCCTGTGTTACGTGAGAAACAGCTAGAAACTTTATTTCATAAGCAAAACCACCACTGGCCATTTTAAAATACCAAGAGCAGCTGTCATGACATTGTGGTTTGGCCGATTCTGTTCTCTGGTGCAGAGGCTGTGGTGGGATGGGGAGCCTGTCTCAGGAAGGGACTGACCTCCGTGGCTCACGGAGCAGAGGGGTGACAAGCAAGACAAGATCCAACCACTCATTTAGCATCAAATCAAAAAGTCCAGGAAAAAAAAATCTGTAATTGCTCATAAAGTGAATTGGGAGTGATTTTTACTCCTTTAGAAGCACAAGTTTGACCTGGTCACCATGACTGAAATCTGGCAGGAAGATTCCCATGGCTGGAATGTTTCAATCAATCTTTATTGGGTATTTCAGGAGGATCAGCTGAGCACCATCTGAGGAGGACTTGCACTGTTGGTGAGAAGGGTTTTGGCCCATTTCCAGATTTCTAGCAACCTGGGAACTAACATTCTGGAGTGTGTTATCTGATGTATAGTCAGTTGAGAACCTGTACTAAAGACCTAAGTCCAGAGAAGTCACTAATCAAAAATATTGAGTAAATTGGTGGTAATGACTATGAATTACAGGCTGTAAATTATAGCATCATATTAAGAGAAGGACAAATGTAGACATCTATGGTCAGCAGGAGTTTTAAAAGTATGTTAGCTACAAATGGGATCACTAGAAAGGTATCAGATTGCTTCTAAATGGACAAAGTGTATTGGCTAAAGCTGTCAATAATAAACCCAAAGCAGTAAAAATTATGAGCAAATATTTCCCACTTCTGTTTGGGAAAAAGCCAGATAATGCACGGCACCTTATGTAAGAAAAACAAGCTTTTCTCTTATAACAATGCTTTCTATACTTGGAAATTTTTAATTGGCAGTTCCTGAATAATTTGCATCCAAAAGGGAAAGATATTCACCGAACCCCTGCTGCTGAGTTTGAATAAGTCTTGGAACACTAGAGAAGTTACAGATGTGAAGCAAAGATAAAATTGTGCCAGCATTTAAACACAGTAACTAAGATGATGTGGATAAATATAGACTTGTCAGCCTGACACCAATCTGAACAAAATAATAGAATGGTTATTTGGGAACTCTCTTAAGAATTACAGGGGGAAAATAGAATTACATTGAAATTATCATGAGCTTATCAAAAACAGACCCTATCAACATAACTTCATAATGCTGGAACATGAACATGTTTAATCAGTGAAGGTGATAGATCTGATAGTGTTGGACTATTTTACCAACTGGACTGTTTTACCTCAGATCAAACTTTCTTTAGGGAATTGTCCAGTTTCATGAGCAAGGTTCTTGGCTCATCACTATTTAACTGCTCCCTGCTTTTGGCAAATAAGAGAGAGACTGAGGGGCTGGTGAATGGCAGAGCCCATTTGCCCCTTGACTGTGGCAGAGCACAATCAGGGAGAACAAAGCAGGCCAGACTTGCCAAGTGAGCAGATTGGTGATTCTGCAAAGATCTCCAGATCCTGGTAGAAAGTCAGACAAACTTCAGCTCAGGGTCTGAAGGGGCCAAGACAGCTTTAGGCAGTGCAAAGCACAGTCGACCCGGGAGCAGGTATCTGCTGTGCTTCACAATGGTGTGATGGCTCCTACAGTTGTTTTGGTGTTCAGGAAAAAAAAAAAAAAAGAAAAGGAGGGGATTTAGACAAAAACACACTAACTTGGTTAATTATGTCTTATTCCGAGAGATTCAAGAGCTAAATTTGTGTGACACGTCCAAAGGAAGGCTCAGGGATGACATGATGCTAATGAGTTACGGCTGCACAGACAGCAGAACTTGCCCAAAGACAAAGTCCTTCACTTCTTGGACAAAGGTTTAACAAATCTCATGGTCTGATGATGGATAGATTCATTCTGATGCAAACAAGACATTGTTATTCAGAGGGGAAAATAATTAACTGCCAGAAGTACTTACCAGCACTTGTTAACTTGTTAATAATCAGTTTCTAATAAAGCCTATAAAGCCTGGAATATTCCTTAAATTAAAAAAAAATAAAATAAAAAGGTACTCTAAGACATTAATATTGGGAATTTAAAGCTGAATTTGGAGAAACTGATGTAGGTTCCATGGGCTGTTCCATTACAATGAAGGTCATTCAAGAAGGCCCTGAGGTCTATTCTAACCCCCCAAAAATCTGAGAAACTAGAGAGGCAGAGTGGCAATAGTGGCACATTCTTTCAGTGAGTCTTTCAACCATCACACTGTCTCACCACTGAGAGAACTGGGAAGACCCTGTTCTATACCTTAGAATGCTCAAACATTCCCAAAGCCACTCTTTGCTTTTACCAGAGAGATCCTCTTACAGACAAACAAAATAAGATGTCTTAGCTAGTGCAACCACCAGGTTTACTCAATGTTAAGCTTTTCAGCTGTTGTTCTTTTAATTTTGTCTTGACCACACAGAAATTTCCTCAAGGCAGAGGATTTAGCAGGTCTTGCAAATCAGTGAACATTTAGTAGCAAGGAAGGTAGAGGTTCAAAACCATTCATCCCATTTCTTCATACTCCTCAGCTCCTTTTGTGGCCTTGTAGGACTTCCTGCCCACTAACTTTAGGAAGAAGCTGGATGTGTTTTTGTGCTTAAAACTCATGAACTGAGAGGAAACACCTCTGTGAGTAGATCTGCTGCACTTGGGGAAGTTTCCATTTACAAGACTTGGTCTTTTGTTTCATGTGGCCTCGCAGCCCATGAATTTGACCAAGTCTAAAGTTCTAAATCACAACTCCAACAAAATCGCTGTGGTTTTTCCCTTATTCCCATTAAAAATACCAAGATTTCCATGGCTTTTGCTCAAAACCACGACCTGCTGCAAATTCATTGAAAAATAATTCCAAACTTAACCCAGATTAATAACACGGCCAATTAGGATAGCCAAGTTTTGCAGTTTAGCAGATTAAAATTTGTCAGGTTTCATGTCTCTTTGGGAACATTGTGTTCCACTCAAACCACAATCTGACAAGAAATTATTACTGTCAAACTAAAGCTATTTTAAAAAATCCACCTTTGCATTTTATAAGCTCCACACTTTGGAGTTCAGTTCTGCAGTTTAATTTTATCCTGTTGCATAAATATGGGAGGATCCTACTTCTAGATCCAGAAGGGCTTCCAAGTCATAGCCCTACCCAGACTGGGGTATTTGGACCCATATGCTCTTATTTGGATCCTTTGCTAATCTTTTCCTTAAAATGGAGGGTGTGATCAGATCATCTGCAAACGTTTCAAGCTGACATGTTTTCAGCCATTAGCCTCCCTTCAGCTGAAAATCATTGCCCCTTGATGAGAAGGGTGAACACCCACAGATATGCTAATTCAAGTATTTGTGATCATGTTGGATAACCCATATATTTTTCCAAAGTTTTTTTTCCCCTAGCCTCTGCATTCTTCTCCCCAGGTATGATATTTGGAGACAGAAATATAGGCTGATGATGACTGAAACTACACTTCCCTGAACAGGATGGCCCTTGCATTTTCTAGACCAAAGCACTCTCTGGCACTGTGCTGAAAAAAAGATTTATGGTTTTTAATCTCCTCACAAGGTATGACTGAAGTACGTTATAATACATAGGACAGGAATTAATCCTGAATTTATTTATTATTTTTTTCCTATTTCATCTGTCAGAAGAATGCCATTTCAATTATTTATTAAGAAAATTATGTTTTTCAAGGTAAATGCATTATTTCATTATCTGCTTTCAATTAGCTGGGAATTCACTATGTTCAGCCAAATGTCCATTCATCAACAAATTCCAGATTCCTGGCAGTCTGAGCAAATTCCCAATTTTCTTCTTTTATGGGTACAACAAGTGAAGATATTCATGCCTCACGCTAAATTATGCCTGGGGTTAGACTACCCTGGAGGGAGGAGAAAACAACTGTGGAAGGTCTTGAAATGTATTAATAGATGTTTTTATTGAAGTAGAGCTACAATATCTCATAATATTTTTTCTTCAGGTGCTTTGTTATTGTTAACTAGATGCCCTCTTGACCTTCTTTGTGGGAAACAATGATCTGAGCTGGTCATCCTCCAACATGTGTACAATGGGCTCATGAGGACACCTCTGTCAGCAGGGACAGGGACAAATCCATGGAAAATACATCTTGCACCACTGCAACTCATGCCCAGTTAGTGAATTCCCATTTTTGGTGCAAGGCTGTGCAAAGTCTCTCCAGCAGTGTCACAGGCTGCTCCAGGGCCACGTGGACACCCTGGAGCATCTAGGGAGGAGTGAGCAGGGAGAAGGACAGCATCCAACCATGTGTCTGGACTGAAGAGGGTCTGCCTTGGAAATTTTGCAGTGCTGCTCCTCTTTTGTCCTCCTGCAAAACAGAGCCACTGAGCTGGGTGCCAGCTCGCAGCTGACACAGCCCCATGGCCTGTGGGACCCAGTTCCTCAGCCAGCACGTGCCACCCTGTGTGGCTGCTTCCATTCCAGCCAGCTCCCTCCCCAGGCAGCTGCTCACAGGGAGGAGAGAGCCCCACGTGGGAGTTGGGGTTCTGGCAGAGGGGCTCTCCCTCTCACAGAGGGAGCATGAGCACTTTTTAAAATGCAAACCTGCTCCGGTCCATACAAAGGCACTTTGGTTTTCTGCTGCCTTCCTGTTTCCCAGCTTAGCCACCACTGACCCTCCAATTATATTTGCTGGTCACCACCTCTTTCCTCCTTTTCACTCACAGTGGATATTTTCTGCTCCTTTTCTTCTGTCTTTCCAATGATTTGGGGTCAGCAATGCTTTGCTTACACTGTGGAGCAGGAGTTTTCAGCCTTTCTCATCATTTTCAGGTGTTTCTAGGCCTCTCCATGCATGCTCTGAGACAGGGTTCTCTTGTGCACTGTATTTTTCATCATGTGAATGAAGAAACAGAGCCACTGCTCTGCCTCATTCCCCAGCTTGTGCAGAACCATCCTGACGTGGGCTGATGCCTTTCCCACCAGATGTAGGAGCGGCAGGAAGACAGGAGTTTTTCCCTTGAGTGATTTGTGTACATCTCAGGCATTGCTCTCAAGCAGGATTAGGCTGAGTTCTGGGGTTAAAGCTGTGCTGTCCTCACTTCTCAGGGACACAGAGTCCTGAGAGCCACCTCACCACACAGCAGCTCTGCCAGTGGTGAGGGCTCTCCCAACAAGCAAAACCATCACCATCCCATCAACATCTGTCCAATGTCCTATAGCCCAGGCAACTGAACCCATGTGTTTGTTTTACTGGCGGAATACACCTGCAACTTAAATATTGTATGATAAGCAGATGTTCACTTCTATAAAATGAACAGCACACAAAGATTTATGGACCCCAGAGGTTCAGATTTAGTGAGTGGGAGCCAAGGTCACAACTGGACCTTCAGAATCAATAAATCTTGACATTACTGGAGCACTGGGGGAGGGGAGAAGAGCATAGTTATAGACTTATAACAATTTTTAAAGTATGCCAGTGATGATCTGCAAAGCAGATGTAAGCCAGGCTGATTTTGATACTTTAAACTGACCCTGCCAGGTAAGAGATGAAATACCTCAGGGTCTGATGTGGAGTCACATATGGAATACAGGAGTGGGAACGATGATAATAAACCCTTGTTCACTTGGGAAGCAGAGGGGGAAAAATGCTCCATTAAAAAGAACAAATGTTTTGTTTTCATGCTCTAAGAAGAAAGCTATTGGTAACATTAGAGGTGAATTTATTCTAATTAATACATTAAATGATATGTCTGTTCTGTGTTTTTCTTTCATGCAGTGCACGAATGAAAACCACTAGTTTAACTCTGATAAAAATGAAGTCCTGAATGAGCACAGTAGGTACCTCCTGGTGGACACCCTGATGGTGTCTCCCAGCCCAGGAGGCAGAGTCAGTGGATTCAGAGGGCTGGCAAAGGGAACAGACTGCCAGAAGTTATTCAGACTTTAATGTCACTTCAGACCCTGGGAATTGTGAAAGTTAGGGAGAGTGAGAGGCAACAAGGAAGGTTTTAAATTGGCACCAAAATGTCCTGACATTGGTGTGTTATAGACACCTTTCTAGGAGCAGCTCAGAAGCCACTCCCTTGTGATAGCGGCAGAAAAATAGTGCTAAGGGTGTAAATAGAAATGGATAAAGACTGAAACGCTGGAGGCAGCCTGAACTGACTCCTGCCAGCTCAGAGCCCAGCCTGGGCTGTGAAGCCCTCCAGAGGAGTTGTACAGGTTTGTCTGCTCCAGACTCCACAGCAGACCCAGTGACTCTTAGGTTAGGGCACTCAAAGCTAAATTCCATCAGCCAACATGGAGTGCGTCACATGTGACACATGTGATCAGTTGCAGATGCAAACAAGAAAAAAACAAACACCAAAATGTTTTACTCTTTTTTTTTCTCAATGTGGTAACTGTGCATGTAAAAAACTCCCCCACATTCAAGTATGTGAAAGCAGAGCTGTCTGAAGCAGAAGCAGCCAGGAAGATGGCTTCTGTGACAACTAAAGCATTTGATGGAAGTAGCATTTGATGGCTTCTGTGACAACTAAAATGAAAATTTTCAAGCCTAAGTGAAGTTATCACTAATGGCCAGGTGAGTGTGGGATATAACCTGTCTGCCAGCTATAACACAGATAACTCAGAAAGTATGACAGGCTGAAGCAGCTTAAGATTTCCAAAGTGCTTGCACAAGGATGCTCCAGATGTCCATGAGCAGATTCCTCCATGACCTCCTGAAGGGAAATCCAGTGTGAAAAGCTGGAGTCAGGCAGGGGAGGTCAGTGTCCAGTGCACTGCCCTTTTCAGCTCTCATTCTGCATCAATTCTCTCACTTCTGGGCACAAGGCTCATTTCAGCTCTCACACCCCTGCATGCCAGATATGGGTGTATTTTGCTTCAGAGGGCGTAGTGAAGCTCATGATATGTACAGGCCTGGAAAAGGCTGCTCTCACAACCTGAAGTACAACAAACCTTCTGCCAACTGGCCTTGCATGATCGGTGATGTTTTTTCTGCACCCAGCCCCCAGGGGGGGGATGGAGGCACAGGGAGTGATTTCCTGCACCAGTGCCACCCAGCAGGCCCCTGCAGTGATCCCAGTCACCACCTCCCCATGCCTGGGGAATTTTTCCCTATGACCACAATATCCAGGGTCATTAAGGAAAGGCACTTCTCAGTGGTTTTTCCACTGCTCCTTGTGAAAGTGTCACACAAGCAGGGCAATCAGGTAGTGTTTACATTATCTGGCCTTTGTTCTTGTGTCTTTAAACACTGACTCCAAAATAATCGTGTTTTCCATACCAGACAAGCACATTGTGGCCTCTTTGCTGGTGAGACACACACTGTGGATTCCTCTGCCCTGGAAGTGGCAAAAGACAGCTCTGGTAACTGCAACATCTTTTAAATGAGCCCCTGATGTCCTTAATGAAAAATTCACTTAGGTAGGTCAATACTCAGCTTCATTGCTGTCCTATATCAGACCAGGCTGCAGGTATGGGTTTAGTGGTTACTGTTTATCCCCAGAGGATTCCTAACCCCATTTCCCACCGCTGAAAAAGGCGTTAAAAATAAAAGCAATGTCTCTCTGAAAGGAAGACTTTCCCAACAGCTGTATCCTTCAAAGGCTTTGGCCTTTTCTTTCCCCTTACCCTCTCCCTAGGTAGCCCTCTGGGACCCACAGTTATGTGGGATGCCAACTGCTCACTATTCATCACAGCCCTGCTCTCCAAGGGCCCATTGACTCTCAATAATTTATCACTCGATGCTTTGTGTGCTCCTGCAGAAATAAATCAGGACTGGGAGCACCAGATGCTCCCTCATCCCATCACAGCGTGTTAATTTATTAAAAAGGGGTTTTCTCAGCCCAGCCAAGGGGTGCAGGGATCTCCTCCATGAGGAGCAGCGAGGATGGGGGTTAAGGTCTGCTGAGCCAAGTGCAAAGAGTGGTGAGAGAGAGAGGCTGCAGCGTGGAAGCTGAACTTGGAAACCCTGGCAGGGTCAGCAGGCTTTCCAAGCAGAGCTCGCTGGGACTGTGCTCCAAGAAAAATACATTTAGTCCTTAAATGTGTATTTTTCCTTCTGGGCTCACGGTCTCTTTTTGTTTCTTGGATTAGGTCTTGCACCCGGATACAGCAAGTAAATATCAAGCCATAAATCACAAATTCGATGCTTGCTTTTCTTTCTTCAAGGTTGTATAATATAATGGAAAAGATCAAGCAAATGCAAAGCTGTTTTATGCTGCACATGCAGAGTGCAAAAGGCCCTGGGTCTCTTCCAGTGACCCCGCAAGAATGATAGGCCTCCTGCTAACACAGAGATCTGGTTTTCTGAGGCATCACACAAATCCTCTCATGGTTTGAAGAGTTTCTCCTGTTCTTGTTTTCTTTAATGTTCTTGCAACACAGTTAATTTAACATATAATGACCCTTCATTCAAACCTTCTGCACATATATATTATGGCTGTTTCATCAAATGTGTCTCTGGCAGAACAGGAAACACAAATTTCCTACATTCTCTCCCAGAGTCCTGAACACATGTCAACAGCTTTTTGGTACTTATCACCTCTGGTCATTTCTCATCTCCCCTTCAGAGAGGGAGGACCATGCCTGCTAACACACAATCTTGCCTCTGACATTGGAGAACCATGCTGACTCCACCTGGAAGATGGAAGAGTGCTGGGAATTCTTGAAGTTCTGGGAGTTTGTCCTTGAAATCCAGCCTTGCCAAGGTTGCACATTCTGTTCCAGCACTCCCTCATGCAGCAGGGCCTGAAATCACACCACTGCTGCTCTTACAAAATCAGTCTCCAGTTGCCTGGAAGAGCCAAACCAAGAACTGAAGTTCATCCTACCCCCCCAACACACTGATCAGGATAATTCCTGTTCTCTAGCACAGTGCCCATCACCCAGGGATGGTATAATGGGATAGGAGCATTGCCAGTTCTGCTGATGCATTGGCAGCCTCTCTGCTCATCTCTGAGCATGTGAAAAAGGGATTTTAGAGGATCATGTTTCTAAATGACAACTGGTTTTTGTGGTGACACCAAGAAAACTCTTCCCAGGTTTCAAGTCACTGCCACACCTCCACAGGGACTTCGTAACTTTTACAGGAACAAGCTGGCAGGTGGGTTGCAAACCCCATTTCTGCTTCCTTTCTCTCCTGCTCCTCAGAAGTTTCCATTTGCTCTGACATTTTCCCAAACTTCTAAGCTAGGCAAAGATATCCAGTGTACATAATGCTAGTCTAAAGAGCTAAAGCTTGCCAATGTTATGAGAAAGCATAAGCAGGAGATTATAATGGGAAATGTTGGGCCATCCTGTCTTTACTTAAGGCAAAATCCCCCACTGGGCCTGCCACAAGATTAGTTCCAGATTTCCTTAGGTTCTTGTGACATGCACAGGGCCTGTCCCAGCCCTGCTTAGCTGCTATCAGGTCTAATGCTTTCTTTCAAATCTCTCCTCCCTAGCATCAAGAGCATTACTCTGAGGAGATTTTTCCTGAAATCTTCACGGGGCAACATTGGGAAATTCTGGTTCGTCAGTAAGACAATTGTTTATCCTCCTGGTAAAACACAGCTTCCTCTAAACCAGAACCCTCCTCTCCCTGAAGATAAGCAAATGTTAGAGAAATGACTGTAAATCATGAGATTTCTGGTTAAGGTTGCAGCAAAACTCCATTTGCATCTTAACTCTGTTTTGTCTCATTTACGGTCTTCTTCAAATGTCTTCTTTGGCACTGAAAACATTTTTCTCAACCTAGAGGTGAACTTTGGAGAGGGGGAGTCTGAATAAAACCCCTACAGCTGTTTCTGAGTTATCCAGGAAGACAAAAATGCACATTTCCCAATATAAACATTGTCTTGGTTTTATTTTGGGGCTTTTTGTTGTTTTGTTTTTTAAGTTCAAGGAGAACATTCCATTTATTTAGAGTTAGACTGTTTTGTTTTATTTTATTTTATTCAGAAATCAGCACAGCACATCTGTACTTCTTGGTGAGACAGAGGGACACAAGAGCTGCTCTGTGAGGTCAGAACAAGGGTTGGTCCAACCCTGGGTCCTGTTCCTGACCATGGCTGGTAGCAGATGCTCAGTGCACAGCAAAGAGGAAACAGGACCAGTGCCATGGGGCCTTTCCTGGTGTCCCTGCTGTGCTGCCAACATTCCATGATCACCAGGATTCCTGAGCTGGAGCTGCAATGCTGTGTTTAACAGCCACCAACAGCCTGGTTCTCTCTGAACCTGTCTCATTTGGAGCCCCTCTGCCCCTTGGCCTTTTCAGAATCTTTTGGTGAGGGCACCAACAAGAGGAAGCTCTGCTGTGAAATCAGCAAACCCTCACCCTCACTTTAAACCTGGTCATGTCCTTGGGAGACTCTTTGCTCTTACAGTGAGAAACACTGAACAGGCTTTTTTTTTTCCCTGAACAGGCCTTTTTCATAAGCTGTTCCATCACCCTTCTCATGCAAGCTTGGTGACAGCCTCCTTGTTCTTGTTTTAATTCTCTCTCTACCTCTGGCTCCCCCATATCCATTTTAGGGTGGCTGAAGCATGGCATGGCTTGGCCTTATGATTCACATGACAACTTCCTCTCCTGGTAGTATCCAGTACTTAATTTGGCTATTTTTTCCTCCTATTGCTGAATATCAGAACTCTGCTTTCAGAGAATTTTCCATCAATATTCCAAATTCTTTTCTAAAAGGCAGCAGCATGCTGACTGCCAGCTGCTGGCTGAGCTGTGGTCATTTTGTCACTTCTCCTCTGTTTCATTACTTTGCTCTTCCCAGCACTTGTTTTCTACTGGTATTTATCTCCCAGTCATTCAGCTGTGAGTGAGTGAGTGAGTGAGTGAGTGAGTGAGTGAGTGAGTGAGTGAGTGAGTGAGTGAGTGAGTGAGATCCTCCTGTAATTCTTTGCTGTTTGCAGTTCTGAAGAGTTCTGCACCTTCCACAAATATCATTAATTCGCTGCTTATCCCATCTTACAGACATTTAATTAACCCATTGGAGTATACCACACACATCTACACTGTTTTCTAGACTGGAGCAGCTCCATGAGAGAACTTGAGCCCTTTTTCATCCACAGTTTGGCTCCCTAATGTTCCTGGAGCAAAGTGCCAATTTTGGAAAGCTGGATGTGCTTTATCAGTGATGCCTTGCTGAGGCACGTCCTCACTGACCTCTGCAGAGCCTGTCAGCAGATTTGAAAAGCCTCGATCTCCCCAATAAAAGCAACATTTCTTTCTTGTCACCATCTCTCTCGTGCACACAGGATCCATCCATGTCTGCCTGTTCTAATGTGTGACAGAATTTTCAATTCCCTGACTGGTATAGAAGGTCAGCACATTAGTTTGCAATTCTTAGGTTCATTCTTGAATTATTTCTAGTTCTTATATATGGAATAAAATGATCAAGTGTGAAGTTTTATTAATAATTAAAAGGAAAACAAATATTCTCTGTAGACAAGTTCAGTTATCTGTGTTAATTTTCCTGTTAAAATTGCAGCTTCTTCCACAAACTGGGCAAAAGTAAATACACAATTAAAATACTTAGAAAGTTTTCCTTCTTCCTTGAATAAAACATTGATTCCCGCAAAACGCGTGGAAAATTTTCCCCTGTAAACTCCAATTTTGTATTGACAGTTTTCACTCTTATAATCTCTCATGGGTCTAACACAACATAAGACACCAACTGAACATCCAGACCTTGTCACATTGTTTGGCATCTGCAATTAATGCTATGCTCTGAGTTCATAACCAGAGCCCTCTTACACTGGGAAATGCACTAGTGTTGCCTTGCCTCTACAATTTCAGATACATGGGTGAAGTGGTTGATGCTCCAAGCTTGTCAGTGTCCAAGGGACATTTGGACAATGTCCTTAACAACATGATTTAACTTTTGGTCAGCCCCGAGGTGGGCAGGCAGTTGGACTAGAGGATCTCTGGAGGTCCCTTCCAACTGAAATTATTCCTGTCCAGTCTAGTCTAAATCAGACCTTTCCCTGTGCACAGTCAATTCCAGGAATAATTGTGCATATTTATTGATATTTTAGCATATTTTCCTTCAGCCTGATTATTCCCAGTTTTGCAAACCAGAAATTTGCATACTTTTAAAATGTAGTCAGATGTATAATATTGGGTAAAAATATGAAAGGCTATATTTGATGTGTCTGTGTGTCCTGTACACCCCAGCACATGTGTGAGTGTGCAAAATACTCCATGAGCATTCATGCAGACATTGGAGAGGAAAAATGTACAAACAAATGCATGTGTACAGGAGTTGTGTTTCGGGTATTTTTTTCCTGAAAACTACTAAATAAAACCCAAAATGTAGAAGTTACCTATAGCAGCAAAGGCATCAAGTATTTAATCATGAACACAGCTATGAATATGAGAGCACTGCCTATGAAATTAATGCAACTTATCACCTGCCTTACAAATAGGCTCCCACTGAAATATTTTGCCCACCCAGGGCTTCAGTGAGTATCACCATGGCACCACCCAGGCAAATAAAAGCAGAATAAAGGAGGAAGTGTCGGTGCTTTCCCCTCGCTGCCTCCAAACTGGCAGCACCACTGCCCTGTGCAATCCCAGGAGGTAACACATCAGGGCTGTGCAGCTCTGCCTCCAGCCCTGAGTCAGTTCAGGGCTCTGTTTGTCTCTGGGTAATGTTAAATTTAGGGCCTGAGTTTGAGGACTACTCGTCTTCACTGCTCAGCTCTCCCAGCTGCAATATATCACTGGCAGGCCAATACCCCAGCCCATGGGGGGGTGTCCCATGTGACACACACTAATTCATAAATGAGAGTCATATCTGAATGCATCACATTGCAGTGAAGAAAAACAAACCTTATGGACTCTTTTAAGGCTGTGATAAATTAGAATGTGCATGATACAAATATTTATCTTGCACCCTTATTACAAGTATTTCCTTTTTGCTGGTTAATTTAATTAAGAGGTGTCCCTTTGGATTAAAACTTTGTAAGATGGATATGCTTTTCTCCAAGCCATAATTCATTTTGAATGAAGAGAGGAAAACTCATAGCTCCTGAACTTATTAATAATGATCTGAATTAAAATACATTCCTGGCTTCCTTGAACGCTTACGTATGTTACAGGATAGCTGGGAGGAGAAACAAGAGGGATTATTTTTGTTTTCATGAGGAGGACCTGATCCCAGAAACACTGCTGAACACATATGATGAGGAGTTAGTCACAATGATTTCTTTGGCAAGGGAGAAAGAAGCAGAAACAAAAACAACACTGACCCAACTTTCCATCAAAGCAGGGGTGGGGGATGAGAGAGCTGGTGTGGCATCATTCTTCTTCTCTACCAAAGCCCAGGATCCCACCCCACTCCCAAAAAGCTTCCCTGGGCTTGGCAGCCTGTAGCTGTGCAGGATACTAAGGACAGGAGAAATGGTCAAGCCTCAAGGCCCAGAGTTTGTCACCCTCCTGCATGGCCCTGGGAGATGTGGGGGCCTTCCTTGTGTCCCCTCTCTGCACATCATCACCCTGTGCAGGACACTGGGCTCCCAGGAAAGACAAAACCCACAGAAAAACCCAGCTGGTTCAGCTGGCAAGTCCTGGGGCCTCTGAAGACATTACCTGAGCTGTAGACCCAAAAGGAAAGGTAAAGATGAAGACACTGGAGAAGGAGCTTCTCAGGGCTTCAGAGGGTCAGGATTTTGCCTTGGGTTGCTGTGCTGACCTCAGATGTGCCACTTCAGCTCACAGCTGGGGAACCCTTCCTGACTTTTGCTGGGTGTACCTCCAGGGCAGCACCTGTGGATCACAACCAAGCTCCTGCTGTGCCTGTGCAGAGACAAGAAGGCTCAGGGAGCAGCTTTGCTGGCAAACAGGCATTACAGACGGGTCATACCAATAGTGCATCTGCTTTTCCTCTGCTCACAATGCAATTCCTAGAACTGTCCATCAGAAAATTAGTCCCCAACTCAGTCCTCAGAGAGGGATGAGTGATTTTGTGTCTGATTATCCCTTCGAGGTAGAGTTTAGACATACAAATGTTTGGGAGATGCAGCTATTTTGAGAGGCCTCTTCTTCCACAAAGGTTTGTGTTTAGGACATCCATCACCACCTCTGTGGCATCAGATGAGGGATGATTTTAATAACACTCAAAGCAGAATAATTGAAAAAGCCTTGTCATTTCCTTTCCTCTTTAGAGGAGAATTTTCTGATCAGTTTTGGGCATTGTGTCAATAAATCCTGTCACATTTCCTTTCATTGCAGAGCCCACCATTACACTGTTAACAGACTCATTAACAAGACAAGGGGCATCACTGTCAGAAGAAAAGGCTACTGAAATGTAAATACAAAGTCTAGCCAGACATCTCACTTATATAAGCTTGAACTTGACTCATTGCTGCAGGCATAATTGGGGGGGTTTCTGTACACATTATTCAAATTCATGATGAAGCTGTTTTGCTTCCCACACCCCTCCAGCACCTGCAGAAACCTCTCTGCTGACCCTGAGACCCTTGGTGAGAATC
Source organism: Euphonia xanthogaster (assembly GCA_034509185.1). Taxonomy (NCBI): domain Eukaryota; kingdom Metazoa; phylum Chordata; class Aves; order Passeriformes; family Fringillidae; genus Euphonia; species Euphonia xanthogaster. The sequence goes on from JAYDZK010000001.1 coordinate 108,799,430, forward strand.
AAGCCAGAGTGTTTGGTCAATGCCAGCTCTTACATCAGTGACTGGCACCCCTTCATGGCTCCCACGTCCCACTTTTAAAAGAATAATAACAGCAATGCTGTGAGTTGAATGACAAAACTCAAAGAAAAATGAACTTGAAGATGTTTCCCTAGCAACTGTGTGCAGCAGTGTTTCCACCAGGCCAACATTACAGCACCACTCTCACAAACTGAAAAAAAATCCCAGACTGAAATCTTTACCACTTGAATGGCAAGTGCAGCCTGGCAGAGACCGAGCCCTCCTTGGTCACACCAGCCAGTGCCCAACTCATAATGTGGCTTTCACCTTATGTTGAAAACTACTCTGGATAAGGAACAGCAACAGCTGTGAACAGATTCAGAGAGCATAGCAAACTGATGAAAATAATAATAATAAAAAAATACCCTTAATTTCAGTTTTGTTAAAATAACTGTTGATTGTCCCTTTTACTTTCCATTCCTGATCCTTCTCACCACTACATCAGTGCAATTCCAGCTCATGCTGTCTAATGAGTCAACTTTGGCCATCTGATTTTCTTGAAGCAGTGGCTGTGAGTTCCCAGAGGGTGAGCCAAGGCTTACTCACCCAACAGTAACCATCTTTGTGCAGCCAGTCCTTCCCAGTCCTTCTTGCTCATCATTCCTAAAACCAACTCTCAGAAACAGCACATCCTGCTGCAACCCACCCTTGCTTTCCTGGCAGACAGAGGGGTCCCCATTTTCCCTGCATCATCCATAGCAGATACAGTGAGTGATGCAAGCAGGAGGAGGGAAGGGGCAACAATCCCATTACTATCCTAATAAATCCACCTCTCTTCTGTTTACCACCATCATTTTAACTGATGTAGTTCAGAACAAGGCAAACCTTTTATGCTGACTCCTGCATTATTACCCTCCAGAAAGACAGTGACCATTCCACTCAAGGATGGTTTGAATATTTAGGCACACAGATGACATCATACTTGTTAAATCTATTGGCAATGGTACATTATTTATTAGCTATACTCCTGAGATAAATGCAACTTTATACTGTATCATCCTGAAAATTATTTTTGCTCACCTGTGCTGAAAACCTTCTGTTCCACAAACATTGGGATCCAGCTTTTGGACTCTAAACATTCTGGAAATGTTCCCCAGAGGTGGAAAACTGATTGCTTTCTTTAGTTGATGCATGGTCAGCATCACTAACGTGTATTAAATTAGCAGTATTAAATCCAAAAACATGTCTCTTGCACTATGATTTATAGCTTACCTCCTGCAAGAGGAGAGGCCTTTGGCACACTGAGCCAGAGATGCCTGAAATGCCACCAGCGGTACAATTTTATAAAAAGATTACGAGGGGAGGGAAGTGTTCATCAGCATCCACACATCAGTGGTGCAGCTCTGCCCCTGCTTGCTGGGTGTTAATGCTCATGCCACTCGGGCTTTCCATAGCTCTCCATGTGCCACCACTGCCATGTGCCAGGAAAAGCTCGGCCTGGGGCTTTGCAGGGCAGGGCTCAACAGGCCCAGGGTATCTGAAAGCCTCAGCTGATGGAGCAGGAGGAAGACTGTGCACTCACCCTCACCTATTGTAGCAACAGTCCCCTGAATGGGGAATAATGTGCATTGACTGCATGATTGCAGAAAGCTGATCAATTCTGATCAATTGCTTTATTGCTACTACACTGTATTACACTATTAAGAAAAACTCATTGCCCTTGCCAGACAGTCACAACACACACGTGGGTCCAATTGGTCCAATGAATCCAAAACACCATCACCAGAGTTGAGAAACCACCCTTTGGTAAACAATCTCCATAACACATTCCACATGTGCACAACAACAGGTGCAGCAAGTGAAGATAAGAATTGTTTCTCATTTTCTCTGAACTCTCTCACAGCTTCCCAGGAAAATCCTGGGAGAGAGCTCTGTCTCTCTCTGTTATGTGATTACCACGCTTACCCCCAAGAAAGGCAGTGCTGCCTCTTTTCCAGGGAAAGGGGGAGGTTTGTGTCACTGGGAGGAGCAGCCCAGGAGGGAAAAGAATGATCCAAAACTGAGGCCTCTCCTTGGTGTGGAGGCAATTCTGCAATTGCTGGGCTTGCTTTGAGAAAACAGTCCCACATCAGCTCCTGAGCTGCACAGAGGGCCCTGAGAGCCAGCAAGAACCACAGTCACCTGCAGGCATCGAAGGACAAGCTTCTGACCCTGCTCCTTGGTGGGTTTTCAGAGGACAGGTTGGAACTGGAGACTCCTCCACTCCTCTGGGTCCAGTCATGGCTTAGGCCTTCACCTCCTTTGGAGCCAACCACTCGTTTGGTTAAAGGGACGAGTGAATCTGTCACGAAGCCCCACACCTAAAAATCTGGAATACTGAATTTTGAGGTGCGACCTGCCAGGCTCTGACCCAGTTCTGGAGCCTGGCTCTTGCAGCTGAAGCATGTGGGCTATCCCAAGACAAGTCAGGGATTTTGAGTGCAAGGGTAGGAATGCAGAAAAGCAATCATCGTCCTTTGCCGGAAAGTAAAGCCAAAGCTGTTCCCACAGGAAATCCTGCTCCTCTGTTTCACAGAAATCAATGGTGAAACTGTTGGGGCCTCCAGAGCGACAGCTCAGGTCCTTCATGATTGTTTGCCTTCCAAAAGGAATTTTGCTTCATTAGGATGCTGAGTCTTTCTAATTCACATACTTGATTTGCTTCGGGTCTTGTGTTGTCTTCATTCTGTGCCTGACAACAGGGAGTCAAAGGGGCCAACAGGGAGTCAAAGGGGCATCTCTGAACCTGCTGGGATGCTGTGAAACTTTACTGGGGAGAGTTTAAATGGATTCTCGAGAATTGGCTGGGGGGAGAGAGTTCATGGGATACTACAAGGGTTGTGTGTGGGGTGAGAGGAGGCAGGCACATTCCCGATGGAGTGCCCTCTCTGTTTGATACCATTGTTATGGAAACTTGAAACTTCAGGAAGGCCAGTGAAATGGAAATGCCAGGAAGCCTGAGAGAGACCATTTGCTCACTCCTTACCAGGCCTTGCAGAACAAAATGTCTGAGTTTCTGCCTTTTTGAGCTTTCCCGGGGTCCTGAAAGCCAAACTCCCTCGTAGGTGTAAAGGTAAAATCCAGCAGCAGCGAGGTGATAGACACGGATCCCAGCAGGCACTTGGGATGCTTACTCTGGAAACAAATTCTCACAACAAAAGTGGCTGGAACAGGAGACCTGATGCAATGGCAAAACAGATGAAAACCGTGTGCTCCATCCCAGGATGAGTTACCTACTGGGAGAGGGAGCGCAGGAGCAGTGACTCTGTGTGTTTCTCCAGCTTTTCACAACCACTTCAACCCAGATGGTGAGTGAAAAAAATAAAAACTTCCTGATGAGCTTGAGCAATATGATTTTGAATTTTGATGAGCTTGAGCAATATGATTTTAACAACACAGGAAGCAATGTCCTTCAGCAGCAAAGCAAGACATCAGATAGAGGTGGTGGTTCCTTGCATGAGAGTTTGCTAAGCAGAACAGTGCCTTACACGCTGCAAAATGAAGTTCTTTTGGACAAAGAAAAGTGCTAATTTTTTATTGAAAATAGTTAAATTAGTCACTACCCCCAGTCCCAAATGGAAAGAGGCTTGAGCTGCAAAAGCTCTGCTTGTATAAATGTCCAGATGAACTTCCTAAAATTCATTTAGCTGTCAAAAAAAAAAAAAAAAAAAGCCAGCAGCAGAGAGGTTTAAAAACTATGGACCCTAGGCACTGTAGTGAGGATTTTCCTTCAAAACAATAAAAAATGTAATAACATTTAATAATAATAGAAAAGTACACTGAAACCCAACTCCAGAGAAGATTTTGTTCCTATGTCTCCCGAGGGAGAGGCAGGGTGAGGACACCACCAGGCTTTCAAATGCAATCCCTTCATGTAAATGATTTCCAATGGGAGCTCCTACCCTTGCCTGCAGACAAAAGCAGAATGCATCACTGTTGCCAGACCACCTGGGACATGGGGACGAAATTTCCAGATGGGTTTTAAGACAATTCATTTATATTTATATAGCCAAAATAAATGTTGGGGTTTTTTTCTGCAATAGCATTTCCCTTTGCTCTATCCAGACCACCAAGAGAAGAGGGAGGCACAGAATTTCTATTGCATTAATAGTCCTGCTGTTTACAGTTTTGTCTTTTATGAACTTGTGGGAGCTGTTTATTGAGTCATAAACTCTGCTAATGGGAATATTATCTCTAAATTATAAAAGTACTATAGAATTTGGGTTAGTTAAAAGAAAGGCTTAAAACAGTTACACATTTACAGTTTATCTCAGTTACCAACATGATCCCATAATGGGAATTTAATTGCTAATTGCTGGCTTATATTGTAGAAGAACTGCAATAACAACACACAATATATAGCCTATAAACTTGTCCAGACTGCTCTATATCACCTCCTTTCACTGCTACCTTCTTATATGGTTTGGGGGGGAAGGGGGGGTTATTACAATGATTTAATTCCTAAATGCTTCAAATTAGGGATTTCTCTTTGTTAGGAAAGCATTTCCAGCAGGGCTTTGTGTGACAGATTTTAGCAAGCTGTCTGCACACACTCGGGTGGCTTTGAACAAACAGAACAGCCTTATGCACACGCTTAAATACTTGGCTAAATCAGATTCTCAGAGAGCTCTAACAAAAGAAATTGTAGTTCCATTTAAGTCAACCCAGATACTCCTGTTTACCCAGCTGGAGTGAAGTTTGAGCAAGACCCACCAGGCAGAGTCAAGCCCAAGCACAGTCAGATCCACCTGATAAACACAGCACTGAATCTGCTCATCCTGAGCTCCAGAATATCCCAGGGGAGGCATCCTGTGCACGTTGAGCATGGACTCCTGGTCTCATGGACATGTAGTCCCAAGGTCTCACAGTCTCATGGACTCTGCCCATTCCACCCTGCTCAGCCCAGACTATCCACAGCTGGCCCATCAGCCACAACCTGCCCACGGGCAGGGAGCAGCCAAGGTCACCCTGCTTGGCCTCAGAGCTCCTCTCGCAATGCCAGTGGATCCCAAGGGTGGCACTCACTCCCGCTCCCCCAGCAGCAATGCAAACATCTGCATTTAGCTGGTTGTTCCAATCCTTTCAGTTGGTGCAGAGGGATGGGCAGGGATATCAGGCATCCTCTGAATATTCTTGTGGCTGGTCATTGCCTAGAGGTGCTGATTTCCCTTCCATCAGCAGTGAGGGATCCAGAGAGCAAGGGCAGGGGCAGACACTGCGCTGCCAGCAGCTGAGAGCAGGGGACATGAGTGTCACCCAGAGACATTCTAATTTGGAGATGGTCTTGTCCTACCTACAGCATGGCAGCTCTGCACAGGGTCTTCTTCTAGTCCTCCAAGGCAATGCCATCCTGACAGATTGGCTTTGGAAATGGGAGTTTCTCAAGTGCTGTCAGGTGATACAGTGAATTTTGTGCTATTACAGATCCCTGCTTGCCAGGGATCTGCATCAGATTTCGGGCAGGTTTGTGAATCAGCTCCTTTACTTCTCTTTGTTCATAGTTCTAAATATGAAACTATCCTGAAAGAGGAGAGCAGAGAGGACAGATGGCTGGGGTGAAGGGCAGATGAGGATAGTTCGTTCATTTGTGTGTAATACATACCAGAAGAAACTTCCAGATGATTCAGAAATGACCAGAGAAATGTGCAGAGGAAGAGTTCATTTAATCAATCCATAACCTTAATATATTATAGCTGTATTAACTTCCTAATCTTGGTTATGCTTCCTAGTTTTAAACTTTACATTGGAAACTGGCAGGGACATGGACCTTCCCCAAACATCTCACTGTCTTCTTTGACCATTGCCCAAATCAGGAGTGTGGCTTTTGACTGGGTCTGAGTCACTCCCCCAGACAAACTACAAGAAGAAATTGATTTAGAGCAAAGAGTAACTTTTAAAAATTCTTTTTTCCAGATAGTTTTCTCTTAAATGTTATCTATACTGCCCTCTAAAACCTAAAAATAATTTTAAAAATCTGAGCTCAGATTGTGATACTTTTTTCCTCCTGATATCGTAAATTCTTCACAAACAAGCCACTATTCTGTCTTTCTCATTGTACTGCAGCTTGATGGTTAAATGGCCTTAAGAGGAAGAAATTCAGCAAGTAATTATACAATAGTTCAGTTACTGAGGGTACAGGACATTATTGTTTAAAGAAGTGATGTTTCCCTCCATGACACTGTACTACAAAATGTTAAAAACTGGAAAATTCTTCTATTAGTTTCATGTCTCAAACCACAGAAACACTTAGAAGGGCCCAGCAAGCACACACCTGGTGACTTGCTGCTAATGATACATGGGCTGCTGTTCTCTGAATGCCGTCAAGTGACTGAAAACATCCAGTATTTTGGTTGTTGTGGAATTAGGATCCCTACAGCTTTCCCACAGCAAGTTTTCCTTTGGGAGGCAGCGATGTCTCCTGGGCTAAAGGGACAAAACAGAGAGAGCAGACACAGCAGCCAACTGAGCCCAAACTTTTTCCATGAAGTAGGATGAACTCACACCAGCACATGAGGAACAAATGCAGGACGATTTTCATCCTTTCATTTATGCAGATGAACATCTCTGCCTGATGTTGGTGCAAGTGGCTCTGCATGGAAAAATACAGTAGCTGGCTGTAGGATGAAGACTCCTGTCTTGCCTGTTGCCACATTTCTCTTCGCAGAGAAAAACAATGCACAACTCTTCCCAAGGATTTCTGAGATTCACATTCTCTGAACATCAGAGAAAGAAAACACAATTCTTATCACTTGCTGTGCCTGTGTTGCGCCAAAGTAGAATGCAATATGGAGATTGTTTATCCAAAGTGAGGATGTTTTGTTTCCTTGGCCTATCAGGGCCAAGCGTGTGTGTGTGTGTTGGGACTGTTGGGTGACAGTCACGAGATTCTGGGCAGTGGGAGAGTTGTGTGAAGGGTTGAGTGCTTGGCAGATTCACTTTTAGGTGTATAGAATAATAAAGTATAATAAAGTAATTAATTAGCCTTCTGATATCCATGGAGTCAGATGCATCATTCTCTCCCTCACCAACATCAGAATTGCTGTTGATTTACAATATCTTGCCCACAGCAGATGCCCCACATCCGAGGGGACCCAACTGCAGGTGACAGCCCAGGCACTCTGAGCCAACCTGTTTGCAGCCATTTCCTTGCCAGCAGCAGCAGCTATCCCAGAGAACTCGGAGCCTCTTCTTCCCAAATGTCAGGCTGAGGAAGCAAACATTAACACTGAGCACACAGGGGTGTGAGTGGGGCTGTAACGTGAATCCCTGAGCTCCTGCCAGGCCAGTGCAGATATTTGAGGAAAGGAGATAGCCTTGGCTGCCCTGCAGAGATCCAGGGCTGAGATTAATGGCAACTGTGGGGGCTGCCTTCCCCTGTGCCAGGCGTGCTTTAAAGCCGTGGCCTCCTGCCATCTTGAAACATAACCCTGTGGTATTGTCTTCATTCAGGCCCCTCATCAGCAATGTGAAAAGAGAGAAGAAGCTGGTGGCAGGATTAGAGGAGAGGCTGAAATATTCTGGGCAGCATATGCTGTAAGTCACATTATACAAAGAGGATTATTGGGCTGCTCCTTGGCCAGGGCTTTCCATTCTGGAAGCATTGCTGCTTGTCAGAGAGAAAACCTGGTGAAAAGTGTTTATAGCATGCTGGACCATAGTGTATGACACACTGAGCACAGTGACAAGCAATGAAAATATTTTTCAGGCCCTGTCTGCCCTCTCCTAGGAGATTGTTTTGTGTTTGTCAGGGTTATGCAAGATACATGGGAAAAAAGGAAAAACAGAAGTGAGACCAATAATTCAGAATGGTATCATAAACCTCCTAAAATTACCATCATCAGATGAACCCATCTCAAACTTAAAACTGAGAACAGCAGTCTTGGAAGGCAGTTTGAGACTCTCATTGTTTTAGAAGTGAGAAACCAACTCCTGTGGTCCAGGTTTAATTTATTCATGGCAAATTATACCCATTTTTTCCTTAAGACTACCAATGTTCTTACCTGAACCAGATAATTTTCTTCACCTGGCAACAATGTATTTACAGAGAGAAAGGATATTCATTCAATCTGAGCCTTCATTTTATTACACTAAATAAATTATGCTCCTTCAGTCACCTTTCTTATCTCCATTCTCATGGTCACTTCTCCAGCTCTTCTCTGCACTGATTCCAGTTTACAGTCCCCTTTCTTGACCATGACCAGACAAGACCAAACCATGACTGAATAGACCTGTGAACATGGTTCCACATTAAATTACAAAATATTATATTTCTTGAACTATTTTTTCTTTTACAAATGCTCCTTTTGTCTCATACACATAAAGAGAAACAAACTAAAGTGAATTTATCTTCTCTAGAAGTTACTTGAGAGGTTTTCAATGTTCAGAGTCCCATCTTCTTGGAAATCCTCAGCTGTACAAGATTTCCACAACTGAAACAAATCCTTCGGAAGTCTTTGGAACATTAAAAATTTACAAGGAAAACTGCATTCATTTAGTATCAATCTCAGTCTTGGTGGCATGTTATAAAAATATCCAGCTTTCACCAAGTTGGCTTCAAACACAATTTTTTGTTTTGGATCCTGACACTTTCCCTGTGGTCAGATATTTCTTGTCATATAAGGAACCATTTTCCTCTCTTGGATCTAAAAGCGATTCATAGTCTTTTCTACAACTTGGAGCACTTTAGGTTTTTTGCCCTTTTCATTTTGAGCCTCTGGATATAGACACTCCTTGCCTATTTTATTGCTACATCTCCTCAGCAGCAACAACATAATTATCCCTTGTCTCAAGACCTTTTTTTCTGCAAAAAAGCAAAGAGCTTTCAAAAGATTTATATTTTGACATATGGTACAAAAAGAGTAAGAATTTAATTTACATTATCATGCAGAGGTGTAGGAAGGTATTTCTAAATAGAATCATAATTGTAAAGGGGATCTCCAAGTTTCCAAAAAATTACTATTGTCTCTCCCTCTGTTTGGGGATTTAGATACATTGAATTCTTATCTTTCTAAATAAAACAATTCCTCCCCAAAACTGTAATTTCAGATTAAAGAAAAAACAGGGTTCTAAGTCTTCCCAAGCACCAGAAGAGGTGCACTGGCTCACACCTCTTCCCCTTCCCCAGTGGAATCTTGTGGATGAATCAGCTCCACCTTCACCTCAGCTCTTCCATTCTTCAGAGTGGGGTAATTGCTCCTCTCACAAAAGCACAAAGTAAATCCAGATCTAATAATGTCTTTGAACTGGTATAAACTTAAAAAGATACGAAAATGCTAACAGGAACTCCATTAAGCCATGGAGAAAGAGAAGGGCATCCATGAATTTTCAAAGGGCATTTCTGCTGCAAGAATGCTGCACACTGAAATTGCACTGCAATCCCTTCTCTTCAGACATGTCCCACCCAAGTAAAGCTGGGTGGGACTAACCTGAGTCACATCTAAAACAAAAAGCAAGAACTGACAGCTTCTGTGCCGTGCCTGCAAAACATTTGCTTCCACTTTGGAAGGCTATAATTATCTCTGATACCAGAAAAGCTTTATAGTGCAAAAACCTTGCTGGCATTTCCTCCACAAAATAACCAACTTTGACATGAACAGCACTTGAGCATCACCATGGGGATAGAGCAAAACCACAGATAAGAGCTGCAGAGCAAGGGAAGAAATGTGAATGGAATGGCATTATCGTGCTAACACAGTCAAACCCAATTCTGAGAGGTCATCCAACAAGGTTTGTTCTCAGAACAATGCAAGGTCAATCAGATTTTGCAGTGTTTGACTCAAAGATTTCTCAATACTCACAAATTCTCCATGCAACCAGGCAGAGATCAGAGGATCTAGTTTTAATTATGCTTGTTTGTGTGACAGAGGGCTGTTGATTTAGAAAGAGTTCCAAAAACACACAAGTATACATCCCTGTTGGAACAAGAAATTAAATGCAATAAAACCTGTATCTGCTTTTTTCTTATTATACAAGAAATGTTTTTGGTATCTCTCTAAGTAACCTTCAGAGCTAAAGCACCAATCTTAAATAACTGCCTTGCACAGGTGAGGTTATTCTTCCTTTCCAAAGAGATCATCCAGAAGAGGAGGGTATCTGATCCCAGTCACAGGAGGGGATCGTGGTAGCTGGTTCCATACATCTTCCCTCTGAAATTAGTAACCCAGAGAATATCTTAGTATAAAATAATGAAAAGAGGGATCATTACAAGCTGGTCAACATAAGATTGAATGAGCTGCTTCAATTCCACAGACAAATCTCTGAAAAATTTGGTCTTTATATAGGACATCTTCTTAAAAGATTACAACATGCACATTCTTATGAATGTTGCAAAATATTTTATTAAAAGTATTTTCTATCACTAGCGCTTTTGCAGACATTTTTAATTAAATAATGCTACATTTTCTTCATTGAAATGCTTATGCTTCAAATTCTTGAAAGTCATCTATGTCTCAACACCAAAAATCATACAAAATAATGAGACAAAGAGAAGGAATAAAAAAGAAACAAGCACAGCTCTGCTGATGAAATCTATCTGTCAAATACAGGTACTGTTCATTCATGGTAAGTCATGCACAGGATGACAATTGAATTCTAAAGCTGAACAAGATTTAAAACTTTTCCTGTCTCTGATTTTTTTTTCCATTTTGTAGTTACCTCTCTTAAAATATTAAATATTTAATTATTGCTTAAGCACAAAATTCATCTGTAAAAACAAAAAATACCCCCTCAACAAAGCCTAGTCAACACCATGATCCTCAGGACTGCTGTATAAAACATGTGGAAGGGTTTTGAAATTCTTCACAAAGACAAAGCAAAAATAATCAACCATGGGAAGCTGAGCAAATCAACAGCCCTGGGCCCTTGTTAAACACCACCAACAGTCTGAGATGCTACAGAAGAAAGTCTTGGTAAGGCAGGCAGGAGTGAGGAGTCAGGAGCACAGTGCCTGGGGAATATTAGTTTAAACTATGCCATGAGTGAACTTGAATTTAAAGGAATGCTGTGTTTCTAAACGGTCTGAACACAATCAAACACATTCTGTACAACACATTGGCTGGGCTAGAACAAAAAAATGATGTGTTGGCAGAAGTATTTGGATTTATTTGTTACAAAGTATTTAAAATTCAGCATAATTGCTTTACGGACCTTCTATTTTAAAATGTTCCACTCAGCACAAGATGGTAAGATCAGATTAGTCTCTGCAGTTTGTTGATACTGCTTTTTTTTTTTACCCTAAGTAGCAGGCTAAAGATACACAAAGTTGAACCATCAGTTCTTCTCTCTGTGCACACCTACCAGAGATGTGGTGTGCTATGTACAGGTTTCTGAGTTATACAAAATGCAGAGCTATTTTCTGCATATGTGTCAGCGGAGCTTAAGGTGTTTTCTGTCTAGTTCAGCAAGTGAACAGATCATTTGACATGTGACAATGATATTTGCAAGGGAAGGAGTACTCATGCCCATTGTCCATGGATAAATACACCTGCTTCCCCTTCTCTTTTTTTTTCTTCTATAAAGTGTCCCCAAGATGTGATACCTACTAGGCACCTCCTCATCCCTGTTTGATTTCTCTGCTTCACCCTAAACCTCCCTATTAAATCTATCAAAAAATAATTACTTAAAGAAAACAGGTACAAATACACAAATAGGAAAAAATATTATAGTGTGTGTTGGCTAAGACAATCATGTTAAAGTTGGACAAATTATACTGAGACACTGGCTTTACCTTGGGTTGCTCCTTTTCCTCCACAAAAGCATGGACTTGATTCTCTCTCCAGTTCAGCGCATGAACAAACTTTTTATAGTCTACCTGCTTTTGGTTATCTTCAAACCTGAGCAGAATATCCATAAGATGACTCAAGGTTAAAGGGAATGTTTAACAAAGTTATGTCATGTTATCTGCAGCATAATAATCATAGCCTTTGGGATAATAACTTTTATACTACTTTATTCCCAAACACTGGCAGGAGTGAAAAAAAAGTACAAAATGTCAGGAATACCTATATTATATATTCTTTTCCATATTCTTACACCTTATTATTGTCTCTTATAGTAGAATTCAACTTCTTCAAGCTTTACTTCATTTCAGATATTTTCATTTTAGTTTTGAAGCATTGCCCAACCTTTTCCAACACTGATCTCACAGCTCTTGACAAGCATAGAGTTGGCGTGATCAGTGTATGATTCCTTTGTGTAGAAAAGGAACAGAATTACACAGGAAACCTGTGCTGTAACTAACTGACCTGCTCTATTATGACTTCTACAATCCTCTCCTGAAAATAAGTAATCCTTCAAAAATGCTGTTTTCACACACCTTGGGATCAGTTTGCAACTGACAAACAGACAGCTTGCTAACGTATCAAATAATAGTCAGATTTTAAAATCATTGGGTCACAGGTTTATGGCATTGATCTTTATTTCTATGGATAAATAAATATATTTTGTATCAGTTGTGGCTGTTCCCTAAATGCATATAGATGCTGACAGCACATATATATACCAGAAGATATATATGCTGCCAGCCAAGGTCTACAGGTCTATAAGTACATGTGGAAAATGCTATTTCCCTCCCTCAGATTTCTAAAATCTTCACCCTGCACTAATAAGCCACATGGGAATAGATTTATAAGTCACTTCATCCTTCTGCCATTGATTTGGAGGAAGCAGCTTCAGGAATGAAAGTCCTCAATTCAGAAGAACACTGAGGTGATGCTTGGGAACCACTGTTCTTTCAGTATCACCAACCAAATGTGGAAAGATACCTTTAGGTTGAAGCTTGAAAAGAACAGCTGGAATGCTCTGCCATAAATTCAGCATTGGTGGCTTCTGAAGGACACCTATCTCACCTAACACCACCCACCTGCAAAAGGGACCCAGTTTGGGCACAAAAACATAGCCTGGAAGTGTCTGTGCTTCACTGGGGTCCATGGAGAAACACAGATACCCAGCAAGGCTCAGTGTCTCTTACCTGGTGGGAGACACCAGGTTAATCAATTCTGCCCTGCCATCTGGTGAGACAAAAACTACTGCACAGGAAACAAGTATTGCAGAAAATCATTTTGCCTTGTCCTTAATGAAATAGCAGTGCACAAAACACAGGCCTCAAAACCCTTCAATCACTACAGAGGGTTCTAACAAAAATTAAGCATGAAGGCACCTTAAGGGAGAATTTACAGCACAAACTTGGAAAACAATACCAGAGGAGAAATAGATCTGGTGACAAAAATAAACTGCAATAAACTGAAACTCATCCTTTCCTTCTCCTCCCCCCACACCTTTCATTTAATAGTCAGCAGGAAAGATAATAATAAAACATACTGAGAGCCATAAACAGAGATGGCAGTGATAAACTGGAATGTTAAGTACAGTGAGTTATGTTGAAGATGAAAGCAAAGTCAGAAAAGAATGCTACTGCTACCAGAATTAAATGGAGCCTGAAACACTGCCATGAGAAACCCTCCTATGACAGCCTGCTTCTTCACCATAGTTCACATGTAAGTTAACATTTCCACAAAGCCTAGCTTTTGGGGAATATATCCAATACACAAGAAAATTTCCATTCCCACTTCCAGTTTCAGGTTTTTGGTTTGGTTTTTTTTTTTTGCAGGTGGCAATACAGAAGACAAGTTTTGCATGAGATGTTATAAGACAATGAAAAACTTATATCTCTTGGAAAAATAAGGGCAGACAGATTGCAATTTAAGAACAATCAGGACAAATGATTTTTCCTTCTACTATTATGTAGTTACCTTTTGCTCATTGTGAAAAGTCAAAAGATTAATTCTACCACCAAGATGCTGAGCTGCATAAGCAGGATTTTTAAGCAAAGAACAAGTGAAGGTGTGTAACTATTTAAACTTTCTGTTGAGGAAAGCATTGCTTCTGCTTTTGACACACATTTACAAGGAGAAAAGTCCTTTGATGTTACAGCACTAGTGAGCTGAGATGACATATGGGTTTGAAATTATCTATAACCAAGAATTTTACCATGGGCAGAGGAAAAGGGATTCCTAAATCTCATCATTAAATAGCTCTAGAAAGCATCTTAAAATACCACTCTAGAATAACTCAGAAAGAAAAAAAATCTACTCTTTAGATCTTTTTACTGCTGTGACTTATTGTATCAATGTACTAAAAGCAGACATTAGAGATTTGGCACAGAGCATCCAGATGGACTAAGGAGATGTTATCAATTTGTGCATTATTAGGACAGAGATGTCATACATTTCACAGGCTGGAGTTAATATTGCTGAGACAGTGCTCTTCAGAAAAGGAAATTAGATTTGTCTTATCAAGAAGATGTGCCAAAGATAGCTTCAAACCATCCTTCTCTTCGGTTTTTCCCTGTTACTTCACCAGTGCATGGGATTTTAGACTGTGAAAGTCACTCCTCCATCTCTATCACAGTTTGCAGAGCTTTTTATTTTCTCTACCATTACAGAAATAATCACACATTTCTGCTTAAAAAATACATTCATAAATAAATACTCCAGATAGGTGAAAAATCTGGTCAAATCACACTATGATCATTCTTGAGGATGCTTTGGTGAGTAAAGGTTACTTACTAATAAGTTTTTCTTTCCCATCAAGAAATCTATACCCCAAAGATTCATGTGACATTTTAGTGTGCATTCAGAGTTTTTTTAATTTCTTCATTTCATACAACATTTATTAACAAGTTAATATGGTAATAACAGAGCAGAGGCATCTGCTGCTTTAACCTTAGAGAAAATGCTGGTATTCTTCAGCCTGTTTGATACTTTCTGTGCAACACAGTTCTACAAGGACTAAATTGCCACAGGTATACACCTAAATTGTCATAAACTGCTCATAATTAAAGGATTTAAACCAACAAGCACAACAAGTCACTACGAAATAATAATGGCTACCATCTCCTTTTTTCAATTTAAATGTATACTACATTTACTCCTGTCTTGAACAACCATGAATTGAACCATCAGCTCCTCAGCAAACTGAGTAACAGCAATAATTTGTCTTAAGAGATTAAAATATGAATTCTAGAGATCCTTTTAACCACAAATGGCATAGGGAGTCTCAGGCACCAAAGGTAACAAGAAGGCAGCAGGAGAAAGATCTCGTGAACATTTCCACTGCTGCTCCTGCTACTGGACACTTGCTGTAGCAGGAAAAGAGGGTTTCTTCCTGAAAGAAATAAGTCAGCCCTAAAATCCATTACAGGTAGGAAACCAGGTAAAAAACTCTTACCAGCCACAATCCTGGGAAAAAATGAGCAGGCAGGAGTGGCCTGGCCTGACCTGTAAGTGAATTGAGACCTGGGATCACCATGTAGAAGGCCCTCTGTCATCAGGCACTGCTACCTGAGGGACTGGAGATTCACCTTTTCAAAACAACAAGCACCTTTCAAACAGACTCCCCCCAGCAGTATAGAGAGGTGAAAAAAGACTCAGCTACTTTTAAAAGAAATTTTAAAATATCACTTTAAAAACTAGGGACCTACAATTAACAACTGAATTAATGCAGAATAATCAACATGTAATGCTTGTAAACTTGTCATCCATTCTTCTCCTCTCAATTTTTCCCTTCCTTAGCTTCCCTTCCCTGTTTATAAATCCTCCAGGGAAAGACTGCTTCTTTTTAAGTCCTTTTTAGCATCAATTTAGCATTACAGAAAATAAAAATAACAGAAAAAACCCCTAAACTCATTACTTAAGCACTTCGCAAAAATTTATTAAACGAACTGTAATTGTTTAAATTTAAAGATGTTTATAATTACTACTGTAGTTTTCTGGCAGAAACAACTGTGTACTGTCTGCATGTTTTAATACAATGTGATTAAATTCTGTATTGTTCTGTGATTAAAAAAGTAAGTGAGAAAATGCTGATGGACAAAGCAAATACTTTTTAACATGCCAGCTCAGGTAAATTGGAAAAATGTTCACATTGTTGTGTACCTAAATCCTCCTATTTCAACATCCCACAATTAAAAATATAAATTTACACTAGATGGACAATATGAAAAGGTCTTACGAAACCCCAATTTTTGTGCTGTCTCCTTTGACTCCATGGCAACTGAGTGGTCTTTGGGTACAGTAAACAAAGTCCTGGGTCATTTGGAGGTGACCACAAAATTAGACAGTAATTTCTAGTCCCATCCCATGCTTGTAATAAGTGACAGATCATTGCCGTATAATTTCCAAATGTAAATAATAAATGCTTTAAGAGTACTACCTTTCAAAATGGAAAAATAGAGCCATTAAGTCCTGGAGAAAGTCTTTGCCACCTAATCTCAGATAGCAAAGCTGAATAAACACAGAGCTTCAGCCTTCAACTATTATCTGATCACATTGTCCAGCATCATTTTATAGCTGAATGGGGTCCAGCTAGTGCATTAGCTATATATACTGATTTTGTGGGAATCAGTCCAGCAACTTTTATTGTACCACTTTCTTCCTTCATAAATAAAGATTCACAGAGTAGAACCACCACCACCACCACTTGTTTTAGAAATATCAGTGGACACAAAACTACACGGTTCCTCATAAAAATATTTTTAAAAAATTAAAAAGGAAAGAATACTGGAATACTGTTGACAAACTTGGCCCACACTGAATTGCAAACTCCCCAGGAATGAGACTGTTCTTCATTAACAACAAACCTGCCTGTTTCATGATTGTTCTCTTGAAGAAAACTAAAGAAAGCATAAAGAAAGGAAAAATTTAAATCTCATTAAGACAACTCACCTCTTCAATTTACAGACTACTGGAAATTAAGTGCTATTAAAGAGAGTTCAAAAAAAATATTTCCCTGGCTCTGCACCCTCATAAAACAACAAAGTTTCCAAGCAGTGCCAAGTGCACACATGATGAAGAATGTGACAATTCCTCATTACCTGCAGTGCTGTGACACCACTTAAACTGCCACCTTTGAAGCAGCTGATGCTGAAACTTAGAAGTGCCTTACACAAGGCTCTCTGTCAAATGAAGCACTTCCCACACTGACTTCTGAGGCCCAGCTTCACACCATTCTCATTTACCTTTCCCATACAGAAATCTGTAATGCAGGCTGGCCTCAGCCCTTTTAGAAACTAAGGAAAATGGATGGGAATTTGGAAATGCAGCTCTGATGCAGGCTGAGGAGATAACTCTCTCCTCCACCACCTACAGAAAGAACCTACAGCAGCTGAAACCTCATCCAGCTGTCATGGGTACCATGCTAAAGTTGGGTCAAATCCAGCCCTTGATCTCCTCCGTGTGTTCTAAGCTTATCTCTAATTTTTATTATAGTGTACTGGGCTTTTTCTTTTTAACTGCCTATGTTCACTCCTTAGGAAAGTAGAGGTTCAGGACACAGAAGCTTTCCCTGGTATAAATTCACAAACAATAAACATGTCCCTAGAGCCCAGGATGTGTCAGGCTTTTCTGCTTCTTATCAGAACTGAGTTAGTACATAGAGGAAAACTTCCAGTGCCTTGTTGTGCATCTATCAAGTTCAGCCCTTAAGAAATGGAATCTGTAAGAACCCCTTGTGTAACATGGGATACCAATTGTTCTTCAACAATTGTGTTGGGCAGCTTGGTGGGAGTTCTAAAATGTCACTTGTAGATTACTGTTAAAATCCAGACATTTCTGAAGACTAATGCTTATAACTCAGTGTCAGAAGTGATGAACTGAACAGCAATACAAAGAAGCTTTATCAAAATGGATTCCACATTTCTGCCTGACAAGGGTCTTTTCATTATTTACTAAACCCAGACGCTTAATTTGCAACTCCTCCTGAAATCAAGAAGTATATTTACCTGAAAGCATCTAATCATGACAGAAGACAAGACCTGTTCCTGTTTTTAACATACTATGAAAGCACAGACAAAACATGTGATTTAAGGATTTCTCTCAAGGGAAAGAAGAAAGCAGCAAGTATGGATTTAAACCTAGTACCAGAAAATTTTGCCAGGAAAAGCAAACTCAACAAGACATGAGTGTTCAGAGCACCATAGCTTACTCTGAACTCTAATCTTTAATACCAGTGCACTAAATAGTAGTTCTTTTCACTTCTATTCCCATTAATACAGCTAGCAAAGCATTTTGCCTCAAGAAAGCTAAATGTGCCACGGAAAAGTACCAAAGCCATCCCAAAACTCCTTTTCCTTTTTAAAAATGCCGATAAAATATGTTTCAGGTGAGATTAATAGGAGTAGCAAACCAATTTTGTTTACTATTGATGCTGTCAACTTGATAAAGACACTTTATTGTATTCACGTTCTTGGAACTCACACAATGTGTTTTCATAAGATTATTATTTTTATCTCACATCTATACACAGAACAACTAAAGCAAAAAAAGTCAATCTTATTGGAAATGATAAGCATCAATAACTGACTCTATCAATAACTCATCTATGGAAAGATGAATTCCATAGAATTCTGCCAAACCCCAGATGATTTACTATGCCAGGCAAAATGAAGAGAAGTTGCTAAGATGGATGCATCTCAGTTGATTATAAATATTCTATAAATAGGAAAGTCTGTGTATGTAGGGACAAAATCTGCATCATGAAATTATTCATATTAGATAAATGACAAATTCTGAAGATTTGTGTCTGCAGTAGATATTTAGCATTGATTTGCACCCATGCATGCAGGTCACCTTATCTGCCCTTAAGTTACCTGGCCAGTAAAGTTTCTAGAAGATCATCAGGAAGTGGCAACTTAAAGGATTTGAAAATAGTCCTGCAGGTCTCATAGGGCAACAATCCACACCTGCACATAAGAGAGGGGTAGAAATATACATTAGGTATTTTCCAGGTTTACTTCAAGTGAGTGTTTCTGTGCATAGGAAAATGTGCGAGGAATATCAGGACAGAGAAAAAGACAACAAAGTTTTATGAAATTTTGCTATTACAAAGCTCAGAAACTTGAAGGTCACATTGTAGCCTTTCTCATACTGAGATCCTCAGTGATTCTCTGTGATTCTTTATCTGTGACATCAGAGAACAAAAAGGGCAAATGAGTCACATAAAGATTCATTCCTTCCTTTTTTCTCCCCTTAAATCACTATTTCTCCTCTTTGATTTAAAATCCTATGTTTTGCCCATGAACTGGTATCTGATGTCACAAAATGTTCAGTACAGCATCTACAATAAAAAGCCCATGTACAAAATATAAAATAGACAAAAAAGGCTGTCCTCTTCTTGTTTATTGTCAAGTGCTGAGAGAGGCTTAACACTACACATAATATTCTTTGGCCACAATAAACCATTTGCTCAGCAACAACCAGAAAGTAGGTGGGTTTACAAGAAGAGCTTCTCAAATAACAGTTTGGGATAAAGAGAGGAAACTTACTTTTCTCGGTCGTTGTACAAAAACACTGTAATCAGTTGTTCAAAATTTTCAAAGGCATTTTTCTTTAGTTTCTCTTGAGCCACTGAAAGGAGGAGGAGCAGGTCAGTTTGACTGTCATCTCTGATGCCATAGTGACGCCCAAGAGTCATAATTTCATGTTCTGAAAATACTCCAGCAGCAACACTGACTATCCAATTTCTGTGCACAAAAACAACAGCTTACATTAGTTTTAAGTAAATAAGTTAAAACCAGTTAATAATCACTAATTTTGGATGAGAATGTCCAAATTTCCTCTATATCTATCTATACATACAAAAATACATCCTAACCACAACTGAAGTGTTTTATGAGAGATGCCATACAGAGAATCACACCAAATCACAAGTTCTCCTGGCAAAAATGCAGGACAGGAGGCAGCAGCAAGAGCAGCTTACACTTGAATGTTGTAAGTGGAAAATCAGATCCAATGCAGGGATTGAGCCTGGGATGTGCTCTCCCAAGCCTGTGTGTGCTGCTCAGACAAATCAGCCCAGCTGGTTTGAAGAAAGAAAGACGAAAATTTCTTCTGTCTGAGATCCATCTAATGGGACAGTGTCAGCTCCCTCGGCTGTTACAAGGCCTCTTGTCAAATGTGGATTACTGTAACTGCATTGGCTCTATGATCCCAAACATCTGCCTCTGGTGCACTCACATTCAACCAGGCTTTTTAAAAAGCAAGCATCAGCATAGGCCTATGTTTAGTCAAAATTAGATTAATTATATTTAATACTTCTGAATAAACTGCACTAAGAATAAACTTCACTGTAATTGTTGGTGCAATTAGTGCTGTACCTTGTGATACCCATGAGGACACTGAATCACTGTGATTAAACTCCAATCCTTGAAAACAAATGGAAGAAATTAGTAGCACTGCACAAAGTTCTGACACAAGAGCTAAATGGCTGCCTGGAGAATACTTGAATTGTTGAATTAATCTGATGAGGGATCTCTTTAACATCCATATGTGAACTGAAAGCACAGAAATTTAGGACCCTTCCAAATTTGCAAACTTTTAACAAGAAACAGAGTTCTTCACTTGCTTCTTCTCAGATGTTTGTGTGGTTCTGTTCAAAGGAAAGCATCACTTCATGTAATATGATTGCACCTACACAACTATTAAAGAAAAGTTAAATACTGCAGAGTGTCTACTTTGAGTCAACTGCTTCTTTTTTCATATTAAATAAATCAGAATGATCTTTTATTTACAATGACAGAAAATAAATACAAGGAAGTAACAAGTTGTTGACAGTAGCAAACCTTATTTGAGATTACACAAACTTAATGACCAAGACCTAGTCCATCTACTAATATTATCATTATCTTGTCAGTATTACTGGATATTAATATTTATATTGCAGCAACAGTCAGAGCTGCAGTCAAAGCTGGAGCCTCCTTCCAGCAGCCTTCAATAAACACCACTGCACACACAGAGAGGACAATGCTGCCTCATAAGCCTGGCACTCCAGTGCATGGGCTGGCAGAGCTGGGGGCTGTAGATAACATCAGCCATTTCCAATTCAGAATGGATTTCCATATGTGGCACAGATTTTTCCGCTGTCACGATTTTAAAAGTCTTTTGTTTTCTCAATCCAGTCAGTGACAATCCAATCACTAAAACCCGCAGGTAAAATTATTTCACTTGGGAATTAAGAAATATTTTAGTGATTGTGAGGGACTAATGAGTAAGACCCAAGACTCACAAACAGAATGACATCTAAACTCTCCCTGACCAAAAACACCCAAGCTCCAATAATCGTTCCCACAGCTTAGCCATCTCTTGTTTTACGTCTTTTTTCATTCAAGAAGAATAGGACAGATTGCAATCTGAATTTATTACAGAAAGAAGTCATCATTAACTGCTTAAGAGAGCTGCTTCTCAAGCTGAATTGAAGATAGGCATCTTTGTTAGACCCACATGGTTCTTTGTCTCTAACAGCAAACAGTCTTGCCAGTAGCTTATGAGAAAAAACAGCCTGGATACGGCTGTGTGATGCACAGGCATCTAAGTTTTAAATACTTTTAAATTCTCTTTTTAACAAAGATTTCAACAGTCCTAATGATAGCTTAGGGGCTAGCTTCAGTGTACATAGCACATTTATTTCCTTGGTGAAGTACTGAAGACTTGGGTTCTGAAAGCAGTTAAAGTAAATTGTATAATCACAACTCTCTTCACTACATCTTACTTAAAGATGTAGTTTTATATGAAGATGATATAAAATTACATAGGTAGAAAGGTTGAAATCTGAACTGCCAAATTAAAAGCTGACTAAAACCTCAGCTGTATTTAAGATAAGGAAAGAGGATTATCATTGAAGCTGTCACACAGATAATTACCTGCACTAAAAATAATCATTTGTTGTTCGTTATAGTAATCAAATGTCATGGCAGATCAAAAAAAACCAGAGATGTACACATTAAGAAACTGAAAGAAAAAATATTCTATTCACATAGAAGTATCTTGGAATTTTCATAGATGTAAAGAAGTGCTCTTGTTTTTGTCATTAAAAATGCTTCTTTCATTCTAAAATAAGATTCACAGATAATAATGAGAACCTTTTGATTAGTGGATGTAATACAAACAGAAATACTAACAGAAACAAAACCTACTACCACTATAGAGCACAAATGTTCAAGCTCCTTAGAGGCAAATTCTTCCTCTGGCAGTGTGAACATCCCCTGTGAGACTCCAGGCCTTCCCCCATAGGAGGGATGGGACCATTAAAGGTGTTGAGACCGGCCCAGATGAGCACTGAGGCTCAGAAAACCCTGATTATTTGCGGTTCCCCAGATTTCCTGCTCATGGAGAGGGCTCCTGCATTTTTTGTGACTGAAACCAAGTCCCTCCATTCCACGTGATCAGACATCAGACCTCTCTCCATGTCACAGAACAGCACCACCCTAAATTAAACCGTTGAGCTGTTCACAGCTGCACAGATTATGTCCATGATTAAATTTACACCCAACTGAGCCTCCTCTGGATAAAATAAAAACCTTTGTCTGCCATTTAAAAGCACAATCATCCCTTCTAGAAGTTTGCGTCCATAATTCTATCATACAAATGTTCCAAACCTTTGAGCTGCTCTTAGTGCATGCACAGAGCTTTGCAGGTGAATATTTCATAATTTGAACTAAACCAGTGTTTTTTTAAATTTTAAATAGTTACCTTGTACATAAATTTAAAACCTTTTACGGGTGCCAGGAACTTTCTCCCATTAAACATAAACTTTCAATTTTCTCTCTTTTTATTGAAGTAATAACATCTTCCCTCTTAATGCAATTGGCAATTCAAAATCTCACTTCTGCTGAGTAAAATATCTGAGTTCAGAAATATTTTGACCAAAAGCTGCCAAAAACTGTGGCCTCTTTTAGTTTAAATCCTACCTTTAAATCACTTATTTTTCATGTCTGAATACCAGCTTGCTTTAATTTCTCACTACTTTCACTTTGAATTGCTGAAAGAACCTTCTGCTGATCTATTTCTCTTCTGAGATATTTCAGAAGCAATTCCTGCCTTGGTTAGCATTCCTATGGAGATGACATTCCATGCAATATTCATCTACTTACATGCCTTAGTTATTATGACAGTTCCTAAATAGACAGTGTATTACTTCTGTGAAAAGCAAATGCTTCTAAGCAAAGTTTTCTCCTCTGTTTCACATCATTTACCTTACCAGTACTGTGCCCAACACAGTTCATACACTCAAGTATTCTGGCCATGGGATAAACTGAAATCAGTTCATATTTGAACATGATTTCCTATTTCAAGTATCTCTGCATCTGCCCACTGCCATATCTGGATCATTACCAGAATCCAGATTTCTGCTCCCTTTATCTATGCTTAAATTAATACCCAAGTATTAATTATGGTTCTCACTACTGCTTTCCAATCTTTTTGAAACATGCTTAGCACTGCCTTCTATAATTTCAATACACCTTAGTTCTGTAAAGACTGTCTTCTTTACTAATGGTTCAAAACCCAAACACCATTTTCAGGAGGCGACTTGAACATTCCTACTTGAATTTCAAAACTACTGTTTGCCTCTCAGGATGGATTTTTCTTTATCTTTCAGCATATATATTACTGCTGACTTGTGCCCTTCTTCACACACTGTGTCAGCTCCATAAACAGCAGACAGATTTCTCCTGTGCTTTTCAGCTTACTTGAAACTCTCACTTTTTTTTTTCTGGAACATGGATTTACTTTCTTTTTTACACATAATCTCCAAGTAAACACAAACCAAATCTATGACATTTCTCAGCTACTGGGCAGAAAGCATCAAAACCCAGTCATGCTTTATACATTTTGGGGGAATGTGCCTTTATTAAATATTAAAACCCCAAACCCGCTGTCTTACCTGAAAGTGTCATACCCAATCACGTTGGTATGCTCAGGGTCAGTAATAGCAAATGTCTTTCTGATTTCTTCAGCATGAGATTCGGTCATGCTCTTCAGTTTGTTGAGGACGACACAAATGTCAGCCATAGGGAACTTGAAAGAGGAAATAAGACATGGATTATAAAGACCTGGAGGACAGGATGCCATCCAGAGGGACCTGTCCAGGCTGGAGAAATGGGCCCATGGGAATCTCAGTAAGACTATCAAGAATATAAACAATTAAACAAAAATCATCAGATCAGAAAGTTGAGTGCAGCAACATAAAAGAAGACCCACTTTTGCTTGAAACATTGCATTTCTAAAGTAGAAGTAGAAACATTTAAAGTACAGTTCTAATAACTTGGTCCTCATTTTATGTTGGTGCCCCTCACTGAATTCTCAAGTCATAAATTTCACAATGTTAAAGCTAATTTTTTGCCATTGGCTCCAGAAAGGTTCCAACAAATAGTCTCATTCATTTTGGACTACATTGTCTTACATACTCAGAAGCAGCACATTGGAAAATTTTAGGAACCAATTTTACCTGTTGTGTATAAAAATTCTTACATGCATATTTTTTCCTAAATAGACCATTGAAATAAAGTTGAACTCAGATTAAACAGAACTCAAGCACTAAGGCTTTCAATCTATATTCAGACTGTTGTGTTGGTGCTCTACCAAGGATTTATTTGCTATACCCATTTTTAATATAAAACATAGAAGTATTTAGTCATTAAATTGGGGGTGACTTCTATTATGTTCTTATATCTGTCATGCTCTATCTAGCTTAAAAAGCACAATGAACTGCCTGAAAATACTTTTCTCCCATTTCTTCCAATAGCAATTATTTGAAATTCGGTATGACTAGTATTAAGGACCAGGACATAAAAATTAGGCCTCAGCCCCAACTGCGCTGAAGTGTGTCTACAATTTGTATCAGTTCAAAATGCTCTAGAAAAGGGTATTTCAAGTCCCTATGGCACTGCCAGAGCAGTACAAATTGATCCAAGTTTAATCAATACATCAGCTGTTGCAGGTTTTTCTCAGAATTGGAGAAGACAATTTCTGCCTCTGCCAAAACCCCAGGTGCAGCCCTGGCAGGCAGTGCCCTGCAAGGCAGTGGCTTGGAGCAGCTGGACCAGCAATCAAAGAGTTTTAGAGGGAGCAGCTTTTCCAGGCCCCTCTCCGAGGTGGTTCTGTTTGGGGCAAAAGCACAAAGCCTCCTGCTGCTCCAGCAAGGAACAGGGAAAAAAGACGGAGCAGAAGAATTCAGAGAGCAGAGTATTTCAGGATGGACAAAGTGTTCTGAATATTTAAGAGCCTATCTTTTCTACATTATCAAAACAGCTATTTTTACATCTTTTTTCCAAAACTACATATTCCAAACATCTACACAGGCATTGAGTGTCCAAGCAGCATGGGAATAATTTCACCAGGTTTCCCCCTTCTCATGTAACTCCTAACATGTTTCTAGTCACAGTCTAGTTTGGTTTCCTTGCCTTGCTTAACTCAGAGATGATTATGCTGAATTCAATGGAAGTAAAACCATTTTCTTTGTTTGTGCTGCAGCACACAGCAAAGTTAGAACAATTGATACAGTTCAGAGATGCTGAATTCTCTTCCAGTGATGCCTTGTTTGAAACAGTCCTCCCCAAACCTGAATAATACCAGGAAGACTGTGCACAACACACCTGTTCTGTTCTGCAAACAAATCTACACTTTTTAAATAAATATTTTTTCCTCAAATTGAAAAAAAAACCAGAAGTGCTGAAAAGTTTTAAACTAGGTCCTTGACGTTACTTTCAGTAAAGGTGGCAATCAAAATGACAAGACTCTGTGATTTTTCTCTCCCTTTAACATAAAGACAATATAGTAAATATAATTTTGAAACAGAAAACTAAAGCTTTCCAACTATCTTAGATGGTTTCAAGCAAATTTTCAATATTTACCTGCACTATGATTACCAATCAAAATTTCATCTAAATCACCATAAGCCTGAAGAACTGTGGTCAAAATGGCAATTTCCATTAAGAAACATTCCATACAGATTTCTTTTACCAGTTTTAGAAAACATACTGATGTGTTCTTCTGGAAAGAATTCTCTTATCTATTCAGAAGGAAAATTATTTGTTTTGAATTTTAGAAACAACTAACAAATAGCCATATTTATCTTGTTTCCCCTTTTTTCTAAACAATCTTCCAGCTCTGATCTTCTCTAGTAATTGCTGAAGTTGCTGTGATTTGAGTATGTGATCCCCTGATGAACTGAGACAAACTTCTGGAGCTCTAGTCAAAGAATATGAGTGAAGCCCCTACCTCTGGGAGAATCAACCTTTTTTTCCTACCAGCTGCATGAAAACTTTAATTGTGCAAAGAACCTTTCAAAATTCACTTTAAGAACAGATTTTCAATGTTGCCTCTTCACATTTTGCAGATTTTATTGTGATACTATACAATCATTCAGTCTGGAGAACTAAAGTCTCACCATTTGATCCAGGACAATCAATGCAAACAACATTCCAAAGAACATTTACAATCTAAAGATGAGCTCTAAATTTTGGAGAAAAGGTTTGATTTTGATTCTACCAGGAGGAAAAACCATTCAGCAGGAAGGAAACACACTGGATTGCATTTTTGAGGTTTCAGCTTTGTATGTTACTGCTTTAAGCTTTTAGCAGTCTTAGCATTTTACACCCACAAGCATTTTGCAGATCTTCCTTGTTGTTCCAGGGAAGGCAGATGGTGCTAATCCACATTAATTTACAAATCCACATTAAGTTACAAAAAATGTCACCATTCTACTAAAGTATAAAGCGGCAGAGTCACTCCAGCTTCCAATTTATTGCTCTCCCCTCTGAAGGCAACAAGAAAAGACAGTAAAACTCAATAAACACTGCAAGCTTGAATTCCTGACTGTGATATGAATTTCTAATATTACAAGGGAAACAATTTGGTAGAAAAATGTGTATGAACCCAAAAAATCAAATTAGGACATTAAATAGCCTTATCGGTAAGACTAAATTGGATGTGTCCACATCTTGAGTACTGAACACAGTTCCAGCCTCCACATCTCACAGTTACTTTGCAAGGACAGATTAAAAAGGGTGAGATTCTTACCTGCACAGGATTAGGTGAGGGGGGAAAATGTCTTTGATTTACAAAATTATAAAGGTGGTGCATAAGGCGAATAGGGACTTCCCTAAACCTCAGAACGGTATAACTGACCTTGAAACTAGTGGGAGGCTGGTTTAAAACAGACAGAAGGTACTTCTTTTATCAGATATTTGTTTTTGATAGCAGGGATTTAGCTTTTCAACCTACTGCCACAGAAAGTTGTGGAAGCTGAGAGTATCTGTAGGTTCAGCAAGGGTTAGTCAACTCAGGGACAAGAGGCTCATGAACAGCCTCAAGAAGGAATAGGCAGGGATATTCCTTGTCATAACCCCTAATGCAGACTGAGTGGATTCTGAAAAAGGAAAAGGGAATGGACAGTAAAGAGTGGCCAGACTTGCATGCACTCCCAGCTGCCATCCCCTAAATCCATTGCTAGACAGAGAGCACTGGGCTGTGAGCCTTGGGTGAGGGAACAGTATAAATAATTCTGAAAAATACATGTATAAACCACAGTCCTGAGAGACAGCAGGAATTAACAAGAGACTGCTTCACCTCATTTGCATTCTTCTCCATGTAGTTGAACGTGTATTCTTCAGCATCCACCAGAAGAAAGTTGTGACCATGGAAACAAACTCTGGCTCCAACAAACAGATCCTGAGCCTTGTAGTATTCAGATGGCTCACTCTTAAAGAGTTCCTGCCCAGGCTTCTTAATGCGACTTCTTTCCAGGAACTTCCCACCAGCTATCCCTATAGGGAACAGAATTAAAAATAATTAATTATGGCTTTACTTGGAAAAAAACCCACAAACACATAAAAAACCTCCAAGCCATCAGCAAAAAGACACCCCAAACCAGATTTTTTGTATCTAAAAACCACATTTTGTGCTCCAGTTTCCTGTCTCAGAACACTCTATTCCCCTCCCTCTCACTGCTAAAAGGACTGTCTCTGCCAGTGTCCACAGCAACAGTGATATTGTGCACATTCTGTGACATGTCTCATTTGAATGCCTGCCAAACACCTTCCCTGCTTTCCTTTTCTTTAAAATGGGACAGAAATGTGGCTCTTCAAATCGTTCCCATAACCCTGTCGCCAGCCTTGGAACTGGCCCTTGAGAAACCTAAGATCCAAACACTAAGATGCAGGCAATTATCCTTAAACTGTTACAAGCAGAAAAAATCACAGCTTAAGAGAGCCCCGTCCTATGAAGATTGCGAATTCTGATGTACTTTAATTCTAACTTCCTTTGAAGGGCTTCTGAAATTTATTAAAGACGTAGGAGTGACATGATACTGTCTTCCACACATTGTTCTGCCAATGCAATTTACCCGTGATCTGCTCTTTGCTTTGTCAGGTGGGGATGTCACGTGTATTTTTTTCTCACAGTATAATGATTTTATTTGTGTCACTAGAAACTGCACGAGGTACTCAAGGGTGGGTAAGATGCTGAAAGGAACATTTCACTTTCCTGTATTAACTTCTGGTGTACCACAGGAACTGCATTGCATGCACTAAGCTTTCTGGAAAACCTTATGTCACTTGTTTAGTTTCACTGGGATATGTGTCCTACAACAACTCTGGAGTTTGCTTCCTGTTGATATTTCAGCTTCCAAACCAAAAGCCAAAATCTTCCTTTAGTAACATTTAATGCTGCCTTAATACCAGGTACTGATGCAAGTCCAGTAAAAAAAGGCTGATGAACAGTGTAATCAAATGCCTTTTATAGTCAAAATTGTAAATGAGTGTGAAACCCTAACTACTTATTAAACCAGAGTTTGGAGCAGATATCTGTCTTAATTGCTTTATTAGCACCATAAAAGACAAAAAAACCCCTCCACTATGGTGATCATCAGATCTTGCTTGAATCAAAAAACAATTCAAATCATTAATGTGACTCTAATGTTAACACATTTCTTTTCACCCAGCTATAAAAACAAATAAGAAATTTTTAGGTTATATAATCCTGGCAACTGTTTTTAATATTTAATAGGTCTCTGTAAGATTGGAAATTCACTCTTGCCTCTCTATTTCCCTGCAATTGTGCACTTATATTCGAAACCTACTTCTGTCCCATAATGGTTTTTTAAATGTTACAGGTTAGTACATTACAAGTGGTATAAAGAAAAACGACTGAAAATATCTCATTAAGTCAGAGATTTTACACTGAAACCTGATGAGAAGTTTTGATGGAAATCTACAAAAGCCAGGCTCAAAGCACAAAATAAACACCACCACGAAAGACCCTCTTCCATTAAGATCAGATCAGAGTTTGCAGGTGTTTGTACAGCTGTTGGCTGTGTCTTACACTGAGTAAAAAAGGGGTTGTGATCTTCTTCATGGGGAGCCAAAGTTCTCAGGCTTTGTTTCCCATCTCAAGAAGTGCTTCAAGATGTCCAGCCCTGTGAATTTCATAGATTTTCAGTGTTACTAATATTAGAGTGAAGTACTTCTCTGAAACCTTCAGGTTGCTGAAGTGAGAAAACTGAGAGCACCTTACTACTTCCCTTTTAGGATTGGGATTTGAAGGATTAGGATTTGAAGCATGACTTGCCAATTTGTACCAGTTCATGTAAATAAAAAGCTAAAATCTCAGCCCTCTGAACCTGTGCACAAGAGGGATGGCCAGGTTGCTATTTTGGATATCTTACTCCTTTTCCTTAGCCACTATTACCTGACCTCTACAAAGCCTTCCCATTCTTAACATTGAAGAAAGTCATTCACTATTCCTTCAGACATGGCTAAAAGGAGGGAGAGATAGTGAGAGAAAAAAAGTAGAACAAAAAGGAAGGTAGGAACAAACAAACTTGAGCAGACCCAGGCCTTTTTGCAACTGCTGCTCTACCTCCTCCACCACATTCCTTGCCTTTTCAATGCTGTTCTCACCAAACTCTCCAGTGGCCAGTTCTCAGCCATATCCTTTCATTTCACCTTTCTACCACCTCTAAAAGTCAGCTACTCCATCCATTTTAACAACCCAGGGAAGTTAAAAGTCCACTTACAGACACATGCCTTTCATATGTGCCTTGAAGCATTTATTACTATTAGTGGGCAAATTTGCCCATTTATTGATTCACATTTTATTTGACCAGCAGTGTTCAATGAACTCCCAGATGAAATCCCAGCACATATCCTCATTCCAAAACAAAAGGAAGGCAGGCAGCAGTCTCTGGCCTGGCACTCCTGATGCTGATGGCTCAACCAGCTGACCACATCTGCTCTGCAGTGTGTGGTTTGACTCTCCTCTGGGTGCTGTAGGATAAATCTGGACTCTCAGGTCACAGCTATTATTACTGTGTGTTCAAGGCTCTCTGGGGCCTTGTCTAGTTGAAATGGTGCAAAGGAGAACTAGAAGTGACTGAACAGGCAGTACGCATGCTTGGGGTCCAAGATTCAAACTGTTCCCTGGACTTCTTCAATTTACCAGTGCAGCTGTACCTTTAGCACCCTTTATGTCTCTGGATATAAAAAATGCCAATCAGACATGTCATTCAGTGGTGGAGAACTCAGCTGCTCTTGAGCCTCACAGCAAAATAGATACATAAATGTGTGTGCGTGTGTGTGTGTGTGTGTGTGTGTATTTAGCTGCAACAAAAGAAATTGCAAAAGTTTCAGGCCACTGGATCCCAGAAGTGAGTAAAGTATTGATAAGAAAACACTGCTGCCATAAAAGTGCTAAATCTTGATGCTGTAGTGGAGCAGGACTAACTGGGAATGCTCATCGAAGTCCTAAGCAGGTACACTACACCTTATCAAAACACTTCTCAGAGTATTGCTCATATTTTAGCTGGAGTTGAGGTCCCTATTTATGCACTCATTATATGGCTGGATACAAGCAGAGACGCCATCAGAGGTTCTCTGGATTGAAAAGGCACTACTGGATGTTAACTGCTTTGAAACTGTTGCTGAAGGTGTTTAGTGGGCTTCACAGAAAGACACTAATCACTCCACCAGGGTCATGCTTAGCCAAAGCTACCCCATCTCTCTGAACTACAGAATGACTTCCTGACATCCTTCCCACTGCTGTGCCCTTCCATCTTGCCACAAGACACTTCAGGAAAATAAAAAGATGCTTGAAAATCACAAAACCCTTCATATCCTCAGCTGGAGGCAGCCTAAAACAGACTACAGAGGCCAAAAGAATTAGAGCATGACAACATTCGGTGACCATGCTCCAGCAATAGGATAAATGTGGTCAAGGAACTGAGAAGTAACAAAGCATTTATTTGACACTTCAATACTGTCAGTTTGGCTCTTGGAATACAGTTCAGTATTGTACACAAACACACATCCAGACTCTAGCACAGGGAAATCTTCCCTCTTTAAATGTTCAGCAATCTATGATTAATGGTAAAATACATAAGAAAGTGTCACAGCTGTTTGGCTTTCATGAGCTGCTTCTATACAATGGATGCTGTATAGGTTCCATAAGACAATTTTGCAAAACAAAGGATTTAGTCTTTCACTCTTGAAGTCTTGTATTTCCTGTCCCTATTTATCATCAGTTACAATAATATTCCACAACAAAAGCAAATGTTTAAAGGTCATATATTCAAATTAAAATGTAATAAAAGCTCTAAGGTATTACACTTGCAGTTCCCAAAGGATATTGTGAAGTACTGTCATACAATGAACCATGTAATCCTGAGTGAGGAAGATCATGAATTACTATGACATCCAGCTATGCAAGATAATGCAGCAGGCCTGTTGGTGCAATTCCCACTGCATTTAAAAATCCATACCCCTGCTCCTGCTACTGCTGAGTCTGGCCACAATGTTTACTGCAAAGTCCAACCAAATGAGCAAGGGAACTGGGGCTGATTAGAGATGTTGCCACCTCTTACCTGAGTTTCTCTCTGCATATTCAAAAACGGAAATGGTGTCATCCCTCAGGAAGAAGGAAATAATGAATTTACGATCCTTGTCCACGGGGATGTCCGTGATGAGTTTGGCTGCATAGCGCAGAATGTTGCTGTCCATGCCATACCTAAAACAGCAACAGGTAAGAAATCAAAAACAGAGTGTGAGAAAAGTTTTCACCCCTAAGAGATGCCTTCTCCTGAGTTTTGTAATATACATTAATTGTGTTATTACTGCACCAAGAAGGAAAATGGCATAAGATTCACTACTTTGTCAAAAATCATTTTCAGCTTAAATTAAAAGAACTAGATAGAGTTGGTCAGACAGAAAGGAATAATTTTCAGGGGAAAATTACTTCTCTGCCACAGGTCTGGAATTAATTTTTATTCAAGTTGAGTTGCAAATCAAGCCCAAAATTACTTTCCAGAAAATTTGTAAAGGGAGAACACATTTAGGTATGTATATTTCCAAAGAAAATTCTGAATAGCAGTTCATACAAGGATTATCTCCCACAAATTCAGGTCCACCAGATGACCTTACTATCTAGATATTTATCAAGTGATTATGTTTTAAATAAATAATCAATTTTAAAATAATCAAATTTAAATAATTTGCAGTGTTTGTAAACACACTATTGATACATTCCCAAGCCTTTTCTAACTGCTTTCCTCTTTTACAAAGATTCTCCAGGTGAATCTTCAACAGGAGACTTTGCTTTGTTACTTTGGCTTCAGCAACTGCTGCCTAATAAACCATTTCATAATGGAAAGTAAAGTGTTAACGCTTTAGAAGTGCTACAGTAAACTGCATGAAATTCAGCAGATAAAAAAAATAAGTAAGTATCAGAAAGTCAAACAAAAACAAATCTGTGTTGGTCTGCTGGATCATGCAAATTCCTGACTAATGCCTGAACTAAGATTTCTGTCAAACTCCCACTGAAGACAGCAGAGGGAAGGAGGCAGAGGATGGAAGGGTCATAATACTTGCTTTCTCCAAAGAGAAATTTTGCAGAGTTTGCAGAAAATTGGAGTATCATGTCACTGACCCAGGCCTCATGCACCTGTCCCTTAAAGTCTGAGGAGCTGTATATTTTGCTGAAAAAAATGACATCCCCACATAGCATTTATGTCCTTCACAAAAATACATAATTAAAAAAATTGAAATAGTTTTTCACACAAAATACCTGTCTTTCACCAGGAATTGCCTGTAATCCTTATGAGCAGCCTTGATAACCACACCCTTACAGGAGCTCAAAGAATCTTCTTCAGAACCAAATCCATTATAAGGAGGAATAATTTTTTCTGGTTTTGGAGGTGGTGGAGTCTTATACTGAATTGGAGTGAAATCCACTGCAGCAAAGAGAACAAGACTTATTTGTTACTGCTGTGATGAAGGCATTTTACCAAGGATTTAAACTTCCAATATGAATAGTTATTAGCCTACTTCTGTAACAGACCAAAGATCAAAGTCAAACCAGGATCCTTCCTACTGTTACAGGGTAGAAGAAGACTTCATAGAGCCAACAGCAAAATTATTTCTTCAAGGATTTCAGGATTTCATCTATAATCTTAAAATATTTGAAAAATATCATTAAGATACACAGGAAAAAGGAAGGACAAATACAGTTTAAAAGGGGATAAAATAGTAAATTAAAAATTCTAAATTAATTTTTCAGTTCCATCCTTTGAGACAACATGATTAAGTAAATAACTGTCTTATGAGTTTCCTGCCCTGTGCTTTTGGCTAGAGGGAAAAAAATACATAAATAAGAAAAATTTTATTCATTACTTAAAGCATATATATATTAAAAGTCTTTGGTATACTAAAGCAAATAACTTCAGCCCTCAACTCACTATATCCAGAGTTTTGGGAAGCTTTGTTTTTCCTCATTTTCCCCACACTCAAGTCTTGTCTTGCAGTGATCAGTGGTCCCGACTACCCAGGTACACAGCAGGAGCTGTCCTGACTCAGCAGAGGCACATCAGGCCAGGGACCTGCACTCAATTCCCACAGAGGCACCTCCCAAAAGTGCTGCTTCCCTGATTCTCATTACTTCTCTCTTGGTGAAAATCTTGTCCCATTTGGCCCCTTGCTGCACTCCTGCACTGCAGGACAGCTTCCAGTGTGTTCACATAAAACTTCACAGGGGAGCTCAGCCTGCTGCTTAAACGAGGTTCATGGAAAATGGAAAGGTGAGAGGAAAATAAGGAACTTGCATATGGGAGAAAGCAAAGGGGCAGACCTGAGGCAAAAGAAGAAAAGAGCCACAGGAACACAGGATAACTCAGGTTGGACAGGACCTTGGGAGGTCTGCTCAGCACAGGGTTTGCCTCAGGTCAGAGGAATACAAGAGATATGAGAACAGTGTATAAAAGTGGATCCCATGAAATAAAGGGTTTTTTTTTCCCTAAAAACTTAACTTTTCTACCCAGAACTAAAGAGAGATAGATAACCTAAACTTGGAGCATGGGTTTCAGTGCAAATAGAGGGTGACAAAACTGCTGTCACTTTGAACACTGAACTGGTTTGTGATTAAAATGTTTTAAACATAGATATATCAGAAGATCAAAGCACAACACTCCTAAAATCTGACTCGCCTAACAGTGGTGTGAGTTGAAAAATAAAGCAAGCATTCAGATGTCAGAGTTTTTCTTCAGCCTGAAAATAATGAGTTCTCCTTTAGCCTTTACCTCTCAGAAGGACATGGTCTGACTCAAAAAGCTGATACTTTCACCTGAATCAGTCAAAAAGGGTTTTGCACAACCACGCCAACATTCTTCTGCATAAAAACTACATATGCCCTTTCTGGGACTCAGAAGCAAAAAGGCCAAGCCCAAAGAAAGACCATTCAGAGATCTTCAAAGTAATTTTCACCATGAAAGAGTATGTGTGTGTCAACATGCACCAAAATCACAGACTCAGGACCATAGAACGGTTTGGGCTGGAAGATACTTTAAAGATCACCTCGTTCCAACCCCCCTGAGCAGGGACACCTTCCACTAGACCAGGTTGCTCAGAGCTCCATCCAGCCTGGCCTTGAACAACTCCAGGAATCACAGAATCAATTAGATCATCTGAAATCAACAAGTCCAACCTATGATCAAACACAACCTTGCCAATCAGACCATGGCACTGAATGCCATGTTCTGTCTTTCCTTAAAATCCTGGTGGTGACTCCACTGCCTCCCTGGGCAGCCTATTCCCATGTGTAATCACCCTTTCTGTGAAGAATGTCTTCCTAATGTCCAACCTAAACCTCCCCTGGAGCAGCTTTAGACTGTGTTCTCTCAATCTGTTACTAGTTGGCTGGGAGAAAAGCCTGAGCCCCTCCTGGCTCCAACTTCCTTTTAGGGAGTTGTAGGGAGTGATAAGGTTACCCCAGAGCCTCCTTCTCTCCAAGATGAACACCCCCAGCTCCCTCAGTCACTCCTCAAAGGACTGGTGCTCCAGACCCTTTCCCAGCTCTGTTGCCCTTCTCTGGACCTGCTCTGGATGGGGCATCTGAGATTTCTCAGGACAATCTGTTCCAGTGCCTCACCACCCTCACAGCACAGAACTTCCTCTTAATATCTAATCTCAGCACACTCTCTTTCAGTGTGAAGCCATTCCCCCTTGTCTTGTCACTCCAGGCCCTTGTATAGTCTCCATTTTTCTTGTCTGTTCTTTTCAGGTACTGGAAGGCCACATTTAGGTCACCCCAAAGCCTTCTGAACTTCTCAATTCTCCAAGCCATTGCCCATAGGAGACGTGTTCCTTCCCTCTGATCAGCTTGGTACTTCCTCTAGACTGTCTCCAACAGCTCCATGTCCTGGGACCCCAGGGCTGGATGCAGCACTGCAGGTGGGGTCTCAGAAGAGTGGAGCAGAGAGGCAGAATCCTCCCCTCCCCTGCTGTCCACAGTGCTTTGGATACAGCCCAGCATACCCTTGACCTCTGGGCTGAGAGGGCACAAGGCCAGGGCATGTCCAGTCCCTCGTCCACCAGCACCTCCAAGTCCTTCTCTGCCTGGATACTCTGGATCTGCCCATCTCTCAGCCTGGATTGACACTGGGGATTGCCCCAGCCCAGGTGCAGCACCTTGAACTTGTTCTTATTCAACCTCATGAGATTCCCATTAAACTGTACGAGATCCCCTATTTTCTAAGCACTGTTTGTGACCAAAACACCACATTTTCACAGCTCCACAGCGTGTGCTTGATACAGGCAATTCCTGATGGCATAAACAGGGAGCCTGTAAATCGGCACAGACGGAGCAGGAGGGTAAACCCCGATGCCTACAGGTGCTGAGCACCGCAGGTAGCACACAGGATCCACCGGCGAGATTCCTGCTGGATTCTCCGCTGGATTCCCACTGAATTCCCGCTGGCTTTCCCGCTGGATTCCCCGCTGGATTCCCACTGGATTCCCGCTGCCTTTCCCGCTGGATTCCCGATTCCCGCGCCGGGAGCGGCACCGGGAGCGGCGGCTCCGCGCTCCCACAGCGCCACCCGGTGGCGGCGCGGCGGAGGCGGCGGGGCTGCTGCTGCTCATCAGCCCGAGCGCTCGTTTTCGATTAGACGCTGCGGAAGAGCGGATTTTGGCAGCCACAAGCCTCGCCTCTTTGCTCAGGTGTCACAGGTCCTGCCAGAAGCAGGCACCAGGTACTCCTCCTCGGGGTACCAGGGCACCTGCGTGGGACCCTGGCCGCAGAGGACAAGAAGCTCCTGTGTTTACACGCTGGTCACAGTCTGCACATTCACACCCATGCATAAGGCATTCATTAAGAGATGCTAAAGCATTTCCCCTTCTGTAAACTTCAGCACATGTGGATGAAAATTAGATTTATAAACTAGAAGGAAATTGTGAATTAAGAGGAATAATGTTTTATCCCTGGAGGATGTGTTGAATCCCTGACAAGTGAAGCTCAGAGTAAGCGAAATCCAAAGGGAAGTTCAGCCCTTTTGTTCCTATCTCATCCTTGAAGTAAAATGAACTTGTGTCATTCACAGAATCATAGAATTACTAATTCTAGAAAAGACCTCTGAGGTCACCCAGCACTGTCAGGTCTACCTCTAAACCATATCCCTAAGTGCCACATCTTCACTTTTTTTGAACACTTCCAGAGATGGAGACTCCACTACTTTCCTGGACAGTCTGCTCTATCTTGACAACCCTTTCAGTCAAGAAATGTTCTTAATATCCAATATAAACCTCCTCTGAGGCTGTTTCATATTGTCCTGTAACTTGTTACCTAAGAGACTGACCCTCACCTGTCTAGGTTCACTAAAGAGAAAAATACAAACCTCCAGCCTTGTGTCACCTATATTTTCCAGGATTTTAAAGGATTATCTATTCATATTCTCTCCTGTGAAAGAGGATATTCAGAAAGAAATTGCCATGGAGAAATACAGGTTACAAAACTAATCAAAAACTAATTTCTGGAACTTGTGAAGAGCCAGCTACCTGAGCTCAAAACTTATTTCATCTTTGCTCTTCCACACAGCATTAGGGCACAATCAGACAGACAGCTGGCACTTACATACAAAATGCACTCTTCTCAGGGTGATCACTGGTGTTTAAGAAAATTACCTCTGTCCAGTCTGGAAAGGGAATCAATTCTCACTTCTTCCAGGCTGTAACATTTTCGGTGTAAATTTACAGTGGGTAAAGAGTAAAGTGAAAGTCTGGGATTACAAATGTTATTTCCAGAAAGAATAGCACAGGTATTTCTGCCATGTATATTTTCATCCCTTGTTACTGCAGTAACTTGGGGGGTTATTTCACCTCGTTTATCAAACATGGACCACATACTTGTAGATTTCTCATAACTTCAAAACCTCAGTGAGATTGGAACAAGCACTGGAAACAGCAAAAAACAAAACAGCTCCAGCCACATCTTTAGCATATAAACAATTTGAAGACAGCAAAGCCTTCTTAGTAACAAAAACTAAATTCCTCACAAAGAATTTGTTGCCAGAGAGGCAGCATTAAACCAGCTTGAATAAGCTTGTCAGCTTTCAATTTCAATATATATTCTGAAATTTTGGTATAGAGTGTGAGATTACCTTCTGCCCTCACTGAAGAACTGCAGGAAAACCCTCATGTGTTAGATAAGACCATATTTCAAGGAAGAGCCAAGTGCTACATACTTTGGATTAGAATGATAACTATACTGATTATTAGAGTATAGAAAAAGGAAAGAAATTCTACCTTCAGAGGAAGAGGACAGGCACCTCTGAGAAATAAAGCCAGAAACAGGAAAGAGAAATCCCACTAGACTTGGACAATATAAAGAGGTGGTGATAACCTGGGGAGATGGCAGTTAGCATAGTGTTCTCTATACATCAGAGGAGATGTATGACAAACAGCTTAGACCTTCTAGTGATAGTCTGCTTCACAGCTGAGGTAAGAAGTAAAATAAGAAGGAAAAAAAAAAAAACAAAACAAAACAAAAAAAAACCAACCACATCCACAACTTTTACATGCAGGAATAAAGAAAACCTAGTTCTCACTGAAGTGTCCATGCAGCTGAAACATGACAGCATTCATCCTGATTCAAAGAAAACCTCAATTTACAGTCTTACTTCTTAATGATTATTACAGTTACCTGGGCAAAAAAAAAAAAGGAATCTATACATGCACAAGTATATTTAGAAGCTGCTGCTCAGTCTCCACCACATGTAGTGGAGAGGTTAAACACCAGAGACACTGACCTCTGACGAGCCCAGTGAAAATTGGCAGCAGGCTGTAGTGCCCCGCTGAGGGGAAAGCAAGGAGTCAGCTGTTATCCCGTTCTCCAGGAGCAGCTGCCTGGCCAGCAGCACAGAGCCCTGCCCCGGCAGCGGGTCACGGCCGGAGCCTGAGAAATGAGGGGGTGGGAGGGGTGGAGAGCCGGCACAGGAGAGGGATTGCAGGGTGCTCTGAAAAGCCTCAACAGCCGGGCTTGGGAGGTGCTGGGACAAGGAAGAAAAAGCTGTAGGAAACCAGATTTTCCTGGTTTTGTTCCATCTTGAGTAATCTGTTATTTAAGAAATAATACTTTATACTCTGTGCTAAGATATTGTATTAAGTGAGAAGGACAAGTACCAGCTTCCCCTCACTGCACATCAGCCTGTTTCCCATTTCAGCAGGGTCACCACAACACCTACACGGCTGAAGTCTTTTCCTCCTCCTCTGAGGCTGCACTAGCAATTCTAGACAGATAACTTCACACATTAATGCATTTTCTCTTGCATTCATAGTACTTTTAGGTGACAGTAATGCCATCACCTTCCTACTGAAGAGCATTAGCTACATTCATCAATGTAGCATCATCTGCTTCTCAAAAACATATTAAAATAGGGAAACACCACATTAGAAATATATCACGTTCTTCAAGAGAAATATAAAACACTCTTCATTCTCCTAAAAGGCAAATTCTATGGGCAAGCAACTTGTGCTGAAACTGCAGACTCAAAAATAAATGTCAGCCTCTTTAATGGCTTTGGCAGAAGAGTATAAATTGAAGGGGAGTAATATAAAAACACAGTAACAAAACAGCTGGATTGGTGCCATGAGGTGCTGAGTACTGTGCCTTGATGTAAGAACTAATTTATCCACTTGCTTACTCTTGCTCAAGTAAATGGTCTCCCTGGACTGGAACTGCAATTAAGTCCGTTCCAGTTTTAATTGGATGGGAGTGGAATTCTGAGCGCTTTGTGGGACTGAGCCCACTGAGACCACCTTGTACATCCACAGACACACACAAAATGTGTAAATCTCTACAAGGTGAACACTCACTAGTTCTCTCTAAAAACCTGCTTTTAAGCCAAAACCTACCCTGATTCTGCTTCTGGTCCCTTCCAGTTAAAAAGTCATACCTACATTTTTCAATCCTTGTGGGGAAAGCAGGAAACAAGTTTACAGCCAAGTGTGTGAATCCCTTAGCTCTAAGAAAGTATTGTCTCTGAACAAGACAGGTTGCATCAAGATGGATGGTTTTTCATGTCAGCCAGAGTCTCTGCCATCATATATCCTTAAAGGTATGTGTAAAACACTTCCCAGTTTCCCAAAGGTCTCAGCTAGAGCACATCTTTGTGTGTTTGGTGTCAACACACTTCCCAGTTTCCCAAAGGTCTCAGCTAGAGCACATCTTTGTGTGTTTGGTGTCAACGAGGCAGAGAAACTGGAGAGAGTGCTGAGAAAAATTATCACAGCTAGAAAAGAATGGACTATGGAGAAAGACTGAAATGTTTTCCCTTAGCAGCAAATGGCCCGGGATGGGGGCAGGTGAGTAAGGTTTTGTATTGGAATAATGTTCAGATATGTACAAGGTTATCAAAAGAAAGTACTGAGCAGTTGTTCCCCAAGTCCAACAGAGATAAGAGAAAAATTTGCTCTCTCAGCTTACACAAAACAGCTTCAGAGTAGCTTTTAAGCAGCATTTTTAACTATGAGGTTAGGACAAGATATCTCAGGAGGCAAAGAAATCTCCTTTACTGCAGAACAGGGACAAACTAGACCACCTACAGTTTTCTAGAATTCTGCACATCAGCAACTTCTGAATTCCCCTAACTTGCAAACCACCTAACTTTTAACATCCAGAGACATAAGCAGTAATTACTGAGCCAGCATTAGAGGAGTGGAAGGCCCTCTGCATTTGTGTGTCACTTGGTTGTTTGATCCAGGATGGTCAGCTGCATTTCATTTATTGCCTGCCCTGAGTAAG
This sequence comes from Euphonia xanthogaster, assembly GCA_034509185.1. Classification (NCBI taxonomy): domain Eukaryota; kingdom Metazoa; phylum Chordata; class Aves; order Passeriformes; family Fringillidae; genus Euphonia; species Euphonia xanthogaster. The sequence continues at coordinate 108,839,854 of JAYDZK010000001.1, forward strand.
AAATCCCAATTCTCTGTTTGGAATAATTTGCTCAGACAGAGGATATTGCTGCCAAAAAGCAGCATTGGTCTTGGCTGAAGAAATTCCCAGAGCAGAACCCCCTATTTTGCATCTCTAGAGTTAAATTTGCTATTATTACAGGTTTAATAATAATTGCATGGTTATTGAATATGGCTTCCTTACACACTGGCAAGATCAGGTTTACTTTGGTACAGACATGCCAAGGTATTATTGAAAAAGTCCTAATGAGAAATATTTTGCCAAATAATAAATCCAGTGTTTGAATGGCAATGCTACACCATTTAATTCCCCCAGTGCAGCAGACAAGCTCTGATACACACACACCTGTCTGACCACAAGGTAACAGAAATAGTCTGCTCAGGTGTTTTATTTCACAGTGGCAGCAAAAGGCCATAGTAGGATTCTTCCAACCATCTCTGAATAGTCAGATGCTCAGCTATATTTATTGAATGAATAAACTGAAAGAAAATAGCTAAGTCATTTTTGCAGGAAGATGTCCATGATGGAAGCATTAGCAAGTCTGAATGGAGACATTCAAAGACGGATAAATGAAAGTGCCTCTTGTTATTCATTTCCAAAATGCTTTTCCATAATGGACATAGTTGCTAAATGTTTCTAGAATTTAGTACTGAAATTTCACAAGATACACACTCTAATGGTCCAGAATACACAAAACTGCATTGTAAAAACCAATGATGTGATAGACTAAAACTGTCATGTCAGAAAATCTTATTATGTGAGGATTCTGACATCCATATAAAATGAAATATAAGGGGGAATAATTGAGCTCATTCTACTTACCCACTTACGACATGCTCTTTATTATTTTCTGACTGCAAACACAGCTATTGGAAGAGGAGGGGAAAGGAGAGAAGAAGAAATGCCAGTCTATCCATATGACTATTTCATCACTGTAGTTTTCAAATAGAGGCATTAGAAGAAGAACACATACATTAGATGCTAGATTTCAAGGGAGCAATGCAAGAAAGCCCTTCTGGATTACCTGCAAAATTACTGCTTTGCTGCTAACAGCCTACAACAGATTGTTATTGTTAAAGGTTTTAATGAACATGTTTTGTCAGTAATAAAATTTGAAGACAGCTTTGCTAAATTTGGAAGTATAAAAATGCTCATAAGGAAAGGATAATGATCACTACTTACCAATTCCATACTTTTTCCTGTAATGTTCTTTAGTGAATTCATCACAATCACAGAGTAATATTTGCCTTCCCCAAACATTAATTACTGCCCCTATTTTCAAGTCACTGTCTTTGTAAAATTCCCGATGCACTGCTCCTGTCTAATAAAAGAAGGAACATTTATACAGCAGTTCCGTAAATCTCAGAATCACACAACCTTTGTTAAAACCCAGGTCATTTAGTGTGATTTAACAACCTTTGAAGTCCATTGGTAAGTGTATTTCACCCCCTCTTAAGCTCCTTCACTTTTACAAATGTGGGATTTACACACAGTAAATCTCAGTAGCTCTCATTTGAGCTACTCTCCAGCGGCAACACAATTTCATAAATAACTCTCTTTGTTGCAGAGGATAACAACCATAGAAATTACAAAAATTACAATAAAGATATTCAACAGCTGGAGGTACTCAATAATTTCTGACCTGCAGAACGTCCCGAATGTAATAGCCGTTGTTTCTTTCTGACTTTCCCAACACATTGAGCAGAGTGTAATTGGTGATGGTGCCTGGATGATACAGAGCAGCAGGAGCATTCTGCAAGGAAAGAGACCAACTCTTCAGAAACATGGGTGACAGTGAAGAAAGAGAACTCTGCTACCTTAGAACCAGCAGGTTTGTTATACACTGGCTGTTATTGTAGTATTTTCTGGGAGATTGTTTTGTAAATTCTAGGATTCTACTACCAAACCTAAAAGCCAAAAGTGTATATTTCAAAAGCCAGAATGTATATATGCCAGAAACAGCATTCAGAATCTTTCTCTCCAAGGGTAATGTCTCCTCTGTCTTGGAAGCAAACAGAAAGCAAAGGTCAGCATACCCAAAGTACCACATCATTGTCAACATCTGCTCTAAAGGATATTATTTTGATTGGTAATAATTATAAAAACATGCAAAGAACCATCCAGGATTGGTCCTATCTACTACACAAACAGAGGAGATTCAAGTCAGCATGATTTTGTTGGCAAAGATGTGTTTTTGTTTCTATTGTTAGTTTTAAAATTACAGAAGTAATTTATCCCAGTAATATCAAACTTAATATATATTTATATATTTTACATTTTTTTAAATTATTAATAAACTGCTGATGCAGGGTAATGAAAATGAGTTATTTTGTCTTACCACTTCTCCTGACCCCTCAACTTTTGATTCCTCTGCTGCCATTCTCAAAATTTCCAGAGGAAAAAGCCAGTCCTTAAAATTGCAACATGCACCTCAGTGGTCAAAGGGGTCTGATATCATAGAGCCTGCTAAATCAGCATCTCAGAACACAGGACTTACAAGGTGAGAAAAGTGTAACATTTTGCTGGTAGGTTTTTATTACAAAATCTCATGTACATCTATGGTATCACAAATAGATTATCAGTGTTAAAAGGAAAGGAGGAAAAGACTCTCATTATTTTATTCCATCTGTTGGCTGATGTTATTCTATCACCAGGATCTGTCAGGAGTGATACAGAAGTGTATCCAGATCAGTAATTTTATAATCATAACAGGTTACAGAGGATACAAACCCTTTGAAGATTTCCCTGAGTGGAGCCTTTCTCATGATTAATGCCCAAGAAAGCTTATTGATGGATTCCTATTGATTTTAATTGGCTTTGCTTAATGTCCCAAACCCAGAAACTTAATTTTAAGAAATCACACCAGATTTGCTATGAAGAGGTAATGTTATAGAATACTAAAACTGACTTTTCCAAAGGCTGAAAGTGTAAGTCATAAATCAAATCTGAATTCACCTGTCTTACATAAGCTTATCAATATTAATTTTCTTGTCTTCCATTACTGCAGAGTTATATTAATACAGTTACCTTAATACATTAATGTAGGAGAAAGAAAATCATACGACATGTCAGTGACTAAATGCTCCTTTTAGTCTAAGCATGAAAAGCCTAAAGATATTTTTCCATCACTTATTAATTTATTACACGAGTATGTTTGCAAAACCCAAATCATGCAATTATGATTAATACTCTGAAAACACCTTCTAAATATCATTACAATCTTAATACAGGATGTTCAAAACAAAGCATTCAATATTTCTTAATTAGTGGAAGAATTTGAAATTTTCATTGCTCACCTTTGGAAGCTTATCTCTTTTGAGGAAGAGTGGAACTACATCCCGGCCTGAGTTTGGTGGTAAAATTTCTCTTATATCAATGGTGTCATCAGACAAATAATAACGAAGAACAAGTTCCCGTGGGTCAGAAATCTGCAATTCTGGGTCATTCCACACACAAGAAAACCCCAAAACTTGTCCATCAAACTCCAGAAATTGTTTCAAAGTGTCAAAGCGCTCATAAGGATGAAAAGGATTTGTGCTCTCCAGATATCTCTGGTAAAGAAGAAATTAAAAGAATTTTAATTAATGTATTTTTAATTATTTACTCCTTAAAACAGGATCACAACTGCATGGTGCTGTCTAACCTTAGAACATAGGTTTAGGATTTTCAAATGATGCCACAGCATTACAATACATGAAATATGATTTATGTCATTATCAGAGAAGTATTTACAGGGTTGCTGTGCCCTCAGAAAAAAACATGAAAACAATTTTGGATTGGTTTTAATCCTTGTTTTTCTTGCAACAAGGTCCTCTAGATCAGAGAACTGGTAAATTATTTACAGTACAGCTCATATTTTCAAGAAACTGCCTGTGGTAATCAGATGACTAGAATGCCAAATAGCATCACTCTTCCTGATTTACTTCCTTAAAAATGATTTCTTACAGATAATGTGGTGTAAAGAATCAATTCATTCTTTTCCCTTTGGTATTTTCCATCATTCAACTTTAACACATAGATTTTTAGCTTTTGATTCATGCTACACAGTTGGCAGGTACTGGGTATGTTTGTTCTCCTCTCAAAACACACCCATGGGTCTGATAAGAAACAGCAAATGTTCAGCTAAAGATTCTTTCCAGTTCATGTGACAAGGTGCTTCCTGCAGTCATGGTTGCTGCAAAACCAGAAGCACTGGGTTAAACTGGGTCCCGGGATGATGATCCAGTCCAAGGACTGCATTTCTATACTGTTAGTTCACATCTATAGATGTGACCTGAACAGAGTGTTTTTCACAAGTCCAAATCCACATGACCAAAGTGCATTAAAAGGGATGAGATAATCCTTCTCATCTACAAAATTGCTTCCAAAGAAGACATTGATGAGACAATGTGAGCTGAACCGTCTGAACAGAAAACAATGTTGACTGTGGACAGTTTATATTGTTGTCTATATTTCTCTTTATCCACTAACACACCTTCTGGCCTTAAAAATCTGTGAGGGAAAAGGCCCATTCTTTCAGTGCATCAAATCTTAAAATAAGGAGAGCAGAACCAAGTTATTTACCTTCCCAGTGCTCTCTTTTCTCCTTCCTGACCCTTGAAGATGCAATAGGCAAAAAACCACAGCCACAGAACCAGGTAACAACATTGTCACCCATGGAAAACCATCTCCAGCAATACAGGAGGAATTTCTTCATGGAAAGGGTTCTTAAGCATTGGATGGGAATGCCCAGGGAAGTGGTGGGGGCTCCATCCCTGGAGGTGTTCAAGGAACACATGGATGTGACACTCAGTGCTCTGGTCTGACTGACAAGGTGGGGATTGGTCACAGGTTGGACTTGATGATCTTTTCTAAGGTCTTTTCTAACCTAAATGGTTCTGTAATTCTGTGAAATATGAGTCTAAATGCTTTACTGCACTTTCCACTGGCCTCATTTTCTATCCCATCCCATTCCTTACCTTCCTTCATACCTTCATTTTCTGGCCATGTACTAGGAGTCCAGTGAAAACCAATTTAATTTTGCTCGAAGTAGCCCAGAGCAATCAAAAAAAACTTACCTTCCACAAATTAGGTGATATTTTTTTCACAGAAAATGAAAGCATAAGGCAGCCAGAATCTGCTAAATAACTTTTCTGGAATTTCTCAACAACTGAGAACACAAAGGCATAGATTTTTGTAATTTTTTGTCTTCTGAAGCTCTTATTTCTCAAACCTTTTTTCCCTCTCCATTCTCTTTAGGGATTGATATGCCAAATTCTTGAATGTTTTGCTTGTTGTTAAAAAAAATTAAAACCTAAGTGGGTTATGCAGTATCTTACAAAATGTTGACATAGTCTGACAGTATCAAGACAACTCAGCATGCATTTATATACACAGCTGTTACCTACAGGGGCTGAGTAAGGGAAAAGAAACCCTTGGCCAGGCTGAGTCACCACAACACAGAACCAGATGTGCAACAAATGCTGCTTTTCCACTGGGGGAGTGCACAAGCCTGGCAGCATGAGTGAAGAGAAACCAACTTGTTGTCCTGAGAGTACCTCAGAGACATGGAAATTGTCCTACCCATCTCAATCACAGTCACTTTCCATTACTGCTGCTGAGGCCCACAGAAGTTTATTCACTGGGAGCACGGAGGATGCCACAGACACAGGGAGGTTTTGCTGCTTCCAGAGGACCAGGCTAGATCTGTCACTACAGGCTGCATATGGTGGGCCAATAGTCCTAAGAGTCAGGTCAAGTGCCATTTGCACTCTGATTCATCAAGAAAAACAGAACTGAAAGAAACTTGTCATTATTCACAACAGAAAACATCACTCCCATTACTATTCCCAGAAGGGAAAAAATATAAATAAAAACAAACAACGAATCCTGCAAAGGGGAATCCACATAGAATGTAGGAGTTGTGAGTGAGACTTCTGGAAGCGTGTGTTTGTGTATATGTGATCCCATACACTTACAAAAGAGGGAGGTAAATAAACCTTCACAAGTCTTAAAACTGCAGAACACTGGGTTCTGTATGGCAGAAGAATTTGCTTTACATATGTAAAGAACATGTTAAAAACATGTTGGAGTCGAGATGAAAGATAACAAATGAATAGAAGAAAGGAGTCTGCAGGAAGCCATGGGTGGGCTGGAACTACAATTCCAATTAGACCTTCCTTTAAACACTTTAAAAGTGTTTATCATCATTAAATTAGCTCAAGCAAAATCATAAGTAGAACATGCAAATTACAATAAAACATGTAATAGGTACATCTTTTTTTTCTTTTCAGTTTAATACTGAAAGGCTTATATTATTTTTCCTAATTAATTTTATTCTGATTTAAAATGTGTACAAACACATCAAGAGAAAATTATGTATATAATACAATGAAGCACATACCAAAATTTTTAAACCCAAGTTTTCTCTTGGGATTTACTCTGTTGAAATAGCTAGTTTCTATTTGATATTAAAGAAATAATATATATAATGCATATAAGTAATATGCATTCAAATCAAGTTTTATTGAAGTCAAGTTTTCACCACTGCTGCCCCCCCTGACCTTTTGCCGCTCCGTAGTGTATGGGTCATCTGGACGGCTTGCAGGAGGATTTAGTCTGATTCCTATCTTCCTCAGGAAATTTTTTGTGTACAGGTCACAATCTATAATCTTATATTTTCGGCCATAAAGGGTTATTTCTGTGTTGATATTGAAATCATACATAGTGTAGAACTGATCCTCGTGAGGAGGTGGAAGTGGAACCAGGCCCCGTCGTAAAATAGTTCCTGGAAAACAGAGTAAATTCATTAGGTAAACAGTATTTGCTCTGAGAATCCCAACAGAACTAGGTTTAGAGAAGAAAAACCTGCCTTAGCAGGGAAAAAAGTATGACTTATGAAGGGACATTGAACTCCAATTGAACTGAGCTTCCTTAAGGAGCACATGGAAAGTAGAGACAAGAGAAGTGAGTTGGGCTGATTGCTGGTCTGAAGCAAAGAATCCATCTTGAAAATACAGAGCCACGACCTCACAACCCACAGTCTCACAGGAACAGTACCCAAAAGAGAAAGAAAGGAGAGGAGAGAGAAGAAAAAAGAGAGATATTTTAACTTTGATAAAATAATCAAATACTTAAATTTTCTTACTTATAGTTTTTAAATGGAAGGACTGTTATCCTGAAAGCATTAAATTTTATTACCTTTTGAAGATTAAAAGACAAGGAAACTGCTATTGGCCTATCAGCTGAAAACTCTCAAATACATTGATGAATTGGGTGATGCTTCAAAAGTACTCACTGCTTGTGAGCAAGAGACTGGAGCATCTTTCAAATGAGGAAAGGTTGAGAGAGCTGGATCTGTTCAGTCTGGAGCAGAGATGACTCAAGGTGGGGTAAACATATCAAAGTTTACAGATACCTGATGGGAGGGAATGAAGAAGATGGAGCCAGGCTCTTTTCCATGGTGCCCATTGGCAGGATGAGAGCAAATTATAAGATACAAAATTCCAGCTGAGCACACAAACCCACATTTTAACGGTGAGTGTGATCAAATACTGGAACAGGCTCTCCAAAAGGGTTGCAAAGTCTCCATTCTCAGAGAAACCCAAAAGGACGTGGCCCTGGGCATTTGGCTCCAGCGATTCTGCTTGGAGCGGGAGCATGGACTAGAAAAGCTTAAGGTATCCCTTCCAACCTCAGTGATTAGGGGGTACCACAAATATTTCAGAAATAACTTACAGGAATTTTAGAACCAACTTATGAGGTCCTGGGGAGAGAGGAAATAAAGAGAGGCAGAGCAGAAGGGAGAAAGATACCACTCTGTGCTTTGGTGTTTGAAGGGCCTTGTTCCTAGGCTAGTCCATGGAAATTCTTTATTGTTCACTTTATTTCCCCAAAGACTAATTTGTATGAAATACCTTTCTTTACTACATTATCAGAGTTGTTTGTTAAGTTCTAATTCCTACAATGAAAATATATATTTATTTTTTCAGGGGAATAAAGCAACAAAGCAGATTTACTTTATATTCCCATTAAAATAATTGTTTAAGACCCATTCATCATCCTGATGTTTCACATTTACTGAATCCAACATTCTGGTTAATGACCTTTGACTGTAAAATAAACTTAAACCTCTATCTGCTTAAGTGTATTATACACCTATTTAGGATGTATCCTCATGAAAGGTGTTAGAAAATGGGGGATGTAGCACATTTTAATGGGATGTAAAACTGCATTGTATTCGATTTAAAAAAAAAACCCATTTACTTTAGAATATTTTACCTGATTTTGGCTAATTCGTAGGTCAATCAACAGATAATGGGGTAAGTCAGAGCATGCAAATCCTGTTGAATCATCACTCTAACTATAATATAATGGTTGATGATCTTCTAATATGAGGTGTTTTCAGAGATTATATTCACTTGAGGTTTGGTGAATCAGCCTCAGCTTGTTTTTCATATCACTTTCAAGGGTGAAACACATATACCCATTTTGTTCTGAGGGAGAATTTGTTTCCTAATGGAAAATATCTTGTAAAGATATTATCTGTAGCAATCCTTTGCTTTTATTACGTATCACTGTGCCTGATGTACACATGTAGAGGGTACATTTCATAATGTTGAATTTGAAATTTAATAAAACCTGATCAGCTGGGGTTAGGTCTCATAATTTTAAAATTGTTCTTCCTTCTGGAAAATAATACATTTCACCTAGATGTTTGCTGCAAGCTGTTAAAGGAGCATCTGATTGTGCAGTTTTCAGGTTGCTCAGGATGGATTGCTATTCCTGATGGTTCTTTGGTTGTCAGTTTATTGACAGGACATGCTACTTCACCATCAAGCATTGATTTAAATATTTGCATCTGGTCAGACTAAGGTTCTGTTCTACTGTGCTCTTGGAAAGGGAGTTGGGGTACTGCTTTGCTCTGACAGTGGTGGTGGCACTGAGCTCCCACACCATAATTTGTGACATATCTTTGCTCTTGGGGCTTTGGGTTATTTGGCAACCCCAGCAGCTGCTTAAGGAGATCTCACTAGCAGTGAAGGCCTTTTGACAATGAAGCTGGGCAGAAAATGATCTGGTGTCTGCTGCTTCTCTAATCTGCAGAAGAAATTAAATGGTATCCAGAGTTACCTCAGCACAGCTCTCTGACTCTGCACAGCTCAAGAGTGCATTAGAGAGAAGAGAGGAATGAGTAATACCTGGAGTTTGTACACACTTTGCTTGCACAGAAAGGAGAAGAAGCCACCACTATAATTCTTGCAACACAAAGAATTAATCCCAATAAACAAGGAGGCTTCTTACACTCACTTACTCACCCTTCCAGAAGATAGCAAGGTCATGATTTGGCCACCATCAAATATGGCAAAATCACAATTATTTCAAGGCCTTGAGGGAGGCTTAAACTCTTAGATAATTTGTTATATTGGAGGAGCTGATGCAACTTCACTTTCCCACTTGTACTTTCCTCTTCAGCCAGCCGGCCTTGGGAACCCAGCCAGGAGGCAGCTCCACTCTCTTTTTCAGCTGGCTGACCTTGGGGAAACCAGCCAGCTGCTCCACTCTGCTCTGGTGTGCAGGGTCTGGATTGCACTGGAAGCTACAGTCATCCCCACAGGAACAGAAATGACCTTTTGATAAGACAGTATCAGCCAGCCACAGTCCTGTTAACTGGGAATTATATGTACAAAACACTTGCAACTGCCATACGTAGCCTGGCTCTCTATGGGAGAAGTTTTTTTTAATACTGAAAGAGTAATTATCATTCTAGCTATGGAAGAAGAATTTGGAGTTTGTTATGTGGTCAAGTTTACTGTCCTTCTCTCCTTATCTTGACTTGGGCCTTGTGCACTGTGATTGTCCTGCTGTTTCTTGCTTTGATTCTGGTTTCTCAAGTTCAAGGTCTCTGCATTCTCTCCTCAGTACAGGTTTCCTCTAATGTTTCTAATATTTGCCAAATAGCAAGGCAGTATCCAAAATTAAATGAAGTTTAAATTTCAGCTATTAAATAGCAACCTTGTAAGTCCAAATTCAGGTCCAAGTACAGCAGCCAGTTTCATAAAGCAGTTTTTAAAATCACTGAAACATTTCCCACAGATCATTTACTTCATTAGTTTGAGATTTTGATCAATGGTAAAAACACATTTTCTCATTTTTTTTCTCTGAAGCCAATTTGTTTTAGTTTTGTAAAATCATAATTCAATTTAGAAATTCTTCTAACTTCTTTGACCACTGTTCCTTCACCAGATCTTCCTGCAGTCTGTAAGCCTGTCCAAATTTCTTTCCACAAAACCACAAGCACTACAAGAGTACAATGGGAAACTACTGCATTTGTCCAATCCCACCATTCCCAGACACTCATTCAGACCATCAAAGCCTCATTTCTGGGTTATGGCACAAGCATTGGTAATCCCATGGCCTCAAGGCATGAACCAGCCAAGACACCCTTGGTCTTACCCTGTCATAGCTCTACCTTCTCTCCAAGAAGCCTCCCTAAAACAGCCAAGCCAGCTGTCTGGTTTACATCTTTTTTGACAGGGCAAACATCCAAGTTAGTGTGACCAGCATCTTCTGCCTTCAACAGTTCAATTCTACTTTACCCATCACTGGTTTTTGCTGTTCTCCCTTTACACAACCCCTTTCCTGGCACTGCAACTCTCCAATTCTTCACACAGACCAAGCCCATCCTGCTCCTGATGTCCTCACACATTTTTCTTCATGCACCTGTGCTCTTTTGTTCAGTGCAGTTTGCCTTTTAGCAACCCAAGCTCTCCTACAGCTGAACTCTCCTCTACAAATCCCTGGAATTTTAATTAACTGAAAAGTTGGATTTCGGCAGATGTGCAGAGAGCAGCAAAATGGTCAGGATCCTGAACTTCAGTTCAGCTCCTCACCCTCTTATGACCTTTTCTTATGATCCTGGGTAAGATTTTCATTCCTTTGTGCTTCAGCGTACCAGCTCCACAATGCAGACAGCTCCACTCCTGTTGTTCTTGGGCTTAAAAATTCCCAGTCAGGATAAAAAAAAAATTAAACAATGTAAGATAGATAGAGAGAATTATATTAAAAGAGGAAATGGGACAATTCTTTATTGAAAATGGTAAGATTAGCAGTTCATGATTTAGTATGTGTTTTCAAGAAATATTGCTTTTGCATGTATTCAACATCAAATATTTAGAGCCTTTTACATAATAACTTTGTCATTGGTCTTCGATTATGGAGCACAAGGTCAAACTCCAAGTGCATGAGAGAGGAGAATCCTCTGATGGGTGTCTCCATCACCTCTTTCACTACACATCATATTAATTTCTAGGACAACAAGAATATTTATGTAGATGTTTATGATAAAGTATGGGCCCTGTATCTATCCATCAACTGTGAAGCCCAAACACATTCCAAATAGTCCTTGGGTCTTTCAATCTACAGTTTTTCTTCCTTCCTAAACACAACCAATACACAGAGCTTCCTTACCAGACCAGGTAACAGTGACAAATAAATTAAGTGCACTTTGGAGATCCTTGAACATTTATTTTTAATCCATCAGGTAAATATGTTGCACATACATATTTATCCCACATAAATTACACAGACAATTTCATAGACACTTTCAAAACATCCTTGCATGGAAGACTGAGAAAATTCTTGTTTCTCTCTAATACTATTCAGCTAATTTTAGGTCCAGTATCAAAGGTGACTCCAACAATCATTAACACAAGATACAACCAAGGAAACAGGAGGAAATTGTAGCCTTCCTGTCACCAAAAGAATAGGACTAGACTGCCAGGAACATTAGGGCTGAAGAGGCAGCCTGCACAACCCACAGTACAAAAACAATGAAAATAACCCCTTCAAAGGAATCAGCTTCAAATTTGCTTTATCCTGCTCTAAAGAATCTGGCTTCCACCTTCTCTCTCAAAAGCATCACCTCTGACTCTCTGTACTTTTTCTGTCAGTGGACATTTCCTCTAAGCCACAAACCCCAGAAACAGCTGCTCCCGCTCTTGGGGCACACAAGTCAAGGAAATGATGATGTCTCCCACAATGATGTCTCCCACATCGTACATATGGGTGCAAGCTAGGGGTAAGGGAAAGAGCCCCAACATGATTTTCTTCACAAGAAAAAGCACTTGCCCAGGTAGGAGTAGGATGAGTTTTCATTGCATTCAAAATCAGTCCCTGTTGATGAGCTTAAAAAACTTCTGGCAGGAACTACTCAACACAGGAACAGCACTGCCTGAAAAACCATTTTAAGAGATTCACAGGCAATTTTATCTCAGTCCTAACAGTAATGATGCACATAACACCTTTAAATATAATCTTATTCTGTAGACAGAGAAATTGATAGGATCTGCTGATCTGGGAAAAGAATAGGGTAGTTAAATGGTTAACTTATTTTTGAAAATTGCTGTGCTAAGAATGTATAAAATGTACAAAACATCTTTGGGGACTGGGAGGTGCAATCATCCCAAGACATCCTGCTTCTCTGGATTATATCCCTTGAAAACTTTTAATTCTGGCAGCAACCCATAAACACCAAGAAGCAGCAGCTGTGTTCCCCCTCTGCAACAGGATGTTGACCACTAGATCACATTTTCTTAATATAAACCAAGTCCAGTAATACCCCAGTAAATCAGCACAGCAAACCCTCCTCCTGAAGTCCTCAGGCTGGTCCCAGAGCAGGGCTGTGACACTGAGGCAAGGCAGCTCCTCAACTTAAAAGGCATCAAGGAAGAATTACTGTGCCAAGGGCGCTTTAATAATAAAAGAACCAAAAGCCAGAGGCACAGAAGACTCTTGTCTTCAATAATGGCAGAGAAACTGCAGTAGCTCATGAAAAATTACAGAGCTGCTGCCACAGAACTCCCTGTCAGTGCCAAGACGGGAGGAGCCAGGCTCAGGAATGGAGATCTAGAACACAAATTGTTTTTGCAGGACTGACATAACACTGACAAAGACCTTACCACCATATGATTTCAAACCACTATATTAGAAAAAATACTGTATGTTTGAGGAGAGGGGATTCAGCCTTAGAAAACCCATATCTTGAGAAACTAAGACAATAAAAGAATTCACATCATGATCTGTAACAAGAAAAGACAATTATACCTGTGCATTTACACCCCATTTTAGCTATAAGAACTCACATTATATATCCTTTGGAATGGACCAAGACTGCAGAGAAGAGAGATATAAAGGAGAGGAAAAAAGGTGCCAATAAAAACAGATACCTTGATTTATGCCACTGTCTTTCACTACAGGCTCAGTCACTTGAATTGTATCATCTTCAAGGTAGAAATATATTTTACAGTGTCTGATTCTATACAGCTCTTGATTTTTTTCAGGCACTTCTTCTTCAAAATAGGCATCAAAACACAACACCTATTAAAAACAATGAATAAATGTAAAGCAGCAAAATCTCCAATGCTTTAGCAAAATATATCAAATAAACTTGTAAAGGTCATAAGTAACTAAATGTATGGATTTCAGGAGGTAGATTTATTTCTCAGAAAAGTAAGAACAGAAATCCACATTAAAGCACATAAATATAAAATTCTTTGCTTGGCGTTTTTATTATCACAACATGTAAGCAGAGATGGAACTCTAAAGTAAAGAAATAAATCAAATACAAAAGTATCAGCAGGTTGCTTGGAAAATCTTCCAAACAAAGCATTTCTGATAACACAATGAGCTGCCTAGGTACTGAAGCAAATTTTAGACTGCTATTCTGTGAATTACTAGAAAATATAGTGCATGATGACAGCAATGGCTTTACCATCAAGGTAAGTGGAAAGAGTTCTCTTTAAGCAGATCCTGCAAGTGTTCAAATGAATAGTACTGAAGACTATCCGAGAGAAATAACATTTTTCAGGAGGCATTTACAGCTGTGCAATGTTGGCATTTCAAAACTTCCCTGGTTCAGCAGTTCAGCGAGTGGGGAAATCACAGAGTGTAGCAACTTCTCTTCATGGTCTCTTGTAACAGCAATAATGCAAAAAACCACCACTTTCACAGGGGAGGTGCTCACTGGCCCTCATACCTGGAGATCCCAGCTCAAACTCAGACACAATTACACAAATTTTGCACCTCTTGGTATCAGTTTTTAACCACCAACACCAATGTTAAGGGAACATGAGACATGTATCTACTTCCTAGGTCATTATCTAACAGGATGCTTGCTTTGGCAAGTATGTGCAGGAAGGCATTAATTAAAACAGGATTCCATCCTGTCCCCCCAATACATTTGGGTCAAATGATTGTTAATTTATACTTAATTTTCCACACTGGTTATATTTAATAAATGCAATTATCTTTACTCTTCATTCATCAGGCAACCTGAAGCATTGAAAAAAAAAAGACAGTTTAGCCATTCCCTATGTTTCAACAAGCATCTAGCACACCATGAATTGGAAATGTTTGAAATCTATTAACCTGGCTGAGCTCCCTGCATGACAGAACACACTGGTTAATAGTCTGCACTCCTTTTGCACATGCCTTTGGGAATCTCAAAGTACCTCCATGAGTATTCATGGAGTACTCATGAGTACTCTGTCATCCAGAGATCTTATAACACCTTCTGGACACGAACAGCCTCCTTTTCTACATCTGGGAAGAGAGAAGTAGCAGCCTGCCCAAGGGCACACAACAAAAGCCACCCTGTGTCCTGCTCAGACCTCTCAGTCACATGCCCTTCTCTCAGGCAGGCTAAGTGCAAGATGAGAATAATTCTCTTTCCAGAAATTATTTCAAAGGCTCAGATCCCACTGATTTTCAGCAACCATTGAACAGTATGACAGACACATTTTTGGCATCAACTCTCCTGCACTGTGACCCTCCACCACTAGAGAAACAAAATTTAAATTATAATCATATCACATAACCATTACCTGTTAAACCTGATGGCATTAGATCTTCACACAAAGGAATCTAGAAAACTCAGCTACAGTTTAATTAGTACAATATGCAAGTTTCTGAGCAATATACAGATTTAAAAATATATGATAATATATGAAAATAAAGATACATGTCTCATGTTCCCTTAACATTGGTGTTGGTGGTTAAAAACTGATACCAAGATTTAAAAATTAATACTTGTCCACATTTTAAAGCTGTGGATTTCACTTTTTCATGTATCAAATACAAAAGCACTGGACAACACATCTGACATACAAACTATCAATCTGCAACATCTCTTCCTCTTTCAGTTTGTCTCAACACTGGCACAGAGTGCCATTTTTGGTGACCAAATGATCCTTCCTGGCCTCCAGCTACTGTACTGGAATGACCAGGAGCCCTGTATAAATCTCTTGAACACTCCAGTGGACATAAAAGGTGCTCTGGTAGAACCACAGCATCCCAGTCTGAACATCCTGGGCTTCAGCTGGCAAGGATCAGAATTCCATTCCTTGCCCAGCTGCTGATAGCCCATGAAATCACTCAAAACATGGAAACTTCTGCACCCTCTTGTCCCTATTCTGCCAGTCCCACTAGAATGTTCTTCAAGAGCTCTGCTTCATCACTAATTGTTCTTAATTTTGTCAGTGATCTCTTCTGAGAACAGTTGTCTCATGAGACACCAGCCAGGCAAAGCAGACTGCATACAACTCCAAGCCCAATCACATCCTTAATACACTGAATTTTTTTCTTTCTCTTTTTTCTGAGCATACACCTATGCCCTGGTTTATCCCATTTGAGGAGCTTGTGCAGGTTCTTTTGTACTCACACTTTATTCTCTTTATACCCTTATCAACATGCTAGTGTGTGACTGAAATATATGCAGCAACCAACGGAAATTTTGCAGATCAAAGCAGATGATTCAGGAAGTGTGAGGAGGGGAAGGAACAGAAATGAAGATGACTTACTTTTCATTTTGGACCAAAGTTAGTCTTAAAAATACTCAAAATGTAACACTTCCTAACTGGAGTCTCATCTGCAGTACAGAACTACAAAGTTCCCATCCCACTCCTTAAAAAATTAAATGTTACCTATGAAAACCAAAACTAACAAATATTGAATAAACTCTGCACCACTTTGCAAATTGCCACAAAGTTTCTCTGGCACCTGATAGTCAAATTATAAATATCATTCCAACCCAGGAGGCCTTGTGTGTGTACTTAATCATAGAAGAAATTAAATTTACACCTGCTTCCTATTAGGCAAGTGAAACTACAAAAACTACTTCTCAGCTTACTTAATAATGAAGTTTTATGCCTGTCCTTCTTCCAGTTGCTATGGTACTATTGAAAGTTAACAGCCAAAGGGGTAAGAAAGCAGCTTACATTTCAAAAGATAAACACCTACTCAAACCTTTTTTCATTAAGTGCATTCTGCTGAGTCCCAAACTGCAGCACTGGAGGACAAAGCTGCCTTCCAGGCTCTTAACTGGGGAAGCTAAATTACTTGGAGAGTGAGTGCCCTGTAACAAACTGCCATTAATACAAACACATGAGCCCTCCAGAGGCCAATTCTGAACCTGCAGAATCCTGTCCTGGACTGCCCTGTGGATGCACACATGGATTAGATCAGGAATGGCCAAAGGCCAGCAAGCTCCTCTCAGCAGGCAAGGCCAGGAACTGATGTTCACTGGAAGGTCCCTCTGCCTCCTACTGAGCCCCTTGATTCCACAGGCTTGGATCCAAGGCCTGAGGAGGCAATACACCCTCCTTATTCCAAGAAGGGAGTAGGAGAAGCAAGTCCAGGCCTGGCTGAAGCCTTAACACCTGGGCACACCGGACCAGGTCATACCCAAGCATGTTGCCCTGTGAGCAGCACCAGGGATCTCAGAGGCAAAGCCAACCAAAGGCATGTGAGCTGTTCAAACCTAACATTTTGTTGTTGTAGTTCTGCTCTGCCAAAAATGAATGCGTAATTGTACTCCAATTACCTGCATAGCTTCTCTTTTAAAGCAAAAATTAGGAGATTTGCCTTTCTTCCCAATATTTAAAAACCATAATAATTTAGTCACGCAACATTTCTGCTATCTGCTGAATGATTCCTTTTTCTGGATCATTTTCCTTTCCTGATTGTAGGCTTTTTGCTTTAGAAATAAAACATCTCTAAGTAGAATTTAATGTGAATTTAAACACAGCAAGCAACAACTATGTGCTACAAAATTCCTGTCATCACAGGTTACAGTTATTTGATAATTCTCTAACTTAAAAGGTGACACTAAGTAATGCAAAAAAACCCAAACCAAACCAAAAAAAAAAAAACAAACCAAACCCCAAACAAACAAAAAAAACCCCTCATTTTAAATGTCTGTGTCTGTATCAGACATACAAAATTATACAATAACAAATTATACAGAAGTCAACAGGACTTTGAGCATACAAGCATGATGGGATGAGTGAATCCCAGCATGTAGCACTCCACTGAGTTTAATGATTCCCAAGTGCCCAGACACACTTTCTCCTAGACTGGGGATTACCTTACATTCATTCTTACCAGCTTGCCAAATAATTCCCTTACTGTCATCATTTTCACTAAAAAGAAATATGCTTCCCACCCCCTTATTTTTGTTAAATCCTGTAAGAGATGTATCGCAATACAGAAACATTTTTACATATTGTTGTTATGTTTATATTAATTGTCCAATACATTAATATAATGAAAAAAATACCCACTACCACTCTTTTTGTCTATCTAGGAGCTTTTTTGCATGCACAAAATAATCTTCTGAAATCTAATGGAATTTCATCGTTATACTCTGTCATATTGTAGCTATTCATCAAAAAAAAAAAAAAATAAGGTTTTCTACATACTACACATACTACATACCTGCTTGTCAAATGCTATCCAAGAAGGAGGACCACTTCCTATTGCTTCAGGAAATGCACTGCTGGTAATTTTCAGGGTCTGGCCAGGTAACAGTTCACCTCCTATTCCAGGTTTATCTTCAAACAGCTTCCGAACATTATTGCTGTACCCACAGATCTGTGATCTGTGGAACTTTTCTCCCCCAGTCTGTCAAAGGTGCAGAAGAAAAAGAGAAAAAAATTTCTGTGTTTTTGATTTTAAGTCCATGATAGCTGACCATCCAGGCAAGGAGAATTAATCATACAAAAGTTTCTTTATATGTACTTTTAATACAGACTCTAAAAACCTGTAACAACTGGAATGCTGCAAATGAAGTGACATTTTCCAGTGGCCAATTTGCCAGTCTTATAGACAAAGATGGAATAATATTCCAGTAATTTACCTAGGCTGAGACTGGACAGTACCAGATGTTTAACCCCACTCCTTCCCTCCAATAAGGATTGAGGTGGGACTGAGAGAAATAATTAAATCACCCTCAAGAACTGCTGTAAAAGGTAAAGGGGAAAGGCCTTTCCTACAGCTCTCCAGAGGAGAAATTGAAACAGTTCAGCAGCACTCACAGAACAGCCTGTTCTTCTTATTAATGTCAAAGATCTTATTTACACTTGCATCCCTAGGTGCAAAATAAATTGCTCTGTACTAGTGAATACACTTGAATTTTGGGAGGCTGGACCTGAATCAAAAGGCAGACATTCATTTCATCTGGGAGTATTTCAAAAGAAGGTCTCTGCAGCCATTCCTCTGTATTATTACTAATTTTTCAGGCAATTAAAGATGGAGTGCTTAAAAATATAGGAACAACCAACAGCAAAGAAAACCATCTTGCCCACTTGAATTTCTTGGCTGGGGCTGGAACCAGTCTTCAAGTGACACAGAAAAGCTTCTGGGCTAAAAGAAATATCACTCCTGTCTCTGGGAATGTCCCTCCTAATAAGCTGCCTGCTTTGCTGGCCAGAGGCAGCTGGTGTGAGCTGGGCTTGGGCAGCAAGCCCCTAATGACCCCACACATCAGTCTCGTAGAAGAGGACAGGGAAATAGGAAATGCCAATAGAAAACTCCACTTCCTTCCTTGAGCAGCAATCCTGACTTGTTAGCTCCTCTCACTCTGCTATTCTTCTCTTTCTTGCCCTCTCAAATCCTCAAAATACTTTATCTGGGAAAGCAGAGAGGGGCCACTGCACCCTGGCATGCCCATTAAGAGAGAGGCCATCAGAGCTGTGCCCTCCCTTGGCCTGGGGCCGAGGGAAGATGAGGCTGAAGTGGGAACTGATGTTATGGCTGAGAAAAGTAAAGGCAGAGGAAAAGGCTGGACAGCAAAATTTTTCACAGCAGCCCCAGAGCAGCATGTCAGTAAAGTAGCAGGGGGACAAAATTGCCTCCCCACTCCATCTGGAAGAGTGGGGATCACTGATTATCACACGAATATGTGTAAACCACTACTCCCCCAAAAGGTGTAGATAGTTCTAAGTTAGTGTCATAAATCAAAAAATTGTACAAATAATCCTTTTGCATGATGGTAACATTCAAGTGCTCCAAGATAACATAACACACACCCAGCAGAGCAGTTCTGGGAACAAGTGCAAGCAGTGAAGCAGCAAAACCTGAAAGTACTCAAGCAGTTATTTCATTCTGCCAGTATGAAAGAGTCAGGAATTAAAAGGCAGGGAACCAGCCTCATGGCACAGAATTATCAACACCAGTCTGCAGGAACTCCTGCACATTGGGGTCACAGTCTGAACTGTTCACCTGCCCCAAGGTGCTCCAAATCCAGTGGCACAAACCAGAGAGCTGCTGACACAAACAGCCCAATCACTGCTTTAGCTGAACCTTGCTTAAAATCCTTTTGCACACCACTTTGCCAAGGACAGCAGTATGAAAAAGAATACTTACTATTTTTACAAATCATTATTTTTAATACCATGATAATCAATGGCTATACCGTTGCTCAGGTTAAAAAAAAGCTGAGCTAGCCAGTACCCTTTGAAACAGTTATTGCACAAGAATAAGGTTCACATACTGGGGTCAGAAACAATCAGAGCTATGAGAGCACATCCCAAAGAAGATACTTTAAAGGTAAGCAGTGTTTTGAACAAAGGTGGATAAAAGAGCATGCAGAAAGTATCATAATTTAAAGAATATTAAAAATGAAACAGAAAATTACTCCTCAAGATATAACTCAAGAACAAGAGTTACTGAATAAAAGAGAAAATCAATAAAAGGAAATGCTTGTATGCAGACCAGGAGTTCATGGGTGCCCCTACCACAGAGCATTGCTCAAGCCAGGAATTTAACCAGTCACATTTGCAGGAATGATGCCCAAAATAAAACATTTTATATCAGCACAGATTTGTGTGCTGTGATATAAAATGCCATGCTTCAGTGTGAGCACTGACATTCAGGCATCAGAAGCAGAGCTTCATGTGGTCATCCCACCTCTCCCACAAGAAGCGAGGACAGGCACTCTCCTGGAATCTGGAGCAGCCAGGCACTGACAAGGGCTGGCACCTGCTTTCTATCTGCATCTTGGGATGGCTTCTTCTCTCTCCTTTGGGTGCTACTGAACTTCCCTTTGTTCTTTTGCTTCTTTTTAAAATAATTTTGTTCCTCTACAAGCTGAGAAAGAGCTGGGGAGAAGTCAGGAAGGAAGGGAGCTTTATGCATTTATCAGCTCAAACGCGTAATAACTACAGTCAAGCTGAATTTTAAAAGGGGATTTATCTAGGCAGAAGCATCTGATTTATACTGAAGGTGCTACAGAACAGATCCACTTTCTGGCACAGCAAGTATTGAATTATTTTCCCTCTATTACCAAAGCATGTGTTAGGGAGAAAGGCACAGTTAGCAAAGCACAGTGAGGGTGGCAGTTTTCCTGAGCAAAGGAAAGCTTTTCATGTCCTCAAAACTTCTTCTAGAAGCATTTGCTGTTCATACGTCTTTGGGGTTTAGCAGCAAAAGTATGGCAAAGTGTTCATCAAAGTAATCCAAGAATGATCCTGCTGGAATTTCCAGAATTTAGGGCTAAAATCACAACATCCTTAACATTTTATGTGAAAAAATATATGATGAAACAGCTTTAATTCTGTTAAGAATCTTTTGTGTCATTCCTGTAACTTTTTAGGACTTGACAAAAAGACTATTTTAGATTCCTAATCACATAATTACTTATCCCCTTCTTCCAAAAAGCACCTAGATCCATAGACAAAACCATCTCTTCTCAAAATCTGTACAGTTATTTTTTTAAAAAAATACCAAAAAAAAACCAGAACAACAACCACAAAAATAGAAAGTTTAAGAAAAAGATTAGTTATAATTGAGGATCACAAAAGAGAAAAATCACATCTGGCAAACTTCAGCTAATGAACTCAGACCACATCTGGCCTAAAATAGTGACAGAACATCATGCTACCTCCACATTGAATGACTTCTAACAGAGAGCTTTTAGAGAGCAGGGAAAGAGCTTGAATGTGTCTGCTGTGCTAATGCAGCTCAACTGAACAGGTCGTGGATCTGCTGAACAAAGCTGGACATTTTCTGTGTGGTGAGCCTGAAAAATGTT
This sequence comes from Euphonia xanthogaster, assembly GCA_034509185.1. Classification (NCBI taxonomy): domain Eukaryota; kingdom Metazoa; phylum Chordata; class Aves; order Passeriformes; family Fringillidae; genus Euphonia; species Euphonia xanthogaster. The sequence continues at coordinate 108,861,200 of JAYDZK010000001.1, forward strand.
GAGGATCCACTCAATAGTGACTAATACAAAGATCAGGGTTCTCCGACTGCAGCTCTTGGCTCTGCAAACTCAGCCCCTGCAGTCCTTGGGGAACGCTGCCTCGTGCTCGCTCCATCTTGCTCTGGAATAGAGTCACAGCAAACTCCCCGGGGAGCTGCACATTCCAGCTGACCCAAACTCAGCTGGAAATGGTCCAGCACAGCAGCTGCAGTGATGGGAGAGCCCTCAGTGAGCTCTCAGAAGGCACGTTTTTAACTCAGTCCCACAGGAAGCTATGGCAGGAGTGGCAGCATAGTTCTGTACCCAGTATCCATCTGTAATTCCCACCTTGAGAACAGCAGCTGCACCCTGGATGTCCTGCTCAAACCCTGCATGAGGAGGAACTGTGGCACTTCTGAATTATTCTAGGCTGCTGATAAAGTCTCCTGGCTGCTTCAGCTAAGTGATAGAAATAAATGCAAATGCTACACACTGTGCCAGTCAAATTCATGTGACTGATTTCCAGCTCTTTTATCACCCCCTGCTTGCTGCAGAGGTCTCAGGATATTCAGGGTTAAGTGGTACTGGCGAAGGAGGAACAGCCCAAGGCATTGCCAGCAACTCTGGTGCCACTCTAAAAACATCACAAAACAACCAGCATCAACACCAATAGTGGATCAGTACTGGAAAGGCATGGATCTACTGCAGCAGGTCCAGAGGAGCTCCAGAAAAATTAGCAGGGAGCTGGAGCACCTCTCCTATAAGGACAGGCTGAGAGAGTTGGGGTTATTCAGCCCAGAGAAGAGAAGCATTCAGGGAGACCTTATTGTGGCATTTCTTTAAGGGGGAAGTATAAGAATAAAAGGGACAGACTTTCTAGCAGAGCCTGCTGCAACAGGACAAGGGGTTGTAGTTTTAAATGAAAAGAGAGCTGATGCAGGCTAGGTATAAGGAGGACATTTTTAACAATGAGGGTGGTGAAACACTGGGACAGGTTGCCCAGAGAGGTGGTGGGTGCCCCATTCCCAAAACATCCAAGGTCAGGTTGCCCTGAGTAACCTGATATAGCAGAAGGTGTTCTGCTCATAGCCTGGATGACCTTTAAAGGTCTCTTCCAGCCCAAACCATTCTGTGATTCTGGCCTGCTCTTACTACCTGGGAGAAGACAACAGATGGATAAAGGAAAGGGCCCAAAATGGAGCCACAAGGGGCAGCTACAGGAAGATTCAGGTTTGGGGGTTGTGAACAGACAGATCTGGGGGAGCAGGGCTGAGGGGCAGGAGGTAGTGGAAGGGGTTCAGGGAAAGATGGCCAGGGAAAGAAGAAAGGACAGCAGACACAATTACTTATAAAGAGGTTGGGGAATTACTTATAAAGAGGTTCTTGGTCAAGAAAAACTTATGTCCTGTTTTGTGGGTTACAAATCAGCAGAAAATGTTTCAGGCGGGAAACACAGAGACAGCCACAGTAGCACAGTTAGGGCAATTCCAAGATGCTGGAATAAACAAGGAAGATGAGGAATTTCTGCTGTGCCACTGAAGTTTGCAAGATTTTTTGCAGTTTTTCAAGGATGTAGTTTCCCCCTGAGATCTAGAAACTTATTGTCCGATTCTCTAAGAAATGCCATGGAGAATTGTAGCACAGAATTTTCTCTCTGAGAGGGATTTCAAACATCAGGCAAGAGAATACACTGGTCAGCCAGCACTTGGCAAATCTGACCCATATGAATACATGCTTGTCACCCTCCTCCTTCGCTGCTGACACAGGCAAGAACATCAATCCACTATCAGAAGGAGCAGCTGCTTCTGAGAAGAGGAGGCAAACAAGGAACACTAATAAAGGGAGTACTTGTGTTGTTACCAGTGCCATCCCTGACACAGTCCAGGCTCCAAATGCACAAACTTTTTCTTGCAGTAATAAAGCAAACCTTTTATATGCTGTGTTTCCACCGCCTGCTCAAAATACCTCTACTGTTAGATTTCCTCATCACCCACAAACAAAAAACACAGGCACTGCTGATGAGCAGCTGATCTTTGGACTTCTGTTTTAAAAGAGGTAGAGGGAGGTTTTTTTTGATGAATAGACTTATGTGTACACAAACTACTGTAATTTTGATTTTGAACACTACCTTAAAGCTCTGATTTTCTGGAAGCAGCCCAGCCACCTTATTAAACACATCCAAGGTAGACAGAACACACATGTACTCCCCTTCCATGCTTTTTGTGGGTCTACAGATGAGGCAGGTGGAAGCATTAGGAGCAGAGACAAGAGAATTTCACTAGGAGCTTGAACAGTAACGAGCGGAATAAATACCCATAGTTATAAACCAAGGGCTGATAGGAACAACCATCCCCAGTCCCCTGTGCATCCTTCTTCAGGGAATGCTTTGCCACTGTTGTTTCTGTGCAATGAGGCATTGATGGTGATGCTCACAGTCCTGACAGGTGGGAACATTTTCTTCCTCTTCAATTTATCTATAGCAGTGACACCTTTTTTCTCCTTTAAATGTGTTATTTTCAGCTTCTCATTTGTGGAGGTGAGTTGTCATTAACTCCACTGTCTCAAGGACTGACAAAAGGAGCAGTCTGGAGCCCTAACAAGGGTTTATAACCATGGTTTTATGTGGCACTTTGTGACAGCTTTCACACGTTTAATTCTTCTAACATACTCACTGCATGCACTTCAGCATGGGGTGTTCAACACTGTAACTCTTCCCAAGCATGTGAAGTTAAATTAAATCAATTAAGTTAGACTGAAGTTTGGAGAACAGTAAAGCCACAGATGTCCCTGAGCTGAGCTATTCTGCTTCCAGCCAGCAGGTACCAATGGCACACACCTATTCCAGTGCTGCTGACATGCCCACCCAGCAGCCACCTCAAGAGCTACACACACAACCAATCCTTAACAAAACAAATCTCAATTCAGAAAGAGACTGAGTATTCACCACCAGACCTTTTTTTTTATACCCCTTCCTAAACAACAGCATCCAGCTGTTTCCAGGGAAGAAGATGCCTGAAAGATCCTCACAGTCTCTAGGCTGGGCTTGCAAGAGGTCCCGTGTTTGCACACACCTGTGCAGAGCTGACACACAGAGTGAGGCTGGGAGTCCACATATTTCTACACAACTTCATGCTCCCTGTACCTGGGCAGCTTTGTGTCTACCTGCCTTGTGCCTATCCTAGAATCATAGAAAGGCCTGTGTTGTAAGAGACCTTAGAGATCATTCAGCTCCAACCCTGTTTTGATGGGTAGGGACACATTCCTCTAGACCAGATTGCTCAGAGCTGCACCTGACCTGGCCTCGAACACTTCCAGCAATGGGGTATTGACATGTTCTGTGGGCAACCTTGGCCACAACATGTCTATAGTGCGAAAACTATAGATTCCCTTCCAGGTATTCTAACACTATTAACAACGTTAAAATACACTGTTTCATTTGCTTCCTGAAGGCACCAGCTGGAGTGCTGTGCACGAATTCTGCCCTACCCCTGGCAGTTCTTCACATTAGAGTGTGTTCAGTGAATTCCTAGCTATTCGTGATGAAAAATTTTGAAGTAGTAATGGCAGCCTCCTCTTTTGTTTGCTGAGATAAAATTACCATCTTGTCTATTTAGCCTGCATTAATAGTACTGGCAATCCTGAAACAGCACATCAGAATTTCTGTCACTGCCCTCTCTGGCAAAGCCTTTTTGGTTACTTATGCAGAGAGTATCTCTCTCTCCCTGTTTTGTTCTGTTAGAGCTGCACAAAGAGCTCAAACTGCCCCAAAGCAGTTGCCAGATCACAGAATCAGTGAGGTTGGAAAAGATCTCCGAGATCATCGAGTCCAACCTGTGACGGATCACCACCGTGTCACCCAGACCACGGCCCTGAGTGCCACCTCCAGTCTTTCCCTGAACGCCTCCAGGGACGGTGACTGCACCACCTCCCTGGGCAGCCCACCCCCATGTCTAATCAGCCTTTCTGTGTTGAAACTCCTCCTGGTGTCCAGCCTACAGCTCCCCTGGCGCAGCTTTGGCCTCAGCTCCGCCCGTCCTGCCGCACAGCACCCTGACCCCGCCGCTGAGGCTGGGGGAGCTCA